>OZ026518.1:108500007-109140007 GCA_964019695.1 Loripinus fragilis
ACAAATTGCTTATTCTTATTATCTTGTGATTGAAACAGCAGAAAAAATGTTGCATTTTGCTTTTTCAGCTAATACGACATAATTTTAAAGACGACAACGGTGCCCAAGAGCCAAGCATGAAAAAGGTAATCCAATATCAAATCGTTTACACAATCAATTTACATCTGTGTACTTGTAATTTACATTTAATTATAAAGGAAGGGAACTCTGGGAAACAAGTACTTGAGTTTCCCAGGGTTCCCTTTCATTTTCCTTCCCTAAAAGTGTTTCCCAGCGTTCCCTTCCTACCCCCTCTGAATTAAATGTAAATTACAGGTACACAGATGTAAACTGCATGGCTCTATTGATGTACCAAAAGCTTTGAAGCGTAACTCTATTTACAATATCGATATGTTGTTCCAGAAAAAAAAGGTTTCAGGCATTTATTTACATTTATTATAAAAGCTTTGACATACACATATGTTCCATCCAGACTGGCTCATTTTACGCATTCTGCATCAATCGTTTGAAACAGAAAAACTCAAAGGTCATAGGTCAGAGGTCGTGGTACATCTATAAGTGTGATGTAGGTTGTGCGTATTATTAATACCTCTTTTTAAGGGTTTTACATGGACATGTTAACATGAAACAAACAAACAAATGTATGTGAAGTTAGCAGTACAGCAGTACAGCAGTTACTGTTATTGCTGTACTGCTGGCAGTAGCAGTAGTTACTATGATGTTGGCAGTAGGAACAGCGCAAGATTGTTTAAGCTATCTGAGATATGTTTACCTGCAACCGCATTTGTAATCATGATAAAGACGAACATTTTTTAAATTAAAAGTTGTTAGTTAATTCTATGCTAACAACTTCGTAGATAAATGAAAATGTTACCCTAAGAATAACGCGTCCATATGTAATTCAGTGACAGTAGCTATTGCTGTATAGCTTGCAGCAGGAATTACTGCTACTGTTGTACTACTGGCAGTAGCAGTAGTTAATATGATGTTGTATGACAGCGAAAATTTTTAAAAGTTATCTGAGATATGTATACCTACAACTGCGTTTGTAATCCTGATAAATAGCTATTTTTGAATTTAGTGTTTACAAAAATGGTCATTTATTTAATTAAAAGTTGTTAATTCTTCGTAGATGAAATGAAAACGGTACTCAAAGATTAACACGTCAATATTAAATTCAATGGCAGTAGCTTCTGCTACTGCTGTACTGCTGGTAGTAGCAGTTACTGCTACTGCTGTTCTGCTGGCAGTAGCAGTATATGCTGATACTGTACTGCTGGCAGTAGCTGTGCTGTGATGTTAGCAGCAAGACCAGCGAAAAGTTTCATAATATATCTGAGCTATGTATAACTGCAACTGCACTTGTATTCCTGATACATAGCTATTTCCAATTCAGTTAAGACTGGTTTCCATTCACGAAGACGGTCATTTCTTTTCTTTTGTTTATATATAAAAGTATAAAATCTAGGCTAATAACTTCGTAGTTGAAATGAAAACTTTACCCCAAGAATAACACGTCCATATTAAATTCAATTGTACTGTTTGCTGTAGCATTAGCATTAGCTGGCAGTAACAGTAGCTACTCTTACTGTTATGATATGGCAGTAAGAACAGTGTTTGTTTTGGAATTCAATTTTAAAAGCCAGTTGACAATCCGTTTGATCGAGCTGGAAGGGCCGCGGGTTCGAGCCTCACTGGCGTCACTATGATGTGTCCTTGGGCAAGACACATTCAACTTTGCTTAGTACAGGTGTAACCCAAGAAGGCCCATCCCGTCGTAACTGAAATAATTGTTGACTGGGATGTAAAGAATCAAATCAAACAAAACAAAAAACAATCTGTTTGACGATATTAAAACAGAATCCGAATCAGCAACAGGCAACTGGTAATTGCGTTGATGGTTGCCGTTTCAGTTGCTGATTCAGTTGTTGATCAGAAGCAATGTTTGTACTGTTCCTGAATAAAAAATGAATTTTTAAGGCAGTTGCCAGTGCGTTTACCGATTTTAAAACAAAATCCAAATCTGCAACCGTCAACTGGCACTTGAGTTGCCGTTGCTGAATTAGTTGTTGATTTGAAACAAAGTTTGTTCTGTTCCAGAAGGCTAAAATTTCATTTGAAATCAAATTTACACTGTTTCACAATAAAAATAGCCCCTCTTAAAGCCAGTTTTCCATTCATTTGCTGACTTGAATTCAAAAGCCGATTCGACAACTGGCAACTGAGATTTTGAGTTGTTTGTTTTTGATTCAGTTGCCAATTCAAAACAAAGATTGCATTTTTTCAGGAATGCTGATAGCTGATTTTAAACGAGGTTTGCACAGTTCTAGAATGCTAATAGAAATTTAAATCCAGCTTCCAATCCAGTTGATGATTTGAAAACGAAATCCTAATCTACCATAATGCTGCATTCTTGATTGTCTTTAATTTGATATGCAACATGACCATATTCTAAAAAAGCTGAATTTTGACCTGCTGACCCCATACCCATGGTCCGGGGGGGGGGGGGGGGGGTTCTGAAGGCAAAATATTTGCTACCATATTGCGGCATTCTTGATGCTTTTTAAATTTGATAGCCAACACGACCATGTTCTGTAAAAGTTGCATTTTGACCTACTGGCCCCATCTCCAGGGTTTGGGGCTATGGGGGATCTGTGCGCAAAATATTTGCTACCATGTTGCTGCATTCGAGATTCTCTTTAATTTGATATGCAACATGTCCATTTTCTTTAAAAGTTGAATTTTGACCTACTGACCCCATCACCTGGGTTTGGGGGTATGGGGGGGGTCTGTGCGCAAAATATTTGCTACCATGTTGCTGCATTCGAGATCTCTTTAATTTGATATGCAACATGTTCATGTTCTTTAAAAGTTGAGTTTTGACCTACTGACCCCATCCCCAGGCAGTGGGGGTGGGGTGGCGGGGGCGCGGTAGGGAGTATGTGGGCAAAATGTTTGCTACCATGTTGGTGCATTTTTGATTCTCTTTAACTTGATAAGTAACATGACCATGTTCTAAAAAAGTTCTGGCCCCATCCCCAGGGTTGGGGTCTGTGGGCAAAAATATTTATATACCATGTTGCTGCATTCGAGATTCTATAATTTGATATGAAACATGTCCATGGTCTGTAAAAGTTGAAATTTGACTTACTGACCCCATCCCCATCCCTAGGGTCTGGGGGTTGGTGTGGTGGGGGTAGGGTAGGGGGTCTGTGGGCAAATATTTGCTACTATATTGGTGCATTATTGATTCTCTTTATCTTAATATATAACATGACCATGTTCTGAAAAAGTTGCATTTTGACCTACTGACCTCATCCCCAGGGTCAGGGGGATGTAGGGGGTGTAGGTGGATATGCGGGCAAAATGTTTGCTACCATGTTGCTGCACCCGTGATTCTCTTTTATTTGATATGCAACTTGACCCTGCTCTGAAAAAGTTTAATTATAGTCTTTTGATTCCACCTCTAAGTCCCCAGGGGGTGAGACACAGGCCTTCCATCGAAAATCACCTTTGATATGTTTCATATTTATTTTACCTTTGTCTGCATGCAAAATTTCCGTATACTTACTGAGTTATTGCATAATTTGAATAATTGACGTTTGGCCCCACAAAAAGGGGGAGGTCGGTAGGGAGGGGGTAAAAAATTTATAACTGTGATGCTTATCTGCAGGCACTGGGTAATCATGGCCTATAGCGATAAGTTGTCAGATATTATAGTTTTGGAGAAATGTGAAGTTTATTCCACAAAAAGGCCAATATATTTTTTGCATAAGCCAAAACCTAAGTAAAAAATGGCCATAAGTCAATCAAAAGTTTGCAAATGACCTCCAATATCGAACTTGATCTGTATTTTATGATGCTTCACCCTTCTGTAAAATTTGAAGAAATTGTTGCATCCCTTCAAAAGTTATTGATCGGAAACCACAAATTGATAATTAAGCCAAAATCTTAGTAAAAGAAGGACCATTACTCAGTCAAAATTTTGCGGATTACCCTCTTTATCGAACTTGACCTGTATTTTATGATGCTTGACCCTTCTGTAAAGATTAAATGAAATTGATACATCCCTTCAAGAGTTATCAATCGGAAACCAAAAGTGTGACGCTGCGGACGACGACGACGACAACGACGACGACGACGACGACGACGACGCCGGAGTCATGATCCCTTTGTGTCATACTTGCTTCGCAGGTGACACAAAAATGACGGTCTTCGTGAATTGAAACCAGTCTTTACTGAAGTCCACTTTTTATCAGCATTACAAATGCAGTCGCAGTTATACATATCACAGATACCTTAAAAAACCTTTTCGCTGTTCCTACTGCCACCATCACAGCAGTAAGCAGTAACATAGCAGTAGCAGTACATGTAACTGCTGTACTGCTACTGCCAACTTTACACTGGTAACAAGAAGACAAAAAGACCAAGTGTTGTAACACATTTCACAATTGGAAGCTCATAGTAAGTATAAGCTTTTACGGATTTATAGTTTTTACACAAAATGTCAAATAGTTACATGTAATTATGTATAATACCATTCATGTTTTTAGTTAAAAAGTGCGTAACAAAAACGATTTCTTATTTTTCAGCCAAAAATATGTTGTTGGTACCCAAAAGAACAATCTCGATGAAACGGTTCTTTTGAGCACACAAAACATATGTTAAAACTGATGGGTAAGAAAATATTTAAATTTTTACGCTTAAAAATTTTATTTATTTAGAGCTATGGTATTCATATTTTACATGTAAATGTTTACTTGTAAGATTGTTCATCTGAACTCACATGCCCAACTCCATGCTTTTGGCATGTAGAAAAAATTCTGTGTTTCGAAGAACAAATAGAAATGAGTCCTGTTGGGCATGAATGACATGGACCTAGTCGTCAATAGAATTATTACTTTGTCTTGTCAGTATACAGTGCTAATATACAGGATGATGTTTCAGCGAGAGTTTATATGCCTAGTTCTGAGGGTAGTGTTCTGATGAATCCTGCTTTGCAAATTAAACTAGCTTGATTCTCGAATGTAAAGTTTCTTATATATATTCTAATACACTGCTGAAAATATTTAAAGGAACACCTGATAATTTTCCATAGTTGATAATTTTAACCCCTGTCCAATAGACAAGTAATGCATTTCACTAGAAAAGAAGGCAGAAACCCAGTTTCTGTTGCCATTTTTGCTATGATAGTCTCAGCTTTCTATCAAAAAAGTTTTTGATAAAACAATCGCTGGTTTAGTTCGTGGCTCAAATTTTTATAATTTCTAATTTTCTTAAAAATGACGATTTTTCTGGAACTCTGTAGAATCTTCCGAATTTGTCAATAGCATATCCTAACGATTTCTGCAACATTAAAAGACTATTGACCGTACAGAAATAATGCTGTTGTAGTGCTTGATTGAAAAATTTGTCTTAAAATTTGGTTTTTAAAAAGGGGGTATTTTTTACAAATTACATTGTTACATAAAGCGCTCTATGGAGATTTCTGGAAAGGGATTACTTCATTTTTACCAACAACCATCATCCTTGATAGGTAACCAAACTAATCACAGGACAAACATGTTTTTTGCCAAGTTCATTCAACTCTCCCTATGAGTCAGACTATGAGTGCATCTGTATTGTGATCAATGGCAAAAAATGCAGTGTTCCTTTAAATATTTTGAGCAGTGTATGTAGAAACTACAAGTAGCGGTATCTAGACGGAGAACAATAAAATTATCTCAGGTGCACAGACTGATACGTACCTGTTTTATTTTATTTAATAACAATCAGTTTTCACATGACAGGCCATGATAAAATACAACATATTTGTATTTCAGAAGAAAAGGGCAGATTCTGCGGACTGGGACGATAGATTTACTCTGAAGGTAAAGCGTTTCTCTTATTTTCACATTAATTACGTGAAAAGATATTAACTATATGGACCAAAGAGTCTGTCTCATCTTCCATTCAATGACATGGTTCACTGCATATATTTTACTTTTCAAACTTTTGATTTAGTTGCTTGATGCGCATTATGACCCCTAGCTTGTCAATGATTCATCACAGGTTACGTTTGATTCACAAGGTTTATGTCCGAAAAAGCTCATTGCAGCACCTGGAGAGCCATGGGGTTTACAATATCACGTCTTAAATGAAGCAAAACAAAATCGTTCGTTGAGTCCTGGCGGACCAAACAGCAGTCGAAAAAGCCCGCTCCCAAACAAACTAAATATATGACTTTAAGTCAGGACCATCATTGCATCCCATGCACCATAAAGGGCCCGGTAAAGCTATCAAACGTGAGAACAATAAATGCAGAACAATAAAATCATTGACAAGAGAGCGCTCAGGTGCACAGACTCATACGTGCCTGTTTTGTTCGAATTAACAAGAATCAGTTTTCACGCGACAGGCCATAATAAAATACAATACAACTAAATGTATGACTTCAAGAAAGAACCATCATCGCATCCCATGCACCATAAATGTTTCATTAAAGTTATTAAACGTGTTTTGGTTTATCACTTACAGCTAATCCAGACAAGGGATGCATACAAATCATTATGAAAGTTTCTTCTAAATCTCTTGTCAAACTATGAACTTACCATTCATTATTCATTGAAGGATTATAAAGTTAATTGGCTAGCATAGAAAAGATTTTAATAAATATTATGTGTTTCGTTAACTTTTCACAAGGTGTTGATATGACAATGAACTTTGGTTAGGATAGGGGTAGGTTGATAACTCCCTTGAATATTTGAGAAATGATTTTATTGGTAGTTTCCTCCTATCTTCATTAACATCTATGTTCATAATTTCTTCACAACAGAACCTGGACAAATATTTTCATCTCCAACAGGTTCCTTGTATGGTAACATTACACTTGTTTTGTAAACCAATCACTGATGAAGATTGAAATGAAGATTAAACGAAATCAGCTCTAAGGTTCTTTCAAAGGTTAAGAGTCAACTTTCCTATCCACTACTGAATTTGAGAAAAAAAATTGGAAGATTATTAAGAGATTTGGAAGAAACTTTCATAATGATTTGGATGAATTTCTCCCTGGATTCGCTGTAACATGCAGACTGTTACATCACAATTGGATTATACCAAACTTTTTATAGCTCTTAGAAACTGATCATTTTTAAATTATTTTCATACTTTATCATAGTAAAAGTCTGGTTCGATAGGTCTTGGTATTATAGAACATGGGCCTCTTCGCAAGAAAACGTGCCGTCGGGGGTTTGCGAATAGCACAAGGGCAGACCAGCCTGCGCATCCGCGCAGTCTGATCAGCGCCTTTGTTATTCGCTTTTGGAAAGTATCATATGTTAACTTGCATCAAGTAAAATTTCAATTCTCTAGCTAGTCTCAGTAGCTGAGGAGACTGGTTTGAAACTCGCTTTGTTGGAAACCCCGAAGACAGGTTTTGTCGCGACGAGGCCCATATGGCATTGTATCACCATGTTCCAAAGGGGAGCACCGATAGCTCAGTTGAAAGAGCACCTGAATCTTGATTGCAAGGTCGCTGGTTTGATGGGGGATAGAGAGAGCTGGTGATTGTTGTGTGGCTCTTCATCGCGGTGCCATGGATTTGTCTGTGGTTTGTGATTGAGGTATTGCCTAATCATACTCACTTCCTACGGAGTAGTGTTTTGTACTTGAGCATGACACTTCATTCACATTGCTTTGTACTGGTTAAACTCTGAAAGTTGTCCGAAAATGATTTAAAACTTATTAAGGTGAGCTAATAGGATCAGACTTGAGCCGGTGTCTCTATGTGTGCCCATTCACACTTTCAAACATGAATAACGCTGATACCATTGGGCCAACTGCATTCAATTTTTATCTGAAGCATTCTTGAAGTGAGGGAAAGGCTACATAAGGTTATGGACAAGATCAGATAAGAACTTTAGTTTCCTATGCAATAGATAACAACTATATGGATATAATGGTAAGAATGTTGTAGCACACTCATTTTAAATAAATCTCATTCATTCTTGCAAGTAACAAAGACAACCATAAAATTTCAGATCAAATTTGAAATGGACTGTGGTGTTAGTTGTTTTGTGTGTTTGGTTTGATGCTTTATATCCCAGTCAACAGCAATGGTCATGTCGAGATGGTCTGCTCACTTAACCACGCTTTTTCTCTGGACAAGATTAACAGTTAACCAGTACTTTGTGCACATACTTTCGCTTCGAACTGAAATAACTATTCTTGAATCAGCGAAAGGGAGGATTTGGGCAGTAGAATTTATTTCATGATCAAAACCAAAGATATTGGACCGGGCTGGGATCGAACTTGCGACTACTAGATCTGCAGTCAGACATGTATCTGCAGTCAGACACGTTACCAACTGCACTAGGCGGCCCAACTGGTGTTAGCTATGTTTGAACCGCTTGGAAAATTCCTGAAAAAATTCCTATAGACTTATAAAGGGGGAGTTGTTATGAACACTCTAGCATCTATTTTTTTGACTGGATCTTTCTTCATACTTGCAGGTAACAAAGCCGACCATGAAATCTTGGATGAGTTTAGCCCTTTCATTTTTGATTGGATTATCTTCATTCACCAAGGTCTGCTGAGTTGCAAAATTCCCTTAGATTTATTATGGGAGACTTATTGTGACCAGCCTAGAGTTAATTTTTACTTGATTTGTTCGTACTTGCAAACTACAATGGCAACCAATAGAAAAGCTTTGATATGTTTGAGTTTCTGTAAAATCTTACATCTAAATATGGAGTTAACTGCCTTAAATATCAATTTTCTACACTTTTTGGTTGCTATTAATCCTTTCTATTTTAAACTTGCAGATTGCAAGGGCATGCAAAATACCTAAGATGGGTTTAGATGTTGGTTTCGATTGGACCACACAAAAACAGAGTTATCTGTAGCTTGACCCACCTTGGCTCAATTCGTGGTTTTCTTTAGCTCTGACTATCTGTGAGTCATGAGCCCTTTTCTTTGTTTCATCATGGTGTGTTAATTTGATTAGAGTGTTTCTCCATGATTAAACATTGCATTAGTTAGATGGCCTCCATGCGAGCTGAACATTTCTTGTACTTCAACAATAGCAGAATCTAGGGCAAAGATTTGGTACCAGTAAAATGCATTTAAGCCCCCCGGTGGCTTAGGCTGCTGTCCGTTCTAAGGGGGTGGTTCTGTTGTTGTTGACTTTATGTTTGTTGTTACTCTCATTGTGGGAGTCTGTTATTGTTCTATGTTTTGTTGAACATTACTTTATGTCCATTCTAGTATTGCAATCTTCTTGATGGGGAAGAGAGAGCTGGTTGCTTTGCTTAATTTGTCTTCCTGGTGTCTCGTGATGGTTGAGTGGCTCTTCCTCGTGGTGCCACGGGGTTGTCTGCGGTTTGTGATTTTGGTATTTCCTAATTATATTCACTTACTATTTTAGATGCCATTGAGCACCAAAAATACCTCATAGACTAATAAAGGGTAAATTGTTACTTAATAAATAATTCAAAGTATTTTGCTGACTTACCCTCTGGCTATCAGGGCCCGGAATTACAATGCCTCCTTAAAGTTAAGATAGACTTAAATTGACGAACTTACTTAAATTTCACGAAAAGTGCATTACAATCATTTTCCCTATCTTAAATGTCTCCTTACCTCGACAGAATACTTAAATATTTAAGGTAGCAGCGAGGCTACCTTAAAGTTAAGATTTAACTTTTTGACGGGGGTTGCGAGTTCGAACCCCGTCACAGTACCGTGTTTTTTTTTTTTTTAATTTTACTTTTTTATCAATTATTCATTGAACCGTGGTATGTGATTTCCAACAATGTGGCATTTTGACAGGTGTAGACTAAGACGAGCCTGTGTAGCCGCCTTTTAAGCTTAGACAGTCAAAATGCTGTTTGGGCAGTAGCTAAATATTCATAGAATATTCAAACGACTAGCAAAGGCTCTAATCAAACTGCGCGTATGCGCAGGCTGATCTGAGGCTCTGCTCATCACACATATCACATTGTTAGGAATCTCATGTAGCGGCTCATTTAAAGATATAATTCATAAGCATTTCCAAACCATTTGGGTTGCTTAATATCGCTTTACTTGATTGTATCGATTCCTTATCTTTGCATCCTTACTTACTTTAATGACAGCAAAACAATGCGTACCCTATTGAGTTGATGCATTCAGTGGCACCTCGCATACGCGTTTTCGTGTTTGATAATGTCCCATTTGATGGATAGATACTTTGTATAAATGTTAAAACTGTTTTCCAATGATGCTTAAAGGACACATGTGAAAATATGATATAATAAAAATGAAGAAAAGACATGAAAGCATTGATGGGATTCGAACCCGCGCATAATGGAAAAAATAAATGTATGTTCTGCTGCCAGCGACTCTATCTTCTGAGTTATACAAGATGATATCAAACAGTTTTCAAAACTACACCTGACTGCTGAATATGCCAGCCTACTGTTTTGATTTCAATGTTTACAAACAAGCAAGTGTAAACATGGTCATTAGATCTTGGCAGCACTATAAAAGGTTTTAAGGAGCGATATCGTTTCTATACCACCACAATAACGTATATCCCCGCGCGGATCCAGGAATTTTTCGTCGGGTTTGGCGGTGGAAGGGGGGGTCCAAGCCCGACTGACTAAAAAAAGCTCTGGCGTTGTTTTTTCTCTTCTTTTTTCTGTAAGTCCTCAGCTTATTTTGCAAAGGGAGTCCAGTGATCATGGCTTTTTCAAAGAAAACTATCATTAAACTATAACTTTCCGATATTCCATGGAGATGGGCGCTCTAACATTTCCAGGGGGTTCAACTTTTCCCAGGTGGAGGGGGTCCAATTGCATATTTCTATATAAACCTATAGAATTTGTGATTTTCCAGGGGGCTGGGGTCCGGACCCCTACCATCTCCTCTAGATCCGCGCGTGGCATCGTTAACTGGGTTCGTCGACACATCGTCTTGGCCATAAGACTTAGCATGACACTCACTCCATTGATGCAAGTTCTGTGCGGCTGTGGTAAACAACGACAGGGTCCTGCTGTTTAGTGATTGGAGATACGATTGGGGTATCAAAAATGCCATGAGTAGGGTAGTGCACCGTGTATCAAAGGCGTTTTGTGCTATGGGATATTGTATTATTCCCAACGTCGGATGTGAAGGGAGTCTCTACATATAAAATACCGAATTACCCACATGCTTTGTCCCACACTGTATGCGGCGATCACAAATGAACTGAATTGCTAGAAACGCTGATTTGTATTTAAAAAAAAAATGCGTATCGCTGCCTATCAGGTACGAATTTTTAGTAATTAGGTTGAAGGGTTCACCACATCAAGAAGTCTGCGAGTATTCTATAACTAACCCCCCCCCCCCCTGTTCATGAAGCATATGAATAAACTAGAGGATCTGAAGGTCATGTAGCGCTTACCTGATCTCATTGATTATATTAAGATAGGTCAAGGTCAACTTAGGCTTATTATTGAAAAATAGTTTGCTTTACCGTATATGGGAGTGTTTTTTTTTTCATTTGGAATTATCACGTATGCATTGTAGCGCGTTGTGGCTCAATTGGCGCCTTTAAATTAAAAAAAAACTAGCTAAGTATCTGATAATCAACCAATTTCTGGCTTGCCATTGGGAATTTATGTCCAAAATGAGTACATGTACGCTATGTAAGTCATTAGTTATGACTCGACAGGGCTCGCGAAATAGATGGGTAACCGGGTGTCACTTTGGCAGATATATTTGTAGCTTATAGCATGGCATCAGTGTTGTACAGCTCAAGTCGGATGAAAATCCCGAATTTACGTAGACCTCGAAGTCTCACAAATTACTGATATTGCTTGGGAGCGCAGTGCTTCAGTGGTAGAGTGCTTGACTCGAGACCGAGGGGCCGCGGATTTGATTATCACCGGCGTAACTGCGTTGTGTCACTGAGCAAGAACATTTATCCTAGCTAAGAACTAGTTCAACCCAGGAGGCCCCGTCCCTTTATAACTGAAAGATTGTTGATGGGACGTAAATAATCAAATCAAACAAACAAACAAAACTGATATTGTACTGTTTACCTTAACTTTAAACATTCGTATGAGCAAACTGCAACCGAGCCAGCACGATATTATGGTACTTATCGCATAGGAGAGCAACCATGGATTGCTCAAGGATCCACATAACCTGCCAATCCACATCAACTTAAAATTGCACGCGTGTGATGGTTCAGAAAAAAGGAAAAAACTTTACCCCACTGGATAGCTGATCATGCATCATTTATGTTAGGTTATACGGATGGGATAAGCAACACAGTATCATTGGTTAGCCCATAAATAGTCTACAACGAGCTAGATGCATGTTGACTGCTCCCAAAAACACACAAAAACATGATCATCGCGAACGAGTTCGTGTGTACTCCCCCCCTATCCCCCCGCCGGTCACCCCCACCTGCCCTCCCTCCCCGTCTCCTCTAAAATGACGCCTACACTCTTTTATGAAATGGAAAATATTAACACAAGTAATTCTGCGTCGTGGGGAGGGTTTTAACCAGCAGGAATTACTCTATTTTGTAGTATCTTTCGAGTCCGCTGATTAATATACAGGACGCGCGAAACATTTGGGTCGCTTACAGTCATTAAAACTCTATATTTTTCGTATGTCCTCGTAAGCCTTTCCGTGAAATTAACGATTTTAGCCGAGGATTTATACTTAAGTTAGGTTCACAAAAACGGTGCATTATAAATGCACATTTAAGATAGAATCTTAACTTTAAGAAATATTGGAGTTAAGTTCGTAAAAGTCTACTTATCTTAAGGAGGCATTGTAATTCCGGGCCCAGGTAATCGAATGTTGCCTTTTGAATTACTTGTCATTAAAATTTCAACTGTAACATGTATGATGTTTGTCTGTTTAATATGTTGTTAACAAGTTTCTGTTGAACCAGATATTGGAGATATTGATGGTAAACAAGTTGTTGTAAACAAGATGTTTATTTGATAATAAGATTTATCTATAAGGATGACAAATCATCTATAAATTAAAAATGTATTGCCATGGAAGTTTCCAGAAAAGTCTGGAATTCCCTAGAATTATCTTTTCCGTGCCAATTGAAGCTTTGAGTAAGTTCTGGAAGCAAGCAGATTAATTGAGAAGTGTGTGGAAATTTCTAGAATGAATAAATATAGCACATAATATCACAGTGTGTTATTGATTATTCCTGAGCTTTTTAAAGAGTATATACGAGGCTAGTCGAGACACATTCTCTTGAATTTTAAATAACAAAATAACAACGTCAGCGGAAAACGTGGAGCACCAAAAACGAAATTAATGAGTGTACCTAAATACAATTTTGAAATGAAATTTAAACCAAATGTTTAAATGTAATTTTTGTTTCAGCTTGCAAAAGTATTCAATTTAAACACCTTCTAATGGATTATTAAGCTTAATTTCTGAAAGGAATCAAAAAATTATTTTGGTCTGTTAAAATTTTAGGTGAAATTCTTAATAAATTGAAGTCTAGAGGTTTTCTAGCATCTGGTTTGTGTACATATGATTTCTCTACGTTCTATACTACATTGCCTCATAATATAATCAAAGAAAAACTAACAGAATTAATTGAACATTTAACAGAGAGGGCTCACTTTATTTGGCTTGCAATGATAAAAATACCTTTTTTTACATCTGAACAACCTAAACGATATAAATTGTGGTCATGTCAGAAAATGTGTGATGCTCTCAATTATTTTTAGGACAATATATTTATGAGATTTGGCTCAAAATTATAAAGACAAAATGTAGGTATTCCAATGGGTACTAATTGTGCTCCTCTTGTTGCAGATTTGTTTTTGTTTTGTTTTGAGAGAGACTTCATTTTGTCTCTGTCAGACAATAATTAAACTGATATTATTGAAGCTTTGAACGCCACCTCCAGATATTTACATGACTTACTTAATATTGATAATCCTTATTCTGAACAAATGGTAGGTCGGATATATCCTACTGAACTTCAGTTAAATAAGGCGAATTCTTCTGATGCTGAAGCTCCGTTTTTGGACTTGAACTTGTCCATAACAAATGGCATAGTATCTTCTTAAGTTTATAATCAACAGGCTAATTTTAATTTTGAAATAGTAGATTTCCCATTTCTTGATGGAGATGTTTCTTGCTTCCCTTCATATGGTGTATATATTTCGGGGCTAATTCATTTTGCAAGAGTGTGTTCTAATGTTGATGATTTCAACAACAGAAACTTATTTTCAACTGCTAATTTATTAAAACAAGGTTATAGATATCATTTAATTCGAAAAGCAGTTTCTAAATTCTACCACAGGCACTCAAAGTTATTCGTTAAATACAACATTAAACACTCTTCTGCAATAAGGCATATCAGAACCTATATTTTATGGTGATTTAGTTCATAAATTAATTTGAGTTGTTGGAAAACCTAATTTAAGTGATCAATTAAAAAAGATTTTCAAACATTATATAAAGGTTAGATATAACTTGGATGTTATTCGACAGTCTGCATGCCTGGTTTTAAACCAAACATGGTTTATAGCTATCAGTAAACGTAATAATCGATCTCATGGTAAACGCAAAAATGGAAATTTAAAACGCACAAATAAACATGTTTTAACTCTTTCAGAATTAAGTATCATCTTAAAACATTCTGGTTGACATATGGCCCTTTCATGTTTAGTAACTCTTTCTATATCTTCACTTCATAATTTGGATATTGAGGCTAATAAATTCTGTGATAGAGCTCATCGACTTTATGAAGCAGCAATTCTTACCCGGTGCTACACTCAACATGCTCTTCGGCCATATATAGATTCAGAAATTGATCATATTAGACATTTTATTAAAATTCAATTTGTCAACAAGGGGATTGAATTAATTAATTTACCCAGTATATTTAAAGATTAATCTGTTATTTCTTCTATTCCTACTTATTTTGAAAATAAGGAATCCCCTATCATTTGTTATAAGTATAATAAACCTATTCGTAGTACTGTTTTTAACTATAACAAATTAGTAACAGAACTTGATATCGAAAATTCTTTTCCTGACTCCTGAGATTGCAAAAATTCTTAGTATTGCTATCAACCTGCTGCTCATATAGTCACAGGGGATTTAAAAATCATAACTGATTCAAGAATTCGGTCTATTATAAGTAAGGGACCTAAATATAGGTTTCCTGTGCCAATAGACTTCAAATCATGTCGTGAGGAAATTGCAGGAGGCATACAAGAATTTTGTAATCGCTGGTGTAATCGAGACCATGTGGAGTCTAATGCCTTAAATAGTTGGAAACTAAATATTTTTAAAATTATTGATGGTAGAATTTCATTTTATTGCAACAATTAAGATCTTCTACCACCTAAACCTAAATTCACTTTTAGACACTTGAAGAAAGGGATTTAGGAATTCCATAGGAAGTTTGTTTTGGCCCCCGCAGATAAGGCTGCTAACAATGTTGTGGTCATTTGAAAAAGATACTTTATTAACACCATAAAGCAAGAACTTAGCACTGCCAAAACATATGAGCATAATAGGCTTGATGAGACGTCTATCGTTGATAAGCATCGATGCCATATGGCAGCTAAGTTTGGGTTGTTTGTTGATGAGGACCATAGCAAGCTTCCTACGTTATACTGGTTACCTAATCTTCATAAACGGCCCTATAAGTCGCGTTTTATTGCTAATTCTAGTGCATGTACAACTACTGAGTTGTCTATTCTTTTGACTTCTTGCCTCACTGCAATTAAAAACCATGTTATTAAATATTGCATTGAAGCTTTTAACTCTACCTCCAGATACTTACTTAATATTGATAATCCTTATTTTGAACAAATGGTAGGTTAGATATATCCCACTGAACTTCAGTTAAATAAGGCGAATTCTTCGGATACTGAAGCTCCGTTTTTGGACTTGAACTTGTCAATAACAAATGGCATAGTTTCTTCTAAAATTTATGATAAACGGGATGATTTTAATTTTAAAATAGTAAATTTCCCATTTCTTGATGGAGATGTTCCTTGCTCTCCTTCCTATGGTGTATATATTTCTCAGCTTATTCGTTTTGCTAGAGTGTGTTCTAATGTTGATGACTTCAACAACAGAAACCTATTTTTAACTGCTAAATTATTAAAACAAGGTTATAGATATCATAAAATTCGAAAAGCATTTTCTAAATTCTACTACAGACACTCAGAGTTAATTGTTAAATACAACATGGGTTAAAAACTCTTCTGCAGCAAGGCATATCAGAACCTATATTTTATGGTGATTTAGTCTATAAATTCAAACGAATTTTTGGAAAACCTAATTTTAGTGATCAATTCAAAAAGATAGTAAAACGTTATATAAGGGTCATATATAATTTGGATATCATGCGACAGTCTGCATGCCTAGTTTTTAACCCAATCACGGTTTATAGCTATGGTTTCCTCTTTAATTGCACGATAGTGAGTCAGTCCTCAGACTCTATGACGGCTCTGACATAAAGCTTTAATGGGTGGGTTGGTGGGTGCCTGATGCTTATCTGTAGCTGGACCCACCGTGGCTCAACTTGAGGTTTTCTTTAGCTCTGACTATCTGTGAGTCATGAGCCCTTTTCTTTGTTTCATCATGGAGTGTTAATTTGATTAGAGTGTTTTCCATGATGATACATTGCATTAGTTAGATGGCCTCCATGTGAGCTGAATATTTCTTGTACTTCAACAACAGCAGAATCTAGGGCGAAGATTTGGTACCAGTAAAATGCATTTAAGCCCCCCGGTGGCTTAGGCTGCTGTCCGTTCTAAGGCGGTGGTTCTGTTGTTGTTGACTTTTTGTTTATTGTTACTCCAATTGTGGGAGTCTGTAATTGTTCTATGTTTTGTTGTACGTTACTTTATGTCCATTCTAGTATTGCAATCATCTTGATGAGGAAGAGAGAGAGCTGATTGCTTTGCTTAATTTGTCTTCCTTGTGTCTCGTGATGGTTGAGCGGCTCTTCCTCGCGGTGCCACGGGGTTGTCTGCAGTTTGTGATTGAGGTATTTCCTGATCATACTCACTTACTATTTATGGTTTCCATTTTAATTGCACTACGGTGGATCAGGCCTCAGACTCTATGACCTCTCTGATGTAAAGCTATAATCTGTGTGTTGGTGCCTGATGCTTATCTGTAGCTGGACCAACCTTGGCTCATATTGAGGTTTTCTTTAGCTCTGACTATCTGTGAGTTGTGAGCCCTTTTCTTTGTTTCATCATAGTGTGTTAATTGATTAGAGTGTTTCTCCATGATGAAGCATTGCAATAATAAGAAGGCTTCCATGCGAGCTGATCATTTCTTGTACTTCAACAACAGCAAAATCTAGGGCAAAGATTTGGTACCAGGAAAATGCATTTAAGTCTCCCAGTGGTTTAGGCTGCTGCCCGTTCTAAGGCGGTGGTTCTGTTGATGTTGACTTGTTGTTTATTGGTACTCCCAGAGTGGGAGTCTGTAATTGTTCTATGTTTCGTGGTACGTTACTTTATGTCCCTTCTAGTTTTGCAATCATCTTGATGGGGAAGAGAGAGCTGGTTGCGTTGCTTAGTTTGTCTTTTTGGTGTCAAATGATTGTTGTGTGGCTCTTCCTCGTGGTGCCATGGGTTTGTCTGCAGTTTGTGATTATGGTATTTCCTGGTCATACTCACTTACTACTTTTACATTCAAAAATAAATTTGAGATACCCACATTAGTGGGTTTCATCAACGTATTGTTCAGATTTATCACTTATAACAAGTAATGTTGTATATTTCCAAAGTTCATACAGACAATTAGTTGATTCTGCAAATGCAGACATACAAATCAATAGTGCATGCACCAAGAATCTCTAAATTGTCAAATGATCATTGTATCTTTATAACTGAATGATATTATTATAGACACTGCACAATGAACTCAAACGTTATATGGCGTGCTCTGATGTGTTCAGGGTATCTATCATCTAAAAGCTATTGCACCATAGCCATTAAAGATAGTTGTAAGATAATCCAACCCACGTCCCCTTAGATGCTGCACTTAATGTATATCTTCTTTGTTAAAACACTGTTCAGTTGGTTTGGCTGAATGGCGATTCTCTCAATAGTTTCAGAACAAACCTTGTATAAGAGTAAATTTTCATGAAGGCATCTTTGAAATAATTTCACCAGTTAAAAGTATAAACCTTTTGTACTGGAATTCTAACCTGGAATACTTTGTGCTTAATTTAATCATTTTGGATTACTTTGGATTATTCAGTTTTGAATTCAGACTTCGTGTTCATTTGAAAAAAAAATCTGTGGGATCAGAAACTGCTGAAAGACTTGTGTTGATAAATATTCTGATGGACAGTTTGGACATATAAGTACTATAAATTCGACTTTCATTTGATTGTATAACAATTTTCCGTTTCTTATTGTAAATGATAATTCTGTTATTTTTTAATAAATTTTATTAAATATTAAAAGTGCTTTTTGCTGACTTTCCAAATAGAAATTTTTGGTTTCCTGAATTTGTTTCTAGTTACACCTTGCACGTAACACAACCAACATGAATGAAATTGTTCCCTTGAGGATAATCAGATGCCTATTATTCATTACCTATAATATCAAACAGCCAGAAACCCATTCTGTCAATTTTATGTTTATTTCATTTAAGCTTGAGAAAGAGCAAGTCGAGGAAAAACTGAAAAGATCAGAAAGAGAAAAACAACGTCTTGAGAAATCCCTGATACAGGCAAGGGCATCTGCGAATAAAGCAAAAACGGACCTAGAGAAAAAGGAAATTGAAAATACAACTATCAAGAATGAAATAAAATACCTTCAGCAAGAGCTAAAGGACAGTAAAGAAACAGAAGAAACGTTTAAGGTACTGTAAATTTTTGCAAGGTATTCGCGAAAATAAAACACTCACAAAATGTCCTTCAGTGATGTAGGTTAATCATACCAAAGTTGCACATTTTTAAAGTGGTAAATATGTCTTTTAACGCTATTCACAAAGATAAAACTTTTGCAAAAAAATTGAAATTAGCAGTACCGAAAAAAAGACATTATGATTTTTTCTAAAAAGTATTGGTACAACAATTAAAGCATTTGCACAAAGATTGTAGGGTCAGGAATGTATCAAATTACCATACACGCCATTCATTTCTATAAACTACGTGCCTCTAATGAAACCCACTACTTTTCATAGAAATACAAGCAGACATACAGAATGTTTCCAGTCACAAAATATGCAAATTGTCTGCCATGGGTCAGTGAAATGAAGTGACACAAGTTCCAATTACTGTAACATTGTATTGTTACTTTAAACATTGACAAACTATAAAGATGAAACGCCAGACTCAAATTGAAAGGTTGTTTTCCCTATTCCAATTGGGCAAAAACTAAATCAGACTTTGGTCGATAAGAGCTTTTAATAGATGCAACAAAATCGGAAGAGAAATAGTCAAGTCGAAATTCATGGTTATGTGTAAGTTTCTTTCTTTTTCAAGGTCCAAAAGGAAAAACTTGATAATGACAAAGACAAGATGATAGAAAAGCTTGATTAGATCAAGGCCATTGTGTTAGATGAAATTGTAAGTCTAAGAAAGGATAACAAAAAACTTTCGAAAGGTAAATCTGGGGTAAGCTTTTTAAGGTAATGTGTTTTTAAAAATATTATCGTGCTTATATATGCTCATACTTAAATTGCAGAGAATCCTTCACTGCCGAAAAATGCAGTTTATAGTTTAAACATGTTTAAAGTAAGGAAGGGTGCAAAGATCAGGAATCGATACAATCAATAACCACTGTGACACCTGGCCCAGGATACCAAGTGGAAAGTGACAAACTCACAATTACACTTCACAAACTGGAGCCCAAGAGGTCAGCCCTTTCCCAGCAGGTGATAACAAGGCATCAATAAACAGACGCACAGGAAAGCAAAACAAACACAAGACAGAAATAATATAAATGATCCACAAAAGAAGTACCGCCTTGGAACGGTCAGTAAAATATTTTACTGGAAGGCTTAAACCGGTTTTCATGGCGCCAACTTCACCCTTAGTTCAGTTCTTTGTCACTGCAATAGAAGTACAGCCAATGCAAAGACATCTATAACTATGTGCAAAAATATTATAAGAATCTATCATGAGTGTGAGGGTAGGATAGAAAAATACATCCCGCGGATCGCCTATTCGCGTCACCAGGCTTGCGGAGTGACTACAAATGGTGATCCCAAGGGACATATTTTTCTATCCTATCCTACCCTCACATGAATAATGGATTATTTTTCTTGATCACCACTGTTTTTATTCATTTATCTATCTATTTTAAAATAAACGTCCAGAAGTCCCTGAATACGCTAAGATGCAGTTTCACATGATGACGTTACTTGACGACCTGGGTAAGATAACATGGGTAAGATAAGATTTATTATATCTTAGGGTAAAATCTCAGATATCTTTATCCGGTGTGCAAGAATACTCTGTCCTAATACAAATTGAGAATTTAAGAAAAATGATGGTATGTTTGATATTATGATAAAAGCAAAGATTGTAGGTACATATGCTCTATGTTTAGAGGAAAGGTAAGAACAAAAAATAATAAGGACCCCTTAATCCCCAGTTTGATTTATTATTTAAAGGGTAAAAATCACATAGGTAATTTAGCACAATGATTAATTAACTGAACATAGAGGTTTCTAGAAATAACATTATGCTTTGCATGATTTTCAGCCTCAATCAATTAGAAATGAAGATAAAAGAGGGAAGCAAGACATATATGAGGTACATCAAGAATCAGCCCCAACTATGTAAGTTGACCAAAATTTTCTACAAATTGTTTAGTTTCAGTTTTAGCATTTGGTCCAGATTAAGATTAATTGATTGTTAATAACACCGACCAATCAAACAAGATTATATACTTGCAGTTTTGTCATTTCAAAGCTTATCTGAATATTTTGCTTTCTATATGTGATAAGTCAGACACATATTGCTTAATAACCAGAAAATACAACTTCGATGGTAAGGAATAAGACATATTTTCATGACAAATTAGAGTCTTATTTTATTTAAGAAATAAATTTGATTTTTTGAATGTTCATGGAATCATGAATACTTCAGGTATCTTGCAAAGTAAGTGAAGTCCAAAGGGCTTCATATTAACTTTGCAAGAGACCCGAAGTATCCATGCTTCCATGAACAGACCAAAATTGAATTTATTGCTTATATTTACATTTATTATAAATATCTAAAATATAGAATTTTTATAATTTAGTAAAAAAGGTTTTGTATTCAAAATATAATCGTTAAAACGGTTTTGTTGGAGTGTAAAATGGAAAAGCAGAACAGCCAGTGCAAACATGGACAGCCAATGGACCAAACAAGAGTCTTTTTTGCACATGCAACTCAGGTATGGCTCGCTGTCACTCACAACACCAGTGTCGCTTCTGGTAAATACATTTAATGTTGGAAGCGTATTTCAGGGGCAGTGAGCTTGGCAGCTGTCAATCAAATTCATATCATTCATTAGGCTATGAATGGTTGCAAAAACCTAAGGCTGTACTAAAGGAATACTTTGAAAATGTAAATATTTAAGAATAACATTCAAATATCAAATAAAGTTCCATTAATTATTTGAATCTGTGCGTAAGATTTCCAACAATGTGGGGATTGTGCGACCATAAATGCCTCAGACCAGCCTGCGCATACCCGCAGTCTGATCAGAGCCTTTGCTTGTCGCTTGAGTATTCTATGATTGTAAAGCTACTGACCGAACGTCATTTGGAGTTTCAAAGCTTAAAAGGAGGCTGCACAGGCTCATCTGAGTCTACACTTGTCAAAATGTCAAATTGTTGGAAATCACATGCCACAGCTCATTTAACTTTTGGAGCAATGATGATGGATATAAGACATGACGAAGAGTAATTTAAATTGCAGTTTCATTTTTTGGAGCTTTAGCAGCATAATACTTAGAACATGTTTCAAAACCTTGGATTGTTTGACAAGATTACAACTAATCGAAGCTTCATCATTAGAGCTTCAACCCATTCAACAGCTAAACTCTTGCCTAATCAATTAATAATTCATTATGAGAGATCAATGAAGCTTTATAGCAAGAAGCACGTTTTCAGACTGCAGTGACAATTTCAATTTTCACTGGTTTGGAAGATAAAAACGTTGGCACGTATGTGATGAAAGTGATATTTCAAACGCGATGTGTACTCTAAAATAAAATTTCAGCCAAAAACATTCTCAGAGGGGAGAAAAGCAAAAATGAACGCATGTGTGGAATGTAGACATGTAATACATGTGAGTAAAGTCGTTTTTTATTAAACATTTTTCTATAAACGTGAACAAATCTAAATAACAGGGGGTTGGTGAGGGGCAATATGTCTTTGTCACAGTTGTTGGACCCGTTGTCTAATACTTGCCAACCCCTTTAGTGGGGAGGGGCGCCATATTGTTTAAATCATGTGTTTCTGGCCTGTCTGAGAGCAAATATTGTCTTCACTTTCATTTTCTGATAATACATTACTTTTATCTGAATTATAATCGTTAAATATCACATCGAAAACCCCTTCCGTATGATATTTCATTCCCCTGGACATTTTTTTTCGTTATTTTTGGTGTCCGTAGAATCTGATGATATATCAAACACTTTTTTTAAGTTTTAAATATCCTTTGTACTTTGCATATTATACCATTATGTCCCCTTAACATTTTGGGATAAAGAACAAAGAGTTGTTTCCCATATAACGGTTAAAAACCGTATCTGTAAATTTCGACTGTAGTCACGTTTGGTAAACTCAACTATAGTAAAAGTGTTTAAACCTTCTATGTGTATTTCTCAAATCAATTTAGCATCCTATACTGGATCCAGTGCTACAGGAAAGATATCTCGTATGGTGCATTAGCAAATTTATGTCCCCAAACCCCAAGGGTGGGGAGATATATTGTTTTTGATGCAGATCTCGTCAGCGTCGGTGTTTGCGTCGGCGTCCATTTTTCATTTCCGTGCATTATCTTCTGAACCTGTAGATGGATTTTGACCAAACATGCATAAGTACATTGTTTTGGAGAAGAGTAAGAGATGATTAGATTTTGGTAACATTTTACCTTATTTTCAAGGTCACAGGGGCACTTTGAAATGTCCAAAATATGGTTTCCGTGTGTTATCTTCTGTACTAATAGATGGATTTTGACCAATCTTGCATAGATACATTGTTGGGGAGGGAAAGAGTTGATCAAATTTTGATAACCTTGACCTAATTTTCAAGGTCACAGTGCCACTTTGAAATGTTCAAAATATGGTATCCTTGCGTTATCTTCTGAATCAGTGGATGGATTTCGACCAAACTTGCATATCGCCCTCTATTGGTAGAAGGTGCAATCTAACATTTTCAACAAAATTGAGTTATTTAGTTTTTACGAATCCTAACATAGTATCTATCATCTCACAACTTATCATAGTTGTATTCCTTGAACACAAATTATGGTAACACAATTTCATTTGGGGTTATGTGCATATCTATGATTTTGTTAGCGGCAAAAAGAGTTATTTGCTGTCAAATTTGCAACAGAATGTGCTATGTGTCATATAGCACCTTTTAGTTGGAAGAAAAGTGCTGCTTTTGTTAAAGTTATTTAGAGTTAAAAGGTGTTACATGATAAATAACACCTTTTGCATTTTACAAAATGATTACAACAATACAGTATTGTGTGACAAAATGTACCATTTGACAGATAGCGCCTTTTTCTTTATTTTGAAAAAGGTGCTATTTGTCAAATAGCACCTTTTTTTCATTTAACACATAACTTATTCATGTATAAAAATGTTGATTTGATACATATATATGTAACATTCTTACATACAGATATCACATCCTTTCATAGAGATGTTATATTCTACAATGATATGTCGCAACTCTTACATACATGTCACATGCTTACATAACAGGTACCACATTATTACATACAGATGTCACACGTTTACAGACAAATAAGAGATTCCTACATATTATATATGTCACATACTGACAAACATATGTTGTATTCTTACATAGAGATATCACATTCTTAAATAGAGAGATGTCACATTCATATAAAGTGATGTCATATCATCTTGCATAGAGATGCCACACCCTTACAAACAGATGTCACATTCTTCCATAGGGGTATCACATTCTTACATTAGACAACTGAAATGTTCTTCTGCGGTTAACATAAGGATTTGTCAAGGTAGATAGGAATGCATAGTGGTGTCCACCTTGGATTTGAAGGAATACATTTATTGTTTTGTTAAATAACCGTGCTTTATTTCCTCCATTTTTATTTTAAAACTGTTTGCATTACTGTCGATTTTTTTTCAATAATGGGCTTTAATAACCTTTGAGTTTAGTAACGAACGTCATTTTATACCTTTACTCGCCGAAAAATCAAATAATAAAATCAAGAAATTTAAAGAAATATCAAAGTCTTAAAAAGAAATACCACATCCTTACATACAGATGTCTTATTTCTAAATATAGATGTCTAATTCCAAACAAGAGCTGTCACATTCTTAAATACAGATGTGGCATTGTTACATTCTTGCATAGATATGCCACATTATTGCAATGTGATATCACACTCCTGCATACAAAAATTATTAGATTTATTCTTACTTAGAGATGTTACATTCATATGTACAAATGTCACATTCTTACATACAGCTGCTTTCCAAATTTTTTATAGATAGCGATTTTTGTCATAATTATTTACATACCCCATACTTGTTTGAGTGTTTGTAATTAACTTGTGCTTTGTTTGAGATGTGATTTTTTTTCCTGCTCCTGTATGCACGACATATCTAGCTATAGAGAGTAAAAAATGGCTTGTTTTGCAGATGTTTTTGTATCAAGTTTTAACTTCTAAAAAAGTTGATAATATTTTTTGCAAATCAAAATTGCTTATCAAAACTCTATTTCAAATTATGGGATAATAAGGAGAGCAGCAAAGAAAACTGTGGTGGGAAGCAATAATGTCATGCATAAGGAGCAGTGTGAAAATACTTTAAGAATTGAAGCTATCGAGTGTATCAACAATGAATTACTTGATTGAATTTGATGTATGTGCACTAGTAGGTTGCACAAATTATATGATTTTACATAATTACTTTTAAAAGACATTTATGTGCATTTTGGGTGTTCATATTTGATGATACATAGGTAGAGCTCAACTATTAGGAGAAAAGCCAAAAGTAAAGTACAGTACTGACAAACAGGTCAAAGCTTGAAAGGAGTTCAAGTTCTTGCACATGTAGCCATATGGTTGCTAATAGTATAATTCTAACATTGGAATTTCTAATTTGTTGTCTGTGCACAGTCTCATGTGTCACATTCTGTGACGTCTCCTATGTATTCTTCGTCACATCTCGTGCATTGCATAGGTCTTTGGCATCACATCCCGTGCTTGTTGTGACATGAAATATCTTCCCACTTTTAAACGTAAATCTGTTGCCTACAATTAAAGATTTGGAAAGACCACAATATGGACGATTACATTTATTTATGGATATTTTCATCAAATTTAGCTCATGTTAGTAATCATTTCAAATTATATATATATATATATATATATATATATATATATATATATATATATATATATATATATATATATATATATATATATATATATATATATATATATATATATATATATATATAAAACAAGATTAAGTCCGATTACACAATTTTTTAAACATAATTTTCTATTCCTCTACCGGTTTCACTCTTATACAGATCATCAGGAGTTTAATATGACGTTGCATAGAAACGACGTTAGTAACGTTACTTTCCCATGATGCAACGCTACGTTCCCATATTGCAACGTAACGTTCCCATGATGCAATGTTATGTTCCGTTAATGCAACGCCATAAATAGTACAATAAAATACAATATAATATAATAACAATACCGCCTTATCCAAAAAGGCACAAGTTTCTTTGTGTAAGTAACGTAATTCAGAATGCCATTAATAACTCATCCAGCACTCAATCTCGGGCCACTATTGGCCCCCCAGCAAAATGCAATTGAAATGGCATTTTGCTGCTGGGCCAATAGTGGCCCGTTTTTCGGTGGCGGGCCGCTGATGGCCCGTTTTTCGATAGTGGGCCGATAGCGGCCCGTTTTTCGATGGCGGGCCGATTATTATAATATAATGACAATACTGCCTTATCCAAAAAGGCACAAGTTTCTTTGTGAAAGTAACGTAATTAAGACTGCCATTAATAACTCATCCAGCACTCAATCTCGGGCCACTATATATATATATATATATATATATATATATATATATATATATATATATATATATATATATATATATATATATATATATATATATATATATATATATATATATATATATATATATATATATATATATATATATATATATATATAGTTTGATAGCTGGCAACAGTTATTGCAAAAGAAAATGGGAACTTTTCCTTAAGTTGTTTCAAACTTTATGTTATAACAGTTATTTGATGGTAGGCTGGATTGTAAAATCTATCGTTGATAAGGTTTACGTCGTAATGAGACGTGACATGAGATTTACAACAATGTGGTATGTACGACCAGCAAAGCCTCAGATCAGCCTGTGCATACGCGCAGTCTGGTCAGAGTCTTTGCTAGTCGCCTGTATAGTATATGACTGTTCAGCTACTGACTGAACACCATTTGGAGTTGCTAAGCTTAAAAAGAAGCTGCACAGGCTCGTCTGAGTCTACACTTGTCAAAATGCCACATTGTTGGAAATCACATGATGTGGCTCAGTTTATATTGCAGGCTCAGAGATTGCAGGTCCTATTCAGGTCCTTACTGTGATATTTGCCATGTGACAGAACACAACACAGAAGATTGTCCTCAACAATCATTTGAAAGTGTGTTCACAGATGGAGTTGCACAAATAGGTAAATTTACATAGAAGATCTTACATGAGTGTTCATGCGAAAAAGGGAAACATGCCTGGCAAGCCTCGCATTTTATCTGTTTTCCTAACTCGTTTAATACATTCAATAACATAGGAGCATGGAAGTTAGTTTCTATTTACATACGACGTTTAAATTACTTAAAAGCACATTTTTGGTGTAAAAACTTAAGATTTTGCCATCTTTTACGCAACGTTAAAATAGGCGTCATTACATAACATTACTAAATCCGTACACCACTAATGATTTTTCGAATTTATTGCATGGCTTTTTATCACTTCAAGATTCGACATCATGTGATAAACATAAGGAGACTAGCTCTTAAGTAGAGGATCTTACACTCGTGATCATTTTAAATGAAATTTATTAAACGAGACTTTGGTAAGTTTAATAAATTTAATATGAAATGATCACGAGTGTAAGATTCTGTTTATCATACGAACTTTTAAATGTAAAAATGTGATTTTATCCCTTCAATTTATTTCGATGAAAATGAAATAATTGGATGTTAATTTACTTTATTTAAAGTAAGTGTGATTAAGACTCGGGTCCAATCAATCAGCCTCAATTTCATTTAAAGTATTTGAGTAATTTTTTGTACATCATGACAGGCAGTGTATTTATTGATGACATGTGGCAATATATGTGATATGTTATCCATACTATTCAAGAAATAAATTTGAATTTCGTCTGTTCATGAGATCATGAACACTTCAAGTCTCATGCAATGTAATTGAAGCCGTTAACTGTGCAAGAAACCCGAAGTGTTCATGATCTCATGAACTTACACAAATTGAATTTATCACATATTTATATCTTATATTGTCTGTCACGTATCAATTTTCAATTTTCACATAACTTGGCTGATTTTCTGGATATTTCAAATTATACTAGACATAACGAAGAGTTGAGAACAGCCAAAACTCCGAAATTCCCGCGTTCAACGTCATGACGATACGCACTCGACGTCAGACAAACGTCGGTACACAAACAACGTTATTGGATGGCGTTGACGTTGGTCTGCCCAAAAAGCGAGTGTGTTGGCGTGACTTAAATAGATCCGTTCATGAAGCCATGAACAACATCTCAAATATAAAGGTTCATTTAAAGACTCGAAGTTTAAATGTAAATATTAATATGTATCATGACAGGCAGCGTAGAAACTGGTGGCATATTGCAATATGCGATATGTCATCCGCATCTACACTGTTTATCATAATTCACAACCCTTAAAGGTTAGAATAGCGTCAGCTAGATTTAAAATATTTTAGTTAGTTCATGTATATCATGACAGGCATTGTATATACTGATGACATGCAAGTTTGACTCTCTAGAGCCTATGTTGCTCGCACACCAAGTATGGATGTAGATGGAGACTTTGACTAAAATTTAGACCTAGCTATAGATACCTCGGCTGGAGACATCATAAAACATTACTGTCATTTAAGGAACATATAATTGATATTATTTTAGGTATTGGCATATTTATTTTATGCGATAAGTATCAAAGTCTCAAGAACTAGCCCAATAGCTTCATATACATAAATTTTATCCAGTCAAAAGTTTTGAAGAGTTTAACTGTTAAACTACATTATTACTAGACTATGTGTATAGCATTGAAAATATATTTGCACTAATTATTCACAGAGATTGAAACAAATTAACACCCTATTTCTTTTAGAGGAGAATCGACTAGGGCCGAAACGGCCAGGGGCAAAACTACCTGAGGCGAACGCCGATGAGGCGAAACGTCTAGGGGGCGAACTGGACTTGGGGCGAAACGTCACAGATTCTAATCTAAATGTAATATGACAGCCTGCATGCTTAGTTATTAACCCAATCTCGATTTATGGCTTTGCTGCACTCTTAAATTGCATGCCAGTGGATTGGGCATCAGGCTCTATTTGATGGACCCAACCTAAAGCTATTCAGTTTAGTTGGCTGGGACCAGAGCTTTCGTCTGTTTTTTGGTCCCTGGAGGTCAACTGATGATATTCTTTTGCTTCAGATTCCCAGTGGTGTTGTTTGACGCTTGTAACACGTTGTATCTCTAAAGTCCTCGTCTTTGCTTCTTTATAGCATTTAACCTTGATTTATTTGTTAACATAGATAATTCATTGACAAGTTAGAGGATTATCATGCAATCCGAAAAACCCACTAAATGCTTTACCACGTCAGTCACTGAGGTTAGGCTGGATCCATAAAACATGTTTAAGCCCCCAGTAATTCATTACTTACAGTTCCAAGGAGGTGGTTCTGATGTAGTTCTCTGTTACCTGTTTTGGGGTAAGAGTTTCCTATGATGTTTCACCTTATGTCTCTTCATAATATTTTAGTTTGGTCTGGGTTGCTGAGTGGCCATCTTTTGGGAAATAGCCGGATAATTCGGATAGCCATTTGTTCTCATTGTATTTGGTCTATTTGTAATTTTAGACATTTCCCATTTGGGTTCAAAGAGCTGAACATTTCTTGTACTTCAACAACAGCAGAATCTAGGGCGAAGATTTGGTACAAGTAAAATGCATTTAAGCCCCCCGGTGGCTTAGGCTGCTGTCCGTTCTAAGGCGGTGGTTCTGTTGTTGTTGACTTTTTGTTTATTGTTACTCCCATTGTGGGAGTCTCTGTAATTGTTCTATGTTTTGTTGTACGTTACTTTATGTCCATTCTAGTATTGCAATCATCTTGATGGGGAAGAGCAAGTTGATTGCTTTGCTTAATTTGTCTTCCTGGTGTCTCGTGATGGTTGAGCGGCTCTTCCTCGAGGTGCCACGGGGTTGTCTGCAGTTTGTGATTGTGGTATTTCCTGATCATACTCACTTACTATTTTTGAATTTTGATTGCTCCAGTTACTGTTCATTGGTTTCTTGTTTCTTGCTACGTATTAATTAATTCAATTACAGCCAAATTATTTTAGTTGATCTTATTTCCATATATACAGAGTATCCTGTTGTGTCGAGTATTCCAGAGCCTGTTATTGCTGCGATTCCAGTGCCTTTACCAACGATAGACAAAATTCCCATAGTCTACTTTGACTTGGAGACAACTGGTCTCGGTGAGTATATACCAGTAAGAAAGAGGCAAATATCAGGAGTCGACACAATAAAGTACCACACCTGACCAAGGATACCAATGGGAAAGTAACAAACTCACAACTAGACATCACAAACGAGAGCCAAGAGGTCAGCCCTTTCCCAGCAATCAAAATACAGACGCGCACGAAATAAAAAACAAACAGCAAAGCTACAGCTATATGTTCTGTTTTCCTATGAGAGAGACATCATTAAGTCTATTGCAAAAGAAACATGGAATGACATGATTGACGCTTTAAATTTAAAAGGGAAGCAGCTTAATTTTTATAGACCTCAAGCAAGAGTTTATGTGACAAAAATACTCCACCACTCTGCAGATCTGATTATAAAATATTACCATTTATACTTATCAAAACAGCATACTATGAATTTTGACGGAAAGCAAACATAGAAAATGGTGGCCATCTTGAATTCTATTGTGAGTAGCGGCTCAAACATTGAAACAATTTTAAAAACATTTAAATAACCATTTGCCATTACATGAAATTTGCAACTTACATCATAGTTAGCTTTCATTCACATTAAGAATGCCCGTTAAAAGAAAAGCAATGGTGGCCATCATGGAAAATGGCCCTGTATTTTGATTTTGCAGTGGCCAATGTTTTATTTATCAACAGTATACCAATATTGGCGTCCTTGCAACAATTCATGCTTGTTTTAGCAAATGCAAAGTAAGTAAGGGTGCAAAGATCAATACCTATACAATCAGGTACCAAACCTGACCCAGGATACCAAAGAGAAAGTGACAAACTCACAGTTAGACATCAAAACGAGAGCCAAGAGGTCAGCCCTATCACAGCAGATGACCACAAGGCACATATAAACAGACACGCAAAAAAGGCATAGCAAACGCAAAAAAGAAAAAAACCCTTAAAGATCTTTAAAAGAAGTACCGCCTTGGAACGGTCAGTAAAATATTTTACTGGAGGGCTTAAACCGGTTTTACAGCGCGCCAACCTCACCCTCAATTCAGATGTGGATCAAGACAAGATTTTACTCGAATATTGACTTAATCTGCCCAGCTATACTAGTTTCAGCTCTTTATGTCATTCAAAATTAGATTGTACGCTTTAAAAGGATAACAAAATAATGTGTTCAGACGTGACTATTATGTTCTGCATTCCTTTTTTTACAGGACGACAGAGTCACATTACACAGATAGCAGCCAAGAATACCGCTGGGCAGAGCTTTAACAGATACGTTATCCCTAAAAAAATAATCACTCAAGGCGCAGCAAAAACATCAGGAAACAAATTCGAAAAAGGCAAGTTTTGTCATAAAGACAGACCAGTTTTGGCCATTACCATATCACAAGCACTTACAGAATTCTTAATCTTCATTGGAGACAAACCTGTTATTTTGAGCGGCCACAACATTAAGACCTTTGATTGTCATGTCCTTCTAAATGCCTTAAAATCATGCGGAATGCAGAAAGTGTTCAAGAAGAAGGTTGCTGGGTTTTTAGACACCATATCGTTATTTAGATGCCAGACCGTGCCTTCTTATAAGCAAGAAGAGCTATATAAGCGACATATAGGAGGAAAATATGATGCTCATAATGCGCTTGAAGATGTGATAGCCCTGGAAAAACTGATTAACGAAATTGATCCGTCATCGGAAGAAAAACGGAAGCACACATTCAGTGTACAATACGTACTAGACGTACAAGAGAACAATAGAAATGCAGGTGTCAATCTGATTGGATGGAAAGTGCTGTACGAGAAGGGCGTCATTTCTAAGAACATTGCCACAAAAGCTGCTAAAAGCGGTCTTCGACCTGAACACTTAGAATTTAGCTATCGAGGTGGAGGAGAGGACTCGATGTACAGTGTATTATCACAGCCTACAAATGCAGGTGTCCGTGTAACAAAGGACAAAAAAATATCTAAACAGTTATCTGACTACTTTAAAAACAAATAGTAGGATGAGATGGCCACTAAGGAGTAATCAACGCAGATGAACAATATTTGCATACATGCATTCAACATGAAAAGTAAGGCTAAATTGTCCCATACACAGAGGGTGATAGATCATTAGACAGTAGCTTTCCTTAAGATGAATACATGGTCACCATTGTAAATGCCTTAAGAAATTCTGTCCATTCAAACAACAGATTTGAATATGGGCCACGACATGAGAAAACCTGTCTTCAGTGGTTTGCAAATAACAAAGGCGCAGACCAGGCTGCCCATTTATGCAGTCTGATCAGCGCCTTTTTATTCGTTTATAGGAAAGCATCATAGATTGGCTTGCAACGAGCGATATTTAAATTTTCTATCTTATCTCTATATCTGTGCAGGCTGGTTTGTTGGAAACCCAGAAGACAGGTTTTCTCGCAAAGAAGTCAAATATTATTAATCCCCCGCCGCGAAGCCGAAAGGGGGTCATAGGAATGCCCTTCGTCAGTCCGTCAGTCTGTCCATAACACTTTTGGTTACGCTCCATATCTCCAGAAACCTTTGATCGATTTTCATGAAACTTCACTCATATGTTCCTCTTAGTAAGACGGTGTGCAGAACACATGATGATGACCCAGCTACCTAGACTCAAGGCCAAGGTCACAGGTCAAGATCAAAGGATTTACCCATTAATTTTGAACCCTTTGATCGATTTTCATGATACTTTACTCATATAATGCTCCTCTTAGTGAAATGGTGTGCAGAGCACATGGCCCAGCTACCTAGACTCAAAGTCAAGGTCACTCATATGTTCCTCTTAGTAAGGCGGTGTGCACGCCACATGACCAAGCTACCTTAACTCAAGGTCAATGTCCCAGGTCAATGTCAAAGGATTTTACCCTTAAATTTCGTGTTCGCTCCATATTTCCGAACCCTTTGATTGATTTTCATGAAACTTCATTCATATTATATTACTCTTAGTAAGACGGTATGCAAAGCACATGACCCAGCTACCTAGACTCAATGTCACAGATCAAGGTCAAAGGATTTACCCTCGAATTTTGTGTCCGCTTCATATCTCCTGAGCCCTTTGATCTATTTTCAAGTTATTTTACTCATTTTATGTTCCTTTTAGTGAAACGGTGTGCAGAGCACATGGCCAAGCTACCTAGACTCAAAGTCAAGGTCACAGGTCGAAGTCAATGGATTTACACTTGAATTTCATGTCCACTTCATATCCCCTGACCCCTTTGATTGATTTTCATGAAACTTCACTCATATGTTCCTCTTAGTAAGACAGTGTGCAAAGCACATCACCCAGCTACCTAAACTCAAGGTCACAGGTCCAGGTCAAAGGATTTACCCTTGAATTTCGTGTCCGCTCAATATCTCCTGAACCCTTGAGGCACTTTTACATAAACTTCACCCAAATATTCATCTGAGTGAGATAATGTACAGAACCCATGACTCTGCTACACAGACTCAAGGTCAAGGTCACAATTCAAGGTCATGTAATTTACCCTTCGATTTGTGTCCGTTCCATATCTCCTAAACCGTTTGAACTAGTTTCATTATACTTCATTTAAATATTCCCCTTAGTTGAGACAGTGTACAGAACCCATGACTCAGCTACAAAATCTCAAGGTCAATGTCACAGTTCAAGGTCATAGGATTTACCCTTGAATTTTATGTCTGCCATATAAAGTTTTATAAAGTTTTGGTCAGATGCCTATCTCATTAAGGCAGTGTGCAGAGCCCTTGAAAATGCCAATCAATATAAAATATCTGATCATAAGGCAGTGTGCAGAGCCCTTGAAATTGCCAATCAATATAAAATATCTGATATGATCCCATCCAAGCCCTCTGTCATGTCATTTCTTCTACAACAAAATGTTACACATAAGTTACTGTCTACTTGCGGAGGGGGGATTATAGCTGTCCTTCAGACTGCACTCTTGTAAATCGAGGATCTTACACGAGGGCTCATATTTTATTGATTTTATTAAAAGAGATAAAATGCAAGGCTTGTCTGGGAGTGAAATAATGTCATGCAATTAAATCGATAAAACACAAGTGGTTTACAGATTTTCCGGAAATGTAATCATTTTGATTCTTATGAGGTCCATAATAACGTTGCATACAGATGACAAAATTATAACTTTTTGCCAAAAATGAGATTTCAGAGAAATCTAAATACCATATGATTAATATAAGTTACACCAACAATTCTTTAGAGGTTTGGTACAATTTCATTACATACTTTGCAATTAGCAACAGGACATAAATCCAATTTTGCCATCATATTGTGGAACTTCAGCTATGACAACAACATTTCCATGATTGGATTTTAACTTTAAAAAGATGGTCAGAAAATGTCATCTCATCATGGATGGATGATACTGTGATACATGTATACATAAACATAATTTGAGCCGTGACATGCGATTTCCAACTATGTGGCATTTTGACAAGTGTAAGCTCAGAAAAGCCTCTGCAGCTCCTGTTTAAGCTTAGAAACTCCAATTGGTGTTCAGTCAGTAGCTTAACAGTCATAGAATATCCAAGCGACCAGCAAAGGCTCTAATCAGACTGCGCATATGCACAGGCTGGTCTGAACCTTTGCTGGTCGCACATACCACATTGTTGGAAATCTCATGGCACGGCTCATTTGATTTACATTTGCATATGGTCGTCACTTGCTTGCTTCTACACAGGAGTGATACCATTTAACTTGCATGTGCTGTCTAGGTAATTCAGGACCAAACAAATATTCTTAGACCAGCAATTAACTCTCACAACGGTTGTTGAATTTTTCACCATGTTTAAGTCTAATAGCAGAATCAGCTATTTTCTTGACTCATCTAGCTCTCTGGACAATCCACTAGTTTTGCCTGTTTCAATATGTCGTTTATAGACAGCATTCTAAACTTTACATGACCTATCAGTCTAGCCCTGCAGCAAGCCAAAGAACTTGTTGAGATTAAACAGCAATTAAATCTAGATATCGGGTCTGCCAAGGATTCAAAAATAGTAAGTGAGTATGATCAGGAAAAACCACAATCACAAACTGCAGACAAACCCATATCATCGCGAGGAAGAGCCACACAACAATTAGGAGACGCTAAGAAGACAAACTTAGCAAAGCAAGCAGCTCTCTCTCTCTCTTCCCCATCAAGGTGATTGCAAAACTGTAATGGACATAAAGTAATGTACAACAAAACATATAACAATTACAATCTCCCACAATGGGAGTAACAATAAAAAAACAAATTAACAACAACATAACCATCACCTTAGAATAGACAGCAGCCTAAGCCACGGGGGACTTAAATGCATTTTACTGATACCAAATCTTAGCCCTAGATATTGCTGTTGTGGAATTACAATAAATGTCCGGCTCTAATGAGCCATTTTAACTATTGCAATGTATCATCATGGAGAAACACACTAATCAAATTAACACACCATGATAAAAAAAAGAAAATGGCTCATGAATCACAGATAGGCCGAGCTAAAGAAACCCCAAGTTGAGCCACGGTAGGTCCAGCTACAGATAAGCATCAGACACCAACCCACTGATTAAAGCTTTACGTCAGATCCGTCATAGAGTCTGAGTCCTTACCCACAGTCATGCACTTAAAGAGGAAACCATAGCTATAAATCGTGATTGGGTTTTAAACCAGGAATGCAGACTGAAACATGACATCCAAGTTATTTCCAACCTTTATATATAACGTTTAATAATCTTTTTAAATTAATTTCTTACATAAGGTTTTCCAACTATTCTTTTTAACTTATAAACTAAATCATCATAAAAATAGAGGATCTTACATGAGTGCTCATGTTTTATTGAATTTATTAAACGAGTTGGGGAAAAGAGATAAAATGCGAGGCTTGCCGAGCATTTTATCTCTTTTTCGCAACGAGTTTAATAAATTCAATACAAGAGCACGAATGTTAGATTCTATTTATCATATAACATTAAGATTACTTTGAAATCTCATTTCTGACTTAAAAACGTTATCATTTTGTCATTATGTGCGCAACGTTGTTATGGACGTCGAAACGTTTCCCGAAAATCGATAAACCACTAGTGGTTTACAGATTTTATTGCATGGCGTTATTACACTCCCAGACGCAACGTCATATGATAATATAGGTTCTTACATGCCTTGTAATAGAAGAGTTTTTTTTACTAAATGTTGTATTAAACAATTAACCCTGAGTGTCTGCGGTAGAATTTAGACAAAAATCTTTTCGAATTTTATGATATCTATAGCCTTGTTTTAATAACTTAGCAATCAAAAATATGTCTCTGTTGTGAAAGTAAGTAATGGTGCAAAGATCAGGAATCGATACAATCAAGTACCACACCTGACCCAGGATACCAATGGGAAAGTGACAAACTCACAGAAGACACCATAAACGAGAGCCAAGAGGTCAGCCCTTTCCCAGCAGGTGACCACAAAGCACATATTAACAGACGCGCACAAAACATAGCAAACACAAGACAGAACAAAAACATAAAAGATCCACAAAAGAAGTACCGCCTTGGAACGGTCAGTAAAATATTTTACTGGAGGGCTTAAACCGGTTTAACGGCGCCAACCTCACCCTTAATTCAGATGTGGATCAAGAAGTCATTTCTATTAGAATGCACTCTTGCAAAACGAATAAGCTGAGAAATATATACACCATAGGAAGGTGAGCGAGGAGCATCTCCATTAAGAAATGAGAAATTTATTATTTCAAAAGTAAAATCATCCCGTTTATCATAAATCTTAGAAGAAACTATGCCATTTGTTATTGGCAAGTTCAAGTCCAAACATGTAGTTTCAGTATCAAATGAGTTCACCTCATTTAACTGAAGTTCCCATGTGGTATCCTTGGTCAGGTGTGGTACTTGATTGTATCTGTTCCTGATCTTTGCCCTCTTTCTTACTTTGTTCAAAATAAGGATTATTAATATTAAGTAAAGTAAGTAAGGGTGCAAAGATCAGGAATCGATACAATCAAGTACCACACCTGACCCAGGATACCAATGGGAAAGTGACAAACTCACAGAAGACACCACAAACAAGAGCCAAGAGGTCAGCCCTTTCCCAGCAGGTGACCACAAAGCACATATAAACAGACGCGCACAAAGACATAGCAAACACAAGACAGAACAAAAACATAAAAGATCCACAAAAGAAGTACCGCCTTGGAACGGTCAGTAAAATATCTGGAGGTCGAATTTAAGTTTCAATGGTATCAGTTTGATTATTGTCTGTCTGACAGGGACAACATGAAGTATCTCTTATAGCAAAGCAAAAACAAATCTGCAACAAGAGGAGCACAAGTTGTATCCATTGGAAAACCTAAAATTTGTCTATATAATTTCGAGCCAAATCTTATAAATGAATTGTCCAAAAGATGATGGAGAGTATCAAACATTTTCTGACATGACCACAACTTATATCGTTTAGGTTGTTCAGAAGTAAAAAAATGCATTTTTATCATTACAAGCCAAATAAAGTGAGCCCTCTCTGTTAAATGTTTGTTCAATTAATTCCATTTGTTTTTCTTTGATTAGAGTATGAGGCAACGTAGTATAGATCGTAAAGAAATCATATATAGACAAACTAGATGCTAGAAACCTTTAGACTTCAATTTATTAAGAATTTCACCAGCGTTTTTAATAGACATTGTGTGAAATCACATGTCACGGCTCATATATCTTATTCAGCCATGTACAATCATTGTGACTGTATGGCAGTGGGAAACCAGAATCAGCATTACCACTGTCAATTCAGTGACATGTAAATAGTATCAGCACCAAACCTAGTTGCCAAGGTTGCTCCATTTGCCACAAGATGCCCTTAAATGTTACAATTTGCCTCTTTTGATAGTAAGTGTTGAACCTACAAAGACATTCATCGAGATGATAAACAAGTAAATCATTAATATGCCAGCCTACAGTCCTGCCAGCCAAGAGTGACAGTGACGTCGTGTTTTGTTTACAGTTATTAAGTAATATATTAACTTTTACACTCACTTGAGCTAATGCGAATCGATAGCTCATTTGTGTATTAATCCTATCATGCAGATTGGATTAATACACATGTGATATATATCGATCATAAACTCCTGATAACTTTGTAAACAAAACATGATGTCACTGGCACTCATGGCTGGCAGGACAGTAAGTGTCTGAATATGCATATGATGTTCGAAAGACCTTTGTTTGCGCATATATGGTAGAAGGAGCGAGAGGGGTATTAAAGCAGTGCATGGTTTGTGACTTTGGGAGCATCATTTGATATGCTTGCTTAACAAATTCTTTAATCTTTTTCTCCCCCAAATTTAACTTAATTTTGTCCCAAATGCTTGCTTAGGCCATGGACACTACAGATTGGTGTCACAATAAAATATAAGCTAGAGGGAAGTAAACTCTCAAGTCTGTCATTAGTAAACAGCACGTTTGCCATCCAGTACATGTCTGGTAATTGCTTCTCTAGTTGATTTACCAGGCAGGTATGTGTATGATAAGACTTCTTAAGAATTTTATAGACTATACTATGATTTGAACAGTAAATTCCAAGTTGGACTTAAATCTCTTTTGCGCCAAGGACTTTCAGAACCTGAATTCTGTGTTGAATTTATGTATAAAGTGAAAAAGATTGTTGGTTCTTATATTTTTCGTCGCAGTTCACTAAAATAATTTCCCAGTGTAAAAAAATTGGCTATAACATTAATGCATTGCAGCAGACTGCATGCTTGGTGGTCAACCAAATCAGCGTTGGCAACTATGCTTTCCTCTATAATAACATGCCGGTGGGTTGGACTTCAGACTCTATGACTGTTCCGACTTAAAGACTTATCTATTGATGAGATGTGAGGGGCCTGATGCCTTCGCTCATTGTCAGGCCCGCCGGGGTCTACTTGTTGGATTTCTTTGCTCCAGAATTCAGTTTTATTTACTGTTGCTTTATCTCCTTTTTATATCTTGATTTATATGTTCTAGGAGATGATGCAATGATTAGTTAGGGGTCTTTCATGCAAACCAAATATCTATGTGTCTTGAACCACATATTAAGGGTAAGGTTGGCGCCATGAAACCGGTTTAAGCCCTCCAGCAAAATAATTTTACCGACCGTTCCAAGGCGGTACTTCTTTTGTGTATCATTTATGTTTTTCTGTCTTGTGTTTGTTATGCCTTTGTGCGTGTCTGTTTATTTGTGCCATGTGGTCACCTGCTGGGAAAGGGCTGACCTCTTGGCTCTTGTTTGTGGTGTCTAACTTTGACTTTGTCACTTTCCAATTGGTATCCTGGGTCAGGTGTGGTACTTGATTGTATCGATTCCTGATCTTTGCACCATTACTTACTTTCGTTTCAATATAGAATCTATGATTAAGTATATACATGTGTCCAAGAAAACAGAATTATTGATAAATATGGTAAACGGGGAAATGGGAACAAATTCACAAACTATGATGAAACAAAGAAAAAGGCTCACGACTCACAGATTGTCAGAGCTAAAGAAAACCTCAAGTTGAGCTAAGGTAGGCCCAGTTACTAAGATACATCTGGGACCAACACCGATTAAACACCGATTCATGTTATTACTGTCTTGTGTTTGTTCTTTCGCGCGCGTCTATTTATTAATGCCTTGTGGTCACCTGCTTGGAAAGGGCTGACCTCTTGGCCTCGTTTGTGATGTCTATTTGTGAGTTTGTTACTTTACCATTGGTATCCCCGCTGAGTCAGGTGTGGTACTTGATTGTATTAATTCCTGATCTTTGCCCTCTTTCTTACTTCTATTGTATTTATTTTACATACATCTTAAACAGATGCCTATGTTCAAAAACTATTCAAGCAACAGTATTGTCTGAACCTTAAATACTAGGTTGTTGTCCTCTGCTCAATTTTCTTTCGAGAAAATCGTTTTCTAAAATATGTATATCTAGAATACAAGTAGGCGATCAGACAGTATGGGTCCAGATATTGCCCAACATTTCTTAGCCTGAACTTGACTTCGGCTGTTGACAAAGTTTTTTTAGCAAATTAGCTTTAGCAGGCAAATATGTGATGCTCTTTAAACTGGTTTAAGCCCTCCAGTAATATATTTTACCGACCACTCCAAGGCAGTACTTCTTTTGTGGATCTTTTATGTTTTTGTTCTGTCTTGTGTTTGCTATGTCTTTGTGCGTGTCTGTTTATATGTGCTTTGTGGTAACCTGCGGGGAAAGGGCTGACCTCTTGGCTTTCGTTTGTGGTGTCTAACTGTGAGTTTGTCACTTTCCCATTGGTATCCTTGGTCAAGTGTGGTACTTGATTGTATCAATTCCTGATCTTTGCACCCTTACTTACTTAAAGTATTACCCTGAATCGCTATTTCTCGTCAACTCTCTTATTTGCTTGAATTGTCGTCATAAACTCTTTACTTACTATATATAGTGTCTTCTGCTAATAACCTTTGCCAACAATTCAGACCAAGATCAGGCCCGACAAAACGTCCGGCATGATCAGGATCCAAACTGCTTGACACTCTACTGATATTCCCGAAAGATTTTTTAGAAAAAACAACAACAACAAACAAACTGATTGTGAAAAAAAAATCAGCAGACAACAAAACAATGACAAATTACCTCGTAGGCAAAAAGAGTTAATGGATTGAAATGGAAGGTGCTAAATGTACATGCATGTTTCATGCTTAATGCTTTCAATACTGCATGGTTTGTGACCCCTATAGACTTTTACAATTGCGTGTGTGCGTGTATTTGTCCAAATGATGTCAAGTGAGGTTTGCGGAATTGATTTTCGTTGAATCAGGGGATTTAGATATTCCTGTAGGCTAGTATATATCATCATAGCAATGCAAATATACCACGTGTATCTATTGGGTACACAGAGGTATATTCACAGGGAAAACAACTAAGTTATTTTTTGTACATGGGATTTTGGCTTCATTTACAAATAAGGGTATTTCCCAAAAATAAGTTTTAGTTACGCGGTGTGCATTTAAATCCACATACTAAGTGCCGTTCTTCTAAGTTCAATTTAAAGCTGTTTAAAAAAAGAAAAACGGGGGTCACTTAAAACCTGGAAACACATTAGTAACAGAAGTCGATATTGAAAATTCTATTCCTGACTCTTGAGATTGTAGACTCTAAGTATTGCTATCAACATGCTGGTCATATAGTCACATGGGATTTAAAAATCATAACTGTTTCAAGAATTGGGTCTATTATATGTAAGGGACCTAAATATAGGTTTCCTTTGCCAATAGACTTCAAATCATGTCGTGAGGAATCGCAAGAGCCTTACAAGAATTTTGTTATCGCTCGTATAAACGAGAGCTTCCTACGTTATTCTGGTTACCTAAACTTTATAAACGACCCTATAAGTCGCGTTTTATTGCTAGTTCTAGTGCATGAACAATTACTGAGTTGTCTATTCTTTTGACTTCTTGCCTCACTGCGATTAAAAACCATGTCATTAAATATTTAACAACAGTTTATGAAAGAAATGGTAAAAATTTATTTTGGTCTATCAAAAATTCAGGTGATATTATTAAAATATTGAAGTCTAGAGGTTTTCTAGCATCTGGTTTGTCTACATATGATTTCTCTACTCTCAATACTACATTGCCACATAATCTAATCAAAGAAAAACTAACATAGTTCATTGAATAAACATTTAACAGAAAGGGCTCACTTTATTTGGCTTGTAATGATAAAAATGTACTTCTGAACAACCTAAACGATATAAATTGTGGTCATGTCAGAAAATGTGTGAAGCTCTCCATTATCTTTTGGACAATATATTTATAAGATTTGGCTCGAAATTATGTAGACACATTGTAGGTATTCCCATGGGTACTAATTGTGCTCCTCTTGTTGCAGATTCGTTTTTGTTTTGAGAGAGACTTTATGTTATCTCTGTCAGACAATAATCAAACTGATATTTTTGAAGCTTTTAACTCCACCTCCAGATATTTAGATGACTTACTTAATATTGATAATCCTTATTTTGAACAAATGGTAGGTCAGATATATCCTACTGAACTTCAGTTAAATAAGGCGAATTCTTCTACTGAAGCTCCGTTTTTGGACTTGAACTTGTCAATAACAATTGGCAAAGTTTTTTTTAAATTGATGATAAACAGGATGATTTTAAGTTTGAAATAGTAAATTTCCCATTTCTGGATGGAGATGTTCCTTGCTCCCCTTTCTATGATGTATATATTTCTCAGCTTATTCGTTTTGCTAGAAGGTGTTCTAATGTTGATGACTTCAACACGAGAAACGTATTTTAACTTTTAAATTATTAAAACAAGGTTATAGATATAATAAAATTCGAAAAACATTTTCTAAAGTCTACCACAAACACTCAGAGTTGATTGTAAAATACAAGATTGGGTTAAACACTCTTCTGCAGCAAGACATATCAGAACCTATATTTTATTGTGATTTAGTTTATAAACTCAAACGAATTGTTGGAAAACCTAAGTTAAGTAATCAATTCATAAAGATTGTCAAACGTTATATAAGAGTTGGATATAACTTGGATATCATGCGACAGTCTGCATGCTTGGTTTTAAACCCAATCACGGTTTATAGCTATGATTTCCTCTTTATATTTTACGACGGTGGGTCAGACCTCAGACTCTATGACGGCTCTGATGTAAAGCTTTCATCCGTGGGTTGGTGCCTGATGCTTATCAGTAGCTGGACCCACTGTGGCTCAACTTGAGGTTTTCTTTAGCTCTGACTATCTGTGAGTCATGAGCCCTTTTCTTTGTTTCATCATGATGTGTTAATTTGATTAGAGTGTTTCTCCATGATGATGCATTGCTTTAGTTAGAAGGCTTTCATGCGAGCTGAACATTTCTTGTACTTCAACAACAGCAGAATCTAGGGCGAAGATTTGGTACCAGTAAAATGCATTTAAGCCCCCCTGATGGCTTAGGCTGTTGTCCGTTCTAAGGCGGTGGTTCTGTTGTTGTTGACTTTCTGTTTATTGTAACTCTTATTGTGGAAGTCTGTAACTGTTCTATGTTTTGTTGTACATTCAAGTTTTGCAATCATCTTGATGGGGAAGAGATAGCTGGTTGTTTTGCTTAATTTGTCTTCCTGGTGTCTCGCGATGGTTGATTGGCTCTTCCTCGCGATGTCATGGGGTTGTCTGCGGTTTGTGATTGTGGTATTTTCTGATCATACTCATTATTTTTGTTAAGGCATTAAAATCAATGTATGATGTAGTCAGAGCATGCATAAGATAAAAATCACTTTATTTACGTTTTTTTCAACTCTTGTACAGGCCTAAAGCAAAGTGATCCAGGCTCCCTGCCTCTTTTTATGATGTTTATTAATGATCTAATTGACAACATGAATAGCAATCTTGAAAATGTATTTACAAATGATGATCTTGTCCTCTTCATGATTCTTTATGCAGACGATGCTGTTGTGTTCGCAAAGTCGAAAGAAACATTGCAATCACTGTGTATGACATTGAACTTTATTGTGGAATATGTGGTTTCAGAGTTAATACTAAGAAGACAAAAGTTATGATATTTGCAAGGGGTCGTCACACTAGCTGTGACCTGTTCCTTAATACAACCAAACTTGAGGTTGTCAACTCATTTAAATATTGGGGTAATCATTTCTTTAAAAATGGAAACTGGTTTCGAACCCAAAAAAGGCTAGCACAACATACTGCGTATGCACTACAAAATATTATTTCATTGTATAGACAAATAGATATACCAATAATGGAACAATGTAAACTGTTTGATACTCTTGTTGGATCTATACCTAACTACAGCTCAGAAGTCTGGGGAATTCACAATGCCAAAGATGTAGAGGCTATCCTTTCTAAGTTTTGTCGCCGGCTGCTTAATGTTAAAAAATCAACGAATCTTAGTGGCCTGTATGGCGAACTTGGACGAATCCCCTTGATTATACAGCGCAGATACATTTTTACCAAAACAAATATATACAATGTTAAAAGAAGACGCAGACAGCGGCAATAATACTTATAATGGTACATGTAGTAACTGGGCATCGCATATTAAATCTATGTTAAATAATATAGGTTTCTCATTCATTTGGCTTCAACAAAATAAAATCACCATCCCTTTAAATGTTATTAAACACAGAATATACGATTCCTGCTCACAATCATGGTATGCTGAAATCAACAATTCAAATAGATTGATCACCTATGCGAGCTACAAACATGAATTTACATTTGAAAAATACTTAGACTTCCCATTTCCTGATGGAGATATTCCACGCTCTCCTTCCTATGGTGTATATATTTCTCAGCTTATTCGTTTTGCTAGAGTGTGCTCTAATGTTGATGACTTCAACAACAGAAACATATTTTTAACTGCTAAATTATTAAAACAAGGTTATAGATATCATAAAATTCGAAAAGCATTTTCTAAATTCTACCACAGACACTCAGAGTTAATTGTTAAATACAACATGGGGTTAAAAACTCTTCTGCAACAAGGCATATCAGAACCTATATTTTATGGCGATTTAGTCTATACATTCAAACGAATTGTTGGAAAACCTAATTTTAGTGATAAATTCAAAAAGATAGTAAAACGTTATAAAAAGGTTTGATATAATTTGGATATCATGCGACAGTCTGCATGCCTAGTTTTAAACCCAATCACGGTTTATAGCTATGGTTTCCTCTTTAATTGCACGACGGTGGGTCAGGCCTCAGACTCTATGACGGCTCTGACGTAAGGCTTTAATCGGTGGGTTGGTGCCTGATGCTTATCAGTAGCTGGACCCACCGTGGCTCAACTTGAGGTTTTCTTTAGCTCTGACTATCTGTGAGTCATGAGCCCTTTTCTTTGTTTCATCATGGAGTGTTAATTTGATTAGAGTGTTTTCCATGATGATACATTGCATTAGTTAGATGGCCTCCATGTGAGCTGAACATTTATAATACTTCAACAACAGCAGAATCTAGGGCGAAGATTTGGTACCAGTAAAATGCATTTAAGCCCCCAGTGGCTTAGGCTGATGTCCGTTCTAAGGCGGTGGTTCTGTTGTTGTTGACTTTTTGTTTATTGTTACTCCCATTGTGGGAGTCTGTATTTGTTCTATGTTTTGTTGTACGTTACTTTATGTCCATTCTAGTATTGCAATCATCTTGATGGGGAAGAGAGAGCTGGTTGCTTTGCTTAATGTGTCTTCCTGGTGTCTCGTGATGGTTGAGCGGCTCTTCCTCGCGGTGCCACTGAGTTGTCTGCAGTTTGTGATTGTGGTATTTCCTGATCATACTCACTTACTATTTTTGGCTCTCGTTTGTGATGTCTGATTGTGACGTTGTCACTTTCCAATTTGTATCCTGGGTCAGGTGTGGTGCTTGATTGTATCGATTCCTGATCTTTGCCCTCTTTCTTACTTTAATTTAAAAAAAAAACACAAAATAACTTTAACACGATTTAGGTTATCTTCACACGAGCTCCACATTGAACGTGGAAGATATGAAAATGTACCACGTTATGAACCATTTTGTAAATGTACAGAGCTAAGAAGAAACTGTTTCAAACCTTATTTTTGTCACTGGCCAAATTTGAACAAATTTGGCCAACTTATGCTGTCAAATTCAAAACAGGTAACATTGAGCAATGCAAAATTTATATTCTCTGCTCAAGAATTGAGAAAATCTGTTCTAAATCCATAACAGATTATCATTTTGACAAAATGTTTGATCTTCTGCTCCTCTGTAAACAAAGATTATACTTGTATTTTTGTTCAATTGGAATGTACGAAGAGCTTCTCACTTGTATTTGTTTTGTAGGCTATACACATTGTTGTAGATCTTTAATGCTGAAAAAATATATTGTATTGTATTGTATATGTATATTTTGTATTGCCATAGTTTATCTTCATATTTGCTTATATTTACTAGCTCCTCATGTTGTTATATTTATGTATAACCTTAGTGTATCAAATAAACTGAAACTTTAAACTATTTCATTTGTTTTTATATTAATGAAGAATCAACTCTGAATTCTCTGTTTATCTCTTAAGGGCAATTTCAAATATTGTTCACGCGCACCATTCCTGTGGTGGGAAATGGGGAAAGTTGTCTGGGTCCCATCTTTCGACCATTTCCAAATTCGCATCAATACAGTTTTAAAATACGCTTACGTCAGATGGATATTTACGCATTTTCTGAACAAAATAAAGTAACTAAAATGTGTCCGAAAGTAAATTCAATGTGAATTGAGATAAATGACAAAAAGTGCACTCCATAACGTTTTATATTGAATCATACTCAAACTATATGTGAGGGTAGGGGTAAATTTTGCTCTCCCGAAAGAAAATTAGCTAGGTGACCACCATTTTTATTTTTTTTTCTAAAAGGTAATATAAAAGTCTATGAACGTAAACAAATCTTTGAGATTGTTAATGCCGTTTTTTTAAATATACAATTTAATCTAGAAATATTATTTCATATTTTAGGAGAATTGTCAAAATATATCATTCAGTATCTTGTCACGACTTGGGAAAACAAATAAAATTTTACTTTTGCTAAAAAGCTTGATGTAGTGACTAATAATTAAAATTAAAATAAAGAAGCTGAATGGCGATTACAACTATTTAAACATAATATAAAGGACACGGTGTTTTTTTTCAGAAAAATTGTAAAAGCTGAAAACTTCTGTGTGAGATTATGAAAAATCGAGCGTGGTGACATATCCTTTTTATTTCATAAATTGACAGCCCATACATAAAACAACATGTATGCAAAGAATTAAAAAGATTTTAACGTAGGAAGTATAACCCGCAATTGCCCTTAAGTGATCTTATCAGTCGATAAAATGGAAAGATGAAACGAGACTTACCTTGGGAAGTTGAAGTTTGATTAATATTTTATCGACTGCAGACCACTTTAGGGATAAAACACCCACCCTTTCCCACCCAAATAGGGTTTTATTTTTGATTCTTCATTAAATTCACAGATCATGGTTTGAAAACAACAAAAACATGATCTGCTAGTGCTCTAAAGACTGAAGTTTTGGCCAGGCTAGGTTATCTCTGTTTATCCCTAAAGTGGTCTGCAGTCGATACAATATTGATCAAACTTTACCTTCCTATTGGCAAGGTAAGTCTCTTTTAATCTTCCCATTATTTCACCGTTTTATCTATTTATACTTCACTTTTTTTCCAAGTAAAATTTTCTTTATGCAATGCAAAGGGTGAGACATTTTTGAGTTGGCACAATGTCGTCACTGCAATATCTGAAAGTTTAAGTTTCTGGTCTTCCCCTAAACTCTTTGTGAAAGAGTTAATCAATCATTCTTATAACCAGTTCCAATCATAAACCAGTCAGCGCGCAGCTTTGAAGAGGCGTCAATTAGACGACGTTGAGCTGACGGTTCTTCGCCTCTGCATGTCTACTGAGTCTATTCTGTTTTATTTTTTGGTTCAACCGCCACGATATTATACAATTATTGACTTCAATGAGGTTGACATGAGGATTTATCTACCCGAAAAAGTGATTATTCACCGAGGCCGCCAGGTTGAGGTGAATATCACTTTTAAGGGTAGATAAATCCTTATGTCTACCGAAATTGAAGTCAATAACTGTTTTGTTATATGACTTTTCAACTTCAACTAAGAACGAAAATTTTCTACTATCACTTTTGTTGTTGACCTTCAACCTAAGGACTTTCTCACAAGTTTAACAACTGTAATTAAAATGTGTTAATTTAGTATTTTGCATTTTGAAATGTATATTAGTTCTCTGAATGTGGAATGTAAAATTTAATCTTCAAACTTTTTTTACATTCGTTATTCAAACAAAGATAAATGAATGAACAAAATAAAACAAAACAGTTGTTAAAATTCATGAAAGTCTTTAGTTTACCTGTTAGAAGGTGAAACAGCAAATCATGTCAATTTCATGCAGCACATGCTAGTTTCACACTCATCATGCTATTTTAGCTCTCTAGAGGGTAATATTGCAGAAGTGTCAAAACTATTAACTTCTGGAAACTAGTTCAAGCTGGTTTTCATGCATTATTAACTTGTGGACCGGTTTAGACTAGTTTCCAGGTAGACATAGAGATTTATGAAGACTAATTGGGCAAATCAGGAGACAGGATTCTCTCCAGTCATATAACAAATAATATTATTATACATGTTATATCTGCTCATATATAACAAGCTGTTATCTGAGTTAGTTAGTTTGTTTTTTGTTTGTTGAACTTGTAGAGACCACGGAGGTAGGCAAAGTTTGTTAGAAAATCGACGGGGTCTAAGCACATAATTAAGTGACCGGGCTTTCAATTTCTTATTTTTTTCAAATTAGTTTGAACACAGGTATGTCGAACTTACTGTATTTGCTCCGTTTCTTCTTCTTCTTCTTCTTCTTCTTCTTCTTCTTCTTCTTCTTCTTCTTTCGGTTTCTTTTTCTTTTCAAAGTAAGTAAGGGTGAAAAGATCAGGAATCGATACAATCAAGTACCACACCTGACCCAGGATACCAATGGGAAAGTGACAAACTCACAGCAGACACCACAAACGAGAGCCAAGAGGTCAGCCCTTTCCCAGCAGGTGACCACAAAGCACATATAAATAGACGCGCGCAAAGACATAGCAAACACAAGACAGAACAAAAACATAAAAGATCCACAAAAGAAGTACCGCCTTAGAACGGTCAGTAAAATATTTTACTGGAGGGCTTAAACCGGTTTAACGGCGCCAGCCTCACCCTTAATTCAGATGTGGATCAAGACACATAGATATTTGGTTTGCATGAAAGACCCCTAACTTATCAATGCATCATCTCCTAAAACATATAAATCAAGATATAACAAGGAGATAAAGCAAAGATAAGGACTAAACAGTAAATGTAACTGAATACCGGAGCAAAAGAAATCCAACAGGTAAAGCCGGTGGGCCGACAAACAGCACCCGAATTTGGTACCTGTAGATATGGATGTGAAGTTGTGCAAAAGGGTTTCAAAATTCAAAATATCAGACACAAAGGCTGGCCCAGGGGCGTGCCCAAAACCGCCGAAATTTTGTCCGGACTATTTGAAGGGATTGTTCTGATTTTTTTAGATATAGCAAATATCGATATATAGTTTGCAAGAAAGTTTGAAATCCCGGACTAAAGGGCTGACCAGAATGCATGCTCAGGCCCAAACAATTCTTTAAGTCCTAAATAACTCAGAATCCATTGAGAACACCACCTCTAAACCATATACATTCATGCTTCTTATGATAAGACTGACTTGGATGTCCCCAGTGGCGTGTCCAGGCATGCTCCAACCCATTCACTTAATAAAAGGCTAGAAACCGTTCAGATCCCCACCCCTGAATCATATATAATGTTCCTTATAATAAGACGAACGTCCTAAAATAACACTTACCAGGATGTCAACAGGGGTTTGCCCAGGCATGTCTCGTCCCTTTCACTTGATATCCCCTCCCCTCATCCAGATATAGACATGCTAAACGTACGAGACATGTTTCATCTTTATTAAAACAGATTTGAATTTCACTTTTTTTTGCGGTTGAATATAAATAAAACAAACAAATGCTTTTTCATGCATACAGGTAACGGACGTTTCCCTGGTATTGTCAAATAGACAAAATGGCAATTTAAAGCTTTGCCATAACGCGGCGGGCGTAAATACATACCCACCCCCAAGAGCAAAAACGGTGTATCTTCTATGAAAATACGTATTTAGGTGTGAGATTTTCTTTTAAGTTTAGAGGAACACTCAGTCTATAATTCAAATGCGAAACAGCCTATGTGTGCCTGTTTTTGCTTGGAAATTGGGCTAAATAAGTTCTTCCATACAAGTGCCCAAATGGGTATCTAAGGTATGAAATGTGCCTTGGAAGAAGTTTGAAAAACAAATTCTCAAAATTCACAGCCGAATCAATTTCTTAGATATTTTAAGTACCCAATGTCGATAATTGCGTACAAATTAGTGTTTCTATTGAAACTGTAAACTCTTAAATTTGATGTTCAAGTAAATAAATAACTTGAATGCTTTATTTTCTAATAGAACACGCTTTAATTATTTATGTACGCTATATAAAAGGTTCCAAGAGAAAAAACTTTTTATCTTTTAGAGGATTTTTTCGAGAAAGATTTCGTTTCAGACAGCATATTTAAACGGTTAAATTTTGACTACTCATATTCAGAGAATGTTTCAAACCAGAAAATAAAAATTAAGAACTATTTTCTTGATGACTGCCTATTCCTGGAGATCAGACTAATGGTAGAGCAAATAATAGCTAGAATTGACCATTAACCACTCCTCATCAGTAAAATGGAAAATGCTTGTATGAATGATAGGACAAGATGTTGAAGTTTCTTGGATCGCCGGAATTACTTATTCAAAGAGGGGCAGTGGTGTTAAAATTTGGCAGAAACTTCATGTTTAGAAGTGAAATTGCTAATTTCTTAAAACCATTTTACAGCAACAGATACATTACACCAGCAAAGAAAGACTGAAAAATAGTAATTGAGTCTTATATAATTTCACTCTGATTTTTATGGTGTCAAAACCGGAATTATAATGCCTTGATTTTTTGGATGAAAATCAGTGTTTTTATAAATCTAAACACGAATTTTTGTAATCTGACTGGTAAAGTTCAACAGTTTAGAGTTACTTTTTTTAAATTTGATACTGCATTATTCAACTTATATATACATCTGTCGCGTATACTAAAAAAAAACACCAACATATTTTTGTTTTTAACCTCAAAATCCGACATTTAGATATTCAGGTATATTTTGTGAAATGCGTGTTTTGCTATTACTTGTATATATGGTAGAGCAAAAAACTGCCAAAAATCGCTTAGTTAAGGCGGAACCCCTCCCCATCAGTAAAACGGAAAACGATTGCATGAATGGTATGGCAAGATGTTGAAGTTTCTTGGATCGCCGGACTTACTTTTTCAAAGAGGGGCAGTGGTGTTAAAATTTGGCAAAAACGTCACTTTTAGAAGTGAAAATGCCAATTTCTGAAATACGTTTGTAGCAACAGATACACGGCACCAGCAAAGACTGAAAAATTATCAGTGAGTTTTATATAATCCTACCCTGACTTTATTACAAAGCCAAAGTTAGATATGAAAAGCCTTCATATTTAGGTGAAAATCTGTATTTTTTTTATAAAAAAATCCACTTTTTTGACAGGTAAAGTTTTTAAAATTTATAGTTTTTATTTATTTTGCTTTGAATCAAATGCTGCATTATTCAACTTACATAATAATAAAAATTAGATGCTAAAACCAACTGCTAATTGGTCACCTTACATTTTTACCCTTGTTCAGAAAGTGTACCAAAGGGTATACAAAATTCATGTTTTTTAAGTGAAGCAATACTTTGCCGAGGCTCTGCAAGTTATTTCATTGAAAAATGACGTGTACTTCTTGCACGGACGAAGTTAGAGAAAAGGTACCCTCATGTCAAAAAGTCACACCTTTTCTACGATATAAACCATAACACAAATTAACATTTTTGTTTGTTTGAAGATGTTACTGGCTAGCGTGATATAAGAAGAATAAACCTCAAAAGTTTTGATTCCATCGGACTCATCGTTTTTGCTACTCAACAACATAAGACACTTTTAGCAGGTTAATCATTGAAATTTAGCTTTAAGCTTGCAATTTACATAGAGACTTTGCACTGCTCTGTACTCTTTATTATCAGCGACACGGCATTGAAATTTTCAGCGATTATTTATTATTACCAGACGTCACCGTCCGTCTTTAAAAATTGAAAAAATCAAAAATAGAATGCCACAAAATCGATTTTTAAACTCTCACATTGAAACCAGAAGATCTTGTGGTTTTTAAAGCAGAGGATTTTGTATGATTTCAATTCGTAAGTCACTGTGAATTCTGTGACCCCAGGATAAGACCATTTAGATCACATAGCCACAATTTAAGCAAAATTGATGTTTATGTTTTTGAATATGATGCATTGATAAGCTAGGGGTCTTTCATGCAAACCAAACATCTTTGTGTCTTGGTCCACATCTGAACTAAGCGTGAGGTTGGCGCCGTGAAACTGGTGAAAGGAACCCAGTAGAATATTTTTACTGACCGTTCCAATGCGCTACTTCTTTTGTGGATCATTTGTGTCTTGTTTAACACTACTTCCAGATAGTTGGACGATATTTTAAAAATTAATAATGTTTATTTTGACAATATGGTAAGTCAAGTATACCCTTCAGAGCTCCAAGTTAATAAAGCCAATACCTCTGATACCGAAGCTGCATTTTTAGACTTGCATTTGTCTATATCTAATGATAAAATTTCTACCAAAATGTCTGATAAACGCGACGACTTTGATTTTGAAATCGTCAATTTCCCATTTTTAAATGGTGATGTTCCTCGCTCTACGTCCTATGAAGTTTATATCTCTCAACTCATTCGTTTTGCTAGAGCATCTAGCTATATTACTGACATCAACACTCGCAATAAATTGTTAACTGAGAACTTCTTAAATAAGGCTATCGTCATCATAAACTTCGCAAAACCATTTCTAAATTTTATAGACGATACAATGATTTGATATCTAAATTCCAAGTTGGACTTAAATCTTTCTTGCGCCATGGACTTTTGGAATCTGAATTCTATGGTGACTTGGTGTATAAATTGAAGAAGATTGTTGGTTCTAATATTTTTTCAGCGCAGTTCATTTAAATAATTTCCCATTATAAAAAGATTGGCTATAACATTAATGTATTGCAACAGACTGCATGCTTGGTGGTCAACCCAATTACGGCCGACAACTTTGCTTTCCTCTTTAATTGCAGGCCTGTGGGTCGGACTTCAGACTATGACGGTTCCGACTTAAAGACTTATCTATTGATGTGATGGTAGGGGCCTGATGCTTTGGCTGTTGTCAGGCCCACCTGGGTTTACCTGTTGGATTTCTATTGCTCCGGTATTCAGTTTTATTTACTGTTGAGTCCTTATCTTTGCTTTATCTCCTTTTTATATCTTGATTTATTATATGTTCTAGGAGATGATGCATTGATAAGTTAGGGGTCTTTCATGCAAACCAAACATTTATGTGTCTTGATACACATTTGAACTAAGGGTGAGGTTGGTGCACCCTTAAACCGATTTAAGCTCTCCAATAAAATATTTTGCTGACCGTTCCAAGGCGGAACTTCTTTCGTGGATCTTTTATGTTTTGTCTGTCTTGTGTTTGCTATGCCTTTTTACTCGTCTGTTAATATATGCCTTGTGGTCACCTGCTGGGAAAGGGCTGGCCTCTTGGCTCTCTTTGTGGTGTCTTTCTGTGAGTTTATTACTTTCCCATTAGTATCCTGGGTCAGGTGTGGTACTTGATTGTGTCGATTCCTGATCTTTGCACCCTTACTTACTTTGTGTTTCTCATGCTTTTGCGTCTGTTTATTGCTGCCTTTTAATCATTTACTGGGAAAGGGCTGTCCTCTTGGCTCATGTTGGTGATGTTTATTGTATTTTTGTTACTTTACAATGTGGTACCCTAAGTCAGGTGTGGTACTTAATTGCATCGTTTCCTGATCTTTACTCGGTGGGTTGGTGCCTGATGCTGATCTGTAGTTTGAACCACCGTGGCTCAACTTGAGGTTTTCTTTAGCTTTGACTATCTGTGAGTCATGACCTTTTTTCTTTGTTTCATTATGGTGTGTTAATTTGATTAGAGTGTTTCTACATGATGATACACTGCATTAGTTAGATGGCCTTCATGTGAGCTGAACATTTATTGTATTTCAACAACAGCAGAATCTAGGGCGAAGATTTGGTACCAGTAAAATGCATTTAAGCACCCCCCCGTTGGTTTAGGCCGCTGTCCGTTCTAAGGCGGTGGTTCTGCTGTTGTTGACTTTTTGTTTATTGTTACTCCCATTGTGGGAGCCTGTAATTGTTCTATGTTTTGTTGTACGTTACTTTATGTCCACTTAAGTATTGCAATTATCTTGATGGGGAAGAGAGCTGGTTGCTTTGCTTAATTTGTCTTCCTGGTGCCTCGTGATGGTTGAGCGGCTCTTCCTCGCGGTGCTTTCAAGCCTCCCCCCCCCTGCCCCGGTGGCTTAGGCTGCTGTCCGTTCTAAGGCGGTGGTTTTTTTGTATTGACTTTTTGTTTATTGTTACTCCCATTGTGGGAGTCTGTAATTGTTACGTTACATTATGTCCATTCTAGTATTGCAATCATCTTGATGGGGAAGAGAGAGCTGGCTGCTTTGCTTTATTTGTCTTCCTGGTGTCTCGGGATGGTTGAGCGACTCTTGTCACTTACTATTTTTACCGTCTTTCTTACTTTGGTAGAGTACCACTAGGTGATGTTACATACCAAATATAAAAACTTTGTGGCATTTTTTGTTCTGGCAAGAATATCTAAAATGCTCTCTTTATATATCCTATTTGTAGAGCAAATATTTGGCAACTTAAGAGTCCCTAAGTTGATGCGGAACCTCACTTTTCCTGTAAAAAGGATTGTGATTTATCAAAGTAAAGCTTTTTACCTGTACATTATTACATCACTGGAATTACTTTTCAAAACAGAGGTAGTGACGCTAAATTGTGCTTCGAAGAAGGGCACCCCCATTTAAAATCATACATGTAGCATCTTAAATAAGCAAACATTTGCTGGGTGAATAGAAATGCAAAGAATGCAAATAATTACCAAATTTTAAAGCAGTAAGGATGTATGTTTAACCAAATAAGCTATTAGACTTCGAGCTAAAAAAGGTCCTGCTCTCCCCCCTAGGGAATTTTGCAGACATATCCTATCTTAAAGAAAATTTCAAGCCGCATCTTTTAAGAGATGTTTGCACTCTGTGCTCCAAGGCGTTAGTCTCTGACAGCCTGTTACATATGTTACTGTACCAAACTAAGGAAAAAATCAAAATGAAAGTTTGAGCTACAGAAAGAAGACATTAAACCATCTAATTATTCAAATTTCTTATGTAGTTTGCAAGCTGGATGCCTAAGCTACATAAAAGCAGCATTGTAAACAAAATTACAGCCTTCAATGGTGTTATATGCGTTACATAGATTAAATTTCCCTTTGAAAGTTATAATCGTGACTAACATCATTTCATTTTACAGACATTTTGTGCATTTTTACAAGTGTTTTAATCTTTGTTTACTAAAATACTTATTTGACTAATAGAAAAAAAACAAAGTTTGCTTTTCTATCTCAAATACATTGTTTTATATGAGCTTTTAAACAACCCTACCCCCAATTTTAAGTATCCAATTTTGGTATCTATTATTGAAGAAAAATATAAGAAAATATTTGACGCTCGTGGATATCTTACATTTTTGGCACTGTCTTGCTAATGCAATAAAGAATCATACATTTGCAAGTTTGACATCAGGATCAGAGCACTTATTAAAGTATGTAACGTATGTTACATAGCATAATGAATGAGCAAGGAAATTGTCTTGGAAGTAAGAGATGATATTTCAGAAAAATACCATTTTTCACATGTTTTCTTATTAATCTCTAGCCTCTTGTGCCTAAGTCTTAGTAATTACAGTCATTGCTGATAACAAGCCCATGGAATTGTGTTACCTATGTTATATATAACCTTTTTAATCACATATTTCCTAATGCCTATAATATTAAAATATATAGACATATAGATAGAAAATGATAGTTCTCATTTAAATGGCACAATTTAATAAATATTCCTATTAAATAAAATCATTCAAAAACAATCTTTATTCAAGGCATCCTCACAATATATATCATTGTGTCTGCTTCTATGGCAAAATAATCACCCATTTCATCACAACCAGTAGAATCATGGCATAGTATTAGGACTGCAAACTGAGTACAATCCTGTTCCTCAAGATCTCCGCCCCTTTGGGAATTGTGCAGACATATCCTACCTTAAAGAACAATTCAAGCTGCATCAAATAAGAGATGTTTGCACTCTATTAACTAGGGGGTTAGCCGGTAATGGTATGATATGTATGCTACCATATCAATTTAAGAAAAGCTGAAAGTCTGAAAAACAGAAAGAAGACATAAAACTATCTATTTATTTGAATTATCCATGTAGTTTGCATGCTGAATACCTTTGATACATAAGAAAAGATTTTTTAACAAATATACAGCTTCCTATAGTGTTATATGTGTTACATTAATTAAGATTACTTTTTAAAATTGGTAATTGTGACAAACATCACTTATAAGCATTTCGTGTGATCCTCCTCTTTTGCCATCAAAAGACTTAATTTTCTTTGTATGTGTGGCCAGTGCCAGCGTCAAACAACTTGACTCAGCCAAACTTGAATCCCTAGCATTCTTCAAAAGCAGAAACAGCATTTCAGTGTCATGGGATCAAACACCTGATTAAATATGGGTTTAAGCCCTCCAGTAAAATATTTTACTGACCGTTCCAAGGCGGTACTTCTTTTGTGGATCTTTTATGTTTTTGTTCTGTCTTGTGTTTGCTATGTTTTGTGCACGTCTGTTTATATGTGCTTTGTGGTCACCTGCTGGGAAAGGGCTGACCTCTTGGCTCTCGTTTGTGGTGTCTTCTGTGAGTTTGTCACTTTCCCATTGGTATCCTGGGTCAGGTGTGGTACTTGATTGTATCGATTCCTGATCTTTGCAACCTTATTACTTTAATGCCATTTTACATATATGCAAACAATGGAGTATGACTCTGGTATATATCTCTTCCTGTGAAGTGGCAAGAGCAATCTAACTGTAGCTGCCTCTGCATCGGTGCTAGTCAAATGATAACTTTGCTCTGATTTTGCAAAATCTATGTCTCTACCGTGTACCTCTAAGAATACTTTAAGATTTCTGACATTGGTCAAACAGAAATGTGATAGGCTGCTTTTTTGCATCATTTGCCATGGAACCTATCCAGTCTTTTGGTGCTTAAGTTCTCAGGTCTTAGATCAATAGTATTTTGCTGGGCCTAAAGAACTTTATAAGTTTTCTTTAGTTACAATGTTGACTCTTGATGGTTTGGCAGACTGTCTGAAACAATTTCTGTTACACCTTGAAAGTTATCTGGTATAAGAGAAAGAATATGAAGTTGGACATTGCCATTAATAATGTTTGCAGTTGGTTGTTTTTTGATGTCAGTACATTGAAGCACGTCTTAAAATAATGTAAATGTATGATTTCTCAGTTTTTGCAGCTATATCATTAGCTGTTGCATCCTAAAGAAGGAAAGTGGACTATAGGTAGAATGGGATAACCAGTAGTTCTATATTATGCTCTATGGAAGATTTATACAGAGTAAAAAAGTTGATAAGGTGCCTCATTTCATGATCCATTGAAAACACTGAAATTGAAAACACATGCCTCTGACTGTGTTATCAAAAAGGATGTCACGACAATGTCCTTGCTCATTTATTATGATGAGTTATATATGTTACATCCTTTAATAAGCCCTCTTATCTTAGAAACTTATTGAATCATTGAATTGAAAGGGCCTAATTTGCGCTCTGTTCATCCTGCATTTCATTGCTTTACCTGCTGTGATACATCTAGTTCCTTTCTCTGAAGGGAAAGAGTTACCTCGGTTTCAGCACTTCAGAAGTACTAAGACTTCAAATAAGTTTTTGAATGCTTGGGGAAGATAATAAGTACAGAAACATTATTAGATGAAAATATGTCGGTTGCATGTGAGGAAAGGCTACATTTATAAAAGTTAACCAGCTAAGATATGATTCTTTATCACAGAAATATCAAGGTACATCAGTCTAGGTACTCATTGCTCTTAATGGCATAGTTTTCCTCATTGTAAAGCTTTAGTCTTTCTCCAACTTGCAGAGTATCACTTGAAGCACATACTGAAAGAGCCAACTATTAGGAATTCATATCAGTTTCCAAATGTTCCAAGCCATGAATGGCAAAATTGGAAAGTTGATAATGGCTCATCAATTTTGAGTGGACTGGTGGTAAAATTGAATAACAGTAAATGATTGAAATATTGTGTGATGATTCTACTAGTTGCAAGGAGGCATGTGATAATAATGATTACCACAGAAACAGACAACAACAAACGTTTAACATGAGTGTTAAATCGATGAGAAATAGTTTGGACCATTTCATTTACCGTAATTTCTTGTACAAATGTAAAACTATCTTTTCTATTTGTGGCTCTATATTCAGCATTATATGCACAGTATTATAGAAATGTGTCCAAAAGGCCATTGATAAGATCTGTAACAACAGCCCATGGGCTTGATAATCAGAAATGAATATAATTTCAAGTGTTTTGGCACCAAAGACTTATAAGTACACATTAAGTGTCCTGATCTTAAACTTAATGACATCTTGCAGATATTTGAGCAAGACAGACTAAGAAAATTTAAAATATCCACACACTGTAATCGCTTGCATGTGTTTTACTTAAACGGAAATAACAAACTTCGCTTCTCTATAAAACTGGGAGTAGGGTTGTGTATTACTTCCTATAAGACAATATATTTAAGATAGAAAAGCAAACTTGGTTTTTCCTATTCATCAATTAAGTATATGTTTGTAAAATCTAATAAAACAGTTTGAAACCAAGTCATAGTAGTTGTTTAACTAAATGACGATAGCCACAATTATAGCTTTTTTAATTATAATTAGGTTCATGCAACGCACATAACACCACAGTTAACTGTATTAATGTTAAACAGCTTCCATATGTAGTAAAATATCCAGTGTAAAGACTATAAGAATGTCAATTTATTAGATAATTTTAATGTCTTCTTTCGGTGTCTCAAACATTCAAATTTCTTATACTCAAATTGATATAGTAACATATGTAACAAGCTGTTACAGGCTAACGCCCTGTCTACAAATTTCTTATTAAATGCACCTTGAATGGTTACATAAGATGTAATATGTCTGCAGAATTCCAAAGGGGATTGAGATAGAGCAGGCCCTTACTCAGCTTGATGTCAAAATACTGTTTGATGATTTTACTTATTACGCTAACATATGTAACGCTCTCTGGTCTTAAAAACTTGGTGCCAACTAGCAGATCTATAAGTCTTTATCATACGAGCCAGCTTAAAATCCCTAAACAATGTAAAATATCCAACAGCTGCGAGTTTTATCACAATTTTAGCTCAACTTTCAAACTACATTTCCTTTATTTGATATAGTAACGCATGTAACACGCTGTTTCAGACTAACGCCCCAACGTAGAGAGTGCAAACATCCCTTATTCTATGCAGCTTGAGGTGTACTATAAGAATGAATATGTCTGCAAAATTCCCTCAAGGAGATTAAAACATTTTTAGGCATATCTTACGTAAAGACAATGAGCTTGCCCATTTATTACATCAGGTAACATATGTTACAGCCTCTGATATTAAAAAAATTGCAACAAACTTGCAGATTTATGAGTCTTTTAATATAAGCAAATAAATCCCAAACAATGAAACACATTCATCAACTGCAAATATCTTTAACTATTTTTACTTTAGTTTTAATACCAAACATTTCACCTTAAAATTGGGTAGGGGTTGGGTTGTTTAATTGCTTATTCCAGAAAAATTATTTAAGCTAGGGAAACAAACTTTAATTTTTCTGTTAGCCAATTGCATAAGCTAGTCAGACATTGTTAAAAACATTTTGCAAAACACACAGAGAAATTGTGAATGTAAATGATGTTAGCCACACTTGCAAATTTTAATGGGTTATCTGATTTATGTAACGCATATGACACCTTAGGAAGCCGCAATTTTTGTTCAAATGGCTGTCATACGTAGTTAAGATATCCAGTATGCAGACTATATGAATGGTTTTAAAAAAATGAATATTTTAATGTCTTTAATTTGTAGCCCAAACTTTCAATTTTCTTTTTCTTAATTTGATAAAGTAACGTATGTTACAGGCTCTTACAGACTAACACCCCAACGCACAGAGTGCAAACATGTCTTAAAAGACTCGGCTTTCGATTTTCTACAAGATAGGATATGTCTGCAAAATTCCCTAGGGGGGAGCAAACCCATTCTCAGCCATCTGTCCATACAATATTTATTTTTAAAATTATAACTCGACACTCCTAGATATATACTATGCACCTTTTACATGCACTTGACCCCGCTAAAGCCGCCGGTATCGATGGGCTAGGTCCAATGATACTTAAAATGGCGGCAAACATTTTGTTACCGTCTATGGCTTCCCTCATCAACAAAAGCATTCAAGGCTTCATTCCTGTCTCATCTTTCGACAGAAAAAATATTTCCCACACATAAGGGTGGATCCAAATCTGACCCAACAAAGTATAGACTCATTTCTATTTTGCCAACAATATCGAAGATCTTCGAAAAACAAATAAACAAACAGCTAAATTTTTTAAATGGATATGATTTAATGCACAAAAACATTCTGGATTCAGACCTAAACACAGCTGTCAAACAGCATAAATCAAATTAATAGACCAATGGATGAGCTGTATTGACAAAGGGGATATCGTAGGTACACTCTTCCTAGATTTTAGGAAGGCTTACGACCCAATCGACCATTCTATCCTTATAAAGAACTTGTCAATTAATAGATTCCGAGATTCTAATCTCAAGTTATTTGCTTCATACGTCATAGATCGTCGTTAATACTGGTACGTCTAGACCAGCACACATTAAAACGGGCGTCCCCCAAGGATCTATCTTAGGGCCTACATTAGTTTTAATGTTTCTAAATGATTTGCATTTATATATGAAACACTGCGACAGTGACTACTACGCAGATTATGCGACGATCAATTCACATGGAAATACACCAAATGTGATTGAGTCCAAGTTACAGCAAGCTGGCAATAATACAAAGCTTTGGTGTAAAAAAATGAAATGGAAATAAATTATGATAAAACTACATGTATGATCGTAGGAACACAACACAGAACAAAAAATCTACCTTTAAACATTTGCATTCATGGCAACAAAATAAATGATGTCAAAAAAATAGAAACTACTTGGTATCTAAATTGACGAAAATCTTCGCTGGACAGATCATATTGACCACCATTGCCAAAGTTTCACTATTGAGGCAATTTTCCACATATATCTCAACTGAAGCTCACAAATGTTCTATCAATAGTTTATTCTACCGTTAATTGACTACGGCTCAAGTACCTGGGGTATATATATATCTCAACTGCTACTGTCGTGCCAACCAAGAGTGACAGTGACGCATTAGTTTGATTACAATTGTTAAGTAAAACAGTAACTTGTACACTCCACTTGAGCTAACGCGAATCGATAGATCACGTGTGTATTAATCATATCCTGCGGATAGAATTAATACACAAGTAATCATTCGATTAGAAGTCCCTATTAACTTTGTAAACAAAACACGACGTCGCTGTCACTCTTGGCTGGCAGGGCAGTACCTCCTATGTCAGAAACGCATTACCGAATGCTAAGATCACCTTTAAACGGCTCTTTAGCGGTACCCAGATCGAAAACAGCAATATTTGATGGCTCTTTCTCATGTACTGCACCACGATTGTGGAGTTACCAAAAAGGCATCTTCTTTAAACTGTTTTAAGACGCAAGACAAACAGTTTATATTTAATGAATGATTTTAACTTTTATCATGGAGTTTTAAATCATTTTCATAAATTTTAATGATCATTTATCAGTTTTACGTCTATGTACATGACCAAATGCTGCCAAATGTATTATTCGCTCGTTTATACTTAACCTATTTTATGTTTGTAATATGTTTTAGAGGAACGCATGGTAGACTAGCGTTGATCGCTAAATGTGCTGCCCTCTTTAAATAAAGATAAATAATGGACTATCCCAAGTTAATTGTATCAAACCAGAAGGATACAGAGGTTTAGTAAGGGTTGTTCTTGGGTCATTAATCGCAATTTCCCATATTCATATTCCTACCTGTTAGGCATTCGATTATGCATACCCGGATGAGATTGCGCATATTGCACAATGGTTCTGATTTGGACACGATAGTGAAACCTGTCTTAAGCGGCCACTCTAAAATAGAGACCAACATTGGTTTTCAAAGCCGATTATCGCTTAATGCAGGTCAAAAGTATTGCAGCATTCTGCAATACTTTCGACCTTCATTAAGCTACCATTTGCCATTAGGACCTTTATTTTGTCTATTTTTGAGTGTCCGCTTAAGACAGGTTTTATTGTATAATAAGGTCCCTGTAGGACAATATACATAAACTATCACGCTTGTATCAGAAAGACGTGACAGCTGCTGGATCAGTTAACCCTTGTCGTGCTAAATATATTTATGTTCTGCACTCATTCCAAATCATAATCCTGCTAACTTAATAAACATGTATTTTCAAACAGAGGAGAAGACAGTGTGGGTTTCGTCCAAAATTAGCTGATCTGTATCAACAGTGTTTTAAAAAGGATAAATCTGGTGTTTGACATGTTTGTTGTCCTGCTTTGAATTATGAAACATGATATTAACTGCCCAACCACTCACCCCAACCCGCACACACACACACACACACACACACACACACACACACACACACACACACACACACACACACACACACACACACACACCACCACCACCACCACCTTATTAATTCGGTTCTGTTTAATAAAATCGTCTGCAAACGATATCAAAACCTGATAAATATTACGTTTTCTCTTGATTCGAATACCAACCCACGGCACAATGAGAAAGGTACACTAGAACACACAGAGAAAAAGTCATACGTATACTTGTAAAAGTACAAATGTAAGAATACAATGAGCAAAGAAATAAGCACTCTTTTTCTAACTTAGTGTAAACAATATTTAATTAAATATAAAGTAAATCTAGATACAACAGATACATCATATATACAATACAATACATTTGAAAGGGATACAGAAATAAGTCTAAGACTTGTTTGAATCTGCTTCCCTAAAGGAATCATCTGAATAACAATTTGATTAGCAGTTGATTTCTTGATGATGTTTCCAATTGAATTATATGTGATTACATTTTATGCAGATAGTAAATGAAACTAAGAAGTGTGTGTGTGTGTGTGTGTGTGTGTGTGTGTGTGTGTGTGTGTGTGTGTGTGTGTGTGTGTGTGTGTGTGTGTGTGTGTGTGTGTGTGATCTAGCAGATAAGATAGAGAGAGAGAGGTTTCTACGGTATCGACCCTATTGGATAAGAAAAAGTGCCATTATATTGGTAGTTAGTTCTCAAATCGTTTTGAATGGGTGATAAACTCCTGAACAGCTTTGAAGATAATACAATTGGTATTGCTGTTTAAGCTTCGTTCACCGTACAACAGCACGTTAAGAGTTGGGACACAGTGTCTTTGAACCTTTTCTAGCATAATTTGACGCTGGGCAGTGAACCTTGGGCATGAGAAGAGGAAATGCTGGACGTCTTCAATTTCGCCACATGTACAGAACCTGTCTTGTATGATGTTTTTACTGAATAAGGTGTAATGCAAACTGTTGCAATTTGTCCTAATTCTAACATGAAGTATCTGTTCGTTTCTGCTGCCAGTGAGATAATAATAATTTGGAACAGGTTGTCGCGTTGACATCTTCTTTTTGAAAGAAGAAACTGATGGACAGGACTGAACTGTGTTACCTAGAGTATTCCACTCACGTATGGTTGAGGGGAGAAATGAATTATAGTACAGTTGGGATTTAGCGTCAATTGTTTGATATTGTTCGCTGTTTCTTAGTGGATACCTGGACATGGCACCTACAAGGGGAGGAAGCAATGAACTGAGATATGCTGGAGTTAAGTAGTTGGTCATTTTATAGTACAGAGTCAATTTATGTTGCCTTCATCTTGAGCTAAGAGTCTCCCAGCCAGTTTCTTTATACAAATTCTCAATGGATACTAATTTGGTTGTTTCAGTCACTATCCTGGCAGCTTCAAGCTGTATCTTCTCAAGTTCGTCTTCCTCATACTTAGTAATATTGCACCAGACAACGTCAGCATATTCTAAGATTGGCCTAATAAATGCCATATATATAGTTTCTAGTGCTTTTCTATCTAAACGAAATTTAAGTTTACGCATAATGTGAATTCGCTGCCATGCTTTTGTAGTTATCAATTGTATGTGCTTGTGCCAAGTACCACTACTTTCAAATGTTACTCCTAGATGTTTGTGACTTTCGACTTCTGTGATTACTTGATTATTCATAATTACAGGTGGGTGAACAGGTTTATTTAACTTACGAGACAGTAGTATGTATTCAGTCTTATTTGGATTAAAAGATACCAGCCATTTCTCAGCTCATGCAGATATTCTTACTAAATCCTGATTAATGGTTTGTGATGCTTCTTCTGGGGAGTCAACAATAATATAAAGGCTAGTATCATCTGCAAAAAGACGAATAATTGAGTTGATATCTTTTACAATATCATTGATATAAATAAGGAATAAAAGTGGTCCTAAAATAGAGCCTTGGGGTACATCCGCATTTATGCTTACCCAGGTGGAGGACCCCCCTGGTTAGACAACCCTTTGTTTGCGATCGCTCAAGTAGTTTTGAAACCATCCTAACAGGGAGCCACTAAGGCCTACAGATTTAAGTTTTAATAATAATCCCTTGTGTCAAACACGGTCGAATGCTTTGCTTATGTCACAAAAAATTGCCTTTACTTCTAAGCCATCATCCAATGCCTTTGAGAATGTATTGTAGATATCAACTAGTTGATTGGCGGTGGAATCGCCAGGGACAAAGCCTGATTGCAAGGACGTTATAACATTGTTGGCACTAAAGAAGTTAAAGACGTGTTTATGAACTATTTTTTCCATAACTTTTCCCAATGTACTAAGTAATGATATAGGTCTGTCATTTTTACAGTCCGTAGGATCATCTTTTTTAAAAACTGGCGTAACATTAGCTTCTTTTCATGCCTTAGGTACTTTGCTCAATTATACAGATAAGTTAAATAATTTAGAAAGAGGATGAGAGAGTTCTGAAGAACAAGTTTTAAGCACATAGTTGTTTATATTATCTGATCCAGACGCTTTTCCCGCTTGTAGTGTTTCTAATATGGATTTAACTTCAGTAGGATTTGTTACTAATTGTGTCAAATTGTTTGGGTTTGATTGAATGATATGTGGTAATTCCTTGCCAGCATCATTTAGATAAGATTGTGTTTTAAAACATGAATTAAGCAAATTAGCCTTTTCTTTGTCATCTGTGTATATTATATCATTTTCTTTTAGGGGTGGGGTGATGCTTTATCTTGAGTTGATAAAAATGATTTTAAAGTCTTCCACCAATCTTTACTGCTTAAGTTATGGCTGGAAGTTAGTTTATTTGCTAGATTGTCAAAGTAGGTTTTTTTGGAGGATCGTAATAGTTTAGTTGTGTCATTTCTCAGTCGTTTATATTGGTCCCAGTGTTATTGTAATTGAGTGCGCTTAGCTTTGTCATAGGCTCTTTTACGTTTTCTCATTAATTTTCGTAGTTCATTATGCATCCATGGAGTTTCAGAAGGACGTACAATTGCAATTTTGTTAGGGTGCATTCACTGCTTAGTTGAAATATGTGGTCTGTTACGTTTTTGGAATATATATCAATGTCTTCATTTGCGAATGAGTTCCAGTCAGTATTGCCAAACTTGTGCTTGAGATTCTCATAGTCCCCATCTTTGTACTTCCCTATATGCCTTTTAATTGATTTTCTATGGGGTTTTGTAAATTTAAACACACTAAATATAGGACAATGATACCGAATTGCTTGGTTTAGGAATGGATCGCCTACACCACTTAAGAGAATGCTGTTGGGGTTTGAGGTTAGTATAATATCAATTAAGGAAGATGATCGCTCGGTAAAGTGTGTATGCTCAGTTATAATTTGGTGCAAATCATATTGCCGACAAATATTATTAATTTTACCAGAAGAGACTGCCTTGTTCATATCAAGATTAAAATCTCCTAAAAAATTATTTCAGGTATATCAGTATATTTTGCAAGATCAATAGAGTTTTCAATGTTATTTAGGACGGTGTTGTCTGAATTTGGGGGACGATAAAACGTTCCGATGAGAAGGCGCTTACTTGGCAGTCGGATTTCTATCCATACGCATTCCAAATTGAGAATTTCCAAATCGTGACGCCTAATGCAAGGTATTTCACTTTTAATGTAAACTGCAACACCACCATGTCCATCTCCAGGCCGGTCTTTACGAAAAGGTGATCGAAACTCATTTATTTGAATATCTGAATGTGTAGTATTATGGGTAAACCAAGTTTCCGTAATTGAAATGACATCAAAATTTGATAACTCAGTTTCAAGGAGGTCAATTTTATGAACTGCACTTTGTACATTGTAATGAACAATAGAAAAAATATGTTTTATTATGTCTGAGGTTTCATTAGTAATGTCAGATAAAACAGAGTCAGAATCAGATCTGGGTCCCGGGTTAAGTTCTATATCGCCAGCACGTAAGAGCAGCATTCTTAAGAAAGTATAGTATTCGAAGACGTTCAAAGAGCCAACACCCTTCAATTTATGGTGTCTACAGTAGTGCAATCCTATTCTAATTCTATAAGTACAAATGTTTACCCCAGTCATCTTTCAATATGCAATAGTATGAGTAGATATAATGTAGAACAAGATTGCAATAACATGGAGAGACCAATGTGTGCATCTTAACCATAGTGTAAATGATCAATGCGGAGAAAGAGAGTTGATGAGATACCGTGGAAGAAAGTGAAAAAGCTAATGTAAGAGAAAATAAAAGGATGTAACAACAGTGTATAAACATGTTCGAATTTAGATTTAACTTGATAGAACGAACATCACAAAGCTAGAACTAACCAGGAAATCCCAACGCAAGAGACAATATTGGGATAGGCCTGAAGTATTGTCACAGTATGCCTTTCAAAATGCATAAAATTATATTTTTTTCCAGAAAAAAACAATTAAAAAAATTATGTGTGCCTACCCTGTCTAAAATGTTCAGACCCGTTACCCGAAACACACTTATTATTTTATTTGGTCCTATCAATGTTGACAATTTTGTGATAACACAATATCAGTACGTATACAGAACGTACAGTATTTTCTTTGTTATCACGTGCTGTACATTAGCAATCCTATACATTTTCGGGTAGTGTGTTTTCACAAAGCGTACAGTGTAATTTTCTCCTTTCTTGGTGTATTTTCGTCTTTTAGGTTATGGTCCCTCGGAGAGCATGACATTTTATGTAGTTTGTCAATCAACATCACACGTGAAGGCAACATCATATAACTCGACTTATCAAACACTTGCATTTCTTTGTCAAATCACTATGTCCACGCTTTCTTTAAATATAGTGCTTCTCAATAATCAGACGGGTTTGTGACCAACATAATGAATAAAAATTAAAAACATGCCATTTTGACTGTACACTTTGTCAAAGGGACAAACTTAGCTACAGTGTATAGCTCCTGACAATAAATAAAGATATTGGTTTATTTTGTTCAAAAAGGACCTGTATATTTAGGGTAGCTGGTCTACTTGGTTATTTTGAAATTATTCTGATATAATTTTATAATTTTATATGTCAGCTTTCTTAGCATTGATAAGTATTATAACTACTACCAGGAATGTCTGATTAAACTCCCAATTGATAAAGCTATGTAATACCACAATCACTCACTGTAGACTGACCCATGGCAACGTGAGGAAGGGTCACAGAACATTATTAGTCACAAGACATCAAGAAAACAACTCAAGAAAAGCAATCATCTCTCTTTTCGCAATCAAGATGATGGACACAACGTATTGTATAACAAACCAAGGAAACAAACTCAGAACCCATACAATGGTAGAAACAATACAGAGCAGAATCACCTTTGACCCGACAGCAGCCGATGCCATAGGTGGTTTTAATACATTTAACTGGTGCCAAAACTACACCTAACTTTTTATAACGTTTCTACGGATATCTATCTTCAGTAATGGCAATACATATTTTTGACGCATGCTATACAGTTAGCTATTCTTTCTTTAGTCGGGGAACCAAGGTAGAAAAAATGCTAACCCTTGCACCCGAAAGGTATACAGCTGGATTTTGTATGGTTGCAAAGGTAATTCTATGGTGCATCTGAAACCACTGTATAGCAGACTCGATTGACTTGCATTACGCCAGAGCAGTCAACTTTCTATGGAAGCCCAGCAAGAACATGTCAAAATATTATTTTTTAAAATGCTATTTATTTTTATCAAAAAAGTTCAGGATTGAAAAATATTAAGTTTATATAATAATACAACATCGGCGTAGACCTCAGAAGCAACGGCGGTCATCTAAGAATACTGCTTATTGGTTTTTAAAGCATGTAGATTAGGGCACCCCCATTTTGAAATTAAATTTATAGATATCTTTTCTTCAAATCTCATTAAAACTGCATTTATTGCCCCAAAATGTATTTCATAATTATTTATATATCGCTTGGAAGCATATCTCGTAAGAAATTATGTGCTTACTTTTTCACTTTTGTCCTCCCGCTGAAGTGGTTTGAATTGCATATTTTTTACATAAATAAATAAATTTTAGATTGAATGTGTTTAAACACTACATACAGTTAGACAGACGTTCGGGACATAATTTAAGACAATTTACTTTATTTTCTATGGCAAACTAGAAAAGGTAGCTGAAAAGTAAAAATATGAAACCACGATAATTTGATACTTAGTAATTTAGTTCATGCCAGCGGGTGCGTAGTTACATACCAGACAACTTATGAGCAGTTTAACACATAAATGATAGTTATCAAGGATTCAAAGGGTGTTTATCTTCCATATTTACAGCAGCTTTGAAACAGGGGGTCATTGTAGGGACCATGGGGATTTTTATCTATTGAAAACAATAATTTCATTAAACAGTGGTAAAATAAATGTGAAAAACTCATATAACTATTATCATATCACCATGGAAAACCTGTCTGTCCCCGTCTGAGATGCAGAAATGTAACCGCATAGTTCTTGTAAAGACAAAAATGTCCCTAATAAGATTATTTTGGTGCACAAATGACTGCCAATACTTATAAATACATTTGATAGTGTATTATTGTATTATCGAACAGTCAAACGGCTTCTCATACCAATCCTCCAGATAAGAGTGCGTAATGGAAAATTAGTTTTGTTATTTCTCAACCAAAACATATGTTGTTAGTACTTAAATGGACCCATTAAATGAAATGGTTCTTTTAAGACCAAAAGCACGCTCTTTAACTTATTGATAAGGGAAACACCACAATTTCTATGCTATGAAAGATTGCTTAACATGACCTATGGGGCATACAAAAATGCATTTTTTCGCGAAATGCAATTCTGGTCGCGTTGCTATACAGTGGTTTCATATCAAGCACTATTTAGACTATCAGTATACAAAATTCCAGCCGTATACTTTTCGGGTGCAAAAAATGTGTGTTTTTGCACGATACGCGACTTTGGGTCCCCGACTACTTATAATATTTACATTATCAAAGCAAGCCTTCGGTGAATCTTTAGATTTTCGCAACCGTTCATAACCTCATGAAAGACATCAATAAGATTGACAGTTGCCAAAGTCACTTGCCCAAACAAAGCGCTCCGAAAATTGAATCAATTCGCCATAAGTGGCACTGTTGTTGTGATTGACATCGAATAACACCTGCTTCGCAAGTGCTAGACAAGTCTCTTGGGTTTTTATAGCTTATTCAACCTCAATAAGCCACATTGCGACTATGCTTATGACGAATCAAATTCATTTTAAATATTTCTTTAGACTATTCTGCAAAGTTGTTTAAAATATTGACCATTAGTTTCGGAGAGCATAATGTTTAAAGTTCTTATATTAGTATATAGATATGAAGTGAAGTGACCGAGGGCCCAGCGGCCACGAGTTTTGACTGATCCAATTCGTTTTAGCTGATTTTGTAGCTAGCCCAATGATTATAATTATCAAAGTTTGAATTTCATTAACATATTTGGAGAAGATTTCTAAAGTTTCTTTATTAGCAATAAGCCACGCAACCCCATTGGCTCATATCTGTTTTAAGCGATATTAGTGGGTTTCCCAGGTAACATTACTGTAAAGATAAGATGAGATAGGTTTTTATTCAAATGCAATCACACTGGTAAATGTATACGTCGATTTGGTGGTATTTACGCGTATTGCCGGTACTTCATAGACCGGAAGTGGTAGATATTGGTGTTAATACTATATATATAGAAAAACAGGCCATATGCCACAAGGACTATATACTTCAATCATTTTTAAGTTTTCAGTATGTGCATGGCGATTTATGTAAGCATTTAGGAATAGATTCGAGTACCGATCATCCAGATCGGTACTCGAATCTATTCCTAGTTGCTTACATAAATCGCCATGTGCATGCCGAATACTTAAAAATAATCTAATTCTATAGTCCTTGTGGCATATGGCATGTTTTTCTATATAGTATTATTACCAATATCTACCAAATCCGGTCTATGAAGTACCGGCATACGTGTAAATACCACCAAATCGACGTATACATTTACCAGTGTGGCAATAGGCCATTATTATGGCCCTTGTGCAGCAGTGTTTACATTGTAAACATGTACATAATACTTGACAGACAGAGTGATTATTATATTAACAAACATTTAATATATAAAATGGATAACCTAGTTTTCAAGATTACACAATATATCAAATTTCGTCAAAATTACCAGATACAAATATCGGAACAAATGTAAATCACTATTTCGATATCTATAAAAAAAGTTATTCTAATCTTTAATATATATAATGGTTGATTAGGGTATAACACACACACACACACACACACACACACACACACACACACACACACACACACACACACACACACTTGAGTTAATATTTTAGTTTTCAGCAAGCTCAAGACCCTGAAATGAAAGGCAGACTATATGGAAACACCATACACGCATGCCTTTCAGCCCAATTTCTCATTTATCCAATTATATATTATATTATATATTTCTGTTTATGCCCCCAAAGAAACTTTGGGAGGCATATTATAGTAATCGCAATCCATCAGTCCGTCCGTCCCGCTTCGTGTCCGGTGCATATCTCCTATATTCTTTGAGATAGGAATTCCAAATTTGGTGTGTGTGGATGCATCTTGGGATGGTGGAGTGTCGCAAACTATTTTTTGGTCACTGTGATCTTGACACCTGACCTAGTTTTTAGATAATTGTGTCCAGAGCATATCTCTTATATGAGGTAGGAATCCCAAATCTGGTGTGTGGATGCACCTTGACATTACGAAGTGTTGCGTACCATCCTTTGAAGGGCTAAGAACAGTTTCACGGCGCCAACCTCACCCTTATTTCAGATGTGGATCAAGACACATAGATGTTTTCGTCTGCATGAAAGACCCCTAATTTATCAATGCATCATCTCCTAGAACATATAAATCAAGTGATAATGAGAGGGTCAAGTGGTCCTAAAGCGCTCACCTGAGTTTTGTTTAAAGCTTACATATAGGTATCTGTAGAAAGCTGAACATGTACCTGGCGACCCTGGCGCGGGGTTATTTTCGTCCCAAGGGCATAATTTGAACAAACTACTAAGTAAAGTAATCACAGTAATAAGGACGAACAATATTAAAGACGGTTCACTGTCTGAAATAAATTAAAAAGAATATTTAAAAGACACAAATCTACCAAAACTAACAGACAACGACTCTTAGCTGCTAGGAGACAACACTATGTCTGAACAAACCAAATCTCTTAAAAACATGAAGAACAACAAAAGTCTAGGAACAGATGGCTTTTGAGCGTATTTTTAAGGTTTTCTGGATGAAAATAGCATTGCTTGCTATGCGATCAGTAAATCAAAGTTACAACATAGGAGAATTATCTTTGATTCAAAGACAAGGCATAATCACTCTAGTACCCAAGGAAAACAAATCCAGGCAAAAAATAACTAGCTATAGGCCAATATGTCTATTAAATACAGTATACAAGATAGCCTCTGCCTCAATAGCTCATCGCATAAAAACAGTCATTGACAAACTTATCAGTAGAGATCAGTCAGGCTTTATATCAGGTAGTTACATTGGAGATTACACGCGAATAGTTTATGATTTGATGCAGATTGTTGACGAGAAAAACATTCCATGACTATAACTGCTAATAGACTTCGAAAAGACATATGACTCACTGCCTTGGTCATTTATGAAAAACGTACTTAAATCATTTAATTTTGATCCATCAATAGTCAAATGGATATCAACATTTTACAATAAAACACAAGGAGCAATAAATCAAGGTGGCAATCTCTCCTCCTTCTTTTATACGGAACGAGGCTGTAAACAGGGAGACCCAATTTCTCAATACTTTTTATACTCTATGCAAAAATCCAAGCAATAAAAATAAAGAATAACAAAAAACAAAGGGATAAAAATCAACAATAATGAATTCACTCTAACACAATACGCTGATGACACATCAGTCATACTGGGCGGATCAGAAGAATCTCTAAATGAAACATTAAGCGAGCTAGAAAATTATGCAAAATATTCAGACCTTAAGGTAAACTTCTCAAAAACACATGTTGTATAGATAGGTTCAAAGTAGTATAGCATTGACTCTATAAAAACTAAATGGAAACTAAATTGGGGAGTAGACAGATTTAAACTATTAGGAATTACATTTGACACTGATTTAGACAAAATGTTTACTCTAAATTTAGCAAACATAAAAACAAAAATTAATTATTGGAACCGTAGAAGTCTTACCTTCATAGGTAGGATAACCGTCATAAAATCTCTTCTCCTTTCAAGTCTGAATCACTTATTAAATTCACTCCCCATCCCAAATGAAAAACTGCTTAAGGACCTAAATAAACTATCTTTTAACTTTATCTGGACAGGCACTAGCGGAATCAAAAAGACAAAAAGAATACTGTTATGATGGTTTGAAAATGGTCAACATAAATGCTTTTATTGCTGCTCTCAAAACAACGTGGTTAAGAAAGATAATTACAGATAACAACAGCCCATGGAGTATAATACTACAGTTTATGACTGATACAAAAAAGTTTTCAATTTAGGGACACACTTTTCAACGGATAAAATACTACCCAAAATAGAAAACAAGTTTTGGAGAGACGTTTTCCCATCTCATATACAAATAGTAACAAAGAACACACCAACAGAGACACAACAATTCCCAACCATTCCAATTTTCTCCAATGAAAACATCAAAATAGGGGGGAAACTGTGTATTATAGATCATGTTTGGAAAATGGCGTTTAATTCATCACCGATATCACAAACAACAATGGTAGTATTTATACATATGATGAACTAAAGGCAACATATAATGTCATAATTCAATATTCAGGTCTGGTAAGATCAACTCTTGCCTGGAAGAAAACCTTAAACCTAGCTAACATACGGCATAAAGAGGTAAACCCTATCATACCTTTTTCAATCCAAATATATCTTAAAAGTAAAAAAGGAGCACAAGACATGTACAATCTACTAAACAAAACAACAGACATCCCTGCAGGAAAAATCTCTTGGACTAAAAATATAAATTTGAAGAAGACGAGTGGGGGGAACTATTTTCTGACCCATTTAAAATCACTAAAGACAGTACAGTTCAATGGTTCAAAAGCAGAATTAATCATTAAATTTTAGCAGCAAACACTTTATTATACAGGTCCACAAAATTAATCTCATTGGAGATCTCAAATGTACATTTTGCAACAAAACAGACGACACTATCGAACATCTTTTATGGGAATGCGAATGTGTATACATATAACATTTAACGAAAAATCATTCATATTCGGAATAGATCCAGATCAGAAAAGTGATATTAATAAACTAGTTCTTATGGACATAAATATTATATATACTATGCAAGATGCAGCAAGAGCAACATGAACCTCAAAGTGCTACAAAATAGACTCAAACTTCTATACCAAACATATAAGTACTCGTCCATTTCAACAGGAAAATAACAAACTGGCAAAATTACCAGAACTTATTAGATAAAACGGCAGACTAGAAATTTTAATCACTATATAAAACAAATAGCAAATAAAATAAAACTCAGCAGTCGCTAGCCTGTGTCGCGCTCAGACCCCATATAATCCTTCTAGATACCCTCTCTTCCTTCTTTTTTCTTCTTAAGTTAAAATAAATCATCTCCGTAACTTTATTCTAGTATTAATATTACTCATACCATATTAATATACATGTATGTACATACACTGAAGAATAAAAGGCGTGAGAATGAGTAACATACAACTGTATAAAATTATTGTAAGATGTGAACAGAGGGATGGCCCTCCCTGACCCCCTGTGCATCATGTTACGGGGAGATTAATAATAATTTGAACAAACTTGAACAACTAGGTCCACTAGTTGATGCTTAAATATGACCAAATATCAAGGCTCTAAGCCTCATGGTTTCAGACAAGAAGATTCCAATAAATGCAAATGTCAAATATGTGACCCCCAGGGCGGGGCCTTTTTTTGGCGCCGGGGACATAATCCACAAGGTGATGTTACATACCAAATATTATGGCTCAAGCCTTATGGTTTCATACAAGAAGATTTTTTCATGTTTCTCCCTATTTAAGTCTTTGTAAAGCATGTGACCCCCGGGGTGGAGCCATTTTTGGCCCCAGGGGTATAATTTGAACAAACTGGGTAGACGACCACTAGATAATGTTTCATGCAAAACATCATGGCTCTATGCCTTGTGGCTTCAGACAAAACGATTTTTTCATGTTTCTCCCTATATAAGCCTGTGTAAAGCATGTGACCCCCAGGGTGGTGCAATTTTGGCCCCAGGGGTATAATTTGAACAAATTTGGCAGAGGTTCACAGAGTGATGCTAAATACCAAATATCAAGGCTCTAGGCCTTATGGTTTCAGACAAGAAGATTTTGTCATGTTTCTCCCTATATAAGTCTATGTAAAGCATGTGGCCCCAAAGGGGGGAGGTCATTTTTGGCCCCACCAGGGCATAATTTAAACGAACTATGTAGAGGTCTACAAGGTGATGCTACAGACCACATATCAAAGCTCTAAGCCTTATGGTTTCAGACAAGAAGATTTTTCATGTTTCTCCCTATATAAGCCTATTTAAAGCATGTGATCCGTGGGGCGTGGCCATTTTTGGCCACAGGGGTCTAATTTGAACAAACTTGTAAGAGGTCTACTAGATGATGCTTCAAATTAGATATTAAGGCTCTAGGCTATGTGGTTTTAGACAAGAAGATTTTTTCATGTTCCTCCCTATAAAAGCTTATGTAAAATCTGTGACCCCCGGGGCCCGGCCATTTTTGGCCCCAGGACTATATTTTGAACAAACTTGGTAGAAGTCTACAAGATGATACTAATGCTGTATTTATTTTACAAAGATTCCAAACGGCACCAGGGCTACTAGTTGGTCTCCTTACATGTAACAATTTACAGACATTTATGACAATAAAGACAACCTACATATATACATAATACATAAAGATATACAGACAGACACTCGTGCAGACAGACAGACAAACACAGAGACAGGTAGACAGACAGACAGACAGACAGACAGACAGACAGACAGACAGACAGACAGATAGATAGATAGATAGATAGATAGATAGATAGATAGATAGATAGATAGATAGATAGATAGATAGATAGAGAGAGAGAGAGAGAGAGAGAGAGAGAGAGAGATAGATAGATAGATAGATAGATAGATAGATAGATAGATAGATAAGCAGACAAACATACAAATACAAACAAGAGAAAGTAAAAGTGTAGGGAAAGGAAAAAATAGCAGTCACCCCATATTGAAGCAGTAAATACAAGAACCAGTGTGCGTAATCGTACGTTGACCCAATAGTGCCAATAACGCGTTTTTTAAGAATTTAACAAAATTAGCAATGCTGACACAACCATACACGCACACAGATAAGAAGATACTAAATGACCAGGACGGAGATTCCTCGTATATTTGTATGAACGATGAGTTAATTGTCTGTTGAGGTGTCAATCAAATCTTCAAAAGTACTGAACCGCTGTGTTGAGTCTATATATTTGAACACCTCATCAAAAATCGAAGTATTTTCTTCATAAGAAGCGTCTTCGGAGCCTTCTAGTAAAACTGTACATATATGATCAGGCATTAATACGATAAATGTGTTGTATTTTATGTTTGAAAATAGCTTACGTGATAAAGTCTCGAACAATACGCGTCTTTCGTTGTTGTATCTGGGACAACTAAGAAAATAATGGGCTGTGGATTCTGGGATTCTTCCACATTCAAGATTTGAACAAATGGGAGAGTCGATAAGGTTATAGTGATGCAAATGTTAATTTAAGTGGCTAAGACCTAGGCGTATTCTACAATGATTCACTTTACTGAGGCCGTGGCCATAACAATGATGATGATACTACATACTAAATATCAAGGCTCGATAATTTGAAAAAAAATTGGTAGAGGTCTATTAGATTATGCTTCATACCAAATATCAAAGTTCTAGGCCTTGTGGTTTCAGACAAGAAGACTTTTTCATGTTTCTCCCCATATAAGTCTATGTAAAGCATGTGAACCCCAAGGCGGATTATTTTTGGCCCCAGGGGCATAATTTAAACACATTTGGCAGAGGTCTGCAGAGTGATGCTACATACCAAATATCAAGGCTCTAGGCCTTATGGTTTCAGAGAAGAAGTTTTTTTCATGTTTATCACTATATAAGCCTATGTAAAGCATGTGATCCCTGGGACGTGGCCATTTTTGGTCCCAGGTGTCTAATTTGAACAAACTAGATAGAGGTTCAGCAGGTGATACTTCAAACCAAAAATCAAGGTTCTAGGCCTTGTCGTTTCAGACAAGAAGATTTTTTCATGTTTCTCCCTATAAAAGCCTGTGTAAAACCTGTCACCCCTGGGGCGGTGCCATTTTTGGCCCCAGGACTATAATTTAAACAAGCTTGGCAGGGGTTTACTAAATGATACTACATACCTAATACCAAGGCTCTAGGCCTTGTGGTTTCAGACAAGAAGATTTTTTCATGTTGCTCTCTATATAAGCCTATGTAAAACATGTGACCCCAGGGGGCGGGGCCATTTTTGGCCCCAGGGATATAATTTGAACAAACTTGGAAGAGGTCTACTAGATAATACAACATAACAAATATTAAGGGTCTAGGCCTTGTCGTTTCAGACAAGAAGATTCTTTCATGTTTCTCCCTATAAAGCCTATGTAAAACCTGTCACCCATGGGGCGGTGCCATTTTTGACCCCAGGAATGTAATTTGAACAAGCATGGCAGAGTTTACTAGATGATACTACATACCTAATACCAAGGCTCTAGGCCTTGTGGTTTCAGACAAGAAGACTTTTTCATGTTGCTCTCTGTATACGCCTATGTAAAACATGTGAACCCAGGGGGCGGGCCCATTTTTGACCCCAGGGATATAATTTGAACAAACTTGGAAGAGGTTCACTAGATGATACAACATACCAAATATTAACGCTCTAGACCTTGTGGTTTTAGACAAGAAGATTCTTTCATGTTTCTCCCTATATAAGCCTATGTGAAACATATGACCCTGGAGCGGGGCCATTTTTGGCCCCAGGGATATCATTTGAACAAACTTGGTAGAAGTCTACTAGGTGATGCTACTTACCAAATATCAAAGCTCTAGGCCATATGGTTTCAGACAAAAAGATTTTTCATGTTTCTCACTTTATAAGCCTATGTAAAGCAGGTGATCCCTTGGGTGTAGCCTTTTTTTTACCCATTGGGTCTAATTTGAACAAATTTGGTAGAGGTCTACCTGATGATGCTTCATATCATATATCAAGGCTCTAGGCCTTGTGGTTTCAGACAAGAAGATTTTATTCATGTTTCTCCCTATAAAAGCCTATGTAAAACCTGTGACTCCCGAGCGGGGCCATTTTTGGCCCCAGGGCTATAATTTGAACGTACTTGGTAGAGGTTTACTAGATGATACTTCATACCAAAAATCAAGGCTCTAGGCCTGCTGGATTAAGACGAGAATATTTTTTTCATGTTTCTCTCTATATAAGCCTATGTAAAACATGTTACCCCCCGGGGCAGGCCATTTTTGGCCCAAGGGCTATAATTTAAACAAACTTGGTAGAAGTCTACTTGATGATACTACATACCAAATAGCAAGGCTCTAGGCCTTGTGGTTTCAGACAAGAAGATTTTTTCATGTTGCTCCCTATACAAGCCTATGTAAAACAAATGACCCCAAGGGTGGGGCCATTTTTGGCCCCAGGGCTATCATTTGAATAAACTTGGTAGAGGTCTACTAGGTGATGTAACATACCAAATATCAAAGCTCTATGCGTTGTGGTTTCAGAGTAGAAGATTTTTAAAGTTTTCATCTTGAAAATCTATTTTAGCCTGTGTGACCTAGATATGCAATGGACCAAAACCATTTGAATAATTTTAAAAAAAGGTCATATAAGGATTATTTCTGTCAATTTTGGTCAAAATCAAGTCAGTAGTTTAGGAGGAGATGTCCTTTGAAGCAATTGTTGACGACACAAGACGCACGACGCACGACGGACGACAGACATCCAATTATCACAATAGCTCACCATGATCCAAAGACGCAGGTGAGCTAAAAAGGAGATGAAGCAAAGATAAGGACTCGACAGTAAATAAAACTGAACACCGGAGCAAAAGAAATCCAACAGCAAAACCCCTGTTGGCCTGACAACAGCCAAAGCATCAGGCCCCTACCATCTCATCAATAGAGAAGTCTTTAAGTCAGAACCATTGTAAAGTCTGAAGTCCAAATCGCTCGCGTGCAATTAAAGAGGAAAAAATCGTTGCCAACCATGATTGGGTTGACCACCAAGCATGCAGTCTGTTGCAATACATTGTTATAGCCAATTGTTTTATAATGGGCAATTATTTTAATGAACTGCGCTGAAAAATTATTAGAGCCAACAATCTTCTTCTAAGTTAGCCTCCATTGGGAAACACTGGGATCAAGAAGGAAAACCCATAAGCTAACCATTGTTTATAAAAATGAAAAATGGACTTTGCCCTGATTATCGTGCTTCTCTTGTGCCTGCTACTGTTGGCAGTGCGTCAACATACCCTTTACGTAACTCTTCAGATCTACAATCATTACATACGAATTCTCGTCTTTACTATACATCTTTCTTGTCTTCTGCTTTCCGTGATTAGAATGAACTTTCAGAGCAAACTCGTACTTCTCCAAGCCTTAATATCTTCAAAACACAGACTGAAATCCAACTGGATTACACCACCCCGATACTATAACACAGGTGAAGGACTTCGTCAAATATATCATGCTAGACTAAAAACTGCATGCAGTCCTCTCCGTCAACACCTGCATTCAAAAAATATAGTCCCTATTGTACGTGTGGTGATATAGAAGATACTCATCATATCTTATTATTATGTCATCAGTTCACAGACCTTAGACGTGATTTGATAAACTCAGTGTCAGATATCTGTCAGCCTAATCTTAACGTTTGACTCTATGGTGATATATCACCAACCTTTGATCAAAATAAACAGATATTTAAAGCAGCACATGAATTCATAATTAAGTCAAAACGTTTTGAATATACATATTGATGCTTCATTAACGCATTACATTTGTATGAAACATACCTCAATGTTTGCAATAATAGTACTATTTAAAATATGTTTTGTACACACATAGCGATTCTCCAATATCACACTACATTTGCAGAAACCATATCTCAATGTTCTCAACAATAGCATATTATCCAAAATACTGGTATATTCACAATTAATTGATTTGACGACTATTCTGTAGCTGTATACATAGAGGCAACGACCATAAGCCCCCCCCCCCCCCTCTCCCCATAGAATTGATCATCTCCAAACCCTGTGGAGACAACAAGGATAACTGTAATTTGTAAAATATTTATTCTCCTTTTCAAAAGTCAATTCATACTTTGTATTAAGCAGCAGTTTTGACATTATAATATAAACAGTTAAACCTAATTAATTCCAGTTCTAATTATCGAGCTTTTGCTGTATTGTTTATACATACTAATGTCAATTCAAGTCATACGTTTATTGTAATTCTAATATTGAATAGCTGGGAAACAGTTTTACAAAAATCAATGGACGTTCTTCTGAATCACTTTTTTGTATTTCGAAATGATCTGTATGCTAATTTATTGTATTATATGTACACATGCTGTTATACAAAAATGAAATAAAAGTTTAAACTAAACAAAATGGACAATCGACCAAGTTAGGCCACGTTTAAAGACGTTTAGATTATCAGGAAACAGACATAGCTTTTCTTATTTTAAATATGCCTTTAATAATTAAGTTTTGTGGTTAAGATTTTGCATATGTGTATAATAAAACACTGCCTAAGGAATTTCGTAAAATGAGAATAATCATGGGATATCGTGTAACTTGAAATTAAGAAAAATCTAGCTATTCTTTATCATGCAATCATACGAGTAATCGTGGTTTATACCATATATGTTTATGTACCAGGCCCCGAGGTTATAAAACGTTTTTTCGTGGTCAACTCAACTGAGCATGGAATGTATCATGCTCTTAAATGTTAAAATGCCAACAACTGTTGGCATTGTAATATTTATGAGCATGATAAATACAACATCTGAACATCTGAAAGTTAGAACAGTCTTCATTTTTAAACATTTTAGATTCTATGAGCATTTGAAATTCCATGCTCAGTTGAGTTGAGCGCGAAAAAAGTTTTATAACCTCGGGGGCAGATCATGAATAATGAGTCACAAGTAGGATAATGTAAATCTTATTGCATGGCAAGTATTCATACACAGCACAATTATTTGAAGAAACTGTCAAAGGATCATTGACTGTTTGGGCCTTATACGCCTATTTTTCTGATTCCCAGAACGCTGCTTTTGAGCTTCTAGTGTGGTGCATGTAGCATCAGTGCAATAGGTGAATCTGATGGCAAGAGCCAGCTAGCAAAATATTTTCAAAATTCCTACGCACTCGAGAGTTATGGCGGGTAGAAAGGGGAGGGGGTCTGAAATTTCATGAAAATAAAAAGTGCTGAAAAAGTGATTTCTGCACGTTTTCTTGATTTATTTGGTAGGCATGGTGATATCTATTGAAAATACCATATGCAGAGTATCAACGGATCACAATAATTGATGAAATTGTTTTTAAAAACAAAATACGTTTTGTAATTAAATTATTTTGGGGAAATAATTTAGAAGTTACCTGTACATTTTTGACTACATGTACCGTAAATAATACAAAAATGAAAGCTCAACAAAAGAAATAAATATTTTTGAAGGAAAGAAAGTGTCCCATTTAGCATTGGAAAGTAAAACTGATTCTAACTAGATCCTTTGAATATTACTTTTGCTTTGTTTAAAAGGCATAGCATGTTAAATGTATTTAAAGTGTCCGAATATTTATGGTATATATATACATGTATATCCCTATATGAGACAATATATTGAACACTAAAGTATTTACCTGTTATAACTCTTTGCATGCCAGTGGATAATTCTGTCGTCTGCCAATAGCCTTTTGCAAACAGTTTGAACCCAGATGAAGACCAATGGAATGTCGGTCTTGATCAGGATCCAAACTGTTTGATACTCCCATTGTGGTCCTGGGTGGTTTATTTTTAAAAACTTTATTTTGAAGAAAGTCAGCAGAGGAAAATAAAAACCTGAACAATTCCCTAGCATGCAAATAGATAAGTACAGGACGTTTGCAAAAGAAAGTGTCATTTAATAACAGTGTGATTTTTTTCTTATGAAAAAATGCATAAAACCTTGCTAATTCTACTTTTAATCTTTAAATACTTTATATTAAACTAGCACAGAATACGAAGCAATTAAGGAGGTTGGTTCTAGAGAACTTCATTACTGTCAGTGATTTCTTATTTGGTAGAAAAGGCATTTTATGGGCTTAGGCCCCGGGTTTTTGGGCTGCTGAACATCTTCCCCCCCCCCCCCCATGTGCCAGCAAGCCACTTCCATACAATGTGTAAAATACGGTAACACATATACATGCCAAAGCTTTTGCTGGCACACGGGGGGGGGAATGATATTTTAAAAAATGTTTTCGGATTTCTATATATTATAATGTAAAACTGGCTGTTCTACCCAAAATTTTACATCTTTGAAGCGTTTAATATCAAAAACGGATTTCACTGTCATAAAGTACTCAGGTCAGAGTAGCTTCAAGGTGAAGGAAGGAACGATTGACAAACTTTTATTTTTTCTGAAAACCATAGGCATTTACCCATAGCAAGTGTCAATGATCCTTTATTAATATGACTACCGAACAAAAAATTCGCAAGAATTAAATTCTGCGCCTTGAATGTAAAGATTGTCCGGAAAGAAATGTCAGTGCCACACTAACGAAATAATGCGGCGTCTGATCAGGTCTCCATTGTTCGATTACAATATGTTGTATTATAATTTGAATAGAAATGAAAATACCACCCAACAACCTTTAAAACGGAAATGGGCTTGTCCAATTGATAATAGTGAGATAATAGTGTCGGACAAAACACTTCACTTAAAGGATACAATGGCTTTTTTTCAAACTCGTCTGTACTAGAAATGGTTAAAAGCATTAGGGCGTGACTGCCATTGAAATAGTAGACATTTGAAAACAGGAAAATACCGAGAAATCGCAAATGATCTTTTTTATAGTCTTAATCCGACTGGCAGTGTGTCTCTGTAGTAGTAACACGTTTATTTTCTAACTTTTCCGTATCTCAGCTATTGTATCTAATAGGCCAGTGTGCGGATGTGCATGCTCGTCTTGTGTAGCATGTGATATTTACCCTTTTCACATGAAAAGGTTAACAATTTGCCTTATTGTTAATAATTATACAAATGTTCAAAAACATAATCGATTGAATATACAACGCTATTCTGTCAACCGTTATAATCGGAAACCAAAGTTATTGTCATAGGAATCGGGGTACCAGCTGATTACAGGTGTATACATATCGCTCTTGGTCAGATATTATGTCCGAAGTGTAGTGTTATGAATGAAATGATGAAAGGACAGCGATTTTAATATACACAGGTAATATTTATCTAACTTTTATACGTATTTCAAGCTAATTTTAAATGGCCAGCGCATGTGCTTGCCTTGACCCCCGCCGTTACCGACCGTCGCTTTCACGATGGTTACCCTGTCAAGGGAAAAATCGGTCTGATAAGTTGTTTTTGACCAATTCGGTGTCCAGGTAGCGGTACCAGCCATTCACCAGGACTCCGGTCCCAGACCTCCAACCTTGGGGACTGCCACAGATCAAACGCGAAATGCATGGGTAACCCATAGATGCAGGTAGCTCACAGGTGAGCTGGCAATTATTCACCGCGACTGATCTGTGTCTATGTTTACCATACTGCATCGAGTGTGACCCAAAATAGTTTGAACTACTCGCTGAAAAACCCACGTACATGTTATGCACTAGTCATTTGTAACCACGGCCCCAGCCCCGGGGAACAGCGAAGACAATGATTTTTCGTCTAGCAATTTCCAGCGATAATCCTCACACTGTTTGTCTAGGTATATAAAATCCCTAACATTTCCCCGCACTATGGGGAAAATGCAAAATAAAGGTGCAGCGCATATTTGCCCGACTATCCCCCGCCCTGTGCAGGGGCTGGGGGTCGTGCTTACATAACGACAGACAACTTGAGCCAGCACGTGTGATTCCGGTTGTCAAGCAACGAAGATCCACGCGAGTCTGCGCAAATTTCGCTACTTGCATGCACAACGTATGGGCATAATGAAGACTCAGACCAATATATAGGTCCCCGTCTGTGATGCATACTTTGAAAACATAGGCAATTAATGGAGACTTGCGCGTATGTGATAAGAAGATGGCCCAAATAGGCATGTTGTAGATTTAAAACAAACAAGGGTCAACACTGAGGTCGAATCCAACGTTTTCAGTTAAGACGGTTTATGCTGGTGTATAGGCGAGCAGCAACATAGTCGACCAGGCTCCGAGGTTATAAAACTTTTTCCATACTCAACTCAGCTGAGCACGGAATTTATCCTGCTCAAGATAAATACAACACCTGAGAGACTCAAAGCAAGAAACTTCATCATTTGTTGGTATTAAGTTTTTATGAGCAATTGAAATTTTGTGCTCATGAAAAAAGTTTTATAACCTCGGGGCCTGGTATCGGATAAAACAGGACATTCAGACTCGCCGGATAGTTAGTTCTTTTTAAGCATGACTTGACATTTATAAATTAAGAAGCTGAGCAAATTACTACCAACCCACTCCCTCCTACATGTTATTGTAAGGCGCTAGCTGATACGGAACCGCTGTAGTATAATGGATAAACCATCCGTCTTGTAAACCCTGGATCGCGGGGTCGACCACAGACTTTTCCAGTCTGTCGAATGAGACAATAATCCAGTTGCTCCAGTTTTGTTAGTGGAAGTAAAAGCCCTACAGTGCTTATGTTATATACTAACCAAAAGTTCCAACCGGCCACCAGCATTTTATTAATTTTCTTCATAACGTGAAATGCTATGACTAGTCTTCTTGCATCTCGAAATAGCCAGACGTGTCATGTACCCTAAAAAGTAAAGATATTGACAAAATGTTTATCAGTACATGCAGGATGCCAATTTGAATAGCGGTACCCCCATTTTCAAAATTCGCATTTTGGCACAATTTGTGAGTCGTGACTTTTTGAAATAACCACCTTTCACACCCAAACGTTTTCATTTCAAAAGCCAAACTCATTTTGAACACTAAAATGTTGAAATGAACACTCCATCTGCACGAGAATCAATGCTATTGGCCAATATGTCAAAAATTACCCCACCATCCAATGCAAATTCTTGTGAATTTTGAAATTGAGGGTCCGTGTATTCGGTAAAGCCTCTCGGATACAATTTAATGAATTTTGCTTATCCGTTTTCTGGTATCATTTACTGATAGGCTGGCCCATTTGGTACTGCAAATGAAACGGATATAGTGCTTACAACTTTTCAGAAAATCAGTAAAAGCACATGTGGCCGGTTAGAACTTTTGACTTGTATATTAGCCGCGATATGTGATTTCCAACAATGTGGCATTTTGACAAGTGTAGACTCAGACGAGCCTGTGCAGCCTCCTTTTAAGCTTAGAAACTCCAAATGCTATTCGGTCAGTAGCTTAACAGTCATATAATATTCGAGCAACTAGCAAAGGCTCTGATCAGACTGCGCGTATGCGCAGGCTGATCTGAGGCTTTGCTGGTCGCACATACCACATTGTTGGAAATCTGATTCACTGGCTCAATTATGTATTCGACGTTAAATAAATCTTCAATGTCTATATGTCTATGCCCCGTCTCCATATGACCATAGGTGTTGTTGGGGCATTGGATTTCAACTCACATACACGTTAGCTGATTATGTATTGTAAAACAATAACTCATCTTTGAAGCGTGTCCTCGTCATGTTCAAATATTGAAGTATCGCCTTACAATGTTTAACTTGGGTAAACAATCAGTATCATATATCATTTTAAACAAAGGTCCTGTTACTCATTTTTTTAGTGTTTTACCGTATCTTTCAGCTAAAACGTGTGTTTTAGGTGCTCAAAGAACCAAACATACCAAGTCCTAAGGTCAAAAGAACCGTCCCACAACATATGTTTTGTTTGAGAAATAAGGAAACTTTTTCGTTTTCAAACGCTTATCTGGGGGCCTGGTTTATATGCATTTTTACTGACATACATATTTTAAGATAAATCCCAAAGATGTATATACATTGTATGTATGTATGGATAACATAGTCGTTTACCAAAAACAATGACATAATCTAGACCAGACAACACTTTCGTCTCAAGATGTTTGCTTTTTTGTTCAAATATTATATTTCTATGTATTAAGGCGAATACATGACAACACTTTGGCTTTCTGCAAAACAAATTTGGTCACATAAAATACCCGACCCCCTTAACCTTAAGGCTGGAAACAATATGCAATATTTACCAAATTTATTAATGCTGTTGCATGTATGAACAATGAATGATAGGTTTTAATTAAATCACAAAATACAGTTGTCAATTATACGTAGTCCTTGACACAGGCTCACAAAAGAATTGAATAGTCCTTTGTTCGTAAAACAGGCTTTTGTATGAGTAGTTATGCGGATCACACCAGATAGGCGACAATCGAAAACGTTAATGCAATCGACGAACGTAGATCAAATATCGTTAGAAACAGAGTTTTTGATTGCCATTTGTCGCCCGACTGGCGACAAATGGCAATCGAAAACTATGTTTCTAAAGATTTTTGATCAGTGTTCGTCGATTGATAAGAGCGTTTCGATTGCCGCCTCTCCTGTGTGTTGATGAAATGGTGTCTTCGTCTGTTTTCCCAAAACAGCGTGTGTATCCATTTGCTATTATTATGCCCCGCCATGAAAACGGCTGGGGCATTAAGTGTCAGCCCTGTCTTTGCGTGCGTACGTCTGTTCGTACGTACGTCCGTATGCACGTACGCCACACCAACGACGACCTCTCTCTAAGTCGAATATTTTATTAATTATATGAAACTTGGTCACAACTTGGTCACATTGAGTTCGATAATTGGCCATATCGCTCAATGCCTTCTAGAGTTATTGCCCTTTGTTCACGAATATTAACACCGTTTTTGACGTTGGCCGGCCTCTAGATCGCAATTTTATGAAACATACCAAAATGTCTTTCTCGAGTTTGATAACATTCCACTATATCGCCGTATACATGTACCGTCAAGAGCTATTGCCGTTTGTTCATTAAAAATGGCCATATGCATGATTTCCAGTCCCTGAATCGAAAACAGATCAGAACTTCACCAAACTTGGTCACAATGTTTCAGTACCAATATGTCACAATATACTACAAGATTTATTGTCCTTTCACTAAACTTCGACACAATGCTTAACACCAAGGTTCAAAATTATCCATATCATCCCATGGCTGCAAGAGTTATCCACGCGCCCATTTGTTCGTAAAATATGCCATTTGGGCTGTGTTTGTTTTGCACAGCGAAGGCATCCGTGTCCCTGGACTCATGTTTAGTTTTTAGTCTGTGTTGATGTATAATGCCATCAGAAAGTTTTGTGGGGATCCAACTCTGACATCGTAATTTTAGTTGATGAGGGGAGAGAGGATCCAAAGCGAGATATCATCTGCCCACCAGCGAAATGGCGTTTCGCTGGCGGGCCGATGATGGCCCAACATTGAATGCTGGCTGGTTACACGTACCCTTTTTTCAGGGTATTCGGACCAATATTGCCATGATTGCTAAGAAATCATTTAGCTTTGTGATTTATCAGGGGAAGGTCTGGACCCCTGGTCCCCCCTCCCCGCCCCATCTGGATCCGCGCATACCCTCTTCAATGCTGTTCCAGCGCCCCATCATACCTAAACATGGGTCGCTTATTTCGAGCGCTGCGTTTTCAATGGAACCGTTATTCATAAATAATACATGTAGTTATCCTCAAAATCAAGGTAATTTCTGTTAAATTGTAGTATGTCAATACACGTTTTGAAATAATGTGTTGGCCTTTTATGTCTTTTGAAAACTAAATAGCCTATTTCGTATTCAGAGGTAATAAAATATTAGGTGTCTCTCAAAACATTTTTTACATTATTATATACATGTAAATTGGACAAATTCATGCCTAAAATTAGGTAAATGCTGGAGATGGGTTTTATTTGGCTCCTAGGAAGGACAGAAAAAAAACCCGCTAAATATTCATCAACACTCTACCAATCGTACTATACATGCAACATCGTCTTTGGTTAACGCTTATATTGTATCAATTGGTACAACATACGTTTTGTGGTCAACGTTTGTTTTTTATTTATCCGGATAAAATTCGTTTAAACATGTTGAATAAGTGTTATGTATGAATGAAGGGCATTATTGTTATATATGAATGTAGGGCATTTCGACCACGGATGTTTCGGCCACAGACGTTTCGGCCCGGACATTTCGACCACGGACATTTCGGCCACGGAAAATGTCAAAGGTAGGCGTTTTGGTCAAAACCATAAATTGTGGGTGAAGACGGTTCCATACATGTGTGCATCCATGCATGTGTGATGCCTTACTTAGGTTTAAGAGTATATATTTTCTTACTTTTACAATTCTGTTATCGAGGCATTGGGCTATGAAAATAAAACTGGAGAGAGCCAGACGTGTGTATGTTAAACTGCAGGCTAGGTTGAAAATCTTAAGTGAAGACAGGGTTGAAGACAGGAAAACTGTTGGAAAATTTCTGAGGGCTGTAACCCATAATATACATGCTGGACAACCTAATATATAAATTCCTGAATTAATATGGTGAGATACACAACTAAAACACGGGAAAAAACAGCGAATTTATAATTATCGGACAAAAAATAGAAACGTACCAGTTAATAGTTCGAAATTATCTTGAAAAATACTACGAATCTAACAAATTCATTGACAGAGTTGTAAAGATAGACAATAGGACAGTTCAAACCTAAAATTTCATTACATTATGTCTTTTCAGTACTTTTGACGAGTCTCAAAACAAGACAGTGGTTAGTTTTCAATGTCACAGTGTTCAATAAGCTGTGTGACCTCCTTTGGCCTGTATGCATGCCGTACACCTACTATGCATCGAACCGATGATATCCGTAATTGAATTCTGGGGTATTGCATTCCATTCTTGATGCAAAGCAGGGGCGGCATTTGAGGTCAAGTTTTGATGTGATGACGACTACGGAATCAATAGCAATATCCAGATACACATGTATATTCGAAAAGTCATGTAGACTGTAGTATGGAAGGGTGTTTATGTAAAAAATCCAATCATATAAATGATTCATTATTGTATGTAAATTACATTGGCATTGATATTCTATCATTGATGTTTTCATGTGAATTCATACTTTTGTCACGTGACATCTGCTTAGGCTCAATGATAAATGGATACCATTGCTATGTATATATGTATGCAACCAATTACAAATCATAAGTTATACATATATTGAACATTCCCAAGCGTTTTCCTAGCGTTTTCAAGCGACAAATTGATTTTATGCAATAATAGCGATCAAACATGGTTTTCTGATGCACTTACATCTGCTAGAACCGTCGGTGGTCGTTAAAAAATTCGCCTTTCAAGTTCGTGTTTTAACAACACCATCGGGTTCCAGCAGATGTTAATGTATAGAAAATCATATTTGATCCCTAAAGTGGTTTACAGATTTTGGCAACGTTATGTACCGATGGACGAAATGTAGCAAAATCTAGCGTGCTCGTTCAAAACACGTGATTTCAATGTTTACGGTCATCTAACATTTGCGCTCCTGTATTATTGAATTGCGAAAAAGAGATAAAATGCTTGACAGGCCTTTCATTTATTTCTTTCCTCCAACTCGTTTAATAAATTAAATAAAACAAAAGCATGTAAGATCCTCCTTTATATTTGCGACGTCAACGTAACTTATTTTCTGATCGACTGCGCTGGGAATTCATATCCACATGTAACACTTGGTTGCCAAGTTTAATTCAGGATGCACAATATATATCCCTCCCTCCCTCACCCCTCTCTCTCTCTCTCTCTCTCTCTCTCTCTCTCTCTCTCTCTCTCTCTCTCTTCGTTTGTCACCTTCTAATAATCTTTGCAAGCAAATTGGATCCAGATCAGGTCCCACATTTTTTTCATACCTGATCTTGACCAAAAATTTATGATTGACATTCTGGACCCGGTTGATAGTTGTCTGAGCTGGCGGTATTCTGCTAAGTTTCGCAACAAATTAAGATTAGTACCGCAAGTGGCATTTTCTTCTTTCTCAAAGAAAATGTACTAGTAAATGGTTGGGTACTCATTGGAAGCGATCTTCCAACAACCATCGCCTTTGATTTCTTAAATAACTTGACTACTGTATCTAGCACACCGTGGCTCACAGGCGAAGTAGATTCGAAAAAGCCCTAAAACATTTTGTGTTCCGACACGTAATTTCCACGGTAAGATTAATTACGAGTTTTTCGGAGTCAAAAATCTAGCGATGAGTACGGGTCAACAATTTAAGTTTTACTTGGGATATATAAAGAATGTATTTAACAATGTGGGTCAACATAGCGCGGAGAGAAGTGTTTTCTCTGCGAGAACTGAATGTCCTACATTATTCAAACACTATTCATTGATTGTATACTAGCATCTTTAATAATTTAAAGGATAGCTTATTTCATTATTCATTAACAAAATAATTTCTGTTAGATGTAGTGTATATTGGGTCCGAGTTCGTTGGTTAACAAAATTCAACACTAGGGTATTTTCTAAAAGATAACACCACTTAGCTTTGAAACGGTAAGATCGGAAACTTTTGAGCGATACCAAAAATTTATTGTGGTAGACAACAAGAGCAGAATACATGTACCAGCGATTTGATAAAGAAAAGCCGTGGAATCTTTGACTTGTTTATAGGCTGCAAACACCTTACAAAACTTACCCATAAATTTTACAAAAATTCAATGAAACAGCATGGAGGCCAAGAGTCAGCAAAACTTTTATAGTTAGTCCGCGATAGTTGTAATATCTTCAAATTTTCTCTTTGGAGCATAAACTTTCAGGACCTGGTGCAAAAAGTAGCAATCAAAATTTGGTTAGATGTTCGATATTCAACATTCAACATTCAAATTTTGAATGTCGAATATCGAATATCAAACTCAATCCAACATTCAAATCGAATGTTGAATATCGAATATCAAACTAAATCCAACATTCAAATCGAATGTCGAATATCGAATATCAAACTCAATCTCACATTCAAATTTTGAATGTCGAATATCGAATATCAAACTCAATCCAACATTCAAATCAAATGTTGAATATCGAATATCAAACTGAATCCAACATTCAGATCGAATGTCGAATATCGAATATCAAACTCAATCTCACATTCAAATTTTGAATGTCGAATATCGAATATCAAACTCAATCCAACATTCAAATCGAATGTTGAATATCGAATATCAAACTAAATCCAACATTCAAAACGAATGTCGAATATCGAATATCAAACTCAATCTCACATTCAAATTTTGAATGTCGAATATCGAATATCAAACTAAATCCAACATTCAAATCGAATGTCGAATATCGAATATCAAACTCAATCCAACATTCAAATCGAATGTTGAATATCGAATATCAAACTGAATCCAACATTCAGATCGAATGTCGAATATCGAATATCAAACTCAATCTCACATTCAAATTTTGAATGTCGAATATCGAATATCAAACTCAATCCAACATTCAAATCGAATGTTGAATATCGAATATCAAACTAAATCCAACATTCAAAACGAATGTCGAATATCGAATATCAAACTCAATCTCACATTCAAATTTTGAATGTCGAATATCGAATATCAAACTAAATCCAACATTCAAATCGAATGTCGAATATCGAATATCAAACTCAATCCAACATTCAAATCGAATGTTGAATATCGAATATCAAACTGAATCCAACATTCAAATCGAATGTCGAATATCGAATATCAAACTCAATCCAACATTCAAATCGAATGTTGAATATCGAATATCAAACTAAATCCAACATTCAAATCGAATGTCGAATATCGAATATCAAACTCAATCTCACATTCAAATTTTGAATGTCGAATATCGAATATCAAACTAAATCCAACATTCAAATCGAATGTCGAATATCGAATATCAAACTCAATCCAACATTCAATCGAATGTCGAATATCGAATATCAAACTAAATCCAACATTCAAATCGAATGTCGAATATCGAATATCAAACTCAATCTCACATTCAAATTTTGAATGTCGAATATCGAATATCAAACTCAATCCAACATTCAAATCGAATGTCGAATATCGAATATCAAACTCAATCCAACATTCAAATCGAATGCTGAATATCGAAAATCAAACTAAATCCAATATTCAAATCGAATGTCGAATATCGAATATCAAACTCAATCTCACATTCAAATTTTGAATGTCGAATATCGAATATCAAACTAAATCCAACATTCAAATCGAATGTCGAATATCGAATATCAAACTTAATCCAACATTCAAATCGAATGTTGAATATCGAATATCAAACTAAATCCAACATTCAAATCGAATGTCGAATATCGAATATCAAACTCAATCTCACATTCAAATTTTGAATGTCGAATATCGAATATCAAACTCAATCCAACATTCAAATCGAATGCTGAATATCGAATATCAAACTGAATCCAACATTCAAATCGAATGTTGAATATCGAATATCAAACTAAATCCAACATTCAAATCGAATGTCGAATATCGAATATCAAACTCAATCTCACATTCAAATTTTGAATGTCGAATATCGAATATCAAACTAAATCCAACATTCAAATCGAATGTCGAATATCGAATATCAAACTCAATTCAACATTCAAATCGAATGTTGAATATCGAATATCAAACTAAATACAACATTCAAATCGAATGTCGAATATCGAATATCAAACTCAATCTCACATTCAAATTTCGAATGTCGAAAATCGAATATCAAACTAAATCCAACATTCAAATCGAATGTCGAATATCGAATATCAAACTCAATCCAACATTCAAATCGAATTTTGAATATCGAATATCAAACTGAATCCAACATTCAGATCGAATGTCGAATATCGAATATCAAACTCAATCTCACATTCAAATTTTGAATGTCGAATATCAAACTAAATCCAACATTCAAATCGAATGTCGAATATCGAATATCAAACTCAATCCAACATTCAAATCGAATGTTGAATATCGAATATCAAACTAAATCCAACATTCAAATCGAATGTCGAATATCGAATATCAAACTCAATCTCACATTCAAATTTTGAATGTCGAATATCGAATATCAAACTCAATCCAACATTCAAATCGAATGTCGAATATCGAATATCAAACTCAATCCAACATTCAAATCGAATGTTGAATATCGAATATCAAACTAAATCCAACATTCAAATTGAATGTCGAATATCGAATATCAAACTCAATCTCACATTCAAATTTTGAATGTCGAATATCGAATATCAAACTCAATCTCACATTCAAATTTTGAATGTCGAATATCGAATATCAAACTCAATCCAACATTCAAATCGAATGTTGAATATCGAATATCAAACTAAATCCAACATTCAAAACGAATGTCGAATATCGAATATCAAACTCAATCTCACATTCAAATTTTGAATGTCGAATATCGAATATCAAACTAAATCCAACATTCAAATCGAATGTCGAATATCGAATATCAAACTCAATCCAACATTCAAATCGAATGTTGAATATCGAATATCAAACTGAATCCAACATTCAAATCGAATGTCGAATATCGAATATCAAACTCAATCCAACATTCAAATCGAATGTTGAATATCGAATATCAAACTAAATCCAACATTCAAATCGAATGTCGAATATCGAATATCAAACTCAATCTCACATTCAAATTTTGAATGTCGAATATCGAATATCAAACTAAATCCAACATTCAAATCGAATGTCGAATATCGAATATCAAACTCAATCCAACATTCAAATCGAATGTCGAATATCGAAAATCAAACTAAATCCAATATTCAAATCGAATGTCGAATATCGAATATCAAACTCAATCTCACATTCAAATTTTGAATGTCGAATATCGAATATCAAACTAAATCCAACATTCAAATCGAATGTCGAATATCGAATATCAAACTTAATCCAACATTCAAATCGAATGTTGAATATCGAATATCAAACTAAATCCAACATTCAAATCGAATGTCGAATATCGAATATCAAACTCAATCTCACATTCAAATTTTGAATGTCAAATATCGAATATCAAACTCAATCCAACATTCAAATCGAATGCTGAATATCGAATATCAAACTGAATCCAACATTCAAATCGAATGTTGAATATCGAATATCAAACTAAATCCAACATTCAAATCGAATGTCGAATATCGAATATCAAACTCAATCTCACATTCAAATTTTGAATGTCGAATATCGAATATCAAACTAAATCCAACATTCAAATCGAATGTCGAATATCGAATATCAAACTCAATTCAACATTCAAATCGAATGTTGAATTTTGAATATCAAACTAAATACAACATTCAAATCGAATGTCGAATATCGAATATCAAACTCAATCTCACATTCAAATTTCGAATGTCGAAAATCGAATATCAAACTAAATCCAACATTCAAATCGAATGTCGAATATCGAATATCAAACTCAATCCAACATTCAAATCGAATTTTGAATATCGAATATCAAACTGAATCCAACATTCAGATCGAATGTCGAATATCAAACTCAATCTCACATTCAAATTTTGAATGTCGAATATCAAACTAAATCCAACATTCAAATCGAATGTCGAATATCGAATATCAAACTCAATCCAACATTCAAATCGAATGTTGAATATCGAATATCAAACTAAATCCAACATTCAAATCGAATGTCGAATATCGAATATCAAACTCAATCTCACATTCAAATTTTGAATGTCGAATATCGAATATCAAACTCAATCCAACATTCAAATCGAATGTCGAATATCGAATATCAAACTCAATCCAACATTCAAATCGAATGTTGAATATCGAATATCAAACTAAATCCAACATTCAAATTGAATGTCGAATATCGAATATCAAACTCAATCTCACATTCAAATTTTGAATGTCGAATATCGAATATCAAACTGAATCCAACATTCAAATCGAATGTCGAATATCGAATATCAAACTAAATCCAACATTCAAATCGAATGTCGAATATCGAATATCAAACTCAATCTCACATTCAAATCGAATGTCGAATATCGTATATCAAACTGAATCCAACATTCAAATGGAATTTCGAATATCGAATATCAAACTAAGTCCAACATTCAAATCGAATGTCGAATATCGAATATCAAACTCAATCTCACATTCAAATCGAATGTCGAATATCGAATATCAAACTAAACCCAACATTCAAATTTGAATGTCGAATATCGAATATCAAACTGAATCCAACATTCAAATTTCAAATATCGAATATCAAACTGAATCCAACATTCAGTCAGTTAATGTACTCATTCACGGTTGCTGTAGCATCTACAATCAACTCCTGGCTATGACAAATTTTGAGAAATTGCGAGGCCGTTGGTCGTTGACTAGACATGTAGTTTGACCCATCGCATGATTGCCATACGGGTACATGTACATTTGTACCACACAGATACAGCACGCTGGTCGGGCGGATAATGTATGATTTTAGATGGTATTTTGGGCCCAAAATTGATTGTAGGCTCTTAAGAAATCGTAGAGACCCCGCGCAGCTACCGAAAGGTCGCCGCGTGAAGCCTGTGCAGTGTCTGTAAAATCACACAGATTCCTGCGGCAACCCCATCGTGACCGCAACTTAACAATGTGACCGCCTTACAATCGGTCAACATTTTCAGACAAGGCTGCACATCCTCGCAGTCTTGCCAGAGTCTTCGCTATTTGCACACACACAACATATATACAATGATAAAAAGTCAGCATTTTTTTAAACATGTAGTCCAACTATGTTGCCGTGCATGCTTGTTGGAATAATACAATACGATGCAATCTAGTACCAAAAAAACGTGTGCCGCCCCATTACATTGCGGGCCGGAAAAGGTCATATTATTTGATTTTTTTCTGATTTTGTTTTATCTCGTACGGACAAGATATTATTTTGATTTCTTGCTACTCTCTGTAGCTGAGCAGGCTGGTTTGAGGTTAACCAGGTCAAAACTCCAGAATTTTGATTTCTTGCCACTCTCTATAACTGATCTGGTTGGTTTGTGGCTTAACGGATCAAACCCCCAAATGGTATTCCTTAATACTCCCTGTAGCTGGGCTGACTGAATTGGAGTTTATCGGCCAAAGTCCCAGATTTTTACTACTCTCTGTAGATAATCCACAGATTTTTCATTTCTTACTTCTGCTTTTAGATGAGCTGGGCCGCGTAGCGCAGTCGGCGACGCGTCTGGCTGCAGATGCGTGTCTGACTTCAAATCCAGGGATCGATCCCGGTCCGGTCCCATACTTTCGTGGTGAGACACGCACCTGTAGCCAGACACGCTACCGACTGTCTACGCGGCCCGATAGGAAGATTTGTGCCTTCAGCAACTTTTGTGCCAGCAATAATTTTAGTGCCTGCAGCAGATTTTGTGCTAGCAGCCATTTTTGTGCCAGCAGCCATTTTTGTGCTGGCAGCAATTTTTGTGCTAGCAGGAATATTTGTGTTTTGTTTGTTTTGCTGCTTTACGTCCCCAAGTCAACAACTATGGCCATGGCGAGACGGTCAGCTCACCTAATCACATATCTCCTGGGGAATTATGAAGAAGCGGGTAACCAGTACTTCATCATCGGAGCGAGAGTGCTTGACTCGAGACCGAGGGGCCGCGGGTTCGAGCCTCACCGGCGGCATGGCATTGTGCCCTTAAGCAAGACGCATTAATCTTAGCTTAGTACTGGTTCAACCCAGGAAGACTTGTCCCTATATAACTGAAAGATTGTTGATGGGACGTAATGAATCAAATCAAACCAGTACTTTAAGCGCATACTTTCGCTAATAACTGATAACTAATTCGTTTGAATGATTCAGCTGAAGGGAGGAATATGACCGTAGAATTTATTTCATGATCAATCTCCATGAAAGTATGAGACCGGGCTGTTATCAAACTCGGGACACCAGGATCTGCAGTCAGACACGCATCTGTAGCCAGACACGTTACCGACTGCCTACGCGGCCCTGTATTCAGGAATATTTGAACCGTGACATGTGATTTCCAACAATGTGCCATTTTGACAAGTGTAGACTCAAACGAACCTGTGCAGCCTCCTGTTAAGCTTTGAAACACCAAAATAAGTTCGATCAGTAGCTTAACACTCATATAATAATTAAGCGACAAGCAAAGGCTCCGATCTGTTTGCGCGTATGCGCAGGATGGTCTGAGCCTTTGCTGGTCGCACATACCATATTGTTGGAAATCTCATGTCACGGCTCATTTGTGCCTGCAGCAAATTTTGTGCCAGCAGAAATTTTAGTGCTGGGAGCAAATTTTGTGATGGCAGGAATTTTTGTGCGAGCAGCAAATTTTGTGCTGGCAGCAAATTTTGTGCTAGCAGGATTTTTTGTGCCAGCAGCAAATTTTGTGCTGGCAGCATTTTTTTGCTTGCAGAAATTTTTGTGCCAGCAGCAATTTTGTGCTGGCAGCATTTTCTTTGCTAGCAGAATTTTTGTGCCAGCAGCAAAGTTTGTGCTAGCATGAATTTTGTGTCAGCAGTATTTTTTTTGATGGCAGCATTTTTTTGCTAGAAGAAATTTTTGTGCCAGCAGCAAATTTTGTGCTAGCAGGAATTTTTGTGCCAGCGGCAATTTTTGTGCCAGCAGCAAATTTTTTGCTGGCAGCAATTTTTTTGCTATCAGAGATTTTTGTGCCAGCAGCAAATTTTGTGCTAGCAGAAAACTTTTTGCCAGCAGCAAATTTTGTGCCAGCAGCAATTTTTTTGCTAGCAGAAATTTTTGTGCCAGCAGCAAATTTTGTGCTAACTTGACCGTTTTTTTTTTCTGCTGTAAAATTGCTGCCAACTTTACCGTTTTTCGCTGCAGCAAAATTGCTGCTAACTTGACCGTTTTTTGCTGCAATAAAATTGCTGCCAACTTTACCGTTTTTTACTGTTGCTGCTTACTTGACCGCTTTTTGCTGCAGCAAAATTGCTGCCAACTTTACCGTTTTTCGCTGCAGCAATATCGCTGCTTACTTTACCGACGTTCATACAATATAAATGCGTATGCCCTATAGAGCAAAAAGCTTTGAGGCGAGACTGTATAATAGTGGTTTTAGGCGTTTACTTACATTTACTATAATATTTTGACGCACAACTGGCTCATTTTACGCGTTACGCATCAACCTTTTTGAATTATAATGGTCCAAAGGTCATTACTCAGAGGTCATGGTACATCTGTAGCCCGTTGCCATCTACGGTGCCTGGAAAATCGTACGGAAAGTCGTGGACAAATAAATCGTACGGTGCTCAGGCAAATGTAATCTATGCGTTATTAATGCCACCAGGCCTACTTTTTAACATCTGAGAGAGGAAATTCTTATTCATTAATAGATGTACGTAAGGAGACACAATTTTCTTGCCGACATGTCACAGTATTTGAGAGTCTCCACTGTTGTCGCAGCTAACAATGTCTAGATAACCAGATGGTAAAGTGTCTCCATTTGCAAAGTAGTACATGTAGCCTATAATGGTGGCCATATTTAGGAGAAACGTTTTAATGGAAGATATATATGTAAGTAAATCCAGAAAATACAATCGGAATCTGAATTCTCATCTACTTCTCAGCCAGCATTCAATGCCGGGCCACCCTCGACCCGCTAGCGAAACGCCATTGGATCGGGCCACCATCGTCCCACTAGCAAAGCGCCATTTGTATGGCGTTTCGCTAGCGGGCCGAAGGTGGCATGTTTACAGATGTTTACTGGATTGTGTGTGTTTGTACACGCATAGAAGGCTCTGATGAGCCTGCGTATTAGTCATGTGATAAGTAGAAAAATACTCAAATGGTATATTAAACCTACATGTACATGTAAAGAAGGTACATGTAATTATGTCTGGAGAAATTTCCGCAAATGTTTGTTTGGTTTGAGCCCAATCGGAGGGGAGTTTCTTACGTAAGTTTGGGGTAGGTTATGAGTTCAAGCCCACATCTGGCCACAAAGTTTTGCAGAGACTGTTCTCGCCATAATGCTGATCCAAAAGCTTCTGACAAACAGATGTATACACCATATTTTGTCTCTTTGGTCAACCTTTATTTTAGATTTTTATAATAAATTTGTTTCCAGATACGATATATACTGACGTCAACTAAAATGAATCAAGACAGTTCACCGACAAGACAGTTTACAGACACACATTTGAAGACAGTTCACCGACAAGTCAGTTCACAGACACACATTTGAAGACAGTTCACCGACAGAATTAAAGACAGTTCACCGACAGAATTGAAGACAGTTCACCGACAAATTTTATATTGTATTTATAATGAATGTCACATGTTTTACTATCATTTGGGATACTATTAAACACATGACTAATATAAAATTATTGGAGTTGAATGATTTCTGTGGCACTTTGATCTTTTTATTAGACATATATATGCCTAATGCATATAGAGTGATCATTACATTATCTGTATATACTGGATTGGTCCTAGTTGAAAAGAAAACAACAATAGTTTAGCTTCATGTAACATCAAAAGATCTGCCTATTATTTGTTAATCAAGCAAACAAAAATCGCCTTGTTAACCAACAATAATTGCAAAGTCCATGATCCCACTGATGAGGCACAGCAGAAACATAAATGTACATTAGTGGGAAGAAATAGTTCTATCTATCTTCTACACTGAACCGAAATTATAAGTAGCCACCATACAATTTTTGCTCCCGTTCAGAAAGTAAAAATCGCTCTCACAAAATTTAAATTCTATAAAAAGGTCCAAGGCTTTGTCGAGACTCTGCGAATTATGTCATTTCAAAATGACTGGTAGACCTTGCACAGTCGAGGTCCGAGTAAAGGTACCATCATTTCAAAAAGTCACACTTTTTAATGTGATATAAACTCTTCATCAGGTACGTTATCCATTTATATTTTAATTAGTTTGAAGATGTTTATAACAGCTGTGATATAAGATGAAAAGAATCAACAGTTTTTTTGACAATTGAACACTCCATTTCTCTTCTACGTTAACATGAAGACAGCCACGGTCAACAACTTAATCAAAGGATTTTTAGCTTAACCATGCAGTTTGCATACTCACTTTGAATTGCTCTGTACGCTTTATTATCTGCGGCATAGCAGTGCAATTTTCAGGGATTCTTTATTTCGAATTGGCGTCACTGTTCTGCTAAAAAAATCAAAAGAAATCTTAAAAAATGCCATATAAATGACCTATAAAGATTCACGTTAAAATCAGAGGTGGATACCAAATTGGTAAAAAATATCGTTAGAAAATGGGCTTATCAAGTTGCATGGTGTTTTGTCAAGCATATTAACATAAAATACAATACATACAATGATTTTAGTATTTGCAGCTGATTATTTCCGAAAATTTCGGAAAATTCGGAAAATTATCAATTTTTAAAAATTCATAAAAAATCTGTCATAAGCAAAATGTCAAGTGTTTGGTGTTTTTTCAAGTCGACTAGGTAGATTTGCAATTACCTGTACTTGAATTTGATAAAAACTGCACTCAAAACGCTTATTTTCTTCAAAAAATTGATTTTTGCATTTTTGAACCCAAAAATCGTGAAGTGATAGAAAACTCTCCCAAAACACCTCTTAACTTTAGTCCATTAAAATGCACATATTTGGGCGAAAATTCATTTCAATATCACTAGGGCTTAGTCAGAAAAAAAGAAATTGAAAAGTGGCTACTTAGAACTTCAGTTCAGTGTATACTGGCAGCAATTGCCATTGTTCTTTACCAAATGTATCTACTTTTGTTTTTACTTCAAATCACAAAAGATCCATTATTCCTCAAAATTAACAGTTATTTTCCAGCCATAGGTCAGTTACATATAAAGCACATGTGTCGGTGAACTGTCTTAAAAAGTTTCGGTGAACTGTCTTCAATTCTCTCAGTGACATGTCTTCATAAACGTGTCGGTGAATTGTCTTGTTGGTGAACTGTCTTGTTCCCAACTAAAACGCCTCACTCATAATCACTGTTTTTTTAGCGACGGCATACAAAAATGAACAACAACGTACTGCTTATTTGTGTTGAGGCTGGGCGATGTTGGAAAATGACTTTAACTTGGTATGAAGGTGACGCGTTTTCAAATTGTTAGAGGTTGCTAGTTCGATACTCTCTGTCACCTTGAAGTGGTCCAGTAGCCAGTAATAGGGATGTTATAGAGAGTTACATGTATATGCAACGTTCCGATGCGCAGCTTCGGGAATTTCGAGTGAAGACCATGGGGAGGTAGGTCTGGGTGTCCTACCTACTGCCTACTAGGTGTACCCCATTGGATTTGCGCTTTAAGGGCTTAGAAATGACAATGTAGTGGGACCTGTTAACCAGTTATGGGGATACTATAGAGTTATATGCAAAGTTCAGGTGCGCAGCCTCGGATAATTCGTAGTTAAGTCCATGGGGAGGTTAGTCTGGGTGTCCTGCCTACTGCCTACTATTGGTGCCCCCGTTGGGAGTTGGCTTAAAGGGCTTAGAAATGGCGATGTAGTGGGGCCTGGTTGGATGCAGATACTATAGAGTTTTATGCAAAGTTCAGGTGCGCATCGTCTGAAATTTCGAGCATACAGGAGGTTGTGAGGAAGGGAGTTAGGCCTGTGTATATCATTCTACGGGGATACTTAACATGCTTAAGAGGGCTATATGCACAGTTCAGTCGCGCAGCCTCAATACATGTACATCGCCATTTCTAAGCCCTTAAAGCCCAACCCAGCGGAGGTACACCTAGTAGGAAGGGCACAAAGGCATATCATCCCATGGGCTTCACTACCTCATGTATGCTCTAAACTCCTTGAACTTTGCATATAACTCGTTACAGTATATCCATCATATAGCCAAACTACATAGTACATCGCAATTTCTTTAGGCATTCTATGCATCTATGCCCTTAAAGCCCAAGCCAACGGGGGTATACCTAGTAGGCTTTCGAGGATACGCACCTGAACTTTGCATATAACTCACTAGAGTATCTCCATTACTGGTTACCGGGCCCCACAGCATCGCCATTTTAAGCCCCTAATAGCCCAACCTGGACACACAGGTGGTTTGATTTTTGTGTTTGATATAAATTTGGAGTGTGCAGCCTGCAAATAAGTTATTCAATACCAAGATTTATTTGCGTTCAGAATTACCCCCACCCCCATCCCCCACACCTTTAAATGTAATATATATGATTTTCTTCAATTCTACAGTTGCAACGTCTTTTTCTTCCTGTGATTGAATAAACAAACACATTAAAATTATCCATGACATGACGAACAACAAAATAAGTGTGCGCCCACCGAAGACTCTGATCAGAAATAGTATCCGCCCAGTCTGATCAGAGTCTTTGCTGTGCGCTCAGCGAGTAACTAAGGACCTAAATTTTCTTCATGTGAAGACTAGGCTGATTAGATCTGAGTCCTCTCGTAGCGTACGGCGACATTGTTGGTTTTCTCATGTCGTGGCTCATTAATCGAGTTTCACTTTTGATCTGTTTTGTGATTTTTTTAAAAATCAGCCCTGCGACGTTTCGCATGCTGTACATATAAAAAACAATTTAACATTATGATACCACCCCAGGGGTTTGGAGAAACGGGGGTGGGGGGGGGGGAATTAACGAAACAAGGAAACAAATGCTAAATTTGTTTTTAGGGGGACATGGGAATAAAGAAGAATATGGGGAACAGTGGATATAAGAAATTACATGTATGGAGGGTTGTGGGGGTAAAGACGAACAATCCAATTTATTTCAGGGGAACAACGACACTGGTTCCATAATAGTCTTAATCAGTTTGCAAAGTAAGCCGACCCGTTCCGTTGACAAAGTGTTTGTCTGCAGGTCCAGAGATCACAACTCCAAATCTATGGTCATTAATCCCCCGCCGCAAAGCTGAGAGTGGATTATAGGAATGCCCTTTGCCTGTCCGTCAGTCCGTCCGTCCGTCTGTCCGAACGTAGCACTTTCTTTTCCGCTCCATACCGCTTGAAAAAAAGATTTTCATTAACATTCAACTCAGTGAGACGGTGTACTGAAGCTATGACAGCTAAAGGTCATTGGATTTAGCCTTGAATTTTATGTCCGCTCCATATCACTTGAACACTTTGAAAGATTTGCATTAAACTTTGGTCAAATGTTCATCTCTAGGAGATGGTGTGCAGAACCTATGGCTCAGTTACAAAGATTCAATGTCAAGGCCACAAATGAAGGTCATGTGATTAATCCTTGAATTTCCTGTCCGCTCCATTTCTCCTTTACCCAAAAACTTTTCTTTACACTTTGGTCAGATATTGATCATCGTCCCGACATACTTGAAAACTTGTTCACTGGGACGTAAGTAATCAATTCTAGCAACATGACTTGCGAATCGAAGAGATAAGTTTCAGAATACTGAGGATGTCATGAAAAATAGTAAGTGAGTATGATCAGGAAATACCACAATCACAAACTGCAGACAAACCCATGGCACCGCGAGGAAGAGCCACACAACAATCACGAGACACCAGGAAGACAAACCAAGCAAAGCAACCAGCTCTCTCTTCCCCATCAAGATGATTGCAAAACCAGAATGAACGTGCAACAAAACATAGAACAATTACAGAATCCCACAATGGGAGTAACAATCAACAACGAATCAACAACAACAGAACCACCGCCTTAGAACGGACAGCAGCCTAAGCCACCGGGTACCAAATCTTCGCCCTAAATTCTGCTGTTGTTGAAGAACAATAAATAATCAGCTCGCATGGAAGCCTTCTTACTATTGCACTGTATCATCATAGAGAAACACTTTAATAAAATTAACACACTATGATGAAACAAAGAAAAGGGCTCACGACTCACAGATAGTCAGAGAGCTAAAGAAAACCTCAACTTGAGCCACGTTGGGCCCAGCTACAGATACGCATCATGCACCAACCCACCGATTAAAGCCTGGCTTTTAAAGTGTGCCCTATAATCCAGAGAGAAAACAACGTAAATCACCATCCCTGACGCATTGAGGGACAATGTTTTACAAAAGGCATAATGTAGCAGTCTATTCAAAATTTGGATGTAGGATTGAGTTTGATAATTAGTACTCGAGATATTTCTATTTGAGATTTAAGATCTAAATGTATGATTCAGTTTGATATATTCGAGGTTCGATATAAAAAAATCAAAAGTGGGTTTAAGTTTGATATTCGATATTCGACATTCAAAATTTAAATGTGAGATAGAGTTTGATATTCGATATTCGACATTCGATTTGAATGTTGGATTCAGTTTGATATTCGATATTCGACATTCGATTTGAATGTTGGATTCAGTTTGATATTCGATATTCGACATTCGATTTGAATGTGAGATTGAGTTTGATATTCGATATTCGACATTCAATTTGATTGTTGGATTTAGTTTGATATTCGATATTCGACATTCGATTTGAATGTTGCATTTAGTTTGATATTCGATATTCAACATTCGATTTGAATGTTGGATTTAGTTTGATATTCGATATTCGACATTCAAAATTTGAATGTGAGATTGAGTTTGATATTCGATATTCGACATTCGATTTCAATGTTGGATTTAGTTTGATATTCGATATTCAACATTCGATTTGAATGTTGGATTGAGTTTGATATTCGATATTCGACATTCGATTTGAATGTTGGATTTAGTTTGATATTCGATATTCGACATTCGATTTGAATGTTGGATTTAGTTTGATATTCGATATTCGACATTCAAAATTTGAATGTGAGATTGAGTTTGATATTCGATATTCTACATTCGATTTGAATGTTGGATTTAGTTTAATATTCGATATTCAACATTCGATTTGAATGTTGGATTGAGTTTGATATTCGATATTCGACATTCGAATTGAATGTTGGATTTAGTTTGATATTCGATATTCGACATTCAAAATTTGAATGTGAGATTGATTTGATATTCGATATTCGACATTCGATTTGAATGTTGGATTGAGTTTGATATTCGATATTCAACATTCGATTTGAATGTTGGATTGAGTTTGATATTCGATATTCAACATTCGATTTGAATGTTGGATTTAGTTTGATATTCGATATTCGACATTCAAAATTTGAATGTGAGATTGAGTTTGATATTCGATATTCGACATTCGATTTGAATGTTGGATTTAGTTTGATATTCGATATTCAACATTCGATTTGAATGTTGGATTGAGTTTGATATTCGATATTCAACATTCGATTTGAATGTTGGATTGAGTTTGATATTCGATATTCGACATTCAAAATTTGAATGTGAGATTGAGTTTGATATTCGATATTCGACATTCGATTTGAATGTTGGATTTAGTTTGATATTCGATATTCAACATTCGATTTGAATGTTGGATTGAGTTTGATATTCGATATTCGACATTCAAAATTTGAATGTGAGATTGAGTTTGATATTCGATATTCGACATTCGATTTGAATGTTGGATTTAGTTTGATATTCGATATTCAACATTCGATTTGAATGTTGGATTTAGTTTGATATTCGATATTCGACATTCAAAATTTGAATGTGAGATTGAGTTTGATATTCGATATTCGACATTCGATTTGAATGTTGGATTTAGTTTGATATTCGATATTCAACATTCGATTTGAATGTTGGATTGAGTTTGATATTCGATATTCGACATTCAAAATTTGAATGTGAGATTGAGTTTGATATTCGATATTCGACATTCGATTTGAATGTTGGATTTAGTTTGATATTCGATATTCAACATTCGATTTGAATGTTGGATTGAGTTTGATATTCGATATTCGACATTCGATTTGAATGTTGGATTTAGTTTGATATTCGATATTCGACATTCAAAATTTGAATGTGAGATTGAGTTTGATATTCGATATTCGACATTCGATTTCAATGTTGGATTTAGTTTGATATTCGATATTCAACATTCGATTTGAATGTTGGATTGAGTTTGATATTCGATATTCGACATTCGATTTGAATGTTGGATTTAGTTTGATATTCGATATTCGACATTCGATTTGAATGTTGGATTTAGTTTAATATTCGATATTCAACATTCGATTTGAATGTTGGATTGAGTTTGATATTCGATATTCGACATTCGAATTGAATGTTGGATTAAGTTTGATATTCGATATTCGACATTCAAAATTTGAATGTGAGATTGAGTTTGATATTCGATATTCGACATTCAATTTGAATGTTGGATTTAGTTTGATATTCGATATTCGACATTCGATTTGAATGTTGGATTTAATTTGATATTCGATATTCGACATTTAAAATTTGAATGTGAGATTGAGTTTGATATTCGATATTCGACATTCGATTTGAACGTTGGATTTAGTTTGATATTCGATATTCGACATTCGATTTGAATGTTGGATTTAGTTTGATATTCGATATTCGACATTCAATTTGAATGTTGGATTTAGTTTGATATTCGATATTCGACATTCGATTTGAATGTTGGATTCAGTTTGATTTTCGATATTCGACATTCGATTTGAATGTTGGATTCAGTTTGATATTCGACATTCGATTTGAATGTTGGATTCAGTTTGATATTCGTTATTCGACATTCGATTTGAATGTTGGATTTAGTTTGATATTCGATATTCGACATTCAAAATTTGAATGTGAGATTGAGTTTGATATTCGATATTCGACATTCGATTTGAATGTTGGATTAAGTTTGATATTCGATATTCGACATTCAATTTGAATGTTGGATTTAGTTTGATATTCGATATTCGACATTCAAAATTTGATTGTGAGATTGAGTTTGATATTCGATATTGGACATTCGATTTGAATGTTGGATTAAGTTTGATATTCGAAATTCGACATTCGATTTGAATGTTGGATTTAGTTTGATATTCGATATTCGACATTCAAAATTTGAATGTGAGATTGAGTTTGATATTCGATATTCAACATTCGATTTGAATGTTGGATTCAGTTTGATATTCGATATTCGACATTCGATTTGAATGTTGGATTTAGTTTGATATTCGATATTCGACATTCGATTCGAATGTTGGATTTAGTTTGATATTCGATATTCGACATTCACAATTTGAATGTGAGATTGAGTTTGATATTCGATATTCGACATTCGATTTGAATGTTGGATTTAGTTTGATATTCGATATTCGACATTCGATTTGAATGTTGGATTCAGTTTGATATTCGATATTCGACATTCAAAATTTGAATGTGAGATTGAGTTTGATATTCGATATTCGACATTCGATTTGAATGTTGGATTTAGTTTGATATTCGATATTCAACATTCGATTTGAATGTTGGATTCAGTTTGATATTCGATATTCGACATTTGATTTGAATGTTGGATTCAGTTTGATATTCGATATTCAACATTCGATTTGAATGTTGGATTCAGTTTGATATTCGATATTCGACATTCAAAATTTGAATGTGAGATTGAGTTTGATATTCGATATTCGACATTCGATTTGAATGTTGGATTTAGTTTGATATTCGATATTCGACATTCAATTTGAATGTTGGATTTAGTTTGATATTTGATATTCGACATTCAAAATTTGAATGTGAGATTGAGTTTGATATTCGATATTCGACATTCGATTTGAATGTTGGATTTAGTTTGATATTCGATATTCGACATTCGATTCGAATGTTGGATTCAGTTTGATATTCGATATTCGACATTCGATTTGAATGTTGGATTCAGTTTGATATTCGATATTCGACATTCGATTTGAATGTTGGATTCAGTTTGATATTCGATATTCGACATTCAAAATTTGAATGTGAGATTGAGTTTGATATTCGATATTCGACATTCGATTTGAATGTTGGATTTAGTTTGATGTTCGATATTCGACATTCGATTTGAATGTTGGATTTAGTTTGATATTCGATATTCGACATTTAAAATTTGAATGTGAGATTCAGTTTAATATTCGATATTCGACATTCGATTTGAATGTTGGATTTAGTTTGATATTTGATATTCGACATTCGATTTGAATGTTGGATTTAGTTTGATATTCGATATTCGACATTCGATTTGAATGTTGAATGTTGAATATCGAACATCTAACCAAATTTTGATTGCTCCTTTTTTCAGTATCAGGTTATGTTTTCTGCTAATTTAAGCGTGATGTATGTTGCGAAGCTGTTAATAAATGCAACTATCCCAACTATCAGACAAAGGCATAATGAAGTGTGTTATTTTTTCGTTTATATAGTATTGTTAAAAATGGGGTTTTTGTCCAGCCAAATGTCTGTAAAAAGTCATAATGCCATATTTGTGTCGAAATAGGGCACCTATCTAAATGTCTATTTTCTGGGCATACGCTACCTATCTGTGAATGCTACCATACTGAAATATTATCTACACATGTTAGACTTATAGAAAAAAATATGTAAGAACTGCGCTCCATGATTGGTAACAAAATTTTGTCTGGCTCATGGACAATTATATGTTTTACCCACAAGTGTTTTGTAACTGAGAAAACGTCTTGGTGGAATGTCTTGTAAGTAGTTTGAAGCTTTCAAATACACAAGCTTTTCGCAACCAGGAATACAGTATTGAGAAAGCGTCTAATGGACTTGATCTGTAATCATAAACAGAGCAATGTCTTAATTTCATAGATAAGTCTTACTGCATTGGGACCAAATATACTCTTAATCGCTTTAGCTCCTTACACCTTTTACATCATAATCCAGTGAAAACAGCTGGTAATTTCTTCATTCATGCCTGTTTTAATCAGTTTTCAACCCTTAAATTGCCGATTACAACAGCAGCAGACCACACTTTTTCCATATCTTTCCCAATTTTTTGAAAAAATAAGGTATGATAATTCCTTGGAATCGTCATGAAATGTCATGTCTAATTCTAATTTTGAACAAACAGCAACATTTGAAATTGTCGTCTGCTGCAAGTTATAGGTGGCGCTTTATGAGTAAAAACATTTAAACTTACCTCTGTACCCATATCACTTGGTGGCCGCATTACAGAGTTCTAATGAAGTAAATCAAGGCCCCCCTCCTGAGGGCTACGGTACGAGTTGACGAGTAGAGAAAAGAATGAGAGCTAGGGACTATTAACATTTGTTACACCAGTCCCTGGTGAATAAGTTACGAATAATTCTTGCAATAGATGTTAGGCCAGAATTTTTTATTTGTTGATTTACGAACCCTCCTACTGTTATATTCCATAAAGTAGAAAAATAAAATTTAATTTCTAAAATTATTTTTATATTTTATCCGCCGACTCTAAATATTATTTGTTTTCGTTGAAAACAATTTATGAGGTTCTGTCTGTGTATTTTGAGAATGACACTGTTAAAAGTGATTGTCCTATACAGATTTTTAGGAAAATGATGAAATATTTTAAGATGTAATACAGACTATTGGTTTACCTTACTAGTTTTACTGTTTTTTCTGGAGATGTAAAAAAGCTCTGAAAATGACCAGTTAACTGGTCATTTTCAGAGCTTTTTTTGTTTACTTTGGTTTCGTCCCCCCGACCCTCATTCTGATTTTTTTCCCGTAAATCAACTAATAAAAAAAATCTGGCCTTAGTGATAAAATGTCATTGTGCCGCTTGCAAATGTGTTATATATCATGTTTGCTCTAATTACTGCTCATGTTCTTTTATCACATGTTCAGACATTTGCCAGGTCGTCTGGGCCAACGATAAGAACAGAATAGAACAGCTTATTTATTTATCGAAAAATAACAGTTTCTAGTCAATCCAATACAATAGTGATAATCATGTCTAGGTCACAAATATCTTAACAGTTGTAGTGCTTAACAATAACGATCTTGGTTTAAATAAGGATTGATTCTCCAAAGTCGGCTATTGTAATGACTGTGATCTATATATTTTTCACAACTTGTCTGCGGTTTGTGATTGTGGTATTTCCTAATCGTACTCACTTACTATTTAAAACGGCTGTGGCGCTTCAGTGGTCTTCAGTGTGGTGTGATTATGGTATAGCCTGATCATACACTTACATTTTGGCGTTTTTGTTTCATTTGACATACAATCCAACAGATTCATATGCCTTATGCTTTAGAACATGTTTCTTTACTTCTAAGATAATGCCACGAAACAATAAATCGTGTCAAATAAAGAATTATTTGAAGTAAAACAGTGTTTCGTTTTAACTAACATGAACTTTTATCTACGTTATTTCTTTTGAAGCAGGCAATCGGTAGTGCACCTCAGCCATACAAAAGCACTGACAGTCCAAAAGCTCCAACGCCCAACACCAGGACTTTAGCAAGAACAATAGCCTTTTCCCTATACAATATAAACAAGTGCATCCAATTTAACTACGGGACCATCTGTTAGTGGTGTGTCAAACATGACATCGAAACAAGATCAGCAGACACGGTCAACGACTTCACCAGCGAGACAAGCAGGTCAGTTAAACTGAAGCATTTGAATTATCTATAAACGTTAAATCTTCTTTTGACAAATTAAAGCTTTCAAAGTCTATCGCCAGCTTCCGAAACCAACCAAGATCGTTAGCTAATGTTTCGCTATATGGAGGGACAGATAAAAATGTTTCGCTAATGTTTCAATTGGTAAAATCTATTAGTCTCTAATATGGAAGAGATAACTTACACTCTTTAATAGGGAGCGCAGTGGCTCAGTGGTAGAGTGCTTGACTCAAGACCGAAGGGCCGTGGGTTCGAGCCTCACTGGTGTCAATGCGTTGTGGTCCTTTAGCAAGACACATTTATCCTAGCTTAGTACTGGTTCAACCCAGGAAGAAACCGTCACTATATAACTGAAAGATTGTTGATGGGACGTAAAACATCAAACATCAACTCTTTTATATTATGATAGTTTGGTAAAATTAGATGAATAGGGAATATTTACTTTTTTAGCTTAATACAAAAAGTATTTCATCGAGTGTGTTGAGAATTTTCATGAGTGTGCAGGACGAGTGAAAATTCTTATGCTTTCAACTCACGAAAAGAAATATATTTGGTATTTACCGATAAAAAGTGAATTTTCCTTTTAAAGGCTACATGCAACATCTCGCCCACTGAACTTGAAAAGGAAGCGCTGAAAATACAAAATAAAAAACAAATTAGCAAACCAAATAATTTTTGTACCAAAATATTCGTCACGTTCTTACTTAGACAATGCATACCAATACTGGATGTTTTCATTCACAATTAAGAAAGCTACGGGCGTTAATGCGATTTTTCTATTATCACAGCTTTTCGTCATAATTCATTGGGAAGCATAAATGAGAGATTATGTACTTTTTAAAGAAATGTGTTTCTATTTAAAGTCCTGCGGAGATCATTTTCTAACTAGTATTTTGAAAATATTAAAAAAAATACTAGTGTTGCAACAATAAAGTAAGTAGCCACCCTGTAGTAGCAACACTTCAGTTTTAAACATAATAATATTTTTAGCTTAAATTACACAAAAAAGCTCAATGAATTTAACTGGATGGGTTCTTGAAGGCGTGAATGGTGTTTTATCATGGCCATATGTGGTGGAGGAAACTGGATAACCCGCGTAAAACTTTGGACCGGCAACCACTACACTTCAATATGCCGACCAGATTTGGCCATAGGTCGCAGTGGATGCATGCCTGTGCTATCTAGGTCGCAAAGAAACAATGAACTAAACTCCAGCTGTTATGCTTTTAGAACTACTTAACGCCAGTAAAAAAGCAACTTTTACATAATAAACTTGCTCGAGATTTCATGCTATTTTATCATTCTAATAAAATAAAAAGCCTAAGCCTATGGTCGCGATATCAAGTCAATACTCTTTTGGTGCAGGTAAAGCAGTCCAGATAAGCCAGGCTGTCATTGTCAAAGCAGGGAAGCATTTTTCAAATATTAAACTGTCTAATTTGTGAATGTGTGTACATGTGACATATTTGCTTACCCATAGCGTCATCAAGTCATGTGATTCGCCCGATTGGTTGATTCAAACTTTTTATCAATCTGCGTCATCATGCGTCACTGAAGCCACTTTTTTGACCAAACATGTTTTAGTGTAGAAAATCTTATCATTGTTTTGCTAAATACTGTACTAGCAATCATTGTTATTGTTTAGCTACCAAAGGTTACTTGATGTCTCCATAAACAGATTATTTATAGCCGTCCAGTGCTTGTTACTTTTATAACATAGTGTTTAGGGTAATGCACACAGCGTTTCGACACAAACCCGACTTTTCAGTCATGATGTGCCTTAGCAGACAGTTCGATTCTTTATTTGATAAAGGGACACAACCCCAACTTCAACACAAAAACGCAAAATCACCTTATTGATCTGGATATCAGATGTTCTTTATGAATGGCTCTTTCAAAAAAATTCAACATTGCTCTACTTTTTATGCACACGCGACAGAAAATTTTGTCTTGAAGTTTTGACCTTCAAAATGGTCATCTAAATTTCAGCATGAAAACCGGAAGTTGAAGAATATGAGAACGTTCAGCGGTAAATAATGCGATAAATGATAACCATTGGTTTTGACTTTACATCTTACGTATGCCAATTTAGAAATGATTCCGTTCAATGAAGCTTTAGTGATTTCTCAAATTTTGGGAAAATTTCATGAAAAAATGAAAATTAAAACATTAATTTTAGGTCCTTCCTGCCAAGGAAATTTTGTGTTGTATTCCGTATTTTTGTTTGTTTGAGTGAAACGCAGTACGTTCACACTAAAATTGAATAGAATTTCAAGATTTAAGATGGTTACGAAAAATTTGATGCATTTGCCATTTTTCAGATTTTTTTAGCAGAAGGGTGCACCTGAGCTCAAGTTTTGCTAAAACACTCTCGTACGTTAAAATGGCTTGTTGATACAAAAACAAAATGTATAAAGCTAATATTGATTGGAAAAACAAAACTTGTACCAGTTGCGTTTTAATGGCTTTAAGTATATCCTTCCGCAGTAACGTTTTTATCTTCAATTTTAGCAAAATATGCTCGCGATAAAAGGTGTAGAGGAGACTTTCCACCAACTTATCCAAAATGTGCTCGTTCGACAAACACCTCTCTATGCCCGATGATACGACCTAATTTTACAGCAAAGGGCTGTTACAACCCGCAACGTCAAATGCGAGGATGGCCATTGCATGAGCATAACAAATAATGCTGGCTTTTGCCAATATGTGATAAGTACCATAATCTCAATTGCTGGTCAAATCTTTATTCGCGCACTTTATAAGTTACATTAAATTAGATTAGCAATTAATTTTTCGTCTAAATGCAATGATTTTCATACTTGCTTTTTTTAAAAAAAATCTGAGGTATAGTTTCAATATTTGGTTTACTATATCATACACTCATGTAACACATATGACAATAGATACACTGCAATATCAACATATCTTTTTCATTGAGAAATAAGTATGATTTCTTTTGGAGATAATTGAGTATAAATACCCATGGAAATCAGAAATGCGTCGGTACTTATAAACAATAACCATGCATACTTTGTTAACAGTGCATGTAATCATATCACGGTAACACCGTTGATGGCGACTAGAGCGACCTTTCAATACTATTTTTGTTAGTAAAATGACTGTTTTGTATTTGTCATTTCTCCAATCCCTGGTTTGTTAACAACTCATTCTATTAGTTGAATATTATAATAACGCGCGTTGCTCCTGAGGATTTCTGCAATAATTTGGTAATCAACATTCTGAATAGTGGAAATTAGCATCAGCTGTTTTGGCATTAATTTATAAACTAAGTAAGATCTTATGACACCATAGTTTTAAACATTTTACCTTTCTTTCCCAAATGCTAAAAGAAAATTGAAAAATCTTTTTTAATTAATATAAAAGTCACGGGGTAAAAGTAAAATAGGGTGCTAAGATCAGGAATCGATACAATCAAGTACTACACAATTTGGTCTGACGTTCTTCTGGCTGATAAAGTCATAAATTAAAACTTGTATCGTAAGAAACAACTCACCCTTTTCTTTGAATATGATCCTGTCATGTATTAAATGAATAGTGGCTGCAAGATTGGATCACGTAATTACATCTAAATAGACATCTACTGAGGTCGGCTGCTACGTTAATGGATAATTTTAGCAAACAGGAAAAATGTAGACCCAGATCAAACCGCTCTCAGGGGAGTAGTGTGATCTGGGGACACACTATTTGCTACAAAGTCCGCTTGTCCATTTAGAATTGTTTCCTTGAAAACTCACATAAAGTCAAACTTCTAGAGTCCATGGACAGATGCAAAACCATATCTAGCTAGCTAGCCCACATGCTTATTACTCAAAATATTCAAAAGTCTCCGAAGTAACACATATAATTTTTATCGCACTCTTCAAAGTCTGTTGTATCATTTTACATAAAAACCTCTTCGAAACCTGTTGAATCAAGGATATACATGTAGAGTCATCGAAGGTTAAAATATCCTAATCGAACAACCCTGTGTGTGTTTAGCATCGTGTTTTGTAGAATGTGGTTGGATTTCATTATTTTCTTAGGCTGGTATTTCTAGTTTATCCAGAACGTTTGATAAAAAGTGTTCGAGCAATTAGCAACTGTAATCAATTTTCGCGTCTGTGGTGGAAAAATCCGTCGAGAAATATAGATTTTCTATCGCAATGTGACGCTTTATAAAAGACTACTTATGGCGAAAAATAGAGGTAGGTACACTTTATTTCTCCGTAAACTCTCGGTTCACAACTCCTCCTATTATTGCCTGTAAACCACAAAACATCGTCAACTTAACCGCGGCCATCCCCGCACGTGACGTTGTGTGTTGTATCAGCTCTTTGCTGTAAAAGTTCGGTTGTTTCATCGGGCATAGGGGGTGGATTTAAGGGTATTTAGATGAAAATTATGCGTTTATTTGAATTCGGCCAAAATTTCTATGTTTTTTTTATAGAATTGTAAAATTGGTATACTGGCGTGACATATTCGTGGACGATGTATATCCTGTTATTCAATGGCTGTGTGATAAAACTGATTTGCCCATGCTGTTCATTCTGACGTAACACCGACGTTAGTGCTATTCAATAACTGTCTTTTGACAAATGTGAATTTGATTCAATTCGAAATTAAACACTTTCAGCTAGTAGCCAGATGTCTCTAACCAATGGAAAAACACGAACGGTTTCGGAAATAATCGTTTTATTACACTCCAAGGCGCGGCGTTTCTTTGCTTACGTCAGCATAAGGTCAGACTTAATTTTCAAACTGCAATAACAGGCGGATGACGTTCGCGAATGCCGGGATAGTTTTGTCTTTAATGCAACGCATTGATGAGTATCTGGTGGCACTTAAAGATTTTAATTATTCCCGTTTCTTAGGATATAAACGGCCATTTACGTTAAACATGTAAATGACGTCATGTAGACGAAATGAACGTTGCCAAAGGCCTTTAATTTCATGATTTGATTTTTTTTCTTCCATTTTGCTTTCGAGAACAAACATCGGTTCGAAAAATTTTTGGCGCTCATTATGGAAGGTATTTATACTCTGTGACTTTTGAATTAGGGTTGTCTCAGAATTATCGCGACGTCACGGCAACGTGTCAGCGTTTCAAAGGCCTTAATGAATGCAAGTTAAATGACGGGACTTTTCAATCTTATTTTTCATACAATTAAAAAATAGATTGTCATTTTAGCAAGTGGTGCGTTTTTAAAGTCATTCAGTATTTGAACACGTCATACACCGTTTTAATAAGTTAAATGGGGCGGTGCAATGTAACTTTTTGACTGATATCTTTGACTTGTTACATATGTGCTTTGCTTAAAATGCTCAGAGTACATCTATGCGCATATGTAACTTCATCATTTTGAGAAGTTGGCGGAGATGTTCCTGAATACTTTTCATCAGGATAAGATTATCGAAAAAGACGCAGTAAAAAGTCATCGCAAAAAATAGGTCTAAAACATTTCAGCTGGAGTTTAAACTTAATAAGCCGGGGCAAACTTACTATCACACGTGCCGTTGAAATAGCAGAGGCCAGCGAGGGTTCGCAGACAAACTAAGAATTCTCAATACAAATGTCAACATAATTTGACACTTAACCCTTAATGCGCCAATTGCAACAAAAGTCGTCTGCTTTTCTCGTCTGCTGAAATGTTTAAGTAGCCTCTATGGCAAACAGTGTGGACCCAGATCAGACTGCAGTCTGTTCTGGGTCCACGCTGTTTGCTTCTATACTTAATTCGTCAGATATGTTTGGCAATTTTTTGCAGCAGACCACCAGCAGACGACATTTTCAGATGCATTTTTTTCTTGGCGCTTTAAGGGTTAATAATCACAAGCAGTCAGGTTTGTTCTTATGTTGTTAGGATGTTTGTAGTTTTCATCATGATAACACTGCCCCCTCATACCCATAGTTTTCTAAAGTACATGTAAAACTGGGCTAGATACAAGGTAAACATGTTCTTATTTTTGCTCAATACCATAGACTGTGTGTACTCGTTATTGTGTACCTGCAATTAAAAGTCACTTTTTTGCATTTGAAAATGTCATTTTACAAAACTTTATTGCATAGGTGTCTATTAATGCAATGTTTCTAGGCCCCAGTCAAAGGAACGAAAAGACGCACATATGCCGTGTCTGTCCTAAGAGGTATACAACAAGCAGTGGATTGATAGAACATTACAAATCAATACACCCAGACCAGGATCCAGATCTAATTGCAATCGGTGAGTAAATTAAAAGGTGCAATATGATTTTCATACTGCAGATCTCAGAATTTCACGAGAATATTTTCTACCAATAGCCGCATCAAAGTCAAGAAATGGGCCTCAACGCGACGAACCCTGTCTTCGGACGGGGTTTCTGTAAAAGCGAGACTCAAACCAGTCTTCTCAGATACAGAGACTAGCTAGAAAATTTAAATTTCGCTCGTAGTTTGATACTTTCCAATAAGCGAATAACAAATGCGTTGATCAGTCTGCGCGGATGCGCAGGCTGGTCTGCACCTTTGTTATTCGCAAACACCGAAGACATTTTTTCTCGTGTCGATGCCCAAATTGTTTGCTAAAGGTCTTAGTAGCATCTTAATTATACACTTACCATACAGCAAAAACAAAGGCAACAACAACATAAAACTTGAAGCAATTGGAAGCGTTTTCTTGTCTATGGCTATTCTCAATATGCAAACACAGGTCTGTTATACAGTATACACATGGAAGTTTACTGTGTAAATTTCAGGTCTGTTAATAACATGAAAACTCAATACCTACGTTTCATTAGTCGTCATCAAATGATATTAACGGATGGTAAAAAAATTGTTAGTATGTTCAGGAATTACCACAATCACAAACCTTAGACAACCCCGTGGCACCGCGAGGAAGAGCCGCTCAACCATCACGAGGCACCAGGAAGACAAATTAAGCAAAGCAACCAGCTCTCTCTTCTCCATCAAGATGATTTCAATACTAGAATGGACATAAAGTAACGAACAACAAAACATAGAACAATTACAGACTCCCACAATGGGAGTAACAATAAACAAAAAGTCAACAACAACAGAACCACCGCCTTAGAACGGACAGCAGCCTAAGCCACCTAAGCCTGATCTAGAACTCGCTTTCCGTATGTGAACTAAATCAACCCACCTGTGTACCATAGCCGTTGATTCTAATGCTGAGTCACGGCTCCAAATAAACTCTTGTAAAACTACCAAGACTTTGTGAAAGTTCAGAAATTTATTAACACAATATCTTAAGTGCAAATATGATCATATAGTCGAATTCTGATAATGTGTCCTAACTGACTGACTAACTGGCTCGCTCTCCAAGCCGGAGAACTACAACTTAAGAGAACTACATCTCTCACTCTGACTCTGTCAGTGACTAAATAAATTCCCTAAAAACTAATGACAAGACCCGAATGTCATGTTATATACCTACTGCCCAATCGAGCACATATGATGCTTAGTTAACGTCCTTATGTAATTTCAGTCATCGAATGTTTCATAGTCACCAAAGTACTTTGTTATTGTACTAGTGGTAATAAAGCTCTTAGCCATGCTGTTTTGAACTGAACCGTTTCCCAAGTTTATCCCGTTAACCTGCAGTATTCAGTAAAAACCAAGTAATTTTAATTAGAGTGAAAAACAGTGTGGATCCTGATCAGATGCTTTATCAGAAGGCATATGATCTGGTTCAGCAGTGTTTACAAAGAATTACAAATCTGGCATAGCAGGAAAAAGGTTAACTGCGTAGCAACAAATGTAGAAGTCTCATAATTAACGAAATTGTGCTTTTTCCTCAACCCTTGATGAAAGGTTAAATATTAGCTGACCAAAGACATAAGTATGGAAATTAGAAAACTTTGCTCTGCTGAATTAAAATAATAAACTTGATGTATCACTTGTCCTGCCATCAAATGTATGCGACTTTGTTACACCTGTGCAAACTGTTATAACATACAGTTCGCGTTTGACCTTAGGTGGGTCTATCCAGTTTTCCAGTGTATTACCACCTCTAACTCGATGTGTTAAGAGACATAGCAATGAACACACACATGAACACACACAGCAGATGGATATCTTCAATCAGTGGTTCACTATACCAAAAAAGATATCTCCTGACTGTACCACTGCACACACCATAGTATTTGATAAAGAAATCACATGAGCCACGACATGAGATTTCCAACAATGTGGTAAATGCGACCAGCAAATGCTCAGACCAGCCTGCGCATACGCGCAGTCTGATCAGAGACTTTGCTAGTCGCTTGAGTATTCTATGACTGTTAAGCTACTGACCAAACAGCATTTGGAATTTCTAAGCTTAACAGGAGGCTGCACAGGCTCGTCTGAGTCTATTCATGTCAAAAAGCCACACTGTTAGAAATCACATGTCACGTCTCAGTCATAATGTGCCTTTTTTTAATTGACGTCAAATAGCTTCCTTGTTATGCCTGTTCTCTTTTTTTCTTAAACGCTTTATTATAGCTGCCAAAATACCTGTACCTCCTAAGAAGCCAAATACATTTGTAAATCCATATGTTAAGAAGAAAAGTTTCAGCTTTGAAGTCAATGATCGAATTTCAACTCCAGAAATGGGACATGGAACTCTTAGATACCTAGGTCCTGTGCATTTTGCAAAAGGCACGTGGGCAGGAGTAGAACTGGACAGGCCTGAAGGTGATAACGATGGATCAATTAATAATAAAAGGTGATGTTTTAGTTTTACAGAGCAACCTATTCTTAAGTTATGTCGTCAATCAAGATTGGAGGTTTGGGGCATATTAGTAGTAATGGGTGGCACTATGGGTACGCCGAATTTTTAGCCTGAAAAGAACTTAGAATTTTTTAGGCTAAAATTCGGCGTACCCATAGATGCCTACCCTGGTAAGCTTGAGTGACTAGCCGAGAATAACTTAGTTTATTTTTGTGGAAATTCTGGCTAGGTCTATGATTGTGATAGTTTCCTTGGCTATTGGGAATAACTTAGTTTATTTGAGAGATATTCTGATTAGGGTATGATTATGATAGGTTCCTAGGCTATTGGGAAATAACTTAGTTTATTTTGACTGCTCTGTGATAGTTTCCTGGTCCTGCTGTGGTGATATATAAAATGACTTAGTTAAATTCAGCTTTGAAGATAACCTAGTCATTTTAGGGGGTATAGTATGTGGTGATAAATGGTGTGTGTAATAGTCAATGCTACTAAGTTCTATGCGTCTTAAGAGTCTCTTGGTCAATCAATATCTCAACTCCTAGAGGCATCACTTTGTAGCGTTAACTAGTGTATAGCTAGTCGTCTCAAGCTTACTACTACTTATTTTTTAATGAAAGAACAACAAAGACTGGTGGACATTTCTATAACTTTATTGCCCCACTACCTATAATTGGTTACAATGACAGAGGATTAGGGCCATCCCTCTGTTCATTGTTTACAATAAGAGAAATTAAAGATATATTCGAAGTACATTCAAAGTAGATTCAATTAGTGATCCATGGCCGTTTTGGAAGTTGACTTTGAGTATATCTAGGTCCAAAGTTGTTCTGTTGCATATTTTGATCCTGAACTCTGTTGTAATGAATCTGATTAATCATCTTCATCTAAGCAATAGGTTTGTGGGTCAAATTCTTCAAGTTTGCCATCCAAGAGGTATCTTCGTTTTTAATGGCATATCTTGAAGCGTCATCCTGATCAAAATCATCTTCATCTCGTAGTCGTTTTGCTGTATCTGTTATCTTCTTGTGCAAGGGATCTTTCTTCATTGCCTTGGATAATTTAAGAAAGGCCTTGTATTGACCAATGGCTTCTGCTCTGTATCTAGGTTCTAGTCTATGGAAAGTGTCCTCCTCTGCCTTTTCTGTGTCAATGTCTGGATTTTTCTCTATTATATGTTTTACACCTTCATTGAATGGGTCTTGTAGGATACTATGAACTCCATTAACAAAAAATGTCCATGGATCAACCTTGCTCTTTTTTTCTAGAATAATGTTGGTCTTCATCATCTTCATCATTATAGTCTGTTTCACTTTCGTCATGAATACCATAATCTTTATCTTCATATTTTCCAAAGATGTCTTCCTGGAAGTCTCTGCATCAGATTCTTCAGACATAGTAGATTCTTCATTTTCTGACATTGTTTCTGACTCCATATCTTCACTGCAGATACCACTTGTCAGATGTTTTCTCAAACTGTCTGATCTTGCAAACTGTCGTCCATACTTTGGACACTGATGTTGACCCATTGAAATCGTTTTGGTAAATGAACAGCTTCTCCTTGATTGTATCCTTTTATACTTGTAGTGACATACAAACACACAGTTTTGTCAATAATTATCACAAAAATATGACATTTTCTACTCTATCTTATTATTTGCATGTACTTCTTTTACTGCAACACTTGAGAGAGGACTGCATTTTCTTGTTTTGCTGTTCTCTTTTGCAGGAGAAAAATTCTTTCTTTTATCAATCTTTGCTTTGTTATATTTCTTCCCTTCATATTTTTCTTTTCTAATGACATTCTTTCTAGTTTGCTTCCTATCAGCTAATGAAGTTCTCTATGGCACATTCTACAGTACTTTGGTGGTCTTCCTTGCTTGAGTTTAATATCAAACGCTGTACTCAGCCTTTTCATCAGATATCGAATTTGTTCATAGCTCATTTGATATTTATTTGATCTTTTAGATGCAGGTGTTATCATATCATTGCAGCTTGTATTTTTCTGTCTTGCCGAGAGATCCATTCTTCTTCTTTTAGTGTTCGAAGAACAATAAGAAGTGTCAACCAGAACCATCATATTTATAATGAAAGTAAATAATGGTGCAAAGATCAGGAATCGATACAATCAAGTACCACACCTGACCCAGGATACCAATGGGAAAGTGACAAACTCACAGAAGACACCACAAACGAGAGCCAAGAGGTCAGCCCTTTCCCAGCAGGTGACCACAAAGCACATATAAACAGACGCGCACAAAACATAGCAAACACAAGACAGAACAAAAACATAAAAGATCCACAAAAGAAGTACCGCCTTGGAACGGTCAGTTAAATATTTTACTGGAGGGCTTAAACCAGTTTAACGGCGCCAACCTCACCCTTAATTCAGATGTGGATCAAGACACATAGATATTTGGTTTGCATGAAAGACCCCTAACTTATCAATGCATCATCTCCTAAAACATATAAATCAAGATATAACAAGGAGATAAAGCAAGGATAAGGACTCAACAGTAAAATGGATCAACTTTTTATACGTTTGAAATGTAATTTGACTACAGTTTTTCCACCAACAAAAGCAATAGACCTGCCAATTTCATCTTTGATATCAATATAAACTTGATCAATATAAAATTTTGCCAAAGGTACATAATGCAAATGCACAAATTCTTGGTGCGATTGAGTGCTAGATTTGAACTGCTTATAGAAACAATTCTAAGTAAAGGAGCTGTTATATTTCCAACGTAAGTGTAATCTGCAACATCAGAATATACAAACATCTGATGGTGGGTCATGTTCAAATCAACAGCATATGTAAAAACCTGATCATAATTCCCAATCAGTTTATTTGAAAGATCGGGATTTAATCCAAGTTTTTCGCCAAGAGATTTTGAAAATCTAATTTGGACTCTATTTGGATTTTCAACATGTAAGTTTACACAATTCGGTTGCACTCTGAATTTGCTCTACTAAGTGCTGAGGCGAATTATAGTTTCCTGCTGGGATAAACAGTTTAATTTCAGGACAACTTTCATCTTTCATGTATACAGTGTTCATTTTACTTTTCCCCAGTCTTTCCAAAACATTCTCATTGTAGAAGTGAATATAAAAATAATTGCTTTTATGTGAAATGTTCTATACTTCTGAAGGAGTCATAATTTCTACCAGTGCTACAACCCATTGTTCTTTCTACCCTGACTTACTTTGAATAGGATGCTTTAGCTTTGTGGTAAATGAGAACTGTTTATTTTTAGGAAAAATATCCATAGAACTATCACTCAGTAAGCTCAGATAAAATTCGTCCATGGTCTCATACGTGAAACAGCCACCACAGTTGATAGAGTTATAATGACAATCAGACTTTGCTTAACTTCATATATATGAAGGTTACTCTTATATTAATCACATGAAGAAAGAATATATAGCATGCAAACAGGTTTTCTTTAGCTCTGACTATCTATGAGTCATGAGCCCATTTCTTTGTTTCATCATGGTGTGTTAATTTGATTAGAGTGTTTCTCCATGATGATACATTGCATTAGTTAGATGGCCTCCATGTGAGCTGAACATTTCTTGTACTTCAACAACAGCAGAATCTAGGGCGAAGATTTAGTACCAGTAAAATGCATTTAAGCCCCCAGTGGCTTAGGCTGCTGTCCGTTCAAAGGCGGTGGTTCTGTTGTTGTTGACTTTTTGTTTATTGTTACTCCCATTGTGGGAGTCTGGAATTGTTCTATGTTTTGTTGTACGTTACTTTATGTCCAATCTAGTATTGCAATCATCTTGATAGGGAAAAGAGAGCTGGTTGCTTTGCTTAATTTGTCTTCCTGGTGTCTCGTGATGGTTGAGCGGCTCTTCCTCACGGTGCCACAGGGTTGTCTGCGGTTTGTGATTGTGGTATTTCCTGATCATACTCACTTACTATTTTTTGTTTGTTATGCAGATCTGAAGTCTACTATATGAAGATGCATAGTCAAAGTTTTAAGCATACATGCCTGAACTTAGGCATATTTATCAAAATGTCAAACATGTAAGTGTGGAACTTACACAGTGTAAAGAGGTGGATAATTAAAATTGATATAGCTAAACATGTTTAATGACCATCAAAGGTGACGATGGTGCTTGAACCATAGATGTAGATTATCAGAAGTTAACTATTGAGAGATTGAATCTTTTGGTCGAGTTGAGGCTGGAAGTTTCAGTTAGCAATATTTCAGTCATATCTGTACTTCTCCCAGAGAGAGAGAGAGAGAGAGAGTGAGAGAGAGTGAGAGAGAAAGGAAGAACGTGGATAGAGGACTAAATGCCTCAAGTGAATTAAATATCAACTTGCCAACAGTAGCGGTTATGCTAATATCAATTTGAGAGATTGAGAGAAAATAGGATTGATTGGAGAGAGTGTATATTGAAAGTCAAAATGTCGAATGTGTAGGTGTGGAAACTCCACATTATGGAAATGTGGAGATGTTGTGGATCCACATTGTCAAGATGTGGTGATGTGATGGATCCACATTTTTAGTGTGGCGGTCCACATAATTTCGAATTTATCCAACAATAAACGTAAAACTCCATTATGCTGACCCACAATATATCTGCATTAATTCACATTTGAAATGTGGAAATCCACATTGTTCCACAATACACAATTTGATCCACAATACATTCACATTGCTCCACATTACATCCACATTCAAAATGTGGAGATGTGGAGGATCAACATTGCATCCACATTTTCATCCACGTCTCAAGCGATATGGATACTTTCATCAACATCTGATCATTAAACCCCAATACTATTACATGCCAATGATGATTAAAGTCCTGCCGCAATAATAAGAAACGCGAAAATCTGGAATATTATTTTATTACTTGCATTTTTCCGAACGTTAAGCTCAAATCTGGATTTAGAATATCCTGCAGTGTCAGAAGAAAATTGTTTGAAGAATCTACTACCACTGCCCTGACCCCTAATCTCTTGGGAATTCCGACATTTTTAGGCTTTCTGAAAAGCGGGGGGAACTTAAACGGTGTAACAGCCATGTGACGGCCTATATATCTGTACTTAAATTTCTACAGGTAAGTGTCAAAAGCATCGCACATTTTAAAATCGTGATTGCTTTGTACATGCCAGTTTTATTTTAGGCACTGCCATTCAGTTGATAGTATCGATTCAATCAGCGTAGACACATATCCAACTGACCCAATACGATCAGTTTGATCCGGGTAAACACTGTTTGCTATGTTTGTAAGGACATTTTCTACTAAAACAGCGTGATGTGGCTATAATGGACAGTTTCGTAAAAACAACTTTTACAGTGGTTAATGGCTTAACAATATCAACTACATATGTAGTTATATAGTCAACCATACATTTTCTGTAATTAGTTAATTTGAGCTGTTTACTCGTACATACATTCGTTCAATGGTAACACTCAAGTCAGGGATAATCCTGGACCAAAATGTCGATGGGCCCTTAAAATGGGCCAATGGCCCATATCATATTCAAATACATGCAGGTTACATAATTTTAATGGACCTTTTGAAATTTCTATGGGCCCTTTGCAAAATTTGAAGGGCCCAAGAATCCTTAATATCTATATTAGAGCATAGTTGACATGAACTTTGAATATATATGAGACCCAGGTAAAATAACGTCCATTTAGCAGAAACAATAGTTTTCTAACAAAATGGATTAGGTCTATCCCAGAGGCGAGTTCAACAATGCGAGCGCTTGCTAGCACTCGTTGTTTGTTGTACTGATGTCAGGCTTTACACATAAGGTATAAAGATAGGTACCAGTCAACAAGCGCCCGGCGAGCTCTCACATTATTGAACTCACCCCAGGATTATCCCTGTCAAGTGTTAAATAAGTGGATTAAATGCCCAAATTCTACCATCAGAATTATTAGAGCAAAAATTAGCCATAATACCAGCTAGTATCTTTTGTCAAAATACTGCCTGAAATGATTCACGATTATTGAATGCTCAATGCGATGTAAATTGAAAACGTACATCTAAAGTCATTTAATCGCGATTCTAATTTATGCAGCAGTACTCTATATGTACGATACACTTTATGCTATACTGAACAATAGTGAAAATGCTACACTACAATATTTTATATTTTGTAAGAAAGCTTTGGACGAAAAGTATTTAATGTTTTCAAGACATCTAGCAAGCGATTCGTCTAAGCTCCTCCAATTTGTCGCGTTTGATGTCTGAGTTTATTCCTTTTTTTTTGTGTTTAAGGCTTTATTCACTTTTTGCGATTGCGCATGCGCAAAAAAGGTTAATTAGGCTTATCAGAATTCGTCATAATTGTGTTGCATTAATACACAAGAAAACTGTATTACCACTTGAAACAAGCTCAGAAATTAATTTCGAATCTATCAAATGTGTAACAAAAATGTAAAATGTCTCCCTTTGACAAAAACAAATAGGGAGTATTAAATATTTGGTTATCTTCGATTTATCACGATTTTCGATAACTTTCTTACGTTGCCAAATCAGGTAGACCTATCAAAACATTGTTCCTACCATTTCTCGACCAGAAATGTTCTCAGACTAAGATGCAACAACACATTAATTTTCCAATGGAGATTTCAGTGTTAACATTTCAAGCTTGGCCAATTTGATGAAAAATGCGCTTTCTTAGGTTGCTTTATTAAACGATCAACGCATATTTTTGGTTGTCACATGTCTAAGACTACAATTTCGTTTAGTCAGATCGGGTTGGCAGTGGATTTCTGAAGGCCTAAACTATGTGAGATTTCTGTCAAAATTTGTAACCTGAAAATTCTGACCCCTGTCAAATTTAAATGACATTTTTCTGCCTTGTTTTTGTTTTGCTTTCGTGTGCGTCTGTTTATTGATGCCTTGTGGTCCCTGGCTTGGAAAGGGCTGGCCTCTTGGCTCTCATTTGTGATGTCTAATTGTGAAGGTGTCACTTTCCAATTGGTATCCTGGGTCAGGTGTGGGCTTGATTGTATCGATTCCCTATTTTTGCCCTCTTTCTTACTTTCATGTGTTTCCTCGGGACAACATCCGTAAACCTTTTACTTTATGTATAGCCCAGTCTTTGAACAGTCAGATACACTTTCATTTGCTTTACTGGATTGCATTATTTTGCATATAAATGGCAAACAATTCAGGTGTAGCGTTTTCACTTTTGTTCAGTATATAACCAACACGGGATCACTGACCTGAACGGCAACGGATTATTTAGTCAACCGTTGCATATTATTAATAAACTGGGTCAGTTTATGTCCATTTTATCAACAGTAATACTCCCCCGTTGAAAAGAACCAAAAATATGCCAAAATTCTAATTACAGAAAAACACAGCAAAAACATCAAGTTGAAAATTTTGTCAAAAATACTGCAGCTTTTTCTATCCGTATATCGAAAAGTTCGAGAGAAAATAACGTGAAAAGATGCACTTAAAGTCGATTTTTCGCGTTTCTTATTAATGCTGCAGTACTTTAACTAAGATATCAACAGAAGCTCTAACTTAATCATAAGATTGATACTAGCTATCAAATACGACTCCATGCAAGAACCTGAAAAAGTATAATCCTTAGAAACTTTCAAGCAGACATCATATCTAAGCAAACACCTTTACTCTTAAAATGGCCAAGTTATTTATTGTTTCGAAAAGTTATACTTGTTGTTGCTTTTAGAAGATACTACTTGCTTTTCGATGACGTCATGTATAATCTATATGACGTAACTTATCATTGAAAGTCGTGAGAAGCGAAAGATTGTGCTAAATGAAATATTTCTAAGCTACAGAGATTTTCCTTGAATATCTAAGTTATTTTACTAAAGAGACTATAAGATATAAAGAACTTCATGAACCCAAAATCCTTACTTATGTATAATACGCTATTATAATTCCAACTCAATGCTTTTATCGTCTTTTTCGGAGATTTTGATTGGTCTGTTGGGAAAATTTAATTGTTTTTACACTTCGATAAAAACCCATGCGTAGGAATATTTGATAACTGCCTCGGTTTCACAGTGCTAGACTGTGTTGAGAATAACGAACTGTACAGAACGCTATATAACTTTTACCAGATTAATTATAGTTAAGCATGTTCTAAAGCTTATTTAAAAGCCCTTACGATGTACATGATGGTGCATCTTCAAAGCAACGGGGAAACTCTAAGAAATGAACAGGATGGGGAGTTATATGACGTCACTTAACAGTCACGTCATTGAAGAGAATCGTCATCAAAACAATGTCAAGGCTTACGTCAACAACGAAATGTTTCAACGCAGTTTGAACTTGTCAAATCGCACTTTTAAAATTGACGTTAAGATCCTAGATCTACTTCGGAGATTTAAGGCAAGACTTGTGAAGGCAAGTGCTTCGATCCATGACCCAATCCTTGGTAGGGCCTTTCAATGAGCCCAGCAAGCTGTACGTATTTTTGACATAAGAAAACATTTCCTAACTAAATGGAGTTGCTTTGAGCCCAATCAGCCCATACTCACATATTCGCCCTAAATAGAGTACAATTTTAATCATTATTTAGCAAAACGAAGTTTGAACTGACAGAGTTTTCAAGATGGCTGCCCGATCTTTGATAGACAGCGGTTATGAACTATTTTTCTTCAGTGGGCTTTTAATTTTGAAATTTAATCAATAACCTTTTACAAATGTGATGTTTTGTTCCAAAGTTGGAATTATAAGGAATGAAAGTTAATTTTTCGTTTTTTATCGATGTGTAAACTCCGGCGAATCACTCACAAATTTAACACAAAGCCCTCCGGGCTTTATTCAATTTTTGAGTGATTCGCCGGAGTTTACACATCGATAAAAACCAAAAAATAAAATTTCATTCCTATAGTAACATACTTACTAGATGCGCGATTTGCAAATCAGAAACCCTGTTGTTTGTGATGCGAGTAAAGTTAGTCTTTATAAAAAAGATAACCACAATATGCCTACTAGCGAGAGAAGAGTACACAATCAGATAGATCATCACGCAAACAAACACAGCCCAGGAAACTATCAAAGTCATATACACAGTCAGAAAAGCCCACAAATAGACTAAGTTATTCTCAATAGTGAATATGACCAGAAAACTATTACAAAGCAGTCAAAAATTATATACCAAAAGATATTTCCCAACAGCCCAGGAAACTATCATTACCATAGACCCAGCCAGAATTTCCCCAAAAATAAACTAAGTTAATCTCAGCTAGTCACTCAAGCTTACCAGGGTAGGCATCTATGGGTATTAACTCACCATTAACTCACCATTACCGAGGTCGTACCAAGCTGCTAGGCAACTTCTAAAGACCCATTTGAACATCTTCTCACAAAATTTGAAAACATTGTTTCACCCGTGATGTAGCATGGTGCATTGAATTTGAGTTCATGTCCGTGCCAATGTTTGTTCAGCCTTGATTTGAAAGCGTTCAGTGAAGGTGCCGTCACAACTGCGTTTGGTAGAGAATTCCACACATCAACAACAAGGTTTGAAAAAGCACTGGATCTCACTTTAAGTCGTGACCGAGGTTTGAAGATCTTCAGGCTGTTACCTCTTGTCGACAGTTCTGACATGGTGAAGAACTTATCTATATCTACTCGATCAATTTGGTTGAGGATCTTATAAACCTGTATTACATCAGCTCTTAAACGTCTATATTCAAGGGTTGGAAGTCCCAGTGTTTTTAATCTGTCCCCATAGGTGCGACCTGAGAGTGAGTTAACCAAGCGTGTTGCCCTTCTCTGTACATTTTCCAGTGTGATACTGTCTTTTTGAACATCGGTGACCATACTGAGGTTGCATACTCCAAGTGTGGACATACCAGGGATTTATACAAATTTAGAAACATGACCTTATCAATATAGGTAAAACTTCTAAATATCAGTCCAAGATTCCTATTTGCTATCGCAGCCTTTTTGGATATATGATCTCTAAAAATCAATTTTTCGTCAAATATGACGCCTAGATTCTTTTCACTTGTCACCCGCGTTACTTCTGTTGGGTTTTGGTCCTCTGACATGATATATTGTGTGTCTGGATGATTTTTTCCAATGTGAAGATATTTGCATTTCTTGATATGGAAGAACATTTTCCATATTTTGGCCCATTCTTCAGCATTTTTTAAACCAACTTGCATCCTGATTCTGTCATTTTCTTCTTTGATTGGTGAATACAACTTTGCATCATCTGCGAATAGTTTCATACAGCAATTTAAGACCTCTGGCATATCATTTATAAATATGAGGAAAAGTATTGGCCCCAGGACACTTCCTTGGGGGATTCCTGATGTGACTTTCCTCCATTCTGATTGGATCCCGTTGATAACTACACGCTGTTTGCGGTTTGACAGAAATTCCTTTATCCAATTGTAAACTTTGCCCTTGAAACCATATCCTGATAGTTTCTTTAAAAGCCTTTTATGGGGGACCTTATCAAAGGCTTTTGCAAAGTCCAGATAGATTACATCCACATCTTCTCCCCTGTCTAGTGCTTGAGTAGCTTCTTCCATGAATTCTAGTAACTGGGTTGTGCAAGATCTGCCAGAAACAAACCCATGTTGTGATTTATTGAATAGGTTATTTTGCTCCATATGGTTAACCAATTTGTCCCTAATAATTTTTTCCATTGCTTTACCCGCTACTGATGTGAGGCTTATTGGACGGTAATTTTCTGTTTTTTTTCTATCACCGTTTTTATGTATAGCTGTGACGTTTGCGGATTTCCAGTCGTCTGGCAGGATGCCTTCTTCTAATGATTTTCTGAAGATTTTTTCCAATGGGGATGTTATACACTGATTGGTTTCTATCAAGATTCTTGGGTGTATTCTATCGGGACCCTGTGATTTGTTTGGTTTCAAGGCGTTTATGATTTTTGAGATTTGATCTTTATTTATTTCTATGTCTATTAGGGCTGAATCGTAGTTGCGTTCCTCGAGTTCAGGTATCTGGTCATTTTCTTCGACTTCAAACACTGAAGCAAAATACTCATTCAGAATATTGGCACATTCCGTTTCATCAGATGTTAAGTTTCCCTGTAGATTTTCTAGAGCACCTAAGGTCGATTTAGCCTTCCTTTTGGCTCGAACATGGCTCCAAAAGAGCTTATTGTCAGTTTATATTCTAGCTGCCAGATCTTTTTCACAACAATACTTGGATTTTCTTAATTCAGATACAACTTTATTTCTCTCTATTTTGTATGCACTGTAATTTTCATCTGTTTTACAGTATTTGAACTTTTTCCAATTCCTGTGTTTTATCTTTATAGCGTCTTTACATTGCTGTGTCAGGTAGGGTTCACGCTTTAGTGCATCACTTTGTACTTTGCTCACTGGCACAAATTTTTCTGTTACATCTACAATAAGTTCTGCAAAGTATTTCCATGATTCAACTAAGTTCAAATCCTGCATGACAGACCAATCTGTTGCGGTAAGATAGCTAACACATGATTCATAATCTCCCTTGTTAAAGTTGTACTTTTTTGTAATGATGACACCTTTTCTATAAAACAATTAAAGTTAAAACTGAGCACCACATGATCACTTTTCCCCAAACTTGGTAGATAGTCTATTTTTTCTACCATATTCTCCTCATTAGTTAAAATTAGGTCTAATATGTTTGGTGTTTGGTCTTCTCTAAAGCGTGTTGGTTCTCTAACGTGTTGGAATAAAAAACAGTCTTTGATTCCTTCAAGAAATACAGATGATATGTGTTCTTGGTCCTCTGAACTTTCACACAAAGACCAGGTAACCTCTTTCATGTTAAAGTCTCCGACAATGAGTATGTGAGAGAACCTCTGATCAATGACAGATTTTAACATCCTATTTATATACAGAAGATTTTCCGACGTACTTGATGGGCTTCTATAAATGCAACCAAAGACTATTTCATTCTGATCCTTTAGTTTTATTCGGCACCATAGGAATTCTTTTGCTTTTGATTCTGTTGTAAATTGAGTTGCTTTTAACGCACTCTTGGTGTATATAGCAATTCCTCTTCCCTCACTTTCTGGGGTTAAAAATAGATCATAGCTATCAATAGCAAAAAATGCAGCACTTGTTTCAAAGGTAGCATGTTTGGGGTATATTTCAGTTAGTGCTATGATGTCCGGTTTATCTTCTTCTATAATATTTAGAAGTTCACACTGTTTTGTCTGGGTTAAGCTATCACAATTGGTATATAAAACTTTTAATTGGTTTAAAAACTGACTTTTCCCATCAGCTCTATTTACAAAGTTAAAACATGTATTCTAGCGGTCCATGGTTGGAGAAACCGGCTCGTCATGTAACAGAGCCGGAGTTCCTCCAATAATGGTTGTGTCATCCTCCTGCAATGTTGTCTCATTGTAGATGGAGTTTTTCGACATGAACGAGGAATTTTGTGCCGTGTCTTCAAGACATTTATGTTTGATAGATTTCCAGAAATTGGGCTTATTTGTATAGATTCTGTCTCCATGGCTGCTTTAGGTGAGGTGTTGTTACTTGTGTCGAGCACAGTAGTCTGTAAATGTGTGTTCTTTTCAAGATTGTTAGTTTTTTCTGGCCTAGACGTGGCAACTCTCCGTGTCCTAAAGCTAAATCTCCTTGTATTTGTATCATTAACCACCAATGCATTTTGATGATCGGCATTCTGACCGGGGTTCTTTTTGGTTTGAATTGTATCTTTTTTATTGGATATAAACTTTTTCCTCTCCTCCCTCTGTACCGGCGTCAGGTCTTTAGACACAATCACATTTTTCCACTCAGGTGGTAATTTTGTTGGAATGAACTTGGCATTTTCTAACATGAACTTTCGTTGGGCCTTTTCTGCTAATATAACTTTAAGCGGTCGTGTTTTGTTAGCTTGTTTTTTCCCAAGTCTAAAGCAGGTCACTATCTTAATTTCTTGTAGGCCAAGTTTCGTACTTATGTATTTGACGTCTAACTCATCTTTAGCTTTGTTTTTGGCACCTGTAGGATAATTGTATTCAGGCAAACTGAATTTTGTCAGATTCAACTCTCGCCTTCTTCTATCCTCCAGTTCCTTATTTCTTGAATCTACTAGGTTATTGATATCATCTTTAATACCATCTATAATTTCACTTTTTAACTCTGTTACACTATCCTTTATTGAGTATTTTGTTGTTTCTTCAATAGTATCAAGCCTGCTTTCTACGGCATATAACCTAGAGTCGTACGTGTTGTGTCCTTATATCTTGCAGCACTTTAGATATGTTGTCCAAGGAAGGAAAAAGTGATTTGCAAAATTTACAGTCCCATCTAAAATCATCTAACTCCCCCTTTAGAAGGCAATTATGCAGACCTTTGCTTACACCAGCACAATTGAAACAAAACAGTTGTTTACATCCTGAACAGTTTATACCCTCCCATATCTCTTTGTCACATTTACTGCAAACCTTTACATTATCCTCATTAGAGTCCTGTCTCCCACGCTTTGCTTCTGTGGTCCTTGTTCTGAAAAGCCCACTAGTAACGGTGCCACTAAAGTTAAGGGTTAAATTTGGTTTAGGGTCTTGTCTGAATTTTGGGTAGTTTGATGCCATATTTCTATCTTACTTTTCACGTATTAAGTAGATTACAATCTTACAATGTAATGCATATGACGGGGCAATCTCCACACATTGTTCCATAAAATGCTTCAACAAGTTACCTCTTCACTGTTCATTTATGATGGGGCAGTCTCCGCGCATAAATACTGTCCTCGATCAAGCATTAGTAACAAGAAAGATCAATATGCACACTGTTTGATGGAGTTGAACTCACCAGTTTCATTCTACTATTTCTTTATGGTAGGGCAGTCCCCACACATAATTGTCTTTGATCACTATTTAGCCTTGCGGGTGAATACAACCACTATGACGGGGCAGTCCCCGCACAACATACTGAGGGTCCCTTTCCGTATATATGTATATATATATGTATGATCACTCAACTACACTGTGATGGGGCAGTCCTATACTTTTTAGCCTTGTAGAGGAATACAAAATACTTTGACGGGGCAGTCCCCGCACAACACACTGAGGGTCCCTTTCCGTACAAGTTTATATGTTCACTCAACTTCACTGTGACGGGGCAGTCCCATGCACAAACACAACTCTTATTTTTGTTTATGATGATCACAACTTATATAGGGCCACAAAAGGACTCAAAAGGGTATGCCAAATTTTAGCCTGAAAAAATCTAAGTTCTTTTCAGGCTAAAAATTTGGCGTACCCATAGTGCCACCCATTATTACTCATGTTCGAAGCAGTTATTGTTAGTCAAAAGGTAATTGCAAATTTAGATCCTATCTTCCTTTAAATGTCTCATTCTTGGTAATCGCTGTTGTCCTATTGAGCCTCGTCGCGACAAAACCTGTCTTTGGGGTTTCTGACAAAGCAGAACTCAAACCAGTCTCCTCAGCTACAGCGACTAGTTAGAAAATTGAAATTTCGCTGGTGGCAAGTAAAGATAAGATTCTTTCCAAAAAGCGAATAACAAAGGCGCTGATCAGACTGCGCGGATGCGCAGGCTGGTCTGCGCCTTTGTTGTTCGCAAAGCACCGAAGACAGATTTTCTCTTCTATGCCAGTAGCGATGCTGTTTGGGATAAAAAAGGAACTACTATCAACTATCCCGTCCGGCACATTCTGTCTTCTAGATTTGGCCATGAAATTATTTGTATGGTCTATCTTTCTCTTCTGCTGGTTTTAGAAGAGCAGTTAATTGCCAATTAATGGCATATGAATGTACGCTTATACTAGTATACGCCTCTTAGAGGCTTGACCTGGACCAGTTTGGCTAGAATAACTGACCATCCCAACATAACCTCAGTTGTTACCATGGACGAAGAGCATCAACCCAAAGAAATATTGTGTCTATCATAATAGCAACAAGAAATGGGGCGGTTCGTAGAAGTTTGTGATTAATGAATGTATTTGGAACTGTTAGGGTAAAATGAAATGAACATGATTGGCAATGCCATCAAATTATCAAATATATGCACATGGTTGACATTAATTTTCAGTCTAGAACATATTTGATTCGCAGTAAAGTTAAAACTACCTCCCTCCAATTTGCCTTATCGATATGGTCTTGTCTGACTTTCGATGCATTAAGGCTAAATTACAAAATTAGACTATACCAATGCTTTGTATTAGACATTTTTCAGTTACCGCGGACCTTAGGATTTGTAAGGGGTAGCACACCTTAGACTTACGTTATTTATGAGGGGCGATCTCAGCAGTGTAATATTAGAAACGTTTAACAACTGCATTAGTTGCAACTTGCGACTCGGTTAATTCGGAAATCATATGAAGTGCTTTAATAAAGTCATCTTCAGCAAACTAATATTTTCTTTTAAAGTGCTGATGTATTGTAGTCACGAAAATGTTGCATGCTTTTTATGTCTGCTGATTATATCAAAATGCACTCTGGACTAATTTTATGATGGAAGTCAACGTAATGAATCCAGAACAGACTGCAACTCATGCAACGGTTTGACTCTGTTAGAGAGAAAGATTTCAACCTCCACTTCTGAAGTAGAAACCGAAATTATATTCAATCTATTGAGTCTGACTGCAGAATAAAGGAGAATCACTTTCATTTGCACACTCTTATTTGGATGCTTGATTGGACCTTTCGTGCAAGAGGACTGAGTTTGGAATTTTGGTCTGATTGAAGTTGAAATTCATATGGATCATTCAGATATACATAGAAGGCTTCCATGCGAGCTGGACATTTCTTGTACTTCAACAACATTAGAATCTAGGGCGAATATTTGGTACCAGCAAAATGCATTTAAGGCCCCCAATGGCTTAGGAATTGACCGTTCTAAGGCGGTTGTTCTGTTGTTAATTAACGATATTTTGAGGCTGACGTTACGTCATTAGTTAACAGAGTCACTGGATTGAGATTTTTGTGTGAAAACATTGCATTTCTCCTAAATAATAAATATAAATAATACAATTTTGCACAGCTTTTGATAGGCCACAACTATGCGCATCTAAAGAGTGGTGCGTTTTCATTGGAAATGAGTATCTATAAACTTTTATATTTGTACATGGAACAAAGAAATTACTTGTCACGTCACTTGTGTAATTACAGATATATCCTATTTCCATTCAAGCAAACAGAGTAGACCCTCATCAGGCAGGTCGTACAAGAGAAACCTGATCTGGGTCAACTCTGTTTGCAAAAGCGTTAAAATGCGTCTGTGTGAGGATAAACAAGGGAGGCCATTCATTTTTATACTTCTATTCCTGCCAAAGTTATCCACTGCAGTTTGGTGCACCTTAAAATGGGTGGATATAGAAGAGTTAAATTTATTGATAAGTGTTTACTTTTATTAGTTCAGATTTAATGTAATATAATATATTAACATCTCAGCTTCTTTTTTCCAACTCCACAACCATTTTACGATTCATGAAATTGGATGTTTTTACATCAAATAACCATTAGTTCTGAGGCTTTCAACTCATTAATATATACGGTTTAATGTCAGCGTAGTGTAATAGATAAACGATTCGTCTAGAACACAGGGTGCCAAGTTGGATCCCTAGGTCTTCAAGTCTATCAATTGAGACTTTAGCATATGGCCCCCGCTTCTGAGCGTTTTAGACTCAACCGCTGCCAGTTTAACCTTTGAATGTTCCCACACATAACATCAAACCATAAACCAACCTGTCTTACTACTGGGAAAGCCAGGGAACAGTGGAAGAAGCCGGCATGTTGTAGTGAAATCACACACCTTGTATCCAGGGGTACATAGTTTTATCCACCCTAACAATCTGATGGAAGATAATGTAAGACGTTGCCCATCTTCGGAGACGCATTAAACCAGAAGCACTGCCAGTTAAGGTTTCACATGATTCTGTACTTAAATTTCAGAATAAACAGTATAAGCTATCATTGGGAGACATTAATATAAATCCGAAAATTGCTTTTTCCACTAAAAATGGGATATTATTGAATTAGGTTTCATCACAATACAAAATTGACCGATACTTTCTTTTTTGTCACCTTGACAGGTGCCAGGGTAAACATTTGGTGTCATCTAGTTCATAAAACATGTAATTTAGAATTGGTTTTAGTTTAATGATGACGCCAATTGAATTGTGCAACACCAGTCAAGGTGACGAAACGAAAACTGTCAGTGAAGACGTCTCTTCATTACAGCGCCATGTGTGACTGAGTTGGCGGAAGCTTTTTGCATACTCAGGGGCGTACTTACAAAAATACGCATTTGCGTATAACTTGACGATGCAAGTATAGGGTTTTAGCTTTTCAATTTTTTTGAATTTTGGAAGAAAAATCCAGTTTATTGTGTTTAAGCTGAGTGTCTTCATAGCTCATTTTAGCCCTGTGAAATGCTCTTCAACCATTTTGCGCAAAAGGGCCAAACCCCTGGCTTCATATAGGGGGACTATTCAGAGTGGGAACTCTATAAAATGCCCAGGAACGCGCTTGATACTTATATCTCATGCATCAGCTTTCTGCTGCAAGTGAGTTCTCTCTCAATAAGTATAATATACCAGTCGGTTTTAACAACGCACCCAATCCCCTGACATGGTGGGGGTATAGTCGGGCAAATGTACCATGCTTTTAACTTTCTGCATTGTCCCCTTAGTGCGGGTAAAATGTGCTGCATTTGATATACAAAGGCAAATATGACAATATAAAGTAAAACAGACGGTGGAGAAAACTGCCATGGTTTAAACAAAAGTCAAAGTCCCAGCTGTTCTCCAGTAAGAAATGACAAGTGCATAAATTCAAGTCCTCTTAAGGGTCAAGGGGGACCCCAAATTGCCTAGTAGTTCGGAACATGAATGATCAAAACAAAATGCGGACGTTCATGCTTGATTTCCACGTCCATTCTATATCTCCTTTGCATTCGAATGATTTTCAATTTCTGTGTTCCAGCTATACTGGCTTGCACAAGTTGCGAACGCCTTATGCGTTTTCACTGTCCATTAATCTGAGCTTGATGAAATATTGACGCCAAAAAATAATCATATTGGACGCAGAAACATCGAATTTACCTACTCGCAAGTTACAACAAGTGTATGCATACATATATGGAATAAGAGATAGCTTTAAAAAAGATATTCCCCTCATTTCAATTGTGAAATATATTTTTCGGTACATGTTTTTTACTCTTGCAAACTGGTGAAATGCCATCATGCGGCATTTCTTCAGGGTATGCACTGTTTTTTAAGGTTAAGAAAGATTTCAGGGCAAAAAAAAATTAGTAGCAGACGAAAAAGATAGATTCGAGTTACTGCTGACATCGCCCCTCTTAAATAAAGTTCAAAGTAAGTCTCCGTTGACGGACAAATCGTAATGTAAGGTGCAACTGAAAAATGTCTAATAACAGCAAAGTATTTATGTTATTGATTTTTTCTGTTTGTGGGTTCTGCCAACAAGACAGGTATATGGGTCTTCATAATTAAAACATAGTTCTATATATCTCGCAATCGGTTGTGTCTCACCAAAACAGCTTTGAAAATAATCCCTTTGAAGGCTTATATTTAAACATGGAATGGCGTGGAGCCATAGAGTAAAAAGGTATTGAGATTTGTGTTTGGGATATTATTTATTTATTTGTTCGTTTGTTGGTTATTTATTTATATATATTTTTTAAGTGAAATTCATAGTCCCTTCTCTAAGAGGTCAGAAATTGACCTCTATGTGCCTGGGTAGTGATTTTAGATAAAGTAAAAGCCACCACTCCAAAATTAGCACTCCATTCCTTGCTCCACTATACTTCTTGTATTACATAATACATACGAATGCATAACAAGTAGACACCCTCTTCTGACAAAAAATCAGAAGTGTGTCGCATTTGTTTGCTTAGACTTCCCATGGGTAATATTCATTTTTAAAGTACCTCTTTTATGAAAAATTAATACTTGTTAACTAGTTTTATGAAAATCAATACATGTCCGCGGGGAACTCAACTTCTCTAGACTGTGTTACGTCCCTTGAATACAATTCTATTTCAAAGAGTCTACAACTTCTCAAGTCGACATCTAAAATACTATCCGATAGGCTACTATCCCTTCCTTTAAATACGCAGAAATCCAACCCCAATTATGCATTTGCATGACAGTGATGTTTTCGCATTGGACATTTGCTTTGATATGTATTTTCATTCGATGACATGGGACAATTCAATCGAATGACCTATTTTTCTGTGTTTCGCCAAAACCAATTAATTATGAGACTTATCTTTCTTATGTAAACTTTCTGGTTATTCATGTTCTCTGTCTGTAGGCCTACTATACGTTCTGTTTGTTTTCCATTTATGTGTTTTACGTTTCCTTGAATGAAAAGTTCGACTCTGTTTCATGGTGGCACAAAACAATTTGAACTCGCCCACTGATAAATATAGAATGAATGACGTCAAACAATGATTGACAGTTTTGTGATTTTAGATTTTAATAGGGCACTATAGAATACTAATTTGAGAATTTCGTAGTCTATGAATAGCATCTTTGAATTCGTATTTATAGTTATGTATAGTCTGGGGCCAATTTCATCAACGGGTTTACGACGTGTTTTTGTCTTAAAAACATCGTACGAAGTTCGTGCGTTAAAAATCGGGTTTCATCAAACTATTGAATTTTGCGAACTTCTTACTTTTTGTCGTATATTTAAGACAAATATTTAGGTGTCGCAGCTGACATCTTTGTCTTAAATATTACTAACTAACTACTAAGGCTGCTGCATTTCACACGATTATAGAGGCTGAAGAACAAAAAATCGACAAAGGTTTAAATACCTCGAAAGTACTACAATCAAGACCACCCTTTACATACTATATGGTTTACCAAAATGAGAAAATAAGACCCCTTTCCTTGGTGCTTATGAGTTATTTATTTGTCCAAGTAACCTCTCCCACCCCTTCTACTACCACACTGTATACTGTCACCAAGAGATTCGCCTGTTGCCACCGTCAGTAGCTGAATGTATGCATAACCATCACGTCTAAGGGATGTAGTTTTGTATATTTTCACATGTCACCATTGTTTAAACAGTTATATACACATTCAAATGTACGGGTAAGTCATCGTCCATTTGTATGACTGCCAGGGATGACGATGATGAGGGGCATTTCGTCAATAACCATACGTTCAACATTCGATAAAGTTTCAAAACGTATGTTTTTGTATGAGTATGTACATGTGGGAGCTGTTCACAAGAGCTTTCACTAGAACTTTACATTCTCCATGAAGGGACATACATCCGGGTTAGCACAATCTCAGTTCCAACCGTATTACAAGTTGCATTCTAGATTTTTACGTTTTCGAAAATTTCGACTTGTTATCTTAAGCATCCAGGGCGTGGTGTTTAACTCGTTTACATCTTGCCTACATTTTGTGGGACGTTGGTAAACAGTGTAGATCCAGATCAGACTCCAAATGACCACGGTGGCCTCGGATCAGGTTCTCCACTGTTATTCGCTAGAAATTTGAATAAAAACACACAAAAAAAACAACACTCCAAAGGTGGCTATGAGCTCGTCCAAAAGATTATGATGGGAAACTCCCTTCGACATGTATGGGTAAACATAAAGTATGTTTACAAACGAGTAATTTTCGGGACACAGTTTCATGAAACATTACGTACCATTTGTTATGAATACAATATGATCTATCTCTTTTATGTTCAAATGATAATAGTATGTCCCTCTTAGGGATCTGTAATTGAGCATTACGACAATCAATCATCGGGCTGTGAAGAACAGCCGAGACAAGCGCCCGTAATTCCCAGGACAAAATTTCGAGAGCTTATGAAATTTGTCCGCAGTATTTTTGATGCTATCATTAATTCTGTGAATGGATGTTGAGGATATCGGATTTTATAATAATAATGAATTTGAAATATTATTTTTCTTCCAGACATGTTAGAAAAAAAAAACACTTCAGTTTCTAGTTCCTCTCAGTATATTTTGTGGTTTTAGGACAAGGTTTCTTATGATTTCGGGAAACCCATCATCTAAAGCCTCGTTTATATGCACAATTTGCACCCTGGTGCAAATTTACTCCCGGGTGCAAAATTACACCCGGAAGTAAATTTGCACCCCCTTATGTAGCCTTCATATGTCAATAAATTGTGTTAATAAGGTATTGGATTTGCTCTTTAAACATATCACAAATGTTTCAGTTTTACTTTAAGGAGAAATTCGATGTGTTAAGTTCAAGATACCGTCATGTGAGAAAAATGCAACTCCATTTGGTTTTATTTGCTTTATTTGTTTATACAATATTTAAGGAGAATAATACACTAGTCGTTTGTATCCACGGCCCCCACCTACGGGGATAGCCGTGGAATAGCCGGGGTAAGGTGCTGGACAATTACTTTTTGATTGTCCCAACATTGCCGGGGAAGTGTGGGGGTTATAACATTGGGACACTTACCCTGTTTGGATTTTCTGTTGTGTAGGGTTGGGCAAAGAGCAGGGATGTTACCATCAGCTTGTCCCAACAGGGCGGGGCTTATACCAGGGCTCTGGAAAGTGAAAATCATTATCCCCGCCCATCCCGTAGGTGGGGAGCAGTGGATACAAATGACTGGTGCATAAATGACACTTATAGAAGCTGTTGCAACAGTTCTAAGTAAATATATGACTATCTGGCCAAGAGTGGTGGACGAACGTAGTGCTTGAGAGTTATACATGTACTGATGACCCATGGCTTCCGAGTGTCTCGGGCTCTGCGACAAACTGCGCGAATAGCTACAACGGAATGTGCGTGTGCATTAAGTTGTTTCAATTGAACTGCTGGTGACAGTTTGACTTAGGACTGCGGAGAGCTGGACAATTGAGAACCTCTTCGTAATATAAAAATAAACGTCTTGTGAATGTGCGAAACGGGTTTGGTCTTCAATTGTTGACGAACTGACGAACTCTTCTAAATCTCTGTTAAGTTTCCGAAGGGAAATGACTTAACCGAGGTTAACAATGGCTACACGAGGTTTGGATTCCCAAATTGTGGGGGTAAGATAGAGGATAGACATATTTCAATTATTGCTCTGTCTGAATATCACGTTGATTACATGAATCGTAAAGGGTGGTACTGTACTCCGTTATTATGCAGGGGGAACCTTTTCACCGATGTGATGTGTACATCGTATAGCCTGGACTCGTGCATGGCGCCAGGGTTCTGGCAAACTCTGATTTCTTTTGCTGAGGTTAGGAAGAAATATTGTTCGGAAATAGAATCTTGCAGATCGAAGCCCATGGACCAGAAATTCCAGTTGTTCTGGGTGGAAACCCGGCATAGCCGATGAAGTAGTGACTACAGAAAGAATCCATGACCTAAAGTTTGATAAAGGGACTATTTATATAGTTTTTTTTCATACACATGTATATGTTCATATAGAACAGATGGGTACTTTATCAAAATCTTAGATCAAATTGTACATATGTGGTAACAAGTTGCGTTCATGTGCGCAATTTGCACCTAGGGGCAAATGTGCACCGGGTGCTAATTTGCCCCACCGTATTTGCACCACCTACAAAGGTGGAGCAAATTCGCACCCAGGTGCTAATTTGCACCCAGGTGCATTTTCATAAAACACCGTTTATATGACCAAAATACACCCCAGGTGCAAATTTACACCCCGCATATGAACGAGGCTTAAGTGTCAAAGAGTTTGGCTCCAGATCAGACGGACGTTTGACACAAGTATATGCAAAGAGTTAAAGGGATTGATTTCTTAATGGGGTATGCTGTCGCATCTCATGCGCGGGTCCAGTAATCTTTGTCAGGAAAACTTCAAGTTTGCAAGGTTCTGGGAGGGGTACCAGCATTTTCCAGGTGCTCCACTTGCAAATTTCTATGGGAACCTATAAAACTTGTGATTTTCCAAGGGGATGGGGGTCCGGACCCCCAGCCTTCATTCGGATCCGCAGATGCTTCTTCTTTAAAACTTTCGTCACATACCTACGTATTTTTCACTCTGTGTTACCACTTTACACGGCTATATAAAGTCCGCACGTGACCAATCACGTGATATTTGGAGACTAGAGTTAGGCAAAGTTAAAAATACGACGTTTTTAGTGAAGCGCAAATTTTTGTTCTTACGAACAATTTAAGATGTTTTGATGAACCTGACGTACGCACTTCTCAGAAAACAACGTACGTACAATTTAAGATATATCGTACGAACTTTATTGATGAAATTGGCCCCTGACCAGTTAAGAGAGACTGGGCGGTTCTTAGCAAAGACACACCCATGCACGCTTCCATTTAAAAATTGGTAAGACAACGTGTATTTATTCACATGTAAAACGCTTTACAGCTATATACCTGTATATACCTGTAGTAGCTTTGAGCCCATTGCGAGAAAAAAAGCATCTCGAATTAATTTGGATAACAAGGAGACTGACTAGTCTAGATATATGCCCACTGACAATGTTTCGAAATTTTAACTATTCGAATTATAATGCTGAATAAGAAAATAAATTAATGGTCCGCAATGAAAAATTAATACTATAAATTGGTCAGCAAACATCTGCGTGTGGCGAAGGCTCCCACGAGCCTGCAGGTACACATACCAATGTACGCGTGATCTCGCCAGGGCTTTCGCTTCTCGCAAAAAAAGAGTATGCACGATGAAGAAGATCTCAAACAACTTTAAGACATCTAGTTTCTCTGGACACGCCAGAATGAGCGATTATTAGAGGCTTTTTCGAATATGCGATAAGACCAAATCTCATGTTTGTATGCCCTTTTCTCATAATCCAGATACTTAACCCTTGTCCCGCATAATTCTTATTGGTGATTTATTATTATTGTATCAGGCTTAAAAATCAAACCAGTTTTGCCATACAGATAGAATTTGAAGAAAGTGCAAACCTACCCTCTCCCAAAACTTTCACAACATATCTATCCGGAAAATGCAATGCAGCAGGTCCCAAGCAGCATACTAAAGATAAACGTTTACCAGGCATGCTAATATATAAAGTTGGTCACCCTTGTGGTCTGCGCTTCAGTTGGTTGCACGAGTAAAGCGTACATAGGCTTTTCACCCGATTTACTGTAGACTAGTCTTATTTGACAGTGTATGACAGCGCCCGGTTTCTGTTAGTTTGTCGCACTATATTTATCAATAAGTTCGCCAAGAAAAATCATTCATATAATAGCTCACTGTATGAACATCAATTTGATCATATTATAATCAATTTGACGCTCAAACAGTGAGCTGTTATATGCATGATTTTTTCTCAAGTTGTATTTCATGTCTGAACTGTTTTAGGTATTTCGAATGTCGGCAAAAGCATGGTTTGTTTTTACCACTTGATAAACTCATAAAACTCCAAGAAAGTCCCGTGACCCAAGACAGAACAGATTCAGGCAATGTACATTTTCATGATTTGTCCCCTGGGAATGGGTCGAGTAACGTCATTAGTCAGGTATGTATAAGATATACAGTGAGCCACTTTAGTTACGCACCACTTGTACAATTTAAAATTACTCGGAAAAGAATGTGATATTTTCATTCTGAGACTACCAACGTAAATAGCAGCTATATTTACATTAGCCATTGAAATTTCATTGTGATCGGATCAGAAACGAATGAGAAAATATATCTTTAAGTGCACTACCCTCAAAACACCATTTCACATTGCATTATCTCGAATGAAACTCATATCACATTGCACTTTTTTCAGGGTCGAATTTCTGCTATGCCGGAGATAAGAGCCGATTTATTCTTGGCAATATCTTAGACTGGAATTTGTTTGTTAACTTCATCTTTTTTTAATTGTTTTACTATTATGGTTACCAGCTGGCCAATGTTTGAAAAAAAGTTGGTTTTAGTACTTTTTAAAGTTAGTTAAAGTTTCGTATGATTCTGAGTAAACTAGTTATCAAAACACTTCTTTTATAATTTCATTTAAAAAAACATATATCCGCCGTTTATTTTCGTAAAAAAAAATAATGGATTTATCGGCGCCATGGTGTTGACGTTAGTGATGACGTCACTACTACCAAGGCTATAAGACGTGTCAATGATAAGATGTTTTAGTGTTTTGATACTTCTATGTCAACAAGTGACTCATAACAAAACAATTTGCGAAGAAAAACCTGTTTGATTATTGTAACTGACGTTAAGATGACGTCAAAATGAGCATTTCTTCAAAAAGTAATGGTGTTACTAAATTCAACGACCAAAAAAGGGGTTTATTTGAATAAAATAATTGTTTTTGGTGTTTTTCTGTCACAACGATCACCATGGATAATGCCTAGCGCAAAACAAAAATAAAAAATAAAGTTGTTCAGGTTGCACGTGCATTTTTGTCAAAATTGGAAAATCTATGTGTCTTGATCCACATCTGAATTAAGGGTGAGGTTGGCGCCGTTAAACCGGTTTAAGCCCTCCAGTAAAATATTTTACTGACCGTTCCAAGGCGGTACTTCTTTTGTGGATCTTTTATGTTTTTGTTCTGTCTTGTGTTTGCTATGTTTTGTGCGCGTCTGTTTATATGTGCTTTGTGGTTACCTGCTGGGAAAGGGCTGACCTCTTGGCTCTCGTTTGTGGTGTCTTCTGTGAGTTTGTCACTTTCCCATTGGTATCCTGGGTCAGGTGTGGTACTTGATTGTATCGATTCCTGATCTTTGCACCATTACTTACTATGACGTAGCAGAATGATTCGCATGAGTGATTCCAATATCTTTTTTTGATGTCATCAAACAGATAAAATGTCAATAATTAAATTATCATAGTGAATGTCCAATTCCATCATTTTTGTCAAAAAATGTGGGCCCTGAAAAAATGGTGCGCAACTAAAGTGGCTCACTGTAATAGCTATTTAATTTTTGCCAGTAAAGGCGGCACCTGTGTTGAACGTACGTCCACCTATTGAGGCAAAGAATACATAGAAAGTTAATTATTCTTCTGGATATAAAACCAAATGCCATTGCTATCCTGAATTGTCCAACACATGAAAGCAGAATTAAACATAACAAGAAAATTATAACTGTTATAAAACATGTTATGAGGGGCGGTTCGTAGAAGTGTATTATTAATAGAAAGTATTTGGAATGGTTAGGGTAAAATAAAATGAACATGATTGGCAATGCCATCAAATTATCAAACATATGCCAATGGTGGACATTAAGTTTCGGTCTAGAACATATTTTATTGCAGTAAAGTTAAACTTTACCTTATCGATATGGATTTGTCTGACTTTCGATGCATTAAGGTTAAATTACAAAATCAGATTATACCAGTGCTTTGCAATAACATCAAAGTATTCATGTTATTGATATCTTCTGTTTGTGGGTTCTGCCAACAAAACAGATATATGGGTCTTCATAATAAAACATAGTTCTATATATCTCGCAATCGATTGTGTCTCACCAAAACAGCTTTGAAAATAATCCCTTTGAAGGCTTATGTTTAAACATGAAATACCGTGGAGCCATAGAGTAAAACGGTATTGAGACTTGTGTTTGCGGGTATTATTTATTTATTTGTTTGTTGGTTATTTATTTATACATTTATTTTTATAAGTGAAATTTATAGTCCCTTCTCTTTGAGTCCAGATGTTGACCTCTATGTGCCAGCTAAACTAAAAGAAACCAATCCAAAAATAGCACTCACTCCATGCTCCACTATACTTCTTGTATTACAAAATGCATACAGATGCATGACAAGTAGACACCCTCTTCTTACAAAAAAAAAAAAATCAGCAATGTGTCGCATTTGTTTGCTTAGACTTCTCATGGGTAAAACACATTTTAAAAGTACCTCTTTTATGAAAAATCAATGCTTGTTAACGAGTTTTATGAAAATAAATACTAGTAAAAGCACAATACTGTCAATCATTGTGTCGACTTCTAAAATATTATCCAAAAGCCTGCTATCCCTTCCTCTATATAAGCAGAAATCCAACCCAATCAAGCATTTGCATGACGGTGATGTTTTCGCACTGGACATTTGGTGTGATATGTTTCTTCATTCGATGACATGGGACAAACCAATCGATTGCCGTATTTTCTGTGTTTCGCCCAAACCCATAAATTATGAGGCTTATCTTTCTTATGTTAACTTTTCTGGTCATTCATGTTCTCTGTCTGTAGGCCAACTGTACGTTCTGTTTGTTTTCTATTTATGCGTTTTACATTTTCTTCAATGAAAAGTTCAATTCTGTTTTATGGTGGCACGAAACAATTTGAAGTCGCCCACTGATAAATATAGAATGAATGACGCCACACAATGATTGACAGTATTGTGATTTTACTAAGACATTATAGAAGACTAATTCGTATTTATAGTTATGTATCGCCCAGAAAATTAAAAACAAAAAACAAAAATATGGCCTTTCAGCTACCTTTATTATCTGTTGTAAATTACTGGGTTGATTATTGTCTTTTTTGCACAACCTCCATCCTTAACTTCTGTTTGGTGAACTCACATTCGACAGTCATTGAGGAAATATACAAAAACCAAGTTCTAATTGGTCACTTTTCAAACTCATTATTTCTGACCAAACGCTAATAAAATTAAAATGATTTTTTTGCCTATATATGTGCATTTTAATGGGCAAACGTCTAGCAGTATTTTGAACAGTTTTCTTTTACTTCAAAGTTTTTTGGGTTAAAATGCAAAAATCGACTTTTTGTAAGAAAAAATGGTTTTGAGAGTAGTTTTTATAAAATTTATGTTTAGGTGGTTACAAACTGGTCTGTCCGACAGGAAAAACACCAAACAATTGAAACTTTGCTCATGGTGGATTTTTTTTACGCATTTTCAAAATGTTGCATATTTTTTTTTTTGAGATTTTTGAAATTCACCAGTATTTCCTGGTAAAGTTGTTAAATGCACTTAATTTTATTTGAACACTATATGCCAAACACAGTAGAACTTGATTAGTCCATTTTGGGCGATTATTGTTTTACGACTACTGTTCACTTCAGGTTTCAATGTGAGAGTTTAAACATCCATTTGGTTGCATAATATTTTTTTTTCAATTCTTAAGACAGATGGTGACGTCTTGTGATAATGAATAATCGCTGAAAATTTCAATGTCGTGTCGTTGATAATAAAGCGTACAGAGCAGTGCAAAGTCTCTATGTAAATTGCAAGCTTTAAGCTGAATTTCAATGAGTAACCTTCTAAAAGTGTTTGTCTTATATTGAATAGTAGCAAAATCGACGAGTCCGATGGAATCAAAACTTTTGAGGTTTATTCTTTTTATATCACGCTAGCCAGTAACATCTTCAAACAAACAAACAAAAACGTTAATTTGTGTTATGGTTTATATCGTAGAAAAATTGTGACTTTTTGAAATGAGGGTACCTTTTCTCTAGCTTCGTCGGTGCAAGAAGTACACTTCATTTTTAAATGAAATAACTTGCAGAGTCTCGGCAAAGTATTGCTTCACTTAAAAACATGAATTTTTTATACCCTATGTTTTACTTTCTGAACTAGCGTGAAAATATAAGGTGACCAATTAGCAGTTGGTTTAAGCATATGAATATGTGTCACGACTTTATAATGTCTTAAGGTTTGTGTTAAATTTAATTTTAAGCAGATTTTCAAAATCAGTGGTATTTTTCAGAAAATGCATTTCTGAAAATGCAATTTTCAAAATTGTGTTAGAATCAACTGCTTATAAAAGTTCTTCCAAATTGGACAAGTAAGATGTAAACTGCAGTATGGATGAAGCATATACCCCAAATAAATGAATTTACACTTTTGTCTCCAGAACATGCATGCATAGATTCATACAAACTTTTTTTTCTGAAACACATGCATAATATTGAATATTGAATACAATGTATGATATACTATATAATGAACCGAAAAAACGGAAAGGAAAAAACAATGCAAGATATAAGCGTTCAGTATAGAATGGACTAATTTTCATTGATTGCATTTATCTTTTCAATTTAAGCAAAGCCCGGGCCAAGCAAAGAAACGAAGTGCACCACTGCGATGTAATGATTGTGAGGGATGTGAGCGAAATCAGAAAGGAGAGGATTGCCAGGAATGTAGATATTGTAAGGACAAGCGAAAAAATGGTGGACGTAACACACTGAGAAAACCCTGTGAGAAAAAGACGTGCACAGGAGTAAGTATGGGCGGCAACGCGAGAAAACCTGTCTTTGGGTTTCCGACAAAGTTAGATTGAAACCAGCCTCCTCAGCTACAGAGACTAGCTAAAAAATCGAAATTTCGCTCGTAGCAAGTCTAGCTATAATACTTTCTTACTCGTAAGTGAATTTTACAGCCGCTGATTAGACTGCGTGGATCCCCTTTTTTATTTGCAATCACCTGAAGACATGTTTTCTCTCGTGGAGACCCAATTATGCAAACTAAGCATAATAATAACAAAATTCTGTATTAAATGGAAAAATTGCACCGGTCATTTTGATCCTAGTCACAGTACCTACAGGTAAGTAGACATAACTGAGCTGAATTGCTGAGAATTAAACATCTACGTATTCCGGCAATCGTGTTTTAATTTCTGGTTAAGAATAATGGGGAAATAGTCTGATCATTTCTTGTCGTCGTTGCCTTGATAGTCATCTAAATATCGTCTAGACCCATAATAGACGACACCACTAAGTACAGACAATGACACCAAGCACGCAAATTAGAGTTACGTTTAAGGCATTTGGAAAATGACATTATCGAAACAATGTTGCCTGAGCAACCATGTTAACAGTTCATTTGGGCATACTGAAGAGCTGATTTACGCATCCTCATATTTATACAAAACGGGGCCTGACAAATTGCTTGTTCTTATTGTATTGTGATTGAAACAGCAAAAATATTATCACATTTTGCTTTTTTAGCAAATAAGGCCTAGTTTTAAAGACGACAACGGTGCCTTACACATCAAAAGAACTCAATCCGAGATTGCTGTTGAAGAACAGTCAATTGTACAAGAGCCAAGCATGAAAAAGGTAATCCAATATTACATGGTTTACACAATCAATTTACATCAGTGTACTTGTAATTTACATTTAATTATGAGGGAAGGGAACTCTGGGAAACAAGTACTTGGATTAAATTGTTTCCCAGGGTTCCCTTCCAATTCCCTTCCCTAAAAGTGTTTCCCAGCGTTTCTTTCCCACCCCCTCTGAATTAAATGTAAATTACAAGCACACATATGTAAATTGCGTGACCCTAAATGTGATGCAAGTTGTGCGTATTATTAGTACCTTTTTTAAGGTTTTTTCATGAAAATGTGAAAATGAAACGAACAAGAAAATGAATGTGAAGTTAGCAGTAGCGCTACTGATGTACTGCTGGCAGCAGTTACTGCTATTGCTGTACTGCAGTAGGAACGGTGAAAGATTGTTTAAGCTATCTGAGATATGTTTACCTGCAACTACATTTGTAATCATGATAAAGACGGCCATTTTTTAAATTAAAAGTTGTTAGTTTATTCTATGCTAACAACTTCGTAGATAAAATGAACACGTTACCCTAAGAATAACGCGCCCAAATGAACTTCAATGGCAGTAGCAGTAGTTACTATGATGTTGGCAGTAGGAACAGCGAAAGAGTTAAAAGTTATCTGAGATATGTATACCTACAACTGCGTTTGTAATCCAGATAAATGGCTATTTTTGAATGTAGTGTTTACAAAGATGGTCATTTTTCAATTAAAAGTTGTTAATTCTTCGTTGATGAAATGAAAATGGTACCCAAAGAATAACACGTCAATATTAAATTCAATGGCAGTAGATTCTGCTACTGCTGTACTGCTGGTAGTAGCAGTTACTGCTACTGCTGTTCTGCTGGCAGTAGCAGTATATCCTAATTCTGTACTGCTGGCCGTAGCTGTGCTGTAATGTTGGCAGTAAGACCAACGAAAAGTTTCATAAATATATCTGAGCTATGTATAACTGCAACTGCATTTGTTTTCCTGATGCATAGCTATTTCCAATTCAGTTAAGACTGGTTTCCATTCACGAAGACGGTCATTTCTTTTCTTTTTTTAATATAAAAAGTGTTAAATCTAGGTAAAAAACTTCGTAGTTGGAATGAAAACTTAATCCCAAGAATAACACGTCCATATTAAATTCAATTGTACTGTTTGCTGTAGCATTAGCATTAGCTGGCAGTAGCAGTAGCTACTTTTACTGCTATTATATGGCAGTAGAAACGACGAAAAAAAAATAAGTATAACTGCAACTCCATTTGTAAACTAGATAAATAGCTTTTTTTGGAATTCAATTTTTAAAGCCAGTTGACAATCTGTTTGATCGAGACGGAAGGGCTGTGGGTTCGAGCCTCACCAGCGTCCCTATGCTGTGTCCTTGAGCAAGACACATTTATCTTTGCTAAGTACAGGTTTAACCCAAGAAGACCCATCCAATCATAACTGATTAAATTGTTGACTGGGATGTAAAGAATCAAATCAAACAAAATAAAAAACAATCTGTTTGACGATATTAAAACAGAATCCGAATCAGCAACAGGCAACTGGTAACTGAGTTGATGGTTGCCGTTTCAGTTGCTGATTCAGGTGTTGATCAGAAACAATGTTTGCACTGATCCTTAATAAAAAAAATGCAATTTTTAAGGCAGTTGCCAGTACGTTTTACCGATTTAAAAAAATCCGAATCTGCAACCGTCAACTGGCACTTGAGTTGCCGTTGCTGAATAAGTTGTTGCTTTGAAAAAAAAATTGTTCTATTCCAGAAGGCTAAAATTTCATTTGAAATCAAATGTACACTATTGGACAATGAAAATATCCCCGCTTAAGGCCAGTTTTCTATTCATTTGCCGAAATGAATTCAAAGCGAATTAGACAACTGGCAACTGAGATTTTGAGTTGCTGGTTGCTGATTCAGTTGCCAATTCAAAATAAAGATTGTATTTATTTCAAGAATGCTGATAGCTGATTTGAAACGAGGTTTGCACAGTTCCAGAATGCTAATAGAAGTTTTTTATTCCAGCTTCCAATCCAGTTGATGATTTGAAAACGAAATCCTAATCTGCAGGCAAAATATTTGCTACCATGTTGCTGCATTCTTGATTGTCTTTAATTTGATATGCAACATGACCATATTCTGAAAAAGCTGAATTTTGACCGGTTGACCCTCTACCCAAGGTCTGGGGAGGGGGGGGGGGGGCGGGGGGTTCTGCAGGCAAAATAATTGCCACCATGTTGCGGCATTCTTGATTCTTTTTAATTTGATAGACAACATGCAACATGACCATGCTCTTAAAAAGTTGAATTTTGACCTACTGGCCCCATCCCCAAACTTTGGGGGTAAGGGGGGGGGGGGAGTTTGTGCCCTAAATATTTGCTACCATGTTGCTGCATTCGAGATTCTCTTTAATTTGATATGCAACATGACCATGTTCTTTAATATTTGAATTTTGACCTACTTCAAGTAGTCTGTGCGCAAAATATTTGCTACCATGTTGCTGAATTCGAATTTCTCTTTAATTTGATATGCAACATGTCCAAGTTCTTTAAAAGTTGAATTTTGACCCACTGGCCCCATCCCCAGGGTCTGGGGGTGAGGTGGTGGGGGTGGGGTAGGGGGTATGAAGCAAAATATTTGCTACCATGTTGGTGCATTCTTGATTCTCTTTAACTTGATATGTAACATGACCATGTTCTGAAAAAGTTGAATTTTGACCTACTGACCCCGTCCCTAGGGTCAGGGGTGTAGGTTGGGGGTCTGTGGGCAAAATATTTGCTACCATTTTGCTGCGTTCGAGATTCTCTTTAATTTGATATGCAACATGTCCATTTTCTGTAAAAGTTGAATTTTGACTTACTGACCCAATCGCTAGGGTCTTGGGGGGTGGGGGTGGTGGGGGGGGGGGGGGGGTAGGGGGTATGTGGGCAAAATATTTGCTACCATGTTGGTGCATTTTTGATTCTCTTTATCTTAATATGTAACATGTCCATGTTCTGAAAAAGATGCATTTTGACTTACTGACCCAATCCCAAGGGTCGGGGGATGTAGGGGGTGTAGGGCGGATATGTGGGCAAAATATTTGCTACCATGTTGCTGCATCCGATATTCTTTTTTTTTATTTGATATGCAACTTGACCGTGCTCTGAAAAAGTTGAATTATGGTCTTTTGATCCCACCCCTAAGTCCCCAGGGGGTGAGACACAGGCCTTCGATCGAAAATCACCTTTGATATGTTTCATATTTATTTGACCTTTCTCTGCATGCGAAATTTTCGTAAAAATATTGACAACTTACTGAGTTTTGCGAAAGTTGAGTAATTGACCTTTGACCACACAAAAAGGGGTCGGTGGGGGGGGGGTAAAAAAATTATCACTGTGATGCTTATCTACAGGCACTAGGTAATCATGGCCTATAGCGAGAAGTTGTCTGATATTATAGTTTTGGAGAAATGTAAAGTTTATTCCACAAAAAAGGCCAATATAGCTTTTGCATAAGCCTAAGTCAAAAAAGGGCCATAAGTCTGTCAAAAGTTTGCAAATGACCTCTAATTTCGAACTTGATCTGTAATTTTTGATGCTTTACCCTTCTGTAAAATTTGAAAGAAATTGTTGCATCCCTTCAAAAGTTATTGATAGGAAACAACAAAATTGACAATAAACCAAATTTAAGTAAAAGAAGGACCATTCCTCAGTCAAATTTTTGCAGATAACCCCCTTTATCAAACTTGACCTCTATTTTATGATGCTTGACCCTCTCTGTAAAGTTTTAATGAAATTGATGCATCCCTTCAAGAGTTATCGATCGGAAACCAAACGTGTAACGCTGCGGAGGACAACGACGACGACAACGACGATGACGCCGCGGGAGTCATGATCCCTATGTGTCATCCTTGCTTCGCAGGTGACACAAAAATGATGGTCTTCGTGAATTGAAACCAGTCTTAACTGGAGTCCACTTTATATCAGCATTACAAATGCAGCTGCAGTTATACACATCTCAGATAACTTAAAAAACCCTATCGCTGTTCCTACTGCCACCATCACAGCAGTAGCAGTAACTGCTATACTGCTACTGCCACCTTCATACTGGTAACAAGAAGACTGAAAGACCAAGTGTTGTAACACATTTCACATTTAGAAGCTCATACTAATTATAAGCTTTTACGAATTCATGGCTTTTACACAAAATGTCAAATAGTTACATGTTATTATGTATAACAAAATTCATGACTTTAGCTAAAGAGTGCGTAACGAAAAACAATTTTTTATTTCTCAGCCAAACATATTTGTTGGTACCCAAAAGAACAATCTAGATGAGACGGTTCTTTTGAGCATCCAAAACATATATTTAAACTGAAGGGTATGAAAATATTTACATTTTTACGCTTAAAAATTTTATTTATCTAAACCTATGGTATTCATATTTTACATGTAAATGTTCACTTGTAAGATTGTTCATCTGAACTCACATGCCAAACTCCATGTTTTTGCAACGTACAATAAATTCTGTGTTACGAAGAAAAAAAAGAAATGAGTCCTGTTGGGTATGAATGACATGGATCTAGTCGTCAATAGAATTGTTACTTTGTCTTGTCGGTATACAATGCTAACATACAGGATGACGTTTCAGCGAGAGTTTATATGCCTAATTCTGAGGGTAGTGTTCTGATGAAAGTAAGTAAGGGTGTAAAGATCAGGAATCGATACAATTAAGTACAACACCTGACCCAGGATACCAATGGGAAAGTGACAAACTCACAGTAGACACTACAAACGAGAGTCAAGAGGTCAGCCTTTTCCAAGCAGGTGACCTAAAAGCACATATAAAAGACGCGCACAAAAGCATAGCAAACACAAGACAGAACAAGAAACATAAAAGATCCACAAAAGAAGTACCACCTTGGAACGGTCAGTAAAATAGTTTACTGGAGGGCTGAAACCGGTTTAACGGCGCCAACCTCACCCTTAATTTAGATGTGGATCAAGACACATAGATTTTACATAGAGCGTTCCATTGAGATTCCTGGAAAGGGATTACTTCATTTTTATCAACAACTATCATCCTTGATAGGTAACCAAAATAGTCACAGGGCAAACATGTTTTTGCCAAGTTTATTCAACTCTCCCTATGAGACAGACTATGAGTGCAATTGTATTGTGATCAATGGCAAAATACCCCATGTACCTTTAAATATTTTGTGCAGTGTATGTAGAAACTACAAGTAGCGGTATCTAAACGGAGAACAATAAATGCATCGATTAGGGTGCGCTCAGGTGCACAGGTTTGATTTGATTTAATAAAAATCAGTTTTCACATGACAGGCCATGATAAAATACAACATATTTGAATTTCAGAAGAAATGGGCAGATTCTGCAGACTGTGAAGATAGATTTACTCTGAAGGTAAAGCGTTTCTCTTATTTTCACATTAATTACGTGAAAAGGCATTTAACTATATGGGCCAAAGAATCTGTCTCATCTTCCATTCAATGACATGGTTCACTGCATATCTTTTACTTTTCAAAAATAGTTAGTGAGTATGATCAGAAAATACTACAATAACAAACCGTAGACAACCCTATAGCACCTTAAGGAAGAGTCGCTCAACCATCACGAGACACCAGTAAGACAAATAAAGTAAAGCAACCAGCTCTCTCTTCCCCATAAAGATGATTGCAATACTAGAATGGACATAAAGTAATGTACAACAAAACATAGAACAATTACAGACTCCCACAATGGGAGTAACAATAAACAAAAAGTCAACGACAACAGAACCACCGCCTTAGAACGGACAGCAGCCTAAGCCACCGGGGGCTTAAATGCAATTTACTGGTACCAAATCTTCGCCCTAGATTCTGTTGTTGTTGAAGTACAAGAAATGTTCAACTCTCATGGAGGCCAAACTTCTGATTTAGTTACTTGATACGCATTATAACCTCTAGTTTGTCAATGATTCATCACAGGTTACGTTTAATTCACAAGGTTTATGTCCGAAAAAGCTCATTGCAACACCTGGAGAACCATGGGGTTTACAATATCACGCCTTAAATGAAGCAAAACAAAATCGTCCATTGAGTCCTTGCGGTCGAAAAAGCCTGGTCCCAAACAACCTTAATATATGACTTTAAGGCCGGACCATCATTGCATCCCGTACACCATAAAGGGCTCAGTAAAGCTATTAAACGTGTGAACAATAAACTTAGAACAATAAAATCATTGACAAGAGATTGCTCAGGTGCACAGACTGATATGTGCCTGTTTTGTTTGACTTAACAATAATCAGTTTTCACGCAACAGGCCATGATAAAATACAATACAACTAAATGTATGTCTTTTAGTAAGGACCATAATCGCATCCCATGCACCATAAATGTTTCGTTAAAGTTATTAAACGTGTTTTGGTTTATCACTTACAGCTAATCCAGACAAGGGATGCATACAAATCATTATGAAAGTTTCTTCTAAGTAAGTAAGGGTGCAAAGATCAGGAATCGATACAATTAAGTACCACACCTGACCCAGGATACCAATGGGAAAGTGACAAACTCACAGTAGACACCACAAACGAGAGCCAAGAGGTCAGCCCTTTCCCAGCAGGTGACCACAAAGCACATATAAATCTCTTGTCAAACTATGAACTTACCATTCATATTCATTGAAGGATTATAAAGTTAATTGGCAAGCATAGAAAAGATTTTAATATGTGTTTCTTTTACTTTTCACAAGGTGTCGATATGACAATGAAGTTTATATAGGTAAGGGGTAGGTTGATAACTCCCTTGAATATTTGAGAAATAATTTTGTTGGTAGTTTCCTCTTATCTTCATCAAAATCTATGTTCATAATCTCTTCACAATAGAACCTGGACAAATATTTTCATTTCCAACAGGTTTGTTGTGTGGTAACATTACACTTGTTTTGAAAACCAATCACTGATGAAGATTGAAATGAAGATTAAATGAAATCAGCTCTAAGGTTCTTTCAAAGGTTAAGAGTCAACTTTCCTATCCACTATTGAATTTGAAAATAATTGGAAGATAATTAAGAGATTTGGAAGAAACTTTCATTATTGTTTGTATTAATCTCTCCCTGGATTCGCTGTAACATGCAGACTGTTACATCACAATTGTATTATAGCAAACTTTTTATAGCTCTTAGAAACTGATCATTTTTAAATTATTTTCATACTTTATCATAGTAAAAGTCTGGTTCGATAGGCCTGGTATTATAGAACATGGGCCTCTTCGCAAGAAAACGTGCCGTCGGGGGTTTGCGAATAGCACAAGGGCAGACCAGCCTGCGCATCCGCGCAGTCTGATCAGCGCCTTTGTTATTCGCTTTTGGAAAGTATCATATGTTAACTTGCATCAAGTAAAATTTCAATTCTCTAGCTAGTATCAGTAGCTGAGGAGACTGGTTTGAAACTCGCTTTGTCGGAAACCCCGAAGACAGGTTTTGTCGCAACGAGGCCCATATGGCATTGTATCACCATGTTCCAAAGGGGAGCACCGATAGCTCAGATGAAAGAGCACCTGAATCTTGATTGCAAGGTCGCTGGTTTGATGGGGGATAGAGAGAGCTGGTGATTGTTGTGTGGCTCTTCATCGCGGTGCCATGGATTTGTCTGTGGTTTGTGATTGAGGTATTGCCTAATCATACTCACTTCCTACGGAGTAGTGTTTTGTACTTGAGCATGACACTTCATTCACATTGCTTTGTACTGGTTAAACTCTGAAAGTTGTCCGAAAATGATTTAAAACTTATTAAGGTGAGCTAATAGGATCAGACTTGAGCCGGTGTCTCTATGTGTGCCCATTCACACTTTCAAACATGAATAACGCTGATACCATTGGGCCAACTGCATTCAATTTTTATCTGAAGCATTCTTGAAGTGAGGGAAAGGCTACATAAGGTTATGGACAAGATCAGATAAGAACTTTAGTTTCCTATGCAATAGATAACAACTATATGGATATAATGGTAAGAATGTTGTAGCACACTCATTTTAAATAAATCTCATTCATTCTTGCAAGTAACAAAGACAACCATAAAATTTCAGATCAAATTTGAAATGGACTGTGGTGTTAGTTGTTTTGTGTGTTTGGTTTGATGCTTTATATCCCAGTCAACAGCAATGGTCATGTCGAGATGGTCTGCTCACTTAACCACGTTTTTTCTCTGGACAAGATTAACAGTTAACCAGTACTTAGTGCACATACTTTCGCTTCGAACTGAAATAACTATTCTTGAATCAGCGAAAGGGTGGATTTGGGCAGTAGAATTTATTTCATGATCAAAACCAAAGATATTGGACCGGGCTGGGATCGAACTTGCGACTACTAGATCTGCAGTCAGACATGTATCTGCAGTCAGACACGTTACCAACTGCACTAGGCGGCCCAACTGGTGTTAGCTATGTTTGAACCGCTGGGAAAATTCCTGAAAAAATTCCTATAGACTTATAAAGGGGGAGTTGTTATGAACACTCTAGCATCTATTTTTTTGACTGGTTCTTTCTTCATACTTGCAGGTAACAAAGCCGACCATGAAATCTTGGATGAGTTTAGCCCTTTCATTTTTGATTGGATTATCTTCATTCACCAAGGTCTGCTGAGTTGCAAAATTCCCTTAGATTTATTATGGGAGACTTATTGTGACCAGCCTAGAGTTAATTTTTACTTGATTTGTTCGTACTTGCAAACTACAATGGCAACCAATAGAAAAGCTTTGATATGTTTGAGTTTCTGTAAAATCTTACATCTAAATATGGAGTTAACTGCCTTAAATATCAATTTTCTACACTTTTTGATTGCTATTAATCCTTTCTATTTTAAACTTGCAGATTGCAAGGGCATGCAAAATACCTAAGATGGGTTTAGATGTTGGTTTCGATTGGACCACACAAAAACAGAGTTATCTGTAGCTAGACCCACCTTGGCTCAATTCGTGGTTTTCTTTAGCTCTGACTATCTGTGAGTCATGAGCCCTTTTCTTTGTTTCATCATGGTGTGTTAATTTGGTTAGAGTGTTTCTCCATGATTAAACATTGCATTAGTTAGATGGCCTCCATGCAAGCTGAACATTTCTTGTACTTCAACAATAGCAGAATCTAGGGCGAAGATTTGGTACCAGTAAAATGCATTTAAGCCCCCCGGTGGCTTAGGCTGCTGTCCGTTCTAAGGGGGTGGTTCTGTTGTTGTTGACTTTATGTTTGTTGTTACTCTCATTGTGGGAGTCTGTTATTGTTCTATGTTTTGTTGAACATTACGTTATGTCCATTCTAGTATTGCAATCTTCTTGATGGGGAAGAGAGAGCTGGTTGCTTTGCTTAATTTGTCTTCCTGGTGTCTCGTGATGGTTGAGTGGCTCTTCCTCGTGGTGCCACGGGGTTGTCTGCGGTTTGTGATTTTGGTATTTCCTAATTATACTCACTTACTATTTTAGATGCCATTGAGCACCAAAAATACCTCATAGACTAATAAAGGGTAAATTGTTACTTAAGAATAATTCAAAGTATTTTGCTGATTTACCCTCTGGCTCTCAGGTAAGCGAATGTTGCCCTTTGAATTACTTGTCATTAAAATTTCAACTGTAACATGTATGATGTTTGTCTGTTTAATATGTTATTAACAAGTTTCTGTTGAACCAGATATTGGAGATATTGATGGTAAACAAGTTGTTGTAAACAAGATGTTTATTTGATAATAAGATTTATAAATAAGGATGACAAATCATCTTTAAATTAAAAATGTATTGCCATGGAAGTTTCCAGAAAAGTCTGGAATTCCCTAGAATTATCTTTTCCGTGCCAATTGAAGCTTTGAGTAAGTTCTGGAAGCAAGCAGATTCATTGAGAAGTGTGTGGAAATTTCTAGAATAAATAAATATAGCACATAATATCACAGTTTGTTATTGATTATTCCTGAGCTTTTTAAAGAGTATATACGAGGCTAGTCGAGACACATTCTCTTGAATTTTAAATAACAAAACAACAACGTCAGTGGAAAACGTGGAGCACCAAAAACGAAATTAATGAGTGTACCTAAATACAATTTTGAAATGAAATTTAAACCAAATGTTTAAATGTAATTTTTGTTTCAGCTTGCAAAAGTATTCAATTTAAACACCTTCTAATGGATTATTAAGCTTAATTTTTGAAAGGAATCAAAAAAATTATTTTGGTCTGTTAAAATTTTAGGTGAAATTCTTAATAAATTGAAGTCTAGAGGTTTTCTAGCATCTGGTTTGTGTACACATGATTTCTCTACGTTCTATACTACATTGCCTCATAATATAATCAAAGAAAAACTAACAGAATTAATTGAACATTTAACAGAGAGGGCTCACTTTATTTGGCTTGCAATGATAAAAATACCTTTTTTTACATCTGAACAACCTAAACGATATAAATTGTGGTCATGTCAGAAAATGTGTGATGCTCTCCATTATTTTTAGGACAATATATTTATGAGATTTGGCTCAAAATTATAAAGACAAAATGTAGGTATTCAAATGGGTTCTAATTGTGCTCCTCTTGTTGCAGATTTGTTTTTGTTTTGTTTTGAGAGAGACTTCATTTTGTCTCTGTCAGACAATAATTAAACTGATATTATTGAAGCTTTGAACGCCACCTCCAGATATTTACATGACTTACTTAATATTGATAATCCTTATTTTGAACAAATGGTAGGTCGGATATATCCTACTGAACTTCAGTTAAATAAGGCGAATCCTTCTGATAATGAAGCTCCTTTTTTGGACTTGAACTTGTCCATAACAAATGGCATAGTATTTTCTTAAGTTTATAATAAACGGGCTTATTTTAATTTTGAAATAGTAGATTTCCCATTTCTTGATGGAGATGTTTCTTGCTTCCCTTCATATGGTGTATATATTTCGGGGCTAATTCATTTTGCAAGAGTGTGTTCTAATGTTGATGATTTCAACAACAGAAACTTATTTTCAACTGCTAATTTATTAAAACAAGGTTATAGATATCATTTAATTCGAAAAGCAGTTTCTAAATTCTACCACAGGCACTCAAAGTTATTCGTTAAATACAACATTAAACACTCTTCTGCAATAAGGCATATCAGAACCTATATTTTATGGTGATTTAGTTCATAAATTAAATTGAGTTGTTGGAAAACCTAATTTAAGTGATCAATTAAAAAAGATTTTCAAACATTATATAAAGGTTAGATATAACTTGGATGTTATTCGACAGTGTGCATGCCTGGTTTTAAACCAAACATGGTTTATAGCTATCAGTAAACGTAATAATCGATCTCATGGTAAACGCAAAAATGGAAATTTAAAACGCACAAATAAACATGTTTTAACTCTTTCAGAATTAAGTATCATCTTAAAACATTCTGGTTGACATATGGCCCTTTCATGTTTAGTAACTCTTTCTATATCTTCACTTCATAATTTGGATATTGAGGCTAATAAATTCTGTGATAGAGCTCATCGACTTTATGAAGCAGCAATTCTTACCTGGTGTTACACTCAACATGCTCTTCGGCCATATATAGATTCAGAAATTGATCATATTAGACATTTTATTAAAATTCAATTTGTCAACAAGGGGATTGAATTAATTAACTTACCCAGTATATTTAAAGATAAATCTGTTATTTCTTCTATTCCTACTTATTTTGAAAATAAGGAATCCCCTATCATTTGTTATAAGTATAATAAACCTATTCGTAGTACTGTTTTTAACTATAACAAATTAGTAACAGAACTTGATATCGAAAATTCTTTTCCTGACTCCTGAGATTGCAAAAATTCTTAGTATTGCTATCAACCTGCTGCTCATATAGTCACAGGGGATTTAAAAATCATAACTGATTCAAGAATTCGGTCTATTATAAGTAAGGGACCTAAATATAGGTTTCCTGTGCCAATAGACTTCAAATCATGTCGTGAGGAAATTGCAGGAGGCATACAAGAATTTTGTAATCGCTGGTGTAATCGAGACCATGTGGAGTCTAATGCCTTAAATAGTTGGAAACTAAATATTTTTAAAATTATTGATGGTAGAATTTCATTTTATTGCAACAATTAAGATCTTCTACCACCTAAACCTAAATTCACTTTTAGACACTTGAAGAAAGGGATCCAGGAATTCCATAGGAAGTTTGTTTTGGCCCCCGCAGATAAGGCTGCTAACAATGTTGTGGTCATTTGAAAAAGATACTTTATTAACACCATAAAGCAAGAACTTAGCACTGCCAAAACATATGAGCATAATAGGCTTGATGAGACGTCTATCGTTGATAAGCATCGATGCCATATGGCAGCTAAGTTTGGGTTGTTTGTTGATGAGGACCATAGCAAGCTTCCTACGTTATACTGGTTACCTAATCTTCATAAACGGCCCTATAAGTCGCGTTTTATTGCTAATTCTAGTGCATGTATAACTACTGAGTTGTCTATTCTTTTGACTTCTTGCCTCACTGCAATTAAAAACCATGTCATTAAATATTGCATTGAAGCTTTTAACTCTACCTCCAGATACTTACTTAATATTGATAATCCTTATTTTGAACAAATGGTAGGTTAGATATATCCCACTGAACTTCAGTTAAATAAGGCGAATTCTTCGGATACTGAAGCTCCGTTTTTGGACTTGAACTTGTCAATAACAAATGGCATAGTTTCTTCTAAAATTTATGATAAATGGGATGATTTTAATTTTAAAATAGTAAATTTCCCATTTCTTGATGGAGATGTTCCTTGCTCTCCTTCCTATGGTGTATATATTTCTCAGCTTATTCGTTTTGCTAGAGTGTGTTCTAATGTTGATGACTTCAACAACAGAAACCTATTTTTAACTGCTAAATTATTAAAACAAGGTTATAGATATCATAAAATTCGAAAAGCATTTTCTAAATTCTACTACAGACACTCAGAGTTAATTGTTAAATACAACATGGGTTAAAAACTCTTCTGCAGCAAGGCATATCAGAACCTATATTTTATGGTGATTTAGTCTATAAATTCAAACGAATTTTTGGAAAACCTAATTTTAGTGATCAATTCAAAAAGATAGTAAAACGTTATATAAGGGTCATATATAATTTGGATATCATGCGACAGTCTGCATGCCTAGTTTTTAACCCAATCACGGTTTATAGCTATGGTTTCCTCTTTAATTGCACGATAGTGAGTCAGTCCTCAGACTCTATGACGGCTCTGACATAAAGCTTTAATGGGTGGGTTGGTGGGTGCCTGATGCTTATCTGTAGCTGGACCCACCGTGGCTCAACTTGAGGTTTTCTTTAGCTCTGACTATCTGTGAGTCATGAGCCCTTTTCTTTGTTTCATCAAGGAGTGTTAATTTGATTAGAGTGTTTTCCATGATGATACATTGCATTAGTTAGATGGCCTCCATGCGAGCTGAACATTTCTTGTACTTCAACAACAGCAGAATCTAGGGCGAAGATTTGGTACCAGTAAAATGCATTTAAGCCCCCCCGATGGCTTAGGCTGCTGTCCGTTCTAAGGCGGTGGTTCTGTTGTTGTTGACTTTTTGTTTATTGTTACTCCAATTGTGGGAGTCTGTAATTGTTCTATGTTTTGTTGTACGTTACTTTATGTCCATTCTAGTATTGCAATCATCTTGATGGGGAAGAGAGAGAGCTGATTGCTTTGCTTAATTTGTCTTCCTTGTGTCTCGTGATGGTTGAGCGGCTCTTCCTCGCGGTGCCACGGGGTTGTCTGCAGTTTGTGATTGAGGTATTTCCTGATCATACTCACTTACTATTTATGGTTTCCTCTTTAATTGCACTACGGTGGATCAGGCCTCAGACTCTATGACCCCTCTGATGTAAAGCTATAATCTGTGTGTTGGTGCCTGATGCTTATCTGTTGCTGGACCAACCTTGGCTCATATTGAGGTTTTCTTTAGCTCTGACTATCTGTGAGTTGTGAGCCCTTTTCGTTGTTTCATCATAGTGTGTTAATTGATTAGAGTGTTTCTCCATGATGAAGCATTGCAATAATAAGAAGGCTTCCATGCGAGCTGATCATTTCTTGTACTTCAACAACAGCAAAATCTAGGGCAAAGATTTGGTACCAGGAAAATGCATTTAAGTCTCCCAGTGGTTGAGGCTGCTGCCCGTTCTAAGGCGGTGGTTCTGTTGATGTTGACTTGTTGTTTATTGGTACTCCCAGAGTGGGAGTCTGTAATTGTTCCATGTTTCGTGGTACGTTACTTTATGTCCCTTCTAGTTTTGCAATCATCTTGATGGGGAAGAGAGAGCTGGTTGCGTTGCTTAGTTTGTCGTTTTGGTGTCAAATGATTGTTGTGTGGCTCTTCCTCGTGGTGCCATGGGTTTGTCTGCAGTTTGTGATTATGGTATTTCCTGGTCATACTCACTTACTACTTTTACATTCAAAAATAAATTTGAGATACCCACATTAGTGGGTTTCATCAACGTATTGTTCAGATTTATCACTTATAACAAGTAATGTTGTATATTTCCAAAGTTCATACAGACAATTAGTTGATTCTGCAAATGCAGACATACAAATCAATAGTGCATGCACCAAGAATCCCTAAATTGTCAAATGATCATTGTATCTTTATAACTGAATGATATTATTATAGACACTGCACAATGAACTCAAACGTTATATGGCGTGCTCTGATGTGTTCAGGGTATCTATCATCTAAAAGCTATTGCACCATAGCCATTAAAGATAGTTGTAAGATAATCCAACCCACGTCCCCTTAGATGCTGCACTTAATGTATATGTTCTTTGTTAAAACACTGTTCAGTTGGTTTGACTAAATGGCGATTCTCTCAATAGTTTCAGAACAAACCTTGTATAAGAGTAAATTTTCATGAAGGCATCTTTGAAATAATTTCACCAGTTAAAAGTATAAACCTTTTGTACTGGAATTCTAACCTGGAATACTTTGTGCTTAATTTAATCATTCTGGATTACTTTGGATTATTCAGTTTTGAATTCAGACTTCGTGTTCATTTGAAAAAAAAATCTGTGGGATCAGAAACTGCTGAAAGACTTGTGTTGATAAATATTCTGAGGGACAGTTTGGACATATAAGTACTATAAATTCGACTTTCATTTGATTGTATAACAATTTTCCGTTTCTTATTGTAAATGATAATTCTGTTATTTTTTAATAAATTTTATTAAATATTAAAAGTGCTTTTTGCTGACTTTCCAAATAGAAAATTTTGGTTTCCTGAATTTGTTTCTAGTTACACCTTGCACGTAACACAACCAACATGAATGAAATTGTTCCCTTGAGGATAATCAGATGCCTATTATTCATTACCTATAATATCAAACAGCCAGAAACCCATTCAGTCAATTTTATGTTTATTTCATTAAAGCTTGAGAAAGAGCAAGTCGAGGAAAAACTGAAAAGATCAGAAAGAGAAAAACAACGTCTTGAGAAATCCCTGATACAGGCAAGGGCATCTGCGAATAAAGCAAAAACGGACCTAGAGAAAAAGGAAATTGAAAATACAACTATCAAGAATCAAATAAAAGACCTTCAGCAAGAGCTAAAGGACAGTAAAGAAACAGAAGAAAAGTTTAAGGTACTGTAAATTTTTGCAAGGTATTCGCGAAAATAAAACACTCACAAAATGTCCTTCAGTGATGTAGGTTAATCATACCAAAGTTGCACATTTTTAAAGTGGTAAATATGTCTTTTAACGCTATTCACAAGGATAAAACTTTTGCAAAAAATTTGAAATTAGCAGTACCGAAAAAAGACATTATGATTTTTCTAAAAAGTATTGATACAACAATTAAAGCATTTGCACAAAGATTGTAGGGTCAGGAATGTATCAAATTACCATACACGCCATTCATTTCTATAAACTACGTGCCTCTAATGAAACCCACTACTTTTCATAGAAATACAAGCAGACATACAGAATGTTTCCAGTCACAAAATATGCAAATTGTCTGCCATGGGTCAGTGAAATGAAGTGACACAAGTTCCAATTACTGTAACATTGTATTGTTACTTTAAACATTGACAAACTATAAAGATGAAACGCCAGACTCAAATTGAAAGGTTGTTTTCCCTATTCCAATGGGGCAAAAACTAAATCAGACTTTGGTCGATAAGAGCTTTTAATAGATGCAACAAAATCGGAAGAGAAATAGTCAAGTCGAAATTCATGGTTATGTGTAAGTTTCTTTCTTTTTCAAGGTCCAAAAGGAAAAACTTGATAATGACAAAGACAAGATGATAGAAAAGCTTGATCAGATCAAGGCCATTGTGTTAGATGAAATTGTAAGTCTAAGAAAGTATAACAAAAAAACTTTCGAAAGGTAAATCTGGGGTAAGCTTTTTAAGGTAATGTGTTTTTATAAATATTATCGTGCTTATATATGCTGATACTTAAATTGCAGAGAATCCTTCACTGCCGAAAAATGCAGTTTATAGTTTAAACATGTTTAAAGTAAGGAAGGGTGCATAGATCAGGAATCGATACAATCAATAACCACTGTGACACCTGGCCCAGGATACCAAGTGGAAAGTGACAAACTCACAATTACACTTCACAAACTGGAGCCCAAGAGGTCAGCCCTTTCCCAGCAGGTGATAACAAGGCATCAATAAACAGACGCACAGGAAAGCAAAACAAACACAAGACAGAAATAATATAAATGATCCACAAAAGAAGTACCGCCTTGGAACGGTCAGTAAAATATTTTACTGGAAGGCTTAAACCGGTTTTCATGGCGCCAACCTCACCCTTAGTTCAGTTCTTTGTCACTGCAATAGAAGTACAGCCAATGCAAAGACATCTATAACTATGTGCAAAAATATTATAAGAATCTATCATGAGTGTGAGGGTAGGATAGAAAAATACATCCCGCGGATCGCCTATTCGCGTCACCAGGCTTGTGGAGTGACTACAAATGGTGATCCCAAGGGACATATTTTTCTATCCTATCCTACCCTCACATGAATAATGGATTATTTTTCTTGATCACCACTGTTTTTATTTATTTATCTATCTATTTTAAAATAAACGCCCAGAAGTCCCTGAATACGCTAAGATGCAATTTCCACATGATGACGTTACTTGACGACCTGGGTAAGATAACATGGGTAAGATAAGATTTATTATATCTTAGGGTAAAATCTCAGATATCTTTATCCGGTGTGCAAGAATACTCTGTCCTAATACAAATTGAGAATTTAAGAAAAATGATGGTATGTTTGATATTATGATAAAAGCAAAGATTGTAGGTACATATGCTCTATGTTTAGAGGAAAGGTAAGAAAAAAAATAATAAGGACCCCTTAATCCCCAGTTTGATTTATAATTTAAAGGGTAAAAATCACATAGGTAATTTAGCACAATGATTAATTAACTGAACATAGAGGTTTCTAGAAATAACATTATGCTTTGCATGATTTTCAGCCTCAATCAATTAGAAATGAAGATAAAAGAGGGAAGCAAGACATATATGAGGTACATCGAGAATCAGCCCCAACTATGTAAGTTGACCAAAATTTTTCACAAATTGTTTAGTTTCAGTTTTAGCATTTGGTCCAGATTAAGATGAATTGATTGTTAATAACACCGACCAATCAAACAAGATTATATACTTGCAGTTTGGTCATTTCAGAGCTTATCTGAATATTTTGCTTTCTATATGTGATAAGTCAGACACATATTGCTTAATAACCAGAAAATACAACATCGATGGTAAGGAATAAGACATATTTTCATGACAAATTAGAGTCTTATTTTATTTAAGAAATAAATTTGATTTTTTGAATGTTCATGGAATCATGAATACTTCAGGTATCTTGCAAAGTAAGTGAAGTCCAAAGGGCTTCATATTAACTTTGCAAGAGACCCGAAGTATCCATGCTTCCATGAACAGACCAAAATTGAATTTATTGCTTATATTTACATTTATTATAAATATCTAAAATATAGAATTTTTATAATTTAGTAAAAAAGGTTTTGTATTCAAAATATAATCGTTAAAACGGTTTTGTTGGAGTGTAAAATGGAAAAGCAGAACAGCCAGTGCAAACATGGACAGCCAATGGACCAAACAAGAGTCTTTTTTGCACATGCAACTCAGGTATGGCTCGCTGTCACTCACAACACCAGTGTCACTTCTGGTAAATACATTTAATGTTGGAAGCGTATTTCAGGGGCAGTGAGCTTGGCAGCTGTCAATCAAATTTATATCATTCATTAGGCTATGAATGGTTGCAAAAACCTAAGGCTGTACTAAAGGAATACTTTGAAAATGTAAATATTTAAGAATAACATTCAAATATCAAATAAAGTTCCATTAATTATTTGAATCTGTGCGTAAGATTTCCAACAATGTGGGGATTGTGCGACCATAAATGCCTCAGACAAGCCTGCGCATACCCGCAGTCTGATCAGAGCCTTTGCTTGTCGCTTGAGTATTCTATGATTGTAAAGCTACTGACCGAACGTCATTTGGAGTTTCAAAGCTTAAAAGGAGGCTGCACAGGCTCATCTGAGTCTACACTTGTCAAAATGTCAAATTGTTGGAAATCACATGCCACAGCTCATTTAACTTTTGGAGCAATGATGATGGATATAAGACATGACGAAGAGTAATTTAAATTGCAGTTTCATTTTTTGGAGCTTTAGCAGCATAATACTTAGAACATGTTTCAAAACCTTGGATTGTTTTACAAGATTACAACTAAACGAAGCTTCATCATTAGAGCTTCAACCCATTCAACAGCTAAACTCTTGCCTAATCAATTAATAATTCATTATGAGAGATCAATGAAGCTTTATAGCAAGAAGCACGTTTTCAGACTGCAGTGACAATTTCAATTTTCACTGGTTTGGAAGATAAAAACGTTGGCACGTATGTGATGAAAGTGATATTTCAAACGCGATGTGTACTCTAAAAAAATTTCAGCCAAAAACATTCTCAGAGGGGAGAAAAGCAAAAATGAACGCATGTGTGGAATGTAGACATGTAATACATGTGAGTAAAGTCGTTTTTTATTAAACATTTTTCTATAAACGTGAACAAATCTAAATAACAGGGGGTTGGTGAGGGGCAATATGTCTTTGTCACAGTTGTTGGACCCGTTGTCTAATACTTGCCAACCCCTTTAGTGGGGAGGGGCGCCATATTGTTTACATCATGTGTTTCTGGCCTGTCTGAGAGCAAATATTGTCTTCACTTTCATTTTCTGATAATACATTACTTTTATCTGAATTATAATCGTTAAATATCACATCGAAAACCCCTTCCGTATGATATTTCATTCCCCTGGACATTTTTTTTCGTTATTTTTGGTGTCCGTAGAATCTGATGATATATCAAACACTTTTTTAAAGTTTTAAATATCCTTTGTACTTTGCATATTATACCATTATGTCCCCTTAACATTTTGGGATAAAGAACAAAGAGTTGTTTCCCATATAACGGTTAAAAACCGTATCTGTAAATTTCGACTGTAGTCACGTTTGGTAAACTCAACTACAGTAAAAGTGTTTAAACCTTCTATGTGTATTTCTCAAATCAATTTAGCATCCTATACTGGATCCAGTGCTACAGTAAAGATATCTCGTATGGTGCATTAGCAAATTTATGTCCCCAAACCCCAAGGGTGGGGAGATATATTGTTTTTGATTCAGATCTCGTCAGCGTCGGTGTTTGCGTCGGCGTCCATTTTTCATTTCCGTGCATTATCTTCTGAACCTGTAGATGGATTTTGACCAAACATGCATAAGTACATTGTTTTGGAGAAGAGTAAGAGTTGATTAGATTTTGGTAACATTTTACCTTATTTTCAAGGTCACAGGGGCACTTTGAAATGTCCAAAATATGGTTTCCGTGTGTTATCTTCTGTACTAGTAGATGGATTTTGACCAATCTTGCATAGATACATTGTTGGGGAGGGAAAGAGTTGATCAAATTTTGATAACCTTGACCTAATTTTCAAGGTCACAGTGCCACTTTGAAATGTTCAAAATATGGTATCCTTGCGTTATCTTCTGAACCAGTGGATGGATTTCGACCAAACTTGCATATCGCCCTCTATTGGTAGAAGGTGCAATCTAACATTTTCAACAAAATTGAGTTATTTTAGTTTTTACGAATCCTAACATAGTATCTATCACCTCACAACTTATCATGGCTGTATTCCTTGAACACAAATTATGGTAACACAATTTCATTTGGGGTTATGTGCATATCTATGATTTTTTTAGCGGCAAAAAGAGTTATTTGCTGTCAAATTTGCAACAGAATGTGCTGTGTGTCATATAGCACCTTTTAGTTGGAAGAAAAGTGCTGCTTTTGTTAAAGTTATTTAGAGTTAAAAGGTGTTACATGATAAATAACACCTTTTGCATTTTACAAAATGATTACAACAATACAGTATTGTGTGACAAAATGTACCATTTGACAGATAGCGCCTTTTTCTTTATTTTGAAAAAGGTGCTATTTGTCAAATAGCACTTTTTTTTTTCATTTAACACATAACTTATTCATGTATAAAAATGTTGATTTGGTACATATATATGTAACATTCTTACATACAGATATCAATCCTTTCATAGAGATGTTATATTCTACAATGATATGTCGCAACTCTTACATACATGTCACATGCTTACATAACAGGTACCACATTATTACATACAGATGTCACACGTTTACATAACGAAGTCACATCCTTACAGACAAATAAGAGATTCCTACATATTATATATGTCACATACTGACAAACATATGTTGTAACTTACATAGAGATATCACATTCTTAAATAGAGAGATGTCACATTCATATAAAGTGATGTCATATCATCTTGCATAGAGATGCCACACTCTTACAAACAGATGTCACATTCTTCCATAGGGGTATCACATTCTTACATTAGACAACTGAAATGTTCTTCTGTGGTTAACATAAGGATTTGTCAAGGTAGATAGGAATGCATAATGGTGTCCACCTTGGATTTGAAGGAATACATTTATTGTTTTGTTAAATAACCGTGCTTTATTTCCTCCATTTTTATTTTAAAACTGTTTGCATTACTGTCGATTTTTTTTCAATAATGGGCTTTAATAACCTTTGAGTTTAGTAACGAACGTCATTTTATACCTTTACTCGCCGAAAAATCAAATAATAAAATCAAGAAATTTAAAGAAATATCAAAGTCTTAAAAAGAAATACCACATCCTTACATACAGATGTCTTATTTCTACATATAGATGTCTAATTCCAAACAAGAGCTGTCACATTCTTAAATACAGATGTGGCATTGTTACATTCTTGCATAGATATGCCACATTATTGCAATGTGATATCACACTCCTGCATACAAAAATTATTAGATTTATTCTTACTTAGAGATGTTACATTCATATGTACAAATGTCACATTCTTACATACAGCTGCTTTCCAATTTTTTTATAGCTAGCGATTTTTGTCATAATTATTTACATACCCCATACTTGTTTGAGTGTTTGTAATTAACTTGTGCTTTGTTTGAGATGTGATTTTTTTCCTGCTCCTGTATGCACGACATATCTAGCTATAAAGAGTAAAAAAATGGCTTGTTTTGCAGATGTTTTTGTATCAAGTTTTAACTTCTAAAAAAGTTGATCATCTTTTTTGCAAATCAAAATTGCTTATCAAAACTCTATTTCAAATTATGGGATAATAAGGAGAGCAGCAAAGAAAACTGTGGTGGGAAGCAATAATCTCATGCATAAGGAGCAGTGTGAAAATACTTTAAGAATTGAAGCTATCGAGTGTATCAACAATGAATCACTTGATTGAATTTGATGTATGTGCACTAGTAGGTTGCACAAATTATATGATTTCACATAATTACTTTTAAAAGACATTTATGTGCATTTTGGGTGTTCATATTTGATGATACATAGGTAGAGCTCAATTATAAGGAGAAAGGCCAAAAGTAAATTACAGTACTGACAAACAGGTCAAAGCTTGAAAGGAGTTCAAGTTCTTGCACATGTAGCCATATGGTTGCTAATAGTATAATTCTAACATTGGAATTTCTAATTTGTTGTCTGTGCACAGTCTCATGTGTCACATTCTGTGACGTCTCCTATGTATTCTTCGACACATCTCGTGCATTGCATAGGTCTTTGGCATCACATCCCGTGCTTGTTGTGACATGAAATATCTTCCCACTTTTAAACGTAAATCTGTTGCCTACAATTATAGATTTGGAAAGACCACAATATGGATGATTACAATTATTTATGGATATTTTCATCAAATTTAGCTCATGTTAGTAATCATTTTAAATTATATATATATATATATATATATATATATATATATATATATATATATATATATATATATATATATATATATATATATATATATATATATATATATATATATATATATATATATATATATATATATATATATATATATATATATTATATATATATATATATATAACAAGATTAAGTCCGATTACACAATTTTTTAAACATAATTTTCTATTCCTCTACCGGTTTCACTCTTATACAGATCATCAGGAGTTTAATATGACGTTGCATAGAAACGACGTTAGTAACGTTACTTTCCCATGATGCAACGCTACGTTCCCATATTGCAACGTAACGTTCCCATGATGCAATGTTATGTTCCGTTAATGCAACGCCATAAATAGTACAATACAATACAATATAATATAATAACAATACCGCCTTATCAAAAAAGGCACAAGTTTCTTTGTGTAAGTAACGTAATTTAGAATGCCATTAATAACTCATCCAGCACTCAATCTCGGGCCACTATTGGCCCCCAGCAAAATGCAATTGAAATGGCATTTTGCTGCTGGGCCAATAGAGGCCCGTTTTTCGGTGGCGGGCCGCTGATGGCCCGTTTTTCGATAGTGGGCCGATAGAGGCCCGTTTTTCGATGGCGGGCCGATTATTATAATATAATGACAATACTGCCTTATCCAAAAAGGCACAAGTTTCTTTGTGAAAGTAACGTAATTAAGACTGCCATTAATAACTCATCCAGCACTCATTTGAAAGTGTGTCCCCAGATGGAGTTGCACAAATAGGTAAATAAATTTACATAGAGGAAAGTAACGTAATTAAGACTGCCATTAATAACTCATCCAGCACTCAATCTCGGGCCACTATATATATATATATATATAGTTTGATAGCTGGCAACAGTTATTGCAAAAGAAAATGGGAACTTTTCCTTAAGTTGTTTCAAACTTTATGTTATAACAGTTATTTGATGGTAGGCTGGATTGTAAAATCTATCGTTGATAAGGTTTACGTCGTAATGAAACGTGACATGAGATTTACAACAATGTGGTATGTACGACACAGCAAAGCCTCAGATCAGCCTGTGCATACGCGCAGTCTGGTCAGAGTCTTTGCTAGTCGCCTGTATAGTATATGACTGTTCAGCTACTGACTGAACACCATTTGGAGTTGCTAAGCTTAAAAAGAAGCTGCACAGGCTCGTCTGAGTCTACACTTGTCAAAATGCCACATTGTTGGAAATCACATGATGTGGCTCAGTTTATATTGCAGGCTCAGAGATTGCAGGTCCTATTCAGGTCCTTACTGTGATATTTGCCATGTGACAGAACACAACACAGAAGATTGTCCTCAACAATCATTTGAAAGTGTGTTCACAGATGGAGTTGCACAAATAGGTAAATTTACATAGAAGATCTTACATGAGTGTTCATGCGAAAAAGGGAAAACATGCCTGGCAAGCCTCGCATTTTATCTGTTTTCCTAACTCGTTTAATACATTCAATAACATAGGAGCATGGAAGTTAGTTTCTATTTACATACGACATTTAAATTACTTAAAAGCACATTTTTGGTGTAAAAACTTAAGATTTTGCCATCTTTTTACGCAACGTTAAAATAGGCGTCATTACATAACATTACTAAATCCGTACACCACTAATGATTTTTCGAATTTATTGCATGGCTTTTTATCACTTCAAGATTCGACATCATGTGATAAACATAAGGAGACTAGTTCTTAAGTAGAGGATCTTACACTCGTGATCATTTTAAATGAAATTTATTAAACGAGACTTTGGTAAGTTTAATAAATTTAATATGAAATGATCACGAGTGTAAGATTTTGTTTATCATACGAACTTTTAAATGTAAAAATGTGATTTTATCCCTTCAATTTATTTCGATGAAAATGAAATAATTGGATGTTAATTTACTTTATTTAAAGTAAGTGTGATTAAGACTCAGGTCCAATCAATCAGCCTCAATTTCATTTAAAGTATTTGAGTAATTTTTTGTACATCATGACAGGCAGTGTATTTATTGATGACATGTGGCAATATATGTGATATGTTATCCATACTATTCAAGAAATAAATTTGAATTTCGTCTGTTCATGAGATCATGAACACTTCGGGTCTCATGCAATGTAATTGAAGCCGTTAACTGTGCAAGAAACCCGAAGTGTTCATGATCTCATGAACTTACACAAATTCAATTTATCACATATTTATATCTTATATTGTCTGTCACGTATCAATTTTCAATTTTCACATAACTTGGCTGATTTTCTGGATATTTCAAATTATACTAGACATAACGAAGGGTTGAGAACAGCCAAAACTCCGAAATTCCCGCGTTTAACGTCATGACGATACGCACTCGACGTCAGACAAACGTCGGTAAACAAACAACGTTATTGGATGGCGTTGACGTTGGTCTGCCCAAAAAGCGAGTGTGTTGGCGTGACTTAAATAGATCCGTTCATGAAGCCATGAACAACATCTCAAATATAAAGGTTCATTTAAAGACTCGAAGTTTAAATGTAAATATTAATATGTATCATGACAGGCAGCGTAGAAACTGGTGGCATATTGCAATATGCGATATGTCATCCGCATCTACACTGTTTATCATAATTCACAACCCTTAAAGGTTAGAATAGCGTCAGCTAGATTTAAAATATTTTAGTTAGTTCATGTATATCATGACAGGCATTGTATATACTGATGACATGCAAGTTTGACTCTCTAGAGCCTATGTTGCTCGCACACCAAGTATGGATGTAGATGGAGACTTTGACTAAAATTTAGACCTAGCTATAGATACCTCGGCTGGAGACATCATAAAACATTACTGTCATTTAAGGAACATATAATTGATATTATTTTAGGTATTGGCATATTTATTTTATGCGATAAGTATCAAAGTCTCAAGAACTAGCCCAATAGCTTCATATACATAAATTTTATCCAGTCAAAAGTTTTGAAGAGTTTAACTGTTAAACTACATTATTACTAGACTATGTGTATAGCATTGAAAATATATTTGCACTAATTATTCACAGAGATTGAAACAAATTAACACCCTATTTCTTTTAGAGGAGAATCGACTAGGGCCAAAACGGCCAGGGGCAAAACTACCTGGGGCGAACGCCGATGGGGCGAAACGTCTAGGGGGCGAACTGGACTTGGGGCGAAACGTCACAGATTCTAATCTAAATGTAATATGAAAGCCTGCATGCTTAGTTATTAACCCAATCTCGATTTATGGCTTTGCTGCACTATTAAATTGCATGCCAGTGGATTGGGCATCAGGCTCTATTTGATGGACCCAACCTAAAGCTATTCAGTTTAGTTTGCTGGGACCAGAGCTTTCGTCTGTTGCTTGGTCCCTGGAGGTCAACTGATGATATTCTTTTGCTTCAGATTCCCAGTGGTGTTGTTTGACGCTTGTAACACGTTGTATCTCTAAAGTCCTCGTCTTTGCTTCTTTATAGCATTTAACCTTGATTAATTTGTTAACATAGATAATTCATTGACAAGTTAGAGGATTATCATGCAATCCGAAAACCCCACTAAATGCTTTACCACGTCAGTTACTGAGGTTAGGCTGGATCCATAAAACATGTTTAAGCCCCTAGTAATTCATTACTTACAGTTCCAAGGAGGTGGTTCTGATGTAGTTCTCTGTTACCTGTTTTGGGGTAAGAGTTTCCTATGATTTTTCACCTTATGTCTCTTCATAATATTTTAGTTTGGTCTGGGTTGCTGAGTGGCCATCTTTTGGGAAATAGCCGGATAATTCGGATAGCCATTTGTTCTCATTGTATTTGGTCTATTTGTAATTTTAGACATTTCCCATTTGGGTTTAAAGAGCTGAACATTTCTTGTACTTCAACAACAGCAGAATCTAGGGCGAAGATTTGGTACCAGTAAAATGCATTTAAGCCCCCCGGTGGCTTAGGCTGCTGTCCGTTCTAAGGCGGTGGTTCTGTTGTTGTTGACTTTTTGTTTATTGTTACTCCCATTGTGGGAGTCTCTGTAATTGTTCTATGTTTTATTGTATGTTACTTTATGTCCATTCTAGTATTGCAATCATCTTGATGGGGAAGAGCAAGCTGATTGCTTTGCTTAATTTGTCTTCCTGGTGTCTCGTGATGGTTGAGCGGCTCTTCCTTGAGGTGCCACGGGGTTGTCTGCAGTTTGTGATTGTGGTATTTCCTGATCATACTCACTTACTATTTTTGACTTTTGATTGCTCCAGTTACTGTTCATTGGTTTCTTGTTTCTTGCTACGTATTAATTAATTCAATTACAGCCAAATTATTTTAGTTGATCCTATTTCCATATATACAGAGTATCCTGTTGTGTCGAGTATTCCAGAACCTGTTATTGCTGCGATTCCAGTGCCTTTACCAACGATAGACAAAATTCCCATAGTCTACTTTGACTTGGAGACAACTGGTCTCGGTGAGTATATACCAGTAAGAAAGAGGCAAATATCAGGAGTCGATACAATAAAGTACCACACCTGACCCAGGATACCAATGGGAAAGTAACAAACTTACAACTAGACATCACAAACGAGAGCCAAGAGGTCAGCCCTTTCCCAGCAATCAATATACAGACGCGCATGAAATCAAAAACAAACAGCAAAGCTACCAGCTATATGTTCTGTTTTCCTATGAGAGAGACATCATTAAGTCTATTGCAAAAGAAACATGGAATGACATGATTGACACTTTAAATTTAAAAGGGAAGCAGCTAAACTTTTATAGACCTCAAGCAAGAGTTTATGTGACAAAAATACTCCACCACTCTGCAGATCTGATTATAAAATATTACCATTTATACTTATCAAAACAGCATACTATGAATTTTGACGGAAAGCAAACATAGAAAATGGTGGCCATCTTGAATTCTATTGTGAGTAGCGGCTCAAACATTGAAACAATTTTAAAAACATTTAAATAACCGTTTGCCATTACAAGAAATTTGCAACTTACATCATAATTAGCTTTCATTCACATTAAGAATGCCCGTTAAAAGAAAAGCAATGGTGGCCATCATGGAAAATGGCCCTGTATTTTGATTTTGCAGTGGCCAATGTTTTATTTATCAAGAGTATACCAATATTGGCGTCCTTGTAACAATTCATGCTTGTTTTACCAAATGCAAAGTAAGTAAGGGTGCAAAGATCAGGAATCTATACAATCAGGTACCACACCTGACCCAGGATACCAAAGGGAAAGTGACAAACTCACAGTTAGACATTAAAAACGAGAGCCAAGAGGTCAGCCCTTTCACAGCAGATGACCACAAGGCACATATAAACAGACACGCACAAAAGGCATAGCAAACACAAAAAAGAAAAAAATACCCTTAAAGATCTTTAAAAGAAGTACCGCCTTGGAACGGTCAGTAAAATATTTTACTGGAGGGCTTAAACCGGTTTTACAGCGCGCCAATCTCACCCTCAATTCAGATGTGGATCAAGACAAGATTTTACTCGAATATTGACTTAATCTGCCCGGCTATACTAGTTTCAGCTCTTTATGTCATTCAAAATTAGATTGTACGCTTTAAAAGGATAACAAAATAATGTGTTCAGACGTGACTATTATGTTCTGCATTCCTTTTTTTACAGGACGACAGAGTCACATTACACAGATAGCAGCCAAGAATACCGCTGGGCAGAGCTTTAACACATACGTTATCCCTAAAAAAATAATCACTCAAGGCGCAGCAAAAACATCAGGAAACAAATTCGAAAAAGGCAAATTTTATTATAATGACAGACAAGTTTTGGCCATTACCATATCACAAGCACTTACAGAATTCTTACGCTTCATTGGAGACAAACCTGTTATTTTGAGCGGCCACAACATCAAGACCTTTGATTGTCATGTCCTTCTAAATGCCTTAAAATCATGCAAAATGCAGAAATTGTTCGAGAAGAAGGTTGCTGGGTTTTTAGACACCATATCGTTATTTAGATGCCGGACCGTGCCTTCTTATAAGCAAGAAGAGCTATATAAGCGACTTATAGGAGGAACATATGATGCTCATAATGCACTTGAAGATGTGTTAGCCCTGGAAAAACTGATCAACAAAATTAATCCGTCATCAGAAGAAAAAAGGAAACACACATTCAGTGTACAATACGTACTAGACGTACAAGAGAACAATAGAAATGCAGCTACCAATCTTGTTGGATGGAAAGAACTGCTTGAAGAGGGCGTCATTTCTAAGAACATTGCTCAAAAAGCTGCTAAAAGCGGTCTTCGACCTGAACACTTAGAATTAAGCTATCGATGTGGAAGAGAGGACGCGATATACAGTGTATTATCACAGCCTACAAATGCAGGTGTCCGTGTAACAAAGGACAAAAAAATATCTAAACAATTATCTGACTACTATGAAAACAAGCTGTTGGAACGTATCCAATATTGAGATGGTCACTAAGGAGTAATCGCCACAGATGAACGGTATTTGCATACGTGCATTCAACATGAAAAATGGGGGCTAAAGTGTCCCAGACACAGAGGATGAAAGATCATTAGACATTAGCTTTCCTTAAGATGAATACATGGTCACCATGGTAAATACCGTTAGAAATTCTGTCCATTCAAATAACAGATTTGAATATGGGCCGCGACATGAGAAAACCTGTCTTCAGTGGTTTGCAAATAACAAAGGCGCAGACCAGCCTGCATATGTGCAGTCTGATCAGCGCCTTTTTATTCGTTTATAGGAAAGCATCATAGATTGGCTGGCAACGAGCGATATTTAAATTTTCTATCTTATCTCTATAGCTGTGCAGGCATGCTTGTTGGATACCCAGAAGACAGGTTTTCTCGCAAAGAAGTCAAATATTATTAATCCCCCACCGGGAAGCCGAAAGGGGGTCATAGGAATGCCCTTCGTCAGTCCGTCAGTCTGTCCTTAACACTTTCGTGTCCGCTCCATATCTCTAGAACCCTTTGATCGATTTTCACAAAACTTCACTCATTTGTTCCTCTTAGTAAGACGGTGCGCAGAACACATGATGATGACCCAGCTACCTAGACCCGAGGCCAAGGTCACAGGTCAAGATCAAAGGATTTACCCATGAATTTTGTGTGCACTCCATATCTCCTGAACCCTTAGATCTATTTTCATGATACTTTACTCATATAATGTTCCTCTTAGTAAAATGGTGTGCAGAGCACATGGCCCAGCTACCTAGACTCAAAGTCAAGGTCACTCATATGTTCCTCTTAGTAAGGCGATGTGCACGCCACAAGACCAAGCTACTTTAACTCAAGGTCAATATCTCAGGTCAATGTCAAAGGATTTTACTCTTGAATTTCGTGTTCGCTCCATATTTCCGAACCCTTTGATTGATTTTCATGAAACTTCATTCATATTATGTTCCTCCTAGTAAGACGGTATGCAAAGCACATGACCCAGCTACCTAGACTCAATGTCAAAGATCAAGGTCAAAGGATTGACCTTCGAATTTCGTGTCCGCTTCATATCTCCTGAACCCTATGATCGATTTTCATGATACTTTACTCATTTTATTTACCTCTTAGTGAAACGGTGTGCAGAGCACATGGCCCAGCTACCTAGACTCAAAGTCAAGGTCACAGGTCGAAGTCAATTAATTTACACTTGAATTTCATGTCCACTTCATATCTCCTGACCCCTTTGATTGATTTTCATGAAACTTCACTCATATGTTCCTCTTAGTAAGACAGTGTGCAAAGCTTATCACCCAGCTGCCTAAACTCAAGGTCAAGGTCACAGGTCCAGGTCAAAGGATTTACCCTTGAATTTCGTGTCCGCTCAATATCTCCTGAACCCTTGAGGCACTTTGACCACTTTTTTTTCCATAAACTGTTGTACAGTATTTGATAAAATGGTTTTTCAAAGATGTTTACAGCTATTTACTTACGGTGAAAAACTTGCATCTACATTTCCTCCTTGCATGCAAGTATAAATTCTTGATGCATCTATATGAGCCACGACATAATATTTCGAACACTGTGGTATGTGCGACCAGCAAATGCTCAGACCAGCCTGCGCATATGCTAACTGAACTCCATTTTGAGTTTCTAAGCTAAAAAAGGGGACTGTACAGGCTCGTATGAGTCGACACTTGTCAAAATGCCACATTGTTCGAAATCATGTGGTACGGCTTATATATCTTATTCAGCCATGTACAAATAATGTGACCCTATGGCAGTGGGAAACCAGAATCAGCATTACTGCTGTCAATTCAGTGACATGTAAATAGTGTCAGCACCAAACCTAGTTGCCATGTTTGCTCCATGTGCCACAAGATGCCCTTAAATGCTACAATTTGCCTCTTGATAGTAAGTCTTGTACCTATGAAGACATCCATCGAGATGGTAAACAAGTAAATCATTCATATGCCAGCCTACTGTCCTGCCAGCCAAGAGTGACATTGAAGTCCTGTTTATTTACAATTACTAAGTAAAAACATTAACTTTTACACTCAGTTGAACTAATGCGAATCAATAGTTCACTGGTGTATTAATCCTATCCTGCAGATAGGATTAATACACAAGTAATATATCGATTATAAATTCCTGATAACTTTGTAAACAAAACATGATGTCCCTGTCACTCTTGGCTGGCAGGACAGTAAGTGTCTGAATATGCATATAATGTTCGAAAGACCTTTTTTTGCGCTATTAATGGAGCATATATGGTAGAAGGAGCGAGAGGGGTATTAAAGCGGTGCATGGTTTATGACTTTGGGAGCATTATTTGATGTGCTTACTTAACAAATTCTTTTATCTTTTTACTCCCCCCAAATCTAACTTAATTTTGTCCCAAATGCTTGCTTAGGCCATAGACACAACAGATTGGTGTCACAATTAAATATAAGCTAGAGGGAGGTAAGCTCTCAAGTCTGTCATCAGTAAACAGCACGTTCGCCATCCAGTACATGTCTGGGAATTGATTCTCCAGTTGACATACCAGGCAGGTATGTGTATGATAAGACTTCTTAATAATTTTATAGACTATACTATGATTTGAACATTCCAAGTTGGACTTAAATATCTTTTGCGCCAAGGACTTTCGAAACCTGAATTCTGTGGTGAATTGGTGTATAAAGTGAAAAAGATTGTTGGCTCTAATAACTTTTCAGCGCAGTTCATTAAAATAATTTCCCATTATAAAAAGATTGGCTATAACATTAATGTATTGCAGCAGACTGCATGCTTGGTGGTCAAACCAATCACGGTTGGCAACTGTGCTTTTCTCTATAATTGCACGCCGAGGGGTCGGACTTCAGACTCTATGACGGTTCCGACTTTAAGTCTTATCTATTCATGAGATGTTAGGGGCCTGATGCTTTGGCTGTTTGTCAGGCCCACCGGGGTCTGCTTGTTGGATTTCTTTTGCTCAGGTATTCAGTTTTATTTACTGTTGAGTCCTTATCTTTGCTTTATCTCCTTTTTATATCTTGATTTACATATTCTAGGAGATGATGCATTGAAAAGTTAGGGGTCTTTCATGCAATAATAGTAAGTGAGTATGATCAGGAAATACCACAATCACAAACCAAATATCTATGTGTCTTCTGTGAGTTTGTCACTTTCCCATTGGTATCCTGGGTCAGGTGTGGTACTTGATTGTATCGATTCCTGATCTTTGCAACCTTATTACTTTAATCCACATCTGAATTAAGGGTGAGGTTCGCGCCGTGAAACCTATTTAAGCCCTTCAGTAAAATAATTTTACTGACCGTTCAAAGGCGGTACTTCATTTGTGGATCATTTATGTTTTTTCTGTCTTGTGTTTGTTATGCCTTTGTGTTTGTCTGTTTATTTGTGCCATGTGGTCACCTGCTGGGAAAAGGCTGACCTCTTAACTCTTGTTTGTGGTGTCTAAATTTGACATTGTCTCTTTCCCATTGGTATCCTGGGTCAGGTGTGGTACTTGATTGTATCGATTCCTGATCTTTGCACCCTTAATTACTTCCATTTGAGTATAGAATCTAAGATTAAGTATATGCATGTGTCCCAGAAAACAGACTTAATGATAAACATGGTAAACGGGGAAATGAGAACATATTAACAAACTATGATGAAACAAAGAAAAAGGCTCACGACTCACAGATTGTCAGAGTTAAAGAAAACCTTAAGTTGAGCCAAGGTAGGATCAGCTACAGAGATGCATCTGGGATCAACACCGATTAAAGCCTTACGTAAGAGCCACCTTTGCGTCTGAGATCTGACCCACCGTCATGTAAAAGATGAATTCATGGCTAATAACCGTGATTGGGTTTACAACCAAGCATACAGAATGTCGCATGACATCCACGTTATCTAACTTTTTATTGTTTTTAATTGATCATTAAGATTATGTTTTTCTATAAATCTTTTGAATCTATAAACCTAAAATACCATAAAATATAGGTTCTGATATGCCCTGTTGCAGAAGAGTTTTACAACAATGTTTTATTATTCATAATTGAATCTGCGTGTCTGTAGAGCTTAAAAAATGCTTCCAAATTTTATGATATCTTTAATCTTATTTTAATAACTAAGCAGTCAAATCCAGGTTTATGTTGTTGATGTCATCAACATTAGAACACATTCTCGCACAACGAATAACCTGCAAATTATATGCGCCATTTGAAGGGGAGCGAGGCACATCTCCATTAAGAAATGGAAAATTCACTATTGCAAAATTAAAATCACCCCGTTTATCATGGATCTTAGGTGAAACTATGCAATTCTTTATGGACAAGTCCAAGTCCAAATACGGGGCTGTGGTTTATTACTGTTTCCTTTTGTTTTAAATTTTGCCAAACATTGGCCATTTTAACTGTTTTTTTCTCCTTTATAACTCAGGTCTAAATGAAGTGTGTTTATAAGTTGCTTTTAAATATAGATTTTATCCAAACTAACAGAGCAGGACGGCCCTCTGTGAGGAAGGGCTTATAAATTTACCATTTTTTGAAATAGAAACGGCTCTGAAAGAGTTTTCAGAGACTCAAAGTCATCATCTATCATGACCACTGGAATTAGATGTCACTTGAAACGAAAGTAGAAAATCAAAGCATGGAGAGCGATGAGTGTTTACCTTTATTTACGCTTTATTTCTAGCTTCTGGACAACCAGTGCATAGTAGGTATACTGCAAAACGATTACTGATATTGGTGTGTGTGTGGCTCTAAAAATTATCCCCCCACTTTCATTTAATGCTATTATCATTCCAATCCTCAGTACAATGTATGTACAATCTCCATCCATATTCCTTTTCCTGGATATCCTCTATGTCTTGTACTGCATTTAAGATCACTATATGACCGATTTCCATACACCGTTGTATAACTTCTGCTTTCTCTATACTAACCGTTCCAAGGCGGTACTTCTTTTGTGGATCATTCATGTTATTTCTGTCTTGTGTTTGTTCTTTCGCGCGCATCTGTTTATTGATGTCTTGTGGTCACCTGCTGGGAAAGGGCTGACCTCTTGGCTCACGTTTGTGATGTCTAATTGTGAGTTTGTTACTTTTACCATTGGTATCGTGAGTCAGGTGTGCTACTTGATTGTATCGATTCCTGATCTTTACCCTCTTTCTTACTTTTATTGTATTTTGTGTACTGACATAGCTTTGTTTACACAAATTTATCGCTGCATGTTACTCGTTGGAAAATGATTCTGTCATAAAAACAGATTTAAATTTCACGATTATATGGTTTAACTTCGAGCATGATGTTGAATTCCCATTTCCACAAGCAATTTGCATCATCTTAACTCTACCTCGGATCTTGGATTGATTATTTTCAGTTGGAATTAATTGAAACAAAAAAAAACTGTGGTATATGGCGAATATACTTAGATCCATATAAGCTGTACACGTTATACTCAGTATCTAATTATTTGCAAGAAGAGACATCCACAGCAAAAATGAAAGGGTAGCCTATTAAAACTTTCATTGAAACCACAGTCTTGACAAAACCAAGGACGTTCAAAAAGTTTATTGTAAGCAGATGGAAGATAAGCAGTGTCCTGCTTTCAAAGTTAAATATTACTTGAACTGATGTAGTATTTATTAATTGGTTAAGGTTTAACTCACAGTAGAAATCATGCATATCATCGAATGGAGAATATCCAAAATCATGGGGCGAAGGTATCATAGTTTTGATATTAAAAGTGGAAACCCAGACGATGCACAAAATGACTGCAGAATAACACTGATTAATGTATTGGGTAAAGTTTACTCACAGGTATTGTTAAACAGGCTGTCTAACTGGTCGTAAGAAAATGATAAGCTGTCTAAAAATCAGTTCGGTTTTCAGAAAGGCAAGTCCACTATAGATTACATATTTTTGCTAAATGCTATTGTTTCTAAAATTATCAATTCTGGTGAAAAACTATGAAAACTATTGACTATGAAAAGGCTTTCCACCATATAGACAGGCCTCTCTTGTGGCATTAACTTATTTTTGAAAAGGTTAGTAGCAAACTTAAAATGGATAAAATGATTACAATTACCACATCCACTTGGTTTAAATGATAATATTTACCTGAAGGTAACATTTCTAGATTACCTGATTTTGATGTTTTTTCTCTTTTTGATATCCGTAAACAGTATAACCGATCTCATGGTAAACGCAAAAATAGAAGTTTAAAAGGCAAAAATAAACATGTTTTAAATCTTTCGGAATTAAGTATCATCTTAAAACATTCAGGCCGTCATATTGCCCTTTCACGTTTAATATCTCTTTCTATATCTTCACTGCGTTATTTGGATATTGAGGCTAATAAATTCTATGATAGAGCTCATCAAATTTATGATGCAGTACTTCTTACCCAGTGTTACACTCAACATGCTCTTCAGCCATTTATAGACTCCAAAACTGATCATATTAGACATTTTATCAAAATAATATTTGTCAACAAGGGGATTGAATTTATTAACTTACCCTGTATATTTAAAGATAAATCTGTTATCTCTTCTATTCCTACTTATTTTGAAAATAAGGAATCCCCTATCATTTGTTTTTAGTATGATAAACCTATTTTTAGTACTGTTTTAACTAAAACAAATTAGTAACATAACTTGATATTGAAAATTCTATTCTTGACTCTTGAGATTGTAAAGACTCTAAGTATTGCTATCAACCTGCTGGTCATATAGTGACAGGGTATCTAAAATCATAACTGATTCAAGAATTGGGTCAATTATATGTAAGGGACCTAAATATAGGTTTCCTTTGCCAATAGACTTTAAATCATGTTGTACTTGATTGTATCGATTCCTGATCTTTGCACCCTTACTTACTTTGATGAGACGTCTATGGCAGCTAAGTTTGGGTTGCTTGTTGATGAGGACCATTGCAAGCTTCCTACGTTATACTGGTAACCTAAACTTAATAAACGACCCTATAAGTCGCGTTTATTGCTAATTCTAGTGTATGTACAACTACTGAGTTGTCTTTTCTTTGGACTTCTAACCTCACTGCGATTAAAAACCATGTCATTAAATATTGCACAACAGTTTATGAAAGAAATGGTCAATAATTTATTTTGGTCTATTAAAAATTCAGATGAAATTCTTAATAAATTGAAGTCTAGAGGTGTTCTAGCATCTGGTTTATCTACATATGATTTCTCTACTCTCTATACTACATTGCCGCATAATCTAATCAAAGAAAAACTAACAGAATTTGGTGTGACGATTGTTCCCGAATATGGAAAAACACCAAAAGCAACGAACTCTGATTTTGAGTCACAAAATACTATTTAATTACGATTCTTAACACGATATTTGGCCCTAGTTTTAATGGTGTCATATCACTCTATATCTCTACTTTGCAACTGACGTTACGTTAAACGCTGTAACGTCGTTACGTCATGACGTTACACCAATATACGACAGTATTATCGATATTACCATAACTCCTTCTGTCCATTTTCCCCTCCTCAAAATGTTCATTTTGATAAAGCTACGTAATGTTTTCGGTGTCAAAACTATGCTTTTCAAACCTAGTTTACACAATGCTTATTGGCAACGTCCTTTTTTCTATTACACTATTGGACATCACGCAAATGTAAGTAATTCAAAATGTGCTTAGATATATATCACGTTAAATTGTGAAAGCTGAACAACCCATAAAAATTTCTTTGAAGTTTAAACTTAAAACTAATGTAAATGACCTTTAAAATAAAGATCGAAATGTACAAAGTTATACTATATCTGAAACTACATAGTCAAATTCCCTTTTGAGTTAACTCAAATTACCCAAAAGCTTGAATAACGCAGCTGAACTTAGCTGTGTAGTTCCCCTCCATGAAAATGTGTGGGTTTTTTGTTCTTCTTTGCCAGCCACATGTGCAGTTTTATCTCTTCTGTGTCCGTGTAGCATGTCTGTGCGGTTTCTATCGCTAACCATGTTCTCTGATTGGCTATCTAGCTCAAGAGCGATTCCAGCTTCGGTACATTGTTTTATGGTTGCAATGCTTACTTTACATCTGCGATCCCCTTGGGTCAATACGGCGGTACCAGTGGATAAACCTCTGAAGTCCGCAGAATAATCATCCTGTGTCTGCATTTGCGATTCTTTGGTTTTATCATTCCCCTCATTTTCTATTTTTGCCTCGATGTACATGTAGGTTGTTTGTAACGATACATCTTGACTCAGCTGGATTGTGACATGTTTTAGTAGGAAAATATTTATTTAGTATATAACACTTTGAATTTGCTTTTACCTGCCGATCGTCATTTCTGTGTAAAAGCACATGATGCAATTTTTTGCATCCATTTTCCCCACATGGCAGATTTCTTGGGCATGATTTCCCTCTATGCCCATCACCTAAACATCTAAAACATCTAAACAGAGATTGAAATGCTTTGCTGTATCCAATCGTTTAGATACACTCTTTTCCACGAATTTCGCATAGGTCCAGATTTTGTGATCTCTTCTGCATATCTGGCAGGACGTGTTGTTTATGCTGTTATAGCCTATCAATTCTCGGAAAAACGTTCTTTGGCCATTACATGTCGGTGAAGCTGGTGATGACTGGTGATTCCTGAATGTGCCAATGTACAGTCTCTGAGGCGATGGTTTAAATTGCAGATTCTTGAAAGACCCACGTCTTTAAAGCCACTACAGATTCTGGCGTTTGTGTTTCAAACACCCAACGATGGTATTTCGCTAGCATATATTCTGTCAATTTTGTTTGCAGCTTACCATACAAGAGACCATTCCTGAGCTCATTATGATAGCCTGTTTCCTTCAGATTCATTACAGCGATTTCCAACAAATCTGCAAATTGTTGCAAGTCATGTGCGTTTCCTGGTTTCCTGGTATTATTTGTGAGAATTTATCCAAGTCCTCGAGATATATTGCGACTTGCCTGCGCTTACCTCCATATCTCCGCTCCAGTCGCTTCTTGGCTGCTTCATAGGCTGCCGCTGAATGCCCAAGACTTTCTATGACATTCAGCGCCTCTCCTGATAGGCATTGCCTGAGTTGTAATAATTTGTACTCGCCTGTAGAAGGGGCGGTATCTACGCACGCCATAAATGCAGTTTTCCAATCTCGGTAACTCCTTTTGTCCCAGGTAAACACTGGTAATTGGATTCGCTTTAGTTGCCTCCAAAGATCATCTCCAATAGAATAAGCACTGTGGGACTCTGGTTCATTTATATTCCCTTGACTAACGGTGTGCTCTATCAAATTTTCGTTCTTGTGAAACGATTCGAACATGGACTCGTCCATACTGCACGTTCTTTGCAGTGGATCAGTTGAATCCACATTTGCTGTTTTGCACTTCCATAAACTCATAGATTTCCTGCAAGCAATTCGTACTTCTGATCTAGGTTAGCCCTGTTCCTCTATCAACAGTAACAGTCTGTTTCTATAAAGTGTAAAGCTTGATTTCGACTTCGACTTTTCCTTCTTCAATTCTGTTTCTTTCTCTATATTTCTTATTCCTATTGACGTCATTTCGATTGTTGTTTCTGCCGATTTAAAACTAGTTTTAACCTCGCCTTGCTACCAAATGTTGGTGTGACGATTGTTCCCCAATATGGAATAACACCAAAAGCAACCAACTCCGATTTTTAGTCACAAAATACTATTTAATTACAATTCTAAACACGATATTTGGCCCTAGTTATAATGGCGTCTTATCACTTTATATCACTACTTTGCAACTGATATTACGTAATACGCTGTTACGTCGTTACGTCATGACGTTACACCAATGTACGACAGTTTCATCGATATTAACAAAACTCCTTCTGTCCAGAATTAATTCAACAATTATTTAACAGAGAGGGCTCACTTTATTTGGCTTGTAATGATGAAAATGCCCTTTTTACTTCTGAACAACCTAAACGATATAAATTGTGGTCATGTCAGAAAATGTGTGATGCTTTGGACAATATATTTATAAGATTTGGCTCAAATTATATAGACAAATTGTAGGTATTCCAATGGGTACTAATTGTGTTCCTCTTGTTGCAGATTTGTTTTTGTTTTGTTATGAGAGAGACTTTATGTTGTCTCTGTCAGACAATAATCAAACTAATATTATTGAAGCTTTTAACTCCACCTCCAGATATTTAGATGACTTACTAAATTTTGATAATCCTTATTTTGAACAAATGGTAGGTCAGATATATCCTACTGAACTTCAGTTAAATAAGGCGAATTCTTCTGATACTGAAGCTCCGTTTTTGGACTTGAACTTGTCAATAACAAATGGCTTAGTTTTTTTCTAAAATGTATGATAAACAGGATGATTTTAGTTTTGAAATAGTAAATTTCCCATTTCTTGATGGAGATGTTCCTCGCTCCCTTTCCTATGATGTATATATTTCTCAGCTTATTCGTTTTGCTAGAGTGTGTTCTAATGTTGATGACTTCAACACTAGAAACGTTATTAATTGTTAAGATATTAAAACAAGGTTATAGATATCATAAAATTCGAAAAGCATTTTCTAAAATCTACCACAGACACTCAGAATTAATTGTTAAATACAACATTGGGTTAGAAACTCTTCTGCAACAAGGCATATTAGAGCCTATATTTTATGGTGATTAAGTTTATAAATTCAAACGAATTGTTGGAAAACCTAATTTTAGTGATCAATTAAAAAAGATTGTAAAACGTTATATAAGGGTTGGATATAACTTGGATGTCATGCCTGGTTTTAAACCCAATCACGATTTATAGCTATGGTTTCCTCTTTACTTGCATGACGGTGGGTCAGGCCTCAGACTCTATGATGGCTCTGAAGTAAAGCTTTAATCGGTGGGTTGGTGCCTGATGCTTATCTGTACCTGGACCAACCGTGGCTTAACTTGGTGTTTTTCTTTTGCTCTGACTATCTGTGAGTCATGAGCCCTTTTCTTTGTTTCATTATAATGTGTTAATTTGATTAGAGTGTTTCTCTATGATGATGCATTGCATTGGTTGGAAGGCTTCCATGCGAGCTTAGCATTTCTTGTTCTTCAACAACAGCAGAATCTAGGGCGAAGATTTGGTTTCATTATAATGCATTTGAGCCTCCTGGTGGCTTAGGCTGCTTTCCGTTCTGAGGCGGTGGTTCTGTTGTTGTTGACTTTCTGTTTATTGTTACTCCCATTGTGGGAGTCTGTAAGTGTTCTATGTTTTGTTGTACGTTACTTTATGCCCATTATAGTACTGCAATTATCATGATGGGGAAGAGATAGCTGGTTGCTTTGCTTAATTTGTCTTCCTGATGTCTTGTGATGGTTGAGTGGCTTTTCCTCGCGATGCCATGGGGTGTCTGCGGTTTGTGATTGTGGTATTTCCTTATCATACTCACTTACTATTTTTGTTAAGGCATTGAAATCAATGTATGTTGCAGTCAGAGCATGCATAAGATATAAATTACTTCATTCACGTTTTTTCAACTCTTATACAGGCCTCAAGCAAGGTGATCCAAGCTCCCCTCATCCTTTTATGATGTTTATTTATGATCTTATTGACAACATGAATATCAACCTTGAAAATGTATTAACAAATGACGAACTTGTTCTCTTCATGATTTTTTATGCAGACGATGCTGTTGTGTTCGCAAAGTCGAAAGAAACATTGCAATTACTGTTACATGACACAAAACTTTATGGTGGAATATGGGGTTTGAAAGTTAATACTAAGAAGACGAAAGTTATGATATTTGAAAGGGGTCGTCACACTAGCTGTGACCTGTTTCTTAATACTACCAAACTAGAGGTTAGCGACTCATTTAAATGTTTTGGTGTTCATTTCTTTTAAAAATGGAAATTTGTTTCGAACCTAAAAAAGGCTAGCCCAGCATGCAGCGAATGCACTACATAATCTTTTTTCATTGTTTAGCCAAATGGATATACCAATAATGGAACAATGTAAACTGTTTGATACTCTCGTTGGATCTATACTTAACTATAAGTCAGAAGTCTGGGAAATTTACAATGCCAAAGACGTAGAGGCTATGCTTTCTAAGTTTTGTCGCTGGGTGCTTAATGTTAAAAAATCAACAAATCTTAGTGGCCTGTATGGCGAACTTGGACGAGTCCCCTTCATTATACAGTGGAAATTTAACATGATAAAGTATTGGGTGAAACTCTTAAAAAGCAATGATACATTTTTACCAAAACGAATATATACAACGTTAAAAGAAGACGCAGACAGCGGCAATACTTATAATGGTAGTAACTAGGCATCGCATATTAAATCTATGTTAAATAATTTAGGTTTCTCATTCTATTGGCTTCATCAAAATAAAATCACCATCCCTTTAAATGCTATTAAACAAAGAATTTACGATTCCTACTCGTAATCATGGTATGCTGAAATCAACAATTCAAATAGATTGATCACGTTTGCGAGCTACAAACATGAATTTGCATTTGGAGACTTCTTAGACTTTGGCACTCCTTTGTGATGTCTAATTGTGACGTTGTCACTTTCCCATTTATATCCTGGGTCAGGTGTGGTGCTTTATCGTATATATTCCTGATCTTTGCCCTCTTTCTCAGTTTTATTACAGAAAAAAACACAAAATAGCTTTAACACGATTAAGGTTATCTTCACACGAGCTCCATATTGAACGTGGAAGATATGAAAATGTACCACGTGATGAACGATTTTGTAAATGTTGTAATATGTCACAAATAGAAAGTGAATATCACTTTCTACTTGTGTGCCCCCTTTATTCAGAGCTAAGAAGATTTTTTTTTTCAAACCTTATTTTTGTCACTGGCCAAATTTGAACTTTGGCCAACTTGTGCTGTCAAATTCAAAACAGGTAACATAGAACATTACAAAATTTATATTCGCTGCTCAAGAATTGAGAAAATCTGTTCTAAATCCATAACAGATTATCATTTTGAAATACATTTTTTTTTATCTTCTGCTCCTCTGTAAACAAAGATTATATTTGTATTATTGTTCAATTTGAATGTACGAAGAATTTCTTACTTGTATTTGTTTTGTAGGCTATAAACATTGTTGAAGATCTTTAATGATGAATAAATATATTTTATTTAATTGTATTGTATATATGTATATTTTGTATTGCCATATTTCCACTTCATATTTGCTTATATTTACTAGCTGCTCATTTTGTTATATTTATGTATAACCCGAGTGTATCAAATAAACTGGAAACTTGAAACTATTTCATTTATTTTAGTTTAAAAAATATTTTTTTTTTCGAAATTACATAGCATGAGTAAATAATACATTATTATACCTGAGCACATGACAGGATCTGATAACAAGCATCACTGCTTATAGCAATCATCTCATGCATACAATGAGCAATGTGTATGGCGCTGACTAGCATTTTTTATAATAGCTTACGAGACTAGAGCAAGATTCGTTTTGGAAACGTCTGAGCGCCATTTATTTTATATTAATGAAGAATCAACTTTGAATTCTCTGGTTATCCCTTAAGGGCATTTTCGGGTAGTGTCCTCACGCACCATTCCTGCGATGGGAAACGGAAAGTTGTCTTGGCCCCGTCTTTCGACCCTTTCCAAATTCGCATCAATACAGTTTAAAGATATTTACGCATTTTCTGGACAAAATAAAGTAACTAAAATGTGTCCGAAAGTAAATTAAATGTGAATTGAGATAAATGACAAAAAAGCACTCCATAACGTTTTATATTGAATTATACTCAAAATATGTGGGGGTTGGGGTAAATTTTGCTCTCCTGAAAGAAAATTAGTTTGGTGACCCCCATTTTTTCTAAAAGGTAAAATAAAAGTCTATTAAATAAAAACAAACTTTTGAGATTGTTAATGCCAGATTTTTGATATACAATTTAATCTAGAAATCTTGGTTCATATTTTAAGGAAATTACCAAAATATATCATTCAGTATCTTGTCACGGCTTGGGAAAACAAATACAATTTTACTTTTCCAAAAAAGCTTGATGTCGTGAGTAATAATTAAAATAAAAATAAAGAAGCTGGATGGCAATTACAACTATTTAAACATAATATTAAGGACATGCTTTTTTTCAGAAAATTTGTAAAAAAGCTAAAAACTTCCATGTGAGATTATAAAAAATCGAGCGGGGTTGCATATCCTTTTTATTTCATAAAATGACAGTCCATGCATAAAACAACCTGTATGCGAAGAATTAAAAAGATTTTAACGTGGGAAGTAATACCCGCAATTGCCCTTAGGTGGTCTTATCAGTCAATGAAAAGGGAAGATTAAATGAGACTGAGCTTGGGAAGTTGAAGTTTGATTAATATTTTATCGACTGCACACCACTTTAGGGATAAAACACCCACCATTTCCCATCCAAATTGGGCTTTCTTGTTTGATTCTTCAATAAATTCACAGATCATGGTTAAGAACAACAAAATCATGATCTGCTAATGCTCTAAAGACTGAAGTGTTGGTCAGGCTAGGTTATCTCTGTTTATTCGTAAAGTGGTCTGCAGTCGATAAAATATTGATCAAACTTCAACTTCCTATTGGCAAGGTCAGTCTCGTTTAATCTTGTCCCATTATTTCACCATAGTATCTATTTATACTTCACTTTTTTACAAGTAAAAATTGGCTCTGGCGAGACTGTGCAAATGTGAAGAGTCGTCTGAGCCATGGCTGTTCGCCTTACCAATAAATTCTAACACCGGTCACGATTTCTATGTTTACGACAGTGGCGGATCAAGAGGGGGTTCAGGGGTTTCGCTCGAGCACCCTCCCCGCCCCTGATTTTAAATATCCTATGAACAAGAAATAATTTAGTCTCACTGAGACCAAATTATTTTCATTTGCATGGGATATTTAAGAAAAATGAGATAAAATTAACAAAGCGAACCCCCACACATTTATACAACAGGACCTCTTTTCAGAACTCCAGGGTCCGCCCGTGTACTATACGCGACTTGGCCAATAGCAGGAGACAATTTCAGCGCATACGCCTATTTCTTCATGCAATGGAAATAGGTTTTACATAAATATTTCTGGCTACTGCCCGCCATGATCTAAGTTTGACTGTTTAAAAATTTGGCAGAAACTTCATTTTTAGATGTGAAGTTGCTAATTTCTTATATCCATTTTACAGCAACAGATACATGACACCAGCAAAGAAAGACTGAAAAATAGTTATTGAGTCTTATATACGACGTAATTCCACTCTGATTTTGTTATGGTGTCAAAACTGGAATTATAATGCCTTGATTTTTTGGATGAAAATCAGTGTCTTTATAAATTTAAACACGAGTTTTTGTAATCTGACTGGTAAAGTTTTACAGTTTAGAGTTATTTTTTTCAAATTCGATACTGCATTATTCAACTTATATATACATCTGTCGAGTGTACTTAAAAAAACACCAAAATGTTTTCGTTTTTACCTAAAAATCCGACATTTAGATATTCTGGTATATTTTGTGAAATGCATGTTTTGCTATTACTTGTATATATGGTAGAGCAAAAAACTGCAAAAAATCGCTTAGTTAAGGCAGAGCCCTTCCCCATCAGTCAAACGGAAAATGATTGCATGAATGGTATGGCAAGATGTTGAAGTTTCATGGATCGCCGGACTAACTTTTTCAAAGAGGGGCAGTGGTGTTAAATTTAGGCAAAAACGTCACTTTTAGAAGTGAAAATGTGAATTTCTGAAATTCGTATGTAGCAACAGATACACGGCACCAGCAAAGAAAGACTGAAAAATTAGCAGTGAGTTTTATATAATCCTTCCCTGACTTTATTATAAAGTCAAAATTAGATATGCACCCTTACTTACTATGAAATGCCTTCATTTTTGGGTGAAAATCTGTATTTTTATAAAAATAATTCCATTTTTTGAATCAGACAGGTAAAGTTTTTAAAATTAATAGTTTTTATTTATCTTGTTTTGAATTTAATGCTGCATTATTCAACTTTCATATATCTTGCCATGTATACTTATAAAATCCGCCAAAATAATTTAGTTTTTCGCCTTAAAATCTGACATTTTATATTCAGGTATATTTGGGGAAATGCATGTATTGCCTGGGTATTGTCATATTAAGAAAATGACGTACATATAGTAAACATTGTATCCGGAAACAGTTATCATGTTCTTAGATATTGTATCAAGTATTGGCACACAATAAAAGAGGGTCAAGTGACACTGAATTGCTCACCTGAGTTTTGTTTAAAACCTCTGATATATATGTATCTTTTGAAAACTGGCCATGCTCCTGGTGACCCCTGGCGGGGCCATTTTTGTTCCCAGAGCTCTATTTTGAGCATATTTAAATATGGTTTACTGGGTGATGCTACATATTAAGAATCAGGGCTCTAGATCTTGTTGTTTTCAAAGCAGAGGATTTTGTATGTTTTCAATTTGTAAGTCATTGTAAATTCTGTGACCCCCAGGACAAGACCATTTTGATCACATAACCACAATTTAAACAAACTTGATTTTAATGTTTTTGGAGATGATGCATTGATAAGCTAGGGGTCTTTCATGCAAAGTAAGTAAGGGTGCAGAGATCAGGAATCGATACAATCAAGTACCACACCTGACCCAGGATACCAATGGGAAAGTGACAAACTCACAGTAGACACCACGAACGAGAGCCAAGAGGTCAGCCCTTTCCCAGCAGGTGACCACAAAGCACATATAAACAGACGCGCGCACAAAGACATAGCAAACACAAGACAGAACAAAAACATAAAAGATCCACAAAAGAAGTACCGCCTTGGACATCAAACCAAACATCTATGTGTCTTGTTCCACGTCTGAACTAAGGGTGAGGTTGGCGCCGTGAAACCAGTTTAAGAAACCCAGTAAAGTATTTTTAATGACTTTTCCAATGCGGTACTTCTTTTGTTGATCATTTGCGTCTTGTTTTCTCATGCTTTCGCGTCATTTTATTGCTGAATTGTGGTCGCTTGCTGGGAAAGGGCTAACCTCTTGGCTCTTGTTGGTGATGTTTATTGTATTTTTGTTACTTTACCATGTGGTATCCTGGGTCAGGTGTGGTACTTGATTGTATCGTTTCCTGATCTTTGCCGTCTTTCTTACTTTGGTAGAGTACCACTAGGTGATGTTACATACCAAATATAAAACTTTGTGGCATTTTTGTTCTGGCAAGAATATTTTGGATGCTTTCTTTATATAACCTATTGGTAGAGCAAAAATTTGGCAAATTAAGAGTCCCTTAGTTGAGGCGGAACCTCACCTTTCCTGTAAAAAAAGGATTGAGATGTATCAATTGAAAGCTTTTTAACTGTACATTATGACACCACTAGATTTAGTTTTAAAAACAGAGGCAGTGACTCTTTATTGGGCTTCGAAGAATGGCACCCCCATTCAAAAATCATACCTGTAGCATCTTAAATAAGCAAACGTTTACTGGGTGAATAGAAGTGCAAAGAATGCAAATAATTACCAAATTTTAAAGCAGTAAGGATGTATGTTTAACCAAATAAGCTATGCATTAATACAATTAGGCCTATTTTAATGTAGTACATATAAATGTAGCATCTGCAGAATGGATTATTTTGCACCATTTTTACATTTATTTTAATCTATTGTCTTCATTTTACACAGATTGTCAGTGCATACAATTTGAAAGCCTTCAAAATAAAGTGTGGCCTTATATCTATCAGCTGATAAAATAATAATAGGTTTTGCCTTTTGTTATTAGCAGCAGCATGCAGATTGTGCACCTACAATTGTCCTCCTTAATCTGTTTTAAAAGTAATTATGTTGGTGCTATAACAAGAGTTTGCCATTTAACTCTATGCCTCGATGTTCATATTTGGCATAACACTTACCTATGGTGTGTAGATGACATAAAAGCTTTCAAATTATCAATATGAACTTGGGGTCAAAAGTCATGGTCAAATTTAGTCAAAATCTGTAATACGACTCGTAACCTAAACTCTTCTTTCATTTCTATGAATGAGGTAGTCCATATACGAGGGCTGCTCAAATATGAATGCAAGTAGCTTCATTACTTTCTTCACATATATGCTACGACAAAATGTCATACCTTTCTGGAAAGAACTATTTGTGGCCTTTAAAATGATCTCAAACATAAAGAAACACTTACTATATTTTTCGAGTTACAGACGCTTATATAAAGGCCATTCCTGCATATTGAAGTTTTTCTGAAGCAAATTGCCATACACGTTTTTGTACATGTGCGGATATAGTGTCATATCTTTGTAAGTTTGAGACAAAATGGCACCAAATTTAGGATGCAAGATTAAGGTACATGTACATTGACACAGTTGCTTGCAGGACAAAGTCTATATAATCATGTTTCAATCTGAGTAAACAGGCCAATTTGTGACGTCATTAATTTTATGATAAACGTCATTTTGAGTTATCTAATGGTGATGCAATAATGAATATCGCTATGTCTTTTTCTTTGCGTTTTGCTTAAAACATGCTTAATAAGTCATGAGGAAGTTTTCAAAACGCTCCGTCTTCTATTTACAGAGTTATCACATTTTATATCATTTTTCAAGCATTTTTCTCCTTCTAAATGACGTGTTGACATTATGTAAAAAATGTTCAATCTGTCTAGTCCCCAAGACCAAGTGAGTAATATTATTGTAAATAATGCCTTTTTGGTAAAACTTAAAGTTAACGTTAGAATTTAGATTAAAACCGCAATGCTATGGCAACAAAATTAAGTATAAGTTCTATAACACCTTTTATTAGGACAGCTTTGACTTAATAAAAATGTTGTTCAGCGTTTAAAAATTAACCACTCCTTCAATGATTTGTGACAACAACTCAGTTTGAGCGATCAACATATATTGTCTTTGAGTTAAAACTAGTTTAAATATTGCTTCGTGCTTTTTGATAGAGAAAAGTTTGACTGAAAATTGAAAGGTGTGTTTTATTTACCATTTATTTGCAAACATAAGGAGACTTTAGCAAAAACGATTCGATGTAATTTAACAAAAACATGTCGGATTTTCGCAAGTTTAACAGAATCATTATATAAGTATATGGGGATACTTCCTTAAATATTTCAAGAAAGTTCACTGATTTGTCGAAGAATTATACGCTAGTCTATATTACTGGTATGTTCGAAGCATTGAGTTTGTTAGCATACTAAATTGACTCTCATCCAAAAGGCTATAACTCAATAAGTATACTGTATTTTTCTTAAGGTCTGGTGCCAGTTTAAAGGTGACATATAATCTTTTATAGAAACGTATACCGTTTGGCGTAGCATATAAGTGACAAAAGTTATGAAGTTACTTGCATTCATATTTAAACTGCCCTAGTATAGCATAATAATTGTCTATGAACCAAAGACGCAAATCATAAGTGACAGATTTTGTGTAACAGGTATGAACAGTCTATTCTTTGTAAAAGGGCAAGTATATTTTAACGACTGATTATTTTTTCTCTCTGCTTGCGTCATGTCTTATAAGGACCATAGCATGGTAGCGAAATAAAAAAAAAAATAAGAGCAAAAAACTATTATTTTTTACTTTTTACTAGTACTTTTTTATTTATCTATTTTTTTGGTTCGTTTATTTTTTGTGTGTATGTTGTTTTTTGGCTGTAGTCAAAATAATAACATTTTCTAAAGACGACCAGAATAAAGCTCTGTCTTGTACGCTTTATCAGGGACTCTCTGTACAAGAGATATTTATAGAAAGACCCTGGTTTTATTATCTCCATCTTACTTGTATTTACGAACGAAATTACTAATTATTTTGTCGATAGCCTCAAAATATTGATATAACTGTTTGTTTGATGTTGCTTATAATAATGAAAATGCTATTGTAATACCATGTATATTTGTAAAATGTTTTAGAACACATGAAAATAAAAATAGAAAAAAATGTCTATGATCTGTAGATTAAAACATAGGTTTGTTATCTCTGCTATGCCATTGGAGTCAAAAGACAAGGCCAAATATACTTACAATCAGTTTCTGGCTTATTACGCGAACTATTCTTTCATCTTTTGACCCAGAGTGTTCATACTTAGCACAAGTATTGCTTAGTGTATAGATTACTAAGAACATTACAGATCATCGCTATCTGTCTAACAGTGGTATGCTTTTGACAGAGGTGCTTCATATGTTGGACAATAATTGCCAATATGACATTTGAGCCTTAATTTTCAAAATAATTTACTTCTGATTGTATGGCTTGTAAAACAAATATCTCTAACATGTTTTGTTGTGGATGGTTCATATTATGCACACTAATTGCTTAGGAATTCTGTTGTTAATAATAGCTTCTGATTGCTGATATGGCTTATGTATCAAAGTTTAAGGCCAAACTGCTTAAAAACCTACATTTTAAACCACAAAAGTGGTACTTCTCACTCATGGTATCCTTGGCCAGGTGTGCTGCTTGATTGTATCGATTCCTGATCTTTGCCCTTTCTCTTACTTTCCCCATAGGTGTTATGCGAGGCAGACCAAAAGGTGGATTATAAATTCCCTGCATGGAGTAATAAAGAGGTCCTTACAGGGTTTAGGTTACTGAGCCTACACAGGCGGTAAGCCCCCTCTTGGAGTCCTCTTTGTCCGATGAGTTATTGAAATACACATTGACATGAAATAATATTTCACTGAGCAGTTATTCTGCTGATGACCTCTCATAAACTCAAATATGGACCTTTAAACTCTGTCTATTTGGCATGTAAAGCGTACTGTTTGGGAAGAGATGTATAAGTGATCATATTTGGGACACTGGCTGTCTATGGTTTAAGATGACAGAAAAGGTTTTGGATTGTTGATATGGCCTTAGAGACTAAAATCAAGGTAAAAATGACCGTACTTATACTATGTGGTATGCCCTCTCACCATCGATTGACCACATTCTAGTTGGGTTTTATCATTGTGCTTTTCTTTCTTTGTAACTTCAACGTTAGCTCACCTGAGGCAAATGCTCTGTCATCCATCATCAACAACTGCTTCCAAGGAAATCGCCTCTTAATCTACTGACTTGATTTTAATCAAACTTTGCTGGAGTATTTCTTACATGAACCTCTTTATTAATTGGTCCGTTGCATATCTAGGTAACATGGGTTAAAATAGATTTTCAAACTGAACTTTTAATAATATCTTCTTGTTTGAAACTACAATGCCTAGACTCTTGATATTTGGTATGTAGCATAAACTAGTAGAACTCTACCAATTTCGTTCAGATTAAAGCACTGTGGTTAAAAATGGCACAGTCCTGGATGATGAATATTTTACATGGGCTTGTGATCACCTGCTGGGAAAGGTGTTTTGGCTTTCTTCTTTACTTTTATATTGGGAAAGCATAGAACAAATTTTCTTGACTGAAACGACAAGGCATTGAGCATTACCATTTGGTATGCAGCATCGCCTAATACGCTTCTAACAATTTATTCAAGTTTGGGGATTGGGACTAAAAGTGGAACCGCCCGGCGAGGTCACAAGTTCAATATAGGAATCTATTGGGAAAATTTAAAGATTTTTTCGTGTCTGACACCAAAAAGGGTAGAGCATTGATATTTGTTATGTAGCATCACCTAGTTGACCTCTACTAAGTTTGTTCAAATTGCCCTTGTGCCAAAAATGGCCTCAACCTGGGGCCATATGTTTTACAAAGGCTTATTGGTAGAGCACACGGTTTATCATTTAATATCATTAATCTTTTATCATTGCAAAATCGGTCATTAAAAGAGGTCAAGACGGAAACGTGAGAAAATGGCCCTGCAAAAAACATATTTGGCCAAAAACATGGTCCGGCTAAAACCATTTCGGGCAAAAAAAGTGGTTCGGCCATAGCCGGACCGGCCAGACCGCCCACGACGGCCTTGCCCCTTGTCAACAAGGACACAGAGCACATCCTCCTTTAATGCGGAACCGACTAGGACAGCCATGCAGCCATTAGAATTGGAAACGGAACAAAACCCGCCAGATGAAAGGGACCAGGTGGAGATGGATACAGATGAGGTAGCTGTACAGTCGCAACAGGCCAATAAGCAAAATATCATGGAGTCTTAGATCATTATTCAACCCGTAGGTATCAACTCACTACCAATCCTAAATAGTTCAACGGAAGCAGAAGCGTGACCCCTGGATACGGAGCCAATGAAAAATACTATGCGCATAGGCTGTGAATCTTCTACAGATGAATGTACCAATCCAGAGACTGCTCATTCTGAAATACATGCTCCAGGCAAGTCAGATTCAAAGACACATTTTTTTGGAAATTCCAGGCCTCAAGGAGACCCCACCCGACGTAGACCCACTAAGGGCAGTGGTATGCACGATTCAAGCGAGACTGTAAAGATAGATAGATTTCTTTATTTCCTCCAGCTAGGAGAGTTACAAAAACACACACACACACAAACGACAATATATACAAAATAGCATACAATACCTACTTTGCTCAGCACGTATCTGTCAAAGTAAGCTTCAATTATTTGAACAATTTTAACATAAATAAGTATATTGGGCGAATTGGGCCAGAATATTAACCCTTACATTATGCAAGTTCAGCTTAACTTCATTGTGCACAGTCCTCTTGCCGAAACGAAATGCAAGAGTTCTGCAAATGAGTTATTAAGCAATCAATTTCAACAATTCTATAATTATTGCAGCCCGTGAGTACAACATCCAAGAGAACTTGACTGGACTATAGGGCAGAGCTTTGTAAATAACTTATTATTCTTTGTGTTGAGCACCATACATGACTGAGATTATGTCTATTCCATAAGTAAATATGTTTTCCCGTTGCCACGACACTAACAAAAACATTCCAAATTTTAATATTCAACGTGGAAGATCCGGTGTAGCTATTATTGGCAAAACTGTATTTCTAATAAAAATAACAAAATTGGATGCTGGTAACGAAAGAGTTATAACTAAGGAAGTAAATTTGGATATAAAGCTGTGCATCATCAATGTATATATGTCTACAAATAAGTCAAACTCAGAATTTGGGTATAGAGAATGCCTAGACGTTATTCACGATGTCATTCAGAGATGTGATTCGTCTCATACAATAGTCCTCTGTGGTGACTTGAACGGAACCTTGTTGACTACACGCAAAAACAAACATGACAAAATGCTTAAAGACTTTGTTAATGAACACCATTTATCAACAGGCAATGATTTTCAGATTTCTCCTACGTTTTACCATTTTAACGGATATGTTACATCGCAAATAGACTATATTCTATGCTCGGGTCCAAGTAAGAATGAGGGCAAAGATCAGGAATCGATACAATCAAGCACCACACCTGACCCAAGATACCAATCGAAACTCCTGAAAGATTACACTATTCTTGAGAGGCAGGCTGAAAATCATTATCAAGAGACTTCTTTTATAAAATCCATAAGCGGTGACCCTAAAATGCGTAAAGGACTCCTTTTCGCGAAAAAGGAGTTTTATTTTTGCGAAAAGGACTTTATTATGGCTAAAACTATTTATTACCAGGCATTAGAAATCGTCCTAAGTCCAGGCTCTTTTCGTGAACTTAATATATAAGACCAAGTCCTTAACGAAAAACCGAAAAACGAGGTCCTTTTTGTAAGAATAAAACTCATCTACGCGGAATTGAGTCCTTTTCAAATTCAACTTAGTATGGTGCAATTGTCCAAAGTACTCAATATTCAACATCTGGAGATTTGATTTATTCAGACAATACTAATTTCTACTGTATTCCTTAAAAATAATAGCATGCAAATGGACATGGATATTGCTTTGAGCTGCAGTGGGAAAAACCGAGGGGATAATGACCGCCCGTACCTATTGGATAGTTTGTACACAAGTTACTTTTAGCAGTTGATTTTAAAATAGTGACGTTCCTTGCATGGTTTTATTGACCTTTTTACCTACTTTTATCAACGTTCCGACCTGGAGCGGTGCTCAGGACTACCAGAGGAGGATTTAGAATCCGTGGGTACATATGTATATAACTGCGTACCATCGAGGTATTAAATTTCTTTGACGAAATCAGGCTATTAATACCTTTTTTTATATTCAATATACGTCCCTGCTGTAGGGGAGACCGGGGCTAGTTCGGCCCCATTTTAGAAAACATATAGTTTTCGAAAGACTATAACATCTAGGTCTGCGAAAATTATATATTTAAGTAAGGCACAATAGGGCGGTACCAGTCCTGGTAACCCCCGTCATGTATCTCTGTACGATAAAGGGTAATTTTCATTTAAGGAGAACAGGTCATGATGGCCGAACTTGCCCCACCATGGGGTAAGTTCGGCCACCCCTCGGGCAAGTTCGGCAAAGGAACTGCCCTGGTCTATTATTATACAGTCAAACTTCTGTAGTTGGAATTGCAAAGGGCCAAGAAAATGTAACGACAATAACCTAACATATGGACTATACGAGTTGGTTCTTCGGAATACAAATTAACCAAAAATGAGCCTGAAAGTGTCGCATTTAATAGTCCGAGTTTTCGCCTTGCTTTTTTGGCCGATTTATTCTTTGAATTGCTTTTGAGCCTGCCTAACCCATTAATGCCAAATAAAATGTCACACCTTAATCAAACGGACGAACCAGTTTTTAATCAAAGGGCTATTGGGTCGTAACTTTCATCAAATTTTATAATCTGTAAACAATCAGTGGAGACCATGATCAGACTCTGCACTCTGTGGCGTCTGATCTGTGTCTTTTCTGTGTACCAATGACCCAGAGAAAGGCGCCAGGTTTGTATGGATTTACTGTTTTTTTTTAACTTATTTCTTTCTAGTCTTTGAATACATCTCGTTTTATTTGTTGTACTGTTAAGCAAAATAAAATAAAATATGATAATACGATAATGAACAGAAAAGGAAAAGTTTGCATTACGTGTCTTAGACAGGTTTTTTTTACTTTTGACTTTAATGTAAAATGGCAATCTGAAACTTTCGATGTAATAAGCGTAATCATTGTGCAGACAGTTGTTGTGCTAAATATGAACACGGAGGTATTTTGGATCCATGATATGACCACCCTTTACAAAATAGGTGATCAAAAATATAATGGCAAGTATTTTATGAAAGTGTGGGGCAAGTTTGGCTATGGGTCGAACTTGCCCCGACTTAAGTGGCCGAACTTGCCCCTGACAGACTATTTCCAAATATCACGTGACAACTCCTTTTAAGATGCAGGAGGAGAAATTAACAATGTTTTATATCGAAGCACCTACTCTTTTCGTAATAAATATATCGAAATTAGATAAGAATCTTAACACATCTTTACATAAATAAAAACTGAAATGACTATGAAAAATTTACTTATCATGCAAGAAAACAAGTTTCTGGTACAATAGCCTATCAATGTACCCTTCAACGATGCAGCCATTGTGTACTCATGTAGACATACTCGTCACAAGTTATTTCCAAATACGTTTCCCAGCCCCATATCTTGGTTTACATGCTAAACATAGCCACATGCCGAACATGCCCCGAGGCCGAACTAGCCCTGGTCTCCCCTACCCTAAGCGAAATAATAGACACAATCGACCCTCAAAATTAATATTTTTTGCATGAATTTTTCCATCCTACTGCAAAAACACATAGATCTATTTAATCATATGGTAGAAATATAGTAATCTTACCTATCCTATAGGTATACGGCCGCTAGGCTATGGTAATTCTGCGCTTCTTTGTAGTTTTATCGTCTTGACGTCTATCTCCTCGCACGGCTCTCGCTAGTCTCGTCTTCTACCACGAGATGTTGTCCTTTTTATAGCTCCATCCCATTCGGAACACCTCGAATACCGAGCCGGACATAACCGGTGCAAGCCGACTGGAATAGAATAGAACGGAGCCCTCCACTACACTCCTCCCCTCTTTATTTGAAGGCTCTGGGACACATCTTCGTGCTAGCATTTTTCATTATCCGCCCCAATGTTGGGGAGGATCACCATTCTGCATTATCGGCCCCAATGCTGGGGAAGATATTCGATTTACGGCCACATCCACAATGCTATGGTCATGTTAGCCGGTCAGTTAATCCTCATGCACTATTCCTGGGCAAGCTACCAGCAGATAACCAGTACTCAGTGCAAAGGTGTCTACAGTAACTGACAACTGTCACCTCTACGTTGACATCTGATAGAGTCGACTCGCATTGCGCGAGGCATACTCTAAGACTTGCTTCCAGGTCTGGCCTCTGATCTTGGCAACCATATCTGCAACCATCCCAATCAAGGCAGGTGATGGCTGGGCTCTTCCATCAATCCTGAAGTAGGGAGCATCTGTCTCCAACAGCAGTTTGTCTTCCTGAAGCTGTCTCAGGGCCTCCTTACTGTCATGGCTGAAATGCTGTACCATTCCTGTGAAACCGAAGTGGGAGTTAGGGAACACTCGTTGCCACTGGTCCATGGTATCACGATTTCCTCCGAAGCAGTGAAGGTGGATCTTTTGCTCCCGTGGGACCACTCCTTTCAACTGATATAGGAGCTGTATATATGTGCCTTCTGGTTGACCAGACATCATTCCGCTCGCGTGAAGAACAAGGTCACATGGATGGATCCGCTGTATAGTCCAACCCGACCTCTCCCAACGCTCCAACCTCTGGCATCGACAAACAACGCTGGAAAGCTGGGAAAGCTGCCTCTGTACTTGAATTCAGGTACTTTGGATGCAGTCCGATCGCTATCTTGTATCCTGCTTGGGTGAGGTGTTGTACCTCCTCGCTTGACGGATAGGTCTCAGGATCACAAAATATGATGACTCCTCTGGTTAACTTGAATCGGAATTGCCTATCAGGACGGACGTGATTACAGTACCGCCAGCCGTCAAAGTAACCAATGAACGGGTCCAGGTCCGTTTAGCTCGCGTTCATAGGTGGGTCCGTTCGCGTTCCGTTCGCGTTCATCGGTAGTTCCGCTCTAATTTACCTTTACACATCGTTCCGCTCCGTTCCATTCCACTATAGGTAGCTCCGCTCCATTCATTCCAATTAGGGCGACATGATAAACACCATTCAAATACACAATACAGGAATTAGCGCGATTATTACTACATAAAACGATAGACCTATAAGAAACCACTTAATAATATATTTTTGTGTGATTGAAAATGATAATACTTACGCTAAATCCTGTATTTTGTATTCAAAACATGTTTATATAAGTGTTACACAGTCAAAACACATATTGGTTTGTGTGTGTACGTGCGTTTGTGCGTGTGCGCGCGCACGTGCGTGCGTACGTACGTGCATACGTGCGTGCGTTTGTGCGTGTGTGCGTTTTGGAGCATACAAATGGAGCATACAAATGTGCACACTGGTCTTTGTTTTGGCAGTTGTAGAATTTTCTGCAAAGGTCCATCCTTTTAGAATATGCTAGATTTGACATTCCCTGTAAGTGGTAGAATCCAAGATCTAAATTTGACAATCAATAATTTTCAGATAAAAGTGACTTTCGTTTCATTGTGTACTTTTACTGTGAGTTTACTATGAAGAGTTAAATGAGGTGAGGTAGTTCTAATTTCAATGATACATGTAAGCGAACTACAATTAAATCTGTTAGACTGCAGAGAAGCGCACCAATCTCTAGGTTTTCATGTGGCACTGTTCACAGAGGTTGTTTGTCACCCAAAGACCGTGCTATAGTAGATACATGTATGCGCCAGTTCATGATTTTTTGGTATTTATCGCATATGCGAGCAACGAAGGCTCAGACGAGACTGCACATTCGCACAGTCTCGCCAGAGCGTTAGCTGCTCGCACTAAAACGAACGGATAGATATGAAGGCTCAGGCCAAACTGTATGGGCCAGTTCATGAGAGTGTGGTATTTATCGTACGTTTAAGAAGAGATATAGATGAAGACTCAAGCAAAGCTTTATTGGCCAGTTCATGAAATTCGGGGATTTATTGCACTCTAAAGAATGGATGTAGATGAAGTCTCAAGCCAAACTTTATGGGCCAATTCACAAGGGCTTGGTTCGTATCGCACATGCGAGCAATGAAGGCTCAAACGAGGCTGTGCATTCACACAGTCTCGCAAGAGCCTTCCCTGCTCTCAATAAAAAAGGAATATAACTCAAGCCTCAGGCCAACTTTATGGGCATGTGCTTGACATTAAGGTACTTATTTTTTCTCTAAAGAAGCTATATAGATGAAGGCTCAGTCCAAGTATTATATGAGCTTGATCATGAGCGTTTGTACTTATCACATTAGCAGTTGTAAAGGCTCAGGCGAGCCTGCGCTTTAGAAAAGAAGGGATATAGATGAAAGCTCTGGCCAAAAGTTATACCTAAAGCGCATGTTTAAAGAATGACGTTACGCATAAGCAGTAAGAAACAAAAACACGTTTGCTGTACCCATTCGGGAGGAGTGGCAATTCTACCCCTGTCGTAAAGGAAACACTACAGAACAAGAAATGTCACAGTAACGCGACGAATGCCCCCAAAGGAATTGGTCAAGCATAAGACACATTTGATGCAAGTTATTTGTTATGAAGGAGATATGCTCGAGATACGAAAAACCTAGAAATGGAGTTGAAGTCAATGTCACTGTCAAAATGCCCAAAAAGTTATGCATCACTCCGCCATCCCAAGAGGAATCCACACACCAAAATTGGGATTCCTACCTCAAATGATATAGGTTATATGCTGCTCCAGATGTCATTATTCTAGAAACTAGGTCATAGGTCAAAGTCACAGTGACCTAAAATAGTCCGCGACATTTCTCCATACCAAGATGCATCCATACACAAATTTTGAGATTTCTACCTCAAAGATATGCACCAAATTTGATGCCGATTCTAGAAACTCGGTCAGAGGTTAAGGTCAAAGTGACTCGAAAAAGGTATGGGACACTTCTCCCTCCCAAGATGTATTCACACACCAAATTTGGGATTACTACCACGCTATATAAGAGGCATGCTCCGGACATGATAATTCTAAAAAACTAGGTCAGGGTCAAGGTCACAGTGACCCAAAAATGGTATGTGACGCTGCCCCGTCCAAAAATGCATTCACACACCGAATTTGAAATTATTACATCAAAAAATATAAGAGATATGCACCAGACTCAATGCTAATTCTATAGACAAGGTCTAAAGTCAAGGTCAAGGTCACAGTAACCCATAAATAGTACACGACACTCCACCATCCAAATATGCACCCAGACACCAAATTTGGGATTCATATCTCAAATAATACAAGAGATATGCCCCGGACATGATTATTCTAAAAACTAGTTCAGAGGTCAAGGTCACAGTTACCCATAATTGGTACATGACATACCACCATCCAAAGATGCTTTCACACACCAAATGTGTAATTCCTCCCTCAAAGAATATAGGAGATATGCACCAGACTCAATGCCAATTCTTTAAACTAGGCCCGAGGTGAAGGTCATAGTGACCCAAGAATGGTACGTTACACTTTTCATCCCAAGATGCATTCACACACCAAATTTGGGTGTTATCCCTCAAATGATATGAGAGATATGCCTCGGACACGATAATTAAAAAAAATAGGTCAGTTGTCACGGTCACAGTGACCTGAAAATGATACGTGACACACCGCCATCCCAAGATGCAACGACACACCAAATTTGGGATTCCTATCTCAAATAATACAAGAGATATGCTCCAGACAAGATTATTCTAAAAACTAGGTCAGGAGTCAAGGTCAAGGTCATAGTGACCCGAAAATGGTACGCGACACTCTGCCATCCCAAGATGTATTCAAAAACCAAATTTGGAGTTCCTACCTCAAAGAATATAGGGGATAAGCACCAGACTCAATGCCGATTCTAGAAACCTGGTCAGAGGTCAAGGTTGCAATGACCCTAGGACGGTACGCGACACTTATTCATCCCAAAATGCGTACACATACCAAATTTGGGATTCCTTCCTTAAATAATATAAGAAATATGCTCCAGACACGAATTTTCTAAGAACTAGGTCAGAGGTCTAGTTCAAGGTCACAGTGACCTGAAAGTAGTACTCAACACTCCGCCATCCTAAGATGCATCCACACACCAATTTGGTATTCCTGCCTTAAAAAATATAGAAGATATGCACCAGACACAAAGCAGGACGGACGGGCGGACGGACTATATGCCTCCCTAAGTTCCTTTGCGGGCATAAAAACTACATGTACTCCAATGAAGCAGCATAACAGTAAGAAGGTTATGTGTATATTCAGTCTCCATACCCATATTCTGTCCGAGAGGGTTTATGTTATCGTTGTAAAATTCATAGGGGGGATTATGTTCACGATGTAAAATTTATATGGGGGGGGGGGGATTATGTCCACTTCGCAAACTTCAAGGGGGATTATGTCCACCTATACAAAAATGAGCAGGGGGGTTGTCCGGGGGATTTTGCCCTACACTCTGTTGAGTAAACAATATCAGAGCACTGTTGATACCTGACGCTGCATCGACGTCGATCTGCTGTTGCCAAGATGACGTGAATCCGCTTTGTATATAAAGTGGGGTTAGAGCCTCACCGACGTCACTGCGTTGTGTCCTTAAGAGACACATTAATCCTAGCTTAGTACTGGTTCAACCCAGAACATGCCCATAGTCGAACGTCAAATTCAGTGCATGGAGGTATATTAGCATTAACCGCCAACATGCTTTTGTCTTGAAAATGTTGTCTGCTTTTTACGTCTGTTGCATATATCCAAGTGCACTTTATACCAGCATTCATCATAGAAGCAAAACTACAAACCCTAATTAGGTTGCTCACATGGGAACAGTCTGATCTGGGTCCATAATGTTTGCAGTATAGGCTACCAAAAATAAATAAGCAGATGGGTGTGGCAGACTGTGTGACGGTTGAACTATGTGCATGCTGAATAATTTAGAAGCTTTGATATGTACTCGAAGCAATATACACTCTGTACATTGCTTCGAGATAAGTATCTGCTGTTATTTTCCCTAAATCAAACCCTTTGTACCACCAGAGTGTCAAATAGTTTGGATCTAGATAAGGACCAACGTTTTGTTCAAAACGTGTTTGGTGTATACTATAAGAGTGGCAAACAGTTTGGATCCAGATCAGGCCTGATTCTTTGGCAGGCCTGACCTGGGTTCAAACCGTTATCAGCAGACAACAAAAGTCGTCACGAGTGAAGGTGTAGGTGCCCGTTCCCCAGTCGTCACTAGCAGGATAATAGTTAAATGAAATGTGGATATGCGTTCGAACATCGATGCGCATTTATTGCCAACCACGCACATGCAGGAAGCGTGCAGGGAACAACATGAAATGTGTATGTTCCTGCGTCATCAGGTGTCTGTGCGCAAGCAATCACTGCCATTCAAATCAATGTAAACATGCTGATTTGATGCATTCGGATAATGTTTGAATGTGTGGTAATATTCATAATTCCACCGTCGAGCAAAGTGTATGTTTTTGTATTCTCCACGACGGACTTCAGACCAGCATATCATTTCACCCTTTAACTTTGCAAACAGTGCAGACCCAGATGAAATGCAAGACAATGCTGATTTCATCTGGGTCTGCACTGATTGCTAAGATAACAGATGAGACAGAAATATATTAAAAAAAAATAATTTGACCTGTCACCCCTGAAAATATAAAATGGACAAATCCATGTTTTATTGCACCAATATGTATAGTAAAATCCGTCAGATTTGAAAAGGGCTAAGGATCATTTTCTTCGTTAAAACTCGACGAGCCAGGCTAAAACGATAAACCCTTTGATTCAAACCCAGGACACAGTATACTTGGTCCGAGTTTAAACTTGAGGCATAGTCACTCATGTGCATTTGCACACTTAGACTATGTGTTCTGTATTGCTACACCCATTGTATAAAAATACATACAAAGTAATTTTCAACAAAAGTTCATCGCTATGCAAAACTCTGTTAGAAATATGGTACTCCATCCCAAACTAGTCAAAGGGTCGTTTTCCCGTCTTATTCAATTCACTTCCTGTGTTGGGTGACCTTCTTTGGCACTTTTATTGGGGTATTGCACTAATTGGATTATTGCGATTACCACTGTCACATTTAGACGATACGGACGTGTGCCTTTGAAGACAGGCGCACGTTCATTGACCTGTTATCATATCTATCAATTAACCCTACTGTTTTGGCAAACAGTGCAGACCCTGATGAAATGCCACATAAGGCGGCATTTCATCTCGTTTTGCACTGTTTGCTCAGAAAAAAAATCTATACTTCTTGGCTATCCAAATTGAAGAAATATAAAAGTAGAATAACTTTGTCTGTCTGTCCGCCCACCCGTCCCCTCGTCCGTCCTGACATACGTACTATGCGTGTGCGCCTCACTGTATGTGTGCGTACACATTTGTGTACGCGTGTATTTTAATATGAAAATTACTGAATGTTTCTTAATTCTAACTTATGTTTTATGTTTGTACGTTAACCTGCACCTGACAGACAGACGCACGTGTGCCTGCGTGTTCATTGACTTTTTATCACACAGTGAAGACCCAGATGAAACATTGGTCAGTACTGTTTGCTTAGATAGAAATAATCTTCGGGGACAGAAAAATATTTAAATTTATAAATTCAAACTATGAACCCTAAAATACTAAATGGAATAATCCATGCTAATTGTATATGGGAAAATTCACCATTAATTGTGAAAAGTTAAAAGCTAAAAGTGAAATCATAAATTTAAACCTTTTCTTTTGCTAACAACAACTTTTGTCGTCTGCTGATAACCTTAGCAATCAATTTCGTCCCAGAGCAGGATTAATAGAACATTGGTGTGCCTGTTCAACATTTTTTGAAAAAAGGTCATTTTGGAAAAAAAAGTCAGCAGACGACAACCGCTACATGAAAATTACCCAGCATACTAAGAATTATTATTATTATTATTATTATTATTATTATTATTATTATTTCAGTAGATTGTGAAGGAAACTGAAATAATGGTGATCAATATACAATAAATCATTATTGAGTACATGTATTTTATTGCCCACTAAATTAATCCGTTTTAATCCAATTGCCCCTTTCCAGGCCCCACACAGAAGACTGTCTTTTGATGTGAGCTATGATTTATTGCAGGTCATCATTATGGGGGGTGGGGAGGACTCCTACTAAAGAAATAAAATGATTCATTCTGGAAATTGCTACTTTTAATTGGGTGTGTTGGCAAACAGCGAATACCTCGATGAAATACCACTATGGTGGCATTTCATCTGGGTCTGCACTGTTTTTTTTAAACTGTTCTTAGCATAAAGGATATTCCCGTGCATCTGTGTGCAAGAGTACATTCGTGTGTATGTATGTGTGTATGTATAATATGAACATCCCTGATTTTTCTAACTTCGATGTTTGTATGTAATTGTGCATGTGTGCAAACGTGCGTGTAGACGCGTGCGGCTGTCTGTATATTTGTATGTATGTATGTTCGTATGCATGTGTGCAGACATGCTTTCGTCAGGGAAGTTCATGGATGCAAACACACGAATGTGCGCTCGCACACAGACAGATGCATGCGCTTTGATATGAACATACGAACGAAAGTGCGTACAAACGGTCCTTCGAACAAACACACAGATGACTGCGTGTTAATTCATAAAATGGCTTATTCTGCTTTTATAATTATCAAAGAAGATTTTTTCTATCTTAGCACAACGGAGCAGACCCAGATGAAATATGCCTTGTATGGCATTTCATCAAGGTCTTAACTGTTTGCCAGTGTACCGGTTGAGTAGTATTAAGAATGAAAATGGTTTAATGATTACATGATACATGGCTTATTCTGCTTTCATATTTATCAAAGAAGATTTTTTTCTATCTTAGCAAACGGAGCAGACCCAGATGAAATGTGCCTTGTATGGCATTTCATCAAGGTCTTAACTGTTTGCCAGTGTACCGGTTGAGTAGTATTAAGAATGAAACGGGTTTAATGATTACATGATATATAGTCAATGAATACGCATGTACCCGTGCGTTTTGCACGCTAACGTTTACTTAGAAACAAGAATTCATATATACAAACACACGTATGTTTGCACTCATACAGACAGACGTACATACGCAAGCGCATGCATACATACGTACGTACGTACGGAATGATGGACAGACAGACAGATGCACCGGTGCCAGCATGTCCAATGACCAATTGCTATGCGAATTGAAGAAAATATAAAAGCACTGAGAATAAGAAAATTCTGCTTTTATATGATAGTCAAGAACATTGTGGGTTTTTTTTATCTAAACAGACAGTGCAGACCCAGATGTAGACTTGTACAAGGTCTCCTTCTTATATTTTTTTTATTATGTTTAAAGACGTTTCACAAAAAACAACACGTTTTAGCTAATAGAAATCCATTTTTTAAACATCCAAGCCAAGGACATGAATACATTCTCCCGTATATCCATCCATCCATCCAAACAAACAGTTGTACATACATACATCCGTACATAAATTTATCCATTCAAACACCAGTTGTACTTACATATATACGCATATCCATCAATCCAAACAAAAACTGTTTGTACAGACTGATCCGTACATACATCCATCCATCTGATTGATTGATTCCGTTAATGCTAAGAGTCCCGGTCAAAAATATTTCAGCCACGTCGTGAGGGAGAGAGAATAGACTAATCCATCCATGCACGCACACACACGCACGCACGCGCACACCCCCATCCATCCATCCATCCATCCATCCATCCATACATACATACATACATACATACATACATACATACATACATACATACATACTTACATACATACATACATACATACATACATACATACATACATACATACATACATACATAGTTATGTCTTTTTTATCTTGTGAACTCGCATGCAAATATGGAACTTGTACTTCTGTAAATTGAATCGCATGGTCGCACATAATACCAACATAAATTTGGACTGAACTGTTTTCAGGGCTATACTAAAGCTAGCCTGCTCAGCTAAGGAGACTTGCTAGAATAGTAAAATATTACTTGTAGCAAGCGTTGATTTGATCACAAAACCGCTGATCAGACTGCACGAATACGCAGGCTGGTCTGAGACATTTTTTGTTTGTTCCCAAACCTGTGAAGATAGGTTTTCTTGCCCACAGTCCAAATAATTAGTAAGGGTTGAAAATGAAAACGGTTATAGAACATTGACGGATCCAGATGGGGGATTATGAGGGGTCCGCTCTAATCCCTCCCCCCCCCCGTTTTTTAAATATCCTATGAAAATGAAATAATTTGGTCTCATCAATGAGACCAAATTATTTCATTTTCATGGGATATTTAAGCAAAATGAGATAAAATCAGCAAAGCGAACCCCCACAACTTTATTCATATGAACCCCCTTTACAGAATCCTGGATCCGCCCCTGTAATACCAGAACCAATATATTATACACCGCAGGAAACGTGTCTTAAACAGTCCACGGAAGAGCAGTCTTACCAGAGACAATTTTTAAATTGCTTCTTTTAGTTTGTTATATTATATTATATTCAGAATTAAAAGAACCATCTTTGACAATTTATTTCTAAATTTCATACATTAACAACAATAACGTACAATCTTCACATAAGATAAAGGAAAAACTCAAACTACTATTTTTAAGAGGCTGTTTAAATTGACAAAAGAAACAAACACTTAAATAATAAGCGATTTATAGGACGTTCGTGTTTTGAATGGAATGAAGCGGAACGGAACGGAAGTACGATGTGAATGGACTGGACCGCTGTTTAGTATCGTCCGTTCCCGTTCCGTTCATAGGTAGCTCCGGTGGCGGTATAGCTCAGGTAGTTCACCGTTCAGCGGTAGAACAGGTGGTGACTTTGACGGCTGGCGTCACTGTACATAGGTCTTCAACAGAAGCTCTTGGTTTTCCTAGAGCGGCCCTTGACCTGTCCAGGTGGAAATGGCTATCAATTCCCTCCGGTAGGTCCTCTTCTTCCTCCTTCCATGTACAGCTGGGCGGGTGCCTGGTGATGAGATCTTGCCTGTCACGCTCAGACAAGCAGGCAACTATGACTAACAAAATCCTCCAGTGTAGAAGAGATGCCGGTGAATTTGCTGGGACCAAAGTGAACTCCTCTGGAACGGAACAACCCTGAAGATGGCACATGGCTTCCATGGCTTTCGTCTGGCGCATCGAGACTTGACACTTTCCACGACAAACTTGCTTCAAGTCATTAACATAATCCACTAGTCCGCTTAAATTGGAGACGGAGCCTAGTAGGCGACTCTCGCAGATCTTCAGGACGCTGATCCTCCTTCTCACGAGCTCTTCTGTAGGTTCAAATTGATCATCGAAGATCCCGGGAAGATGCGTAGCTGCATGCATCCTTGAAACTTCGCTGCTGCACTTGACTACAGGACAAATCTCAACTTGCCTGTTCACTTGGGCTGGTCTTGTGTCTTTCTTTGGACCTCTTCTAGGCGATGATGAAGCTTTGACTATCAGTGACATCGGATTTCCGGAGCCTGGCTGATCTCGCTTTGAAGCATACTCTACCCTCCGGGACACATGTAGTTTTGGGCTCACCCGACGTCTCTGGCGGTATGGTGACCTTGGTCGACATCTTGGACTTTCCCTCCTCCTTTGTGGTGACCTGCTTGGAGACCTCCTTCTCTGTTTATGGTCTCTTCTTGACCTACTTGGAGACAAAGGCCTCTTTCTGGGCGAAGTCCTACGGGGTGGCCTGGCTTGGTCGCGCTTGGGCGATGATTTCCTTTCCGACGCCGTCTTTTCCTTCGTAGTCTTCTTCCTCGACTCATCCTTTGGGAATCTCACTGGCGATCTTGTCGACTTTCGAGCTCCAGTTTCCTCGGCAACAATGCTGCTGACGAGGCAACTGGTCTCTGGTGATGGCTGAGGACTCTGGGCAACAATGCTGCTGACGAGAGCCTCCTTCTGTGGTGATGGGCAACCGCTGACATCAAGACGTCCACATCAAACTCCTCGATTGTTGGCGAGTCTTGGCCCTTGGTGGATACTGCAAACAACTTCTCCTCTTCCTCGGCTGTGATGGAGTAGTCCATTGGCTCATCCGCAAGAGCATCTTCTACACGCCTCTGTATGGTGGGGTCCTGTCCAAGGCGGATGTCCCTGGATGGACCGGTGGCAGGCATCTTCGATGGCTTCTTGCTTGTCTGAGGCAGAGCGTACAAATGGTGATTGATCCAGTCACGACCGTGGAACTGGAGAGTATCCGCATCTTTGGCGACAGTCTTCAACCATTGCTTGTTGTTCTGCTGACGTGCCAGATCAGCCTGTCCTTCGAGGGCCTCCAACCTCATCCCCTGAGTAGCTGTTACACACAACATCATGTCGCTGATGATGGACCTGCTGCTGTAGAGCTCTTTTCTGTCCGTCATCTCTCTCAGGGTCCTGATGAACTTAGGTAGGAGTTGAGTGGTATTTTCTTGTTTAGCTGCCATGTTGCAGAATCTGAAGGTATAAAGAAGAGACTGATTATTACAATTGTCAGATAATTACAATTGTCAACAGGGAAAAATAGTAGTTTACAAATTTCTTTTACATTTCCCACACTGGTACTCATCAATAGACAGCGCCTCTGTTGGAGTGATATCCACACATGCTCCATGGAACCATTCATCTCCTCCATCGCACTGTATCATGAATCTACCCTGCCATGGTTCTCTGCATAGGCAATAGACCGTAGAATCATCGACATCACTGATCTGAGTGCCATTGGGGTTGTCCTGCCATTTCTTGATCCAATCTGGTAGTTTTCTGTCTTTGCATGGCTTCAATCTGTCGTGATTTGCCACGAACATGCTCTTTCTCAGCTGGACCCAGAACAATGCTGATGATAGCCTTTCTATCACTATGGCTGGACCCTTCCACGGTGAACTTAATTTTCTACAATTTCCCTTCAATACGGCCGTATCTAAGAGATAGACGATGTCTTTCACCTGGTAATTTCTCTTGACGACTCCTCTTAAATCGTAGTCCCTCTTCATACGTTTCAATGTTGTTTTCAGCTGGGTTCTTGCAGCATTATGAGCTGTCTGGATGTTGCGCGTTAACTTTGCCACAAACTGGTCAATATCTTCATGTTCTTCTGCAGGTAATGGGAACATCAAATAGGCTGGTGTGTTCACCTCACGTCCCAACATCATTTTGTTCGCCGTATAACCTGTTCTACGATTCACTGAACTTCGGAGTGCTCCCGCAATCTGTTGCAGGTGAAGTGCCACTGATCTTGCGAGTCCCTGATGAAACATCTGACCGCATCCATCAAAGTTCTGTTGTATCGTTCTACTTGACCATTCGAGGACGCTCTATACGGAGTTGTCCTTGCTTTGTGGATCTCTAATGCTTCGCAGAGGGCTGTAAATAGTTTTGATTCGAAGTTCCGCCCCTGGTCAGAGAATATCTGGAATGGATACCCTAACCTAGAGAAGAAACCGTCAATCGCTGCTTTTGCCGTCACCTCTGCTGTCTGTGAAGGTAATGGTACACACTCCACCCACTTGGTGAACTGATCCACCATCATCAAGATGTGCTCATTTACTCTTGGAGTTTCGGGAAGAGGTCCTAAGAAGTCAATATGTACCCTTTCCATTGGTGCTCCTGCTTGATACTCATGCATGGGTAGTCGTCCCTTGATGCTGCTTTTCTTGTTCTTGTTGCAAACGTCACAAGAGACCACATACTCAGTAATATCTTTTCCCATGCCATACCAGAAGATTTTTTCTTTGATCCTGGCTTTTGTCCTTTCTATACCTTGATGTCCTGAAGAGGGAAGATCATGGTTAAGGCGGATAGCTTCTTGCTTCAAGTTTTCCGGTACTATCAAGTCTTTATCCCCTTTGTTAGCTCTCTGATGATAAAGAAGTCCACCAATGATGAGAAACTCTTCTTTGGCCAACCAGTAGTACTTCCCAGCAGGGCTTGCAATAAAAAGGTCTGCTTCAGAAGGAACCTGTTTGGAATCTAACCAATCCAAAAGAAATGTGAGTGTATCATCCCTCCTTTGTTGTTTCTGTAATTCTGCAACATCTAAACCCCAACAACACTGAATAGGTTTCTTTTGTTCATTTACACCACAGACTAATACACGGTTATTTCTACCGATCAAATTGACACTAACTGTACCCTTTTTGGATAGAATTTCTATAAATGGCTCTTCGCTAGACAATGATCTGGTTATTCCCCAGTCAGCTTTTGTTGACTTCTGTGTAGACTGATTCTCCACCGTATAAGATAAACCATCATAACAGGCTGGCTTGCCATTCTTGATTACCTGGTCATTCACCCCGACACCTACGGTCTCTGCTGATATCCTGTGACACGACTGCTGCTTCTTGGAGTTCTGTTTCACACTCAAAGATGTATCACCACCAACCAATGGGTGCGCCAATCCCCCATGACCGTCAACCATAACCTCCGGCTCCCTAGAGACTCCAAATTGTCTCATGGCTCTAGAAGTACCTTGTGACGTCAATGGAACTGCGTCGTCAACTTCCCTTGCAAAGTGTCCCCATTGGCTATCAGCCTTTACGCAGTAACTGCAACCTCAACAGGGTAGGTCACTTGGCTTTACTCCTGGAATAAAATTATCACACTGTATCTCTTGGCATGGAATCCTGGATAGTGCATCGGCATTTGTATGTTTAACTCCCGATCGATGTTCCAAAACCATGTCATATTGGGATAACTCTTCCATCCATCTTGCCAACTGTCCCTGCGGCTCTTTAAATCGCAATAACCAAGTTAAATTTGAATGGTCAGTCCGTATAATAAATTGTTTACCTAATAAATGGTGTCTAAAATGTCTACAAAACCTCACCATTGCCAATAATTCTTTTCTTGTAGTACAGTAGCGTCGTTGTTCTTTTGTGAGAGCATAACTACCGTATGCGATAGCTTTCTCTTCAACTCCCTGAACTTGCAGTAGTTCAGCTCCAATGGCTTCGTTGGATGCATCACAGTCTAGGATAAAGGAATCCTGTGTGTTTGGAAGGGCAAGTACTGGTGGACGAGTCAACGCCTCTTTCAAGTTGTCAAAAGCTTGCTGTTGTTCGTCTGTCCACTAGAATTTCTTCTTCCCCACCACTCTGTATAATGGATCTGCCAACTGTGAAAAGTTCTTGATGAAACTTCTGTGATAGTTTGCCAGTCCCATAAACCGTTCCACATCCTTCGAACATGCAGGTACAGGCCATAATGCTACGGACTGTATATCTGTGTCTGTCACTGACTGTTCGTCGTTGCTGATCAGCCTGCCTAGGAATTCGACTTCTTTTTGGAAGAAAATGCATTTTTTGGGTTTCAATTTTAGACCAAATTTCCGGAAACGCTTCAATGCTGCATCTAGATTTTCTAGATGATCATCAAAGCATTTCCCCATGATTAAGACATCATCTAAGAAAGCAAGCAAAGTCTTCCAATTCAGACCCCTGAGTACCAGGTTCATGACCCGAGCATAACTCGCTGGCGCATTGCACAATCCAAACCCCATTTTTACGTGCTCAAATAGGCCGTATCTTGTGTGAAATGCAGTTTTATGTCGATCTTCAGGTTTGATGTTAATCTGCCAGTAGGCAGAATTAGCGTCCAACCTAGAAAACCACACATTTCCAGCCAACGTATCGAGACAGTCATCAACCAGGGGCAGGGGAAACACATCTTTTACTGGTACTTTATTTAGACCCCTATAGTCAATACACCAACGTACACTACCATCACGTTTCCTGATGAGGACTGGTGATGATGCCCAATCTGAAGCGGATTCTTTAATTACACCAGCCTCCAGCATTTTCTTTAGATGAGCTTCTTCTTCATCCACAAAGCAGGCTGGGGTCCGGCGCATGCGTTGCTTGATTGGTCTTGCATCTCCTGTGTCGATACCATGCTCTATATCTGTAAAGGTACCTAAGTCGAATTCACTTTTGGCGAAGACGTCTTCATGCTCATTCAACAATGCTGCTAAACGAGATTGTTCACTTGCAGACAGATGCTCTGTAGATGCCTTGTAAGTCTCAGACAAATGCTCTGGTACTGGATCAGCTTGGTCTTTTTTCTCTGAAACTTGACAAACATTACTGGTTGTGCATTCTTCTTCTTCTGGCAAGAATTCCGCAACTGTAGAAGCTGTGGCAACTTCTTTACCTTTTCGAAGTAGCTTATACCTGTCTGTGCAATTGACAATGCAAACAACTGGGTCTGTGCCAGCTGAGCGCACTAATCTTGGTCCGAAAATCTTTTCTGATTGAATTGGTTCCACTACGTAGTCTGACATCTGTTGATCCATCATAGCACACTTCACCTGAGCAGCAGAATTTGGAGGAATCACTATTCGCTTGGCTATAGTTACTCTGGCTACCTTTGGATTAGCATTCTCTTCTCCTGTGTTCATCATGATCTCATGGCCTTTAAACACAAACTTTTGTTTACCCATGTCAATTATTGCATCACCTTCTCTCATTATATCTACACCAAACAGCATATCCTGTTCTATTGGGGCTACATAGAAGGGTCCCCTATAATAGTTGTTACCTATTTTTAATTTGACCGGTCCAGCCACAAAACCTTTCATGGATAACTGTCGACCTGCTGTGTCAAGGCGTACATCATAAAGTTTTTTGGGCGGTATACGAAGTGACTGGTAAACTTTATCAGAGATGATAGTAACTTCTGCCGCAGAATCTATGACTGCTTCCACCAAAGAGTTATCTATCCGAACTGGAATCGTGAATTTTGATATGGACTTTAACATGCATACCTTCACATGACTGGTTTCGGACTTCAACTTCTGCTTGCGATCTTCTTCTTGTGTTGTTGGACCACATTGCTGCGGGCCAACAGTAGAGTTGTCTATGTGGCCATCATGCGATGGAAACATAGTGGCTTGATCTTTCTGCTTCACTTCTGATGTCTGACTTCTGGAACTGTTGCCTGTTAGTTCTTCTGTGGGCCTTCTTTGCTTTGGGTCCGAGCCTTGGCCCCCTGGCTCGTCCCGGGTTTGTTTAAATCTAGCTGATGCTGTTTTGGGCAATCCCTTCTAAAATGACCCTTTTCATTACACAAGTAACAGATACTGTCTTCTGGGCGAAGTCTATTCTTAGGCCTCCGTCTCAAACTAGCTTGCTGTCGCAATAACTGTGCCATATTTTCTTGAAGTTTCTCAATTTTGTCTTCCAAAGAATTCTGGCTAGCCTTGGGTTTCCAATCAGCCATGGCACAGACTTGAGGTATATCTGTGTCATAATCTTCAGCCGTGACTCTTGAAGAAACATTACGGTCTGTCTTATGGCCATATATAGCATCTTTTGTGTGCTGGTATAATCTGATCTCATTCAACGCATCCTCAATACTCAATGACTTTTTCATGCAAACATGGTGGCCCGCCTCAGCATCCCTTAATCCCTGGCAGAATCTGGCTACGGCTGTTGATTGCTATACTTTTCTGGCAAATCTTTAAATGCTTTACCAGACAGGGTCAACACCCGGTCCGCCCCAGTCTTCTAGAGATTCATCTTTCTTTTGGGTTGCCTGTTGGAACCGCACTTGCGCTGAAGCTGGTAAATCTCTATCACCAAATCTTTCATCCATTTTTTTTAACAATTTTCTGTATGATAGATGTTTTGTTCTTTCCATTAAGGTGGCACAAAAGTCCGCTGCTTTTCCAGTTAAACACCAAATTAAACAGTCTAAGCATTCTTCAGCCGTCCAATCTGACGATTCTGCATACTTTGTAAATCTATGCTTGAAGGGTAGCTAGTTACTCTTACCATCATATTGCAGCTGTTTTGGCAAAGTACGAATGGCTGATTTCTTTTGGCTCTTCTTCTTTTTGGACACACGTTTTGAGTCAGAATCTGAGTCGGAATCTTCAGATGATGACGAAGATGACGACGAAGATGAAGTTTCATGCCGATGTTTCTTTGCTGACTTCTTATGTTTCTTCTTTTTTACATCCGAATCTGAGTCTGAATCTTCCGTTGACGATGAAGACGATGACGATGATGAATGTTTCTTTTGCTTCTTTTTTCTTGAACTCCTATGCCTGGATTTAGAAGACTTATATTGATCTTTTTTGTGTGATTTCTTATGTTTATGTTTCTTTTGAATTTCATCGGAGCTACTCTCAGCTGAACTAGTATCTTCTGAACTCTCACTATTTTCTGAAAGCTGGTGCTTGTTTTTGTGTTTTTTGTTTTCAGAACTTGAGTGTGACTTGTGTTTTTTGGATGACTTTTTTTCTGAAAGTGAGTGCTTGTTTTTACTACTTTTATTATCTGAAAGCTGCGCTTGTTTGTCTGTAGCACTGTCATCTGCAGAGGTCTTCTGTTTTGTTGCTTTTTGGTCTTTATCCATTTTTGATGATTTTTGCTTTTTCTCTGCACCCTCAGACTCCTCAGAATATTCAAGATTTAATTTTCGTCTGACTTGTGGACTTTGTGGTCTGTCATCTGTGTGACTCTTTGTTCTTTGTTTTGGAAAGATTGAACCTGGATGAATAAGGTCTTCTTGCATGCCTGTTGCCGTCTTGTATGAGGGCATAGTCCATGGGACAGAAGGTGCTCCTGACCCACCGAATGCGCCTCGATCCTTTGGGAACGTTGAACCGTCTGGCCATAGTCTGTTCTTTATTTCATCTTTTATCTGTGACCTGTACACGTCTTCTTCTGTCCACTGTGCCTTGGAACCATCATCGTAGTCCAAAGTGTCTGCACCATAGCCGTCGTCCTGTTGCTCATCCGCTGTGTCATAGTCGGGATTTTGCCTGAAGTCTAAACACGCCAGGATGTCCTCTGGAATCCTTTTTCTCAAGATGCTTGAGGGGCTGTCACATTGCCTTGCCGCAGTCTCACTTCAACAATGGCCTTAGCTAATTTGTCACCGATACCAGGTATGATTCGTAGCTCTCTGGGGGTGGCAAAATTCATAGCAATTCTGTGCTCAGGGTCCATTTTGAGACAGGAAGTAGCAACACAAAAAACAGTTTTTTTTTCTGTTTTTTTTCAGGGACGACGCTGTTGTGGGCTTTGGACTAGTGTATGGATGGCCAGTGCAATTTCTTTAGGAGACAGACGAGTGCAAATTGAGTGCAAATTGACGATGGAAGCGTGAAATGGCGGGAAAGGTCACTTGCAAATTTCAAAATTTCAAGAATACCACACGTGTTCTGACGATAGGCGACGTTTCTCCAGATTACCGCTGCCACCAATATAGTAATCTTACCTATCCTATAGGTATACGGCCGCTAGGCTATGGTAATTCTGCGCTTCTTTGTAGTTTTATTGTCTTGACGTCTATCTCCTCGCACGGCTCTCGCTAGTCTCGTCTTCTACCACGAGATGTTGTCCTTTTTATAGCTCCATCCCATTCGGAACACCTCGAATACCGAGCCGGACATAACCGGTGCAAGCCGACTGGAATAGAATAGAACGGAGCCCTCCACTACAGAAAGAAATTATGTACTTGCCCCCAAAAATTGGTTTATAGGCTGATTTCGTAATAAAAAGTTAATTTCGCGAAATCAACTTGATTTCTCCGATTAGCTATACCGGTTTGCCACTGCAGTTGGAAATATTCATCCGCGCGAAATGACATCAAGAGTTATCCTTCCGAATATATTCCTTGAGTTTACTTCAAACAAAAGTCAAGCGATCTAGTCACCTACATTTTCGACTCGTAAGTACTGACATCAGGGACATATTCTATGCACAGGGGTGTTGAGATTGAAAATATATCCTGGACCTGTGGCGGATCCAGGAGAGGCATGCGCGGATCCAGGAAGTTTTTTCAGAGGGGGTCCAACTTTTTTACGTTTTTTTTTTGTTTTTATTTTTTGTTTTTAGTTGATTAGGGGAGAGAGGATACAAATACCACTATAAATGGGCCATCATCGGCCCGCCAGCGAAACGCCATTTAAATGTCGCTTCGCTGGCGGGCCGATGGTGGCCCAACACTGAATGCTGGCTTGTAAGCTGTGTGGTTTTACAGGGGATCCGGACCAATATTGCTAAGAAACCCTATATTTTTGTGATATTTCAGGGGGGGGGGCCGGACCCCCTGCCCCCCTCTGGATCCGCACATGAGAGGGGGTGATTCAGCACCCCTAGCAGAGTCCATAGTAGAAAATTCTTAACCTATCTAAAACATCCTAATATTTACCAGAGTAATTTTGGTACGAGTGTGCGGCCCAGTTTTTTTAAACCTGCCCCAATCATTCATATACCAGTATATATGACCCATTTATATATACTGCCTGAAGGGGTTTTCGCGTTAAATGTGTGCTCGCGTTAGTCTCGTCCCCTGTTATTGTATATTGCAGCGCCACCTACTTTCTATCAAATTTCCATGATTAATGGCCTATTTCAGAATACGAAAGTTGAGATTCATGGCTGACCTAATTTCATGAAAAAATCATGGCATGCATTTACTTGGCAAAAATCCTTAACAATTTCATACCCCACCCATTAAAATCAAATTTTCCGAAAGAATGAAGATCCATCATGAGTCCAAGTGTCATCATTAGGCCAACAATATATTATTTCAAAATGGCGGACATTTGTTTTGCTGCTGTATGGTCACATGACAAGTTTCCTGCCAAAATTAACAAGCTAACGCGAGATCACATCGACCTCTGAACCGAAATGGCGACGGCGGGGTCAACATGTTTACAACAAAATACAATCAATCCGAGTGATCGGAATCATATTACTTTTGCTCATAAGGGTCATCAGATATTAATGATGGAAAATAATGAATTTATAAGTATTTTTCAAATATGACCAATCTTGCCTCAAGCCTAACAGCTTAGTTATCGCTAGATTAGCTCAGACCGTCATACTTGATTTAACATACAGGTACGGGCCCGTATCCCTAGACAGCGGTTCTAGAGGTGCGGTCCCATATCTCTAGTCTAGGGATACTGGCCCGTACCTGTAGACAGTCCACTGAGGAATGGCTAGAGGTACGGCTCTAAAATTTCAGCTTATTTGGTAACAGTTATTAATCTAATCCAACCAAATATTGTGTTGCAAATAATTTCAGGTATCTGTTTGGTCACCATCTTTGACAGTTAAAAGGGAGCCAGGATCAATTGGAAGGGTAACTACAATCATTGTCAGATGTCACATGTGGATAAACTGCGAAAACCAATTAAATATTTTCTTTTTAGCACCCCCTAGTTGCTACACAACTATTGTCTTCTTTTATAATCCAAAGAAACACAAATTTACATTAAATGGGCCCCGCGCGTGAAAACCTGTCTTACATGTATGCATTTGCGAACAACAGAGGCACAGACCAGCCTCCGCAGTCTGATCAGTGCAATTATAATTCACAAGTTTATTGATAAGTATATCATATCTTATCTTGCTATGAACAAAATTTCAATCTGAGGAGACTGGCCTGAATATAACTATGTCGGAAACCCCGAAGACAGGTTTATTTGCCATGCTCGCGTCACAGCTCTATTATTTAAATTTTTCTGACACGTTTTCTTGCGCCATGGCACAATTAATAGCTGGGCATCCATCAATTAAATATCCAATCCATAAACATACTAAGTCATCTGATCAAAATGGCTCAAAGTCCATATAGGGCAACAATTTAACATTTTTCTACCGAATGCCTAGATTATTGAGGTTTTCACTCTATCATCGCAAAGGAGACAGCTCAATGTCAGATGCCAGTGAACTCCCAAAAAATTCAGGGACCACGCTAGGGGGCGACTTGAGCGAAAATTTCGCTTTTTTCTGCACCACTTCGCCTTGGAAACTTGGAAAAGAGAAGTGATTTCGCTTTTAAATTTCAAGAAATATTTACCTTAGCATGCTGTGAGTTTATTAAGTGACCGTCAATAAAGATAATCCGTAAATAAAGTACACTCTCAGCGGGTGTAAAACAGCTGTTTGTCCATCTGATTATTGATTTTCACTGTGTAAATGGTTGACACTCCACGGGAGCCAATTGCAAGCGGTCAGGTGTGAAGGGCACTTATTCACGTTGTCATTATTTGAGTCTTTCCTTTATGTCAAATTACGTGATGAACCTTTTCTCTTTGAAAGGCTCAAGTGAAAGATCAAATACTTAGACCGATGACATATATAGCCCCAGATAAGTTGGTCTTGCAGATAGCTAGATAAATTCAATGACTCAGTTCTGAGGGATGCCATTACTAAAGAAGATGATGATGACTGCAAGATATAAGTGTCAATATAAAAAAGAAAAGTCTTGATTTTGCTATCCATCCATCCATCCATCCATCCATCCATCCATCCATCCATCCATCCATCCATCCATCCATCCATCCATCCATCCATCCATCCATCCATCCATCCATCCAGTCTATCTATCTATCTATCTATCTATCTATCTATCTATCTATCTATCTATCTATCTATCTATCTATCTATCTATCTATCTATCTATCTATCTATCTATCTATCTATCGATGGTCTATCTATCTATCCATCCATCCATCCATCCATCCATCCATCCATCCATCCATCCATCCATCCATCCATCCATCCATCCATCTATCCATCGGACAGTCCATCCACCAAGGGGAAAGGAGAATGGAAAGAGAAGATACTGTTTCTTCTATATTATTTCAGATACAGCAGAGTGGATTCCATTAACTACTAAAAGAGTTCTTAAAGTTCTCATATGAACTAATGTATACTATCGACAGGCCTTTGTCGTCTGTTTGGGGTAAACACTCTCACCTATCCCTAGGATCAGCAAACTTCTCCCTAAAATTCTTGGAGGGAGAAGTCACTTCTCCCTAAAATTCTGGGCCAGCTTTGTCCCTGGAAAATAAGTTTAAAGCATGAGGAAATGGAAAGAGAGAAACAATGTAAATTTCTGTTTACTATTTTGTTCCTTTCCTTCCATATGTGCACGAATCCTCAGTGGACTGTCTACAGGTACGGACCCGTATCCCTAGACTCGTAGTTTTTATATACCCTCTTTGCAGAATGCTGTCTTTAAACAAAGTTTACAAATACATATTACAATTTTAGTTTCTGAGCTAAATATCTGAGCAAAAATATGAGTATTTTCAAACACGGATGTCAGAAAATGGGTCCACTCATAGAACGATGATGAAAAGCTGGGTCAGTCATATACTTTTTCTTAGAACAAAAAGGGCTTATCCTATACCTGGCAGCGCTGAAAAAGGGGGCTATTTACGCCACACATCCGTACTATGTCATATATAGGTAGTTACCCCCGGAGGTCCCTGCATGGTGTAATAATAGAAAGCCCCAAAAACCCATGACTATTAATAGCGCTTAACAAGATACATCTTTTAAAAAAGATAATAGGTCATGAAGAGATCTTATAATGGGAGTGGATGTTTAATGTAAACGATCGCACATAATTTCCTACAATTTAATATGGCCCCAAACCCCGAATCATCCACTTAGACTCAGATCAGCATGTGCAAGTGTAAATGTATCAGCCTACTTGCTATTTCCTTTATGAAGATGACAAACACAAGCACTAGTTTCTTTAACTATGTGAGACGATCTTATATACACAAGACTAGCATGCAAACATGTCCAAATGTCTGTAATAGAAAGAAGGCAAATATATGGGCATCAACATATTAATATGTTCTTATCATTGTCATGAGACGGTCAGCACTGAGACAAATGACGGGGTATGTTTAATACCCTAAGGATTAATAAACATGCTCTGTCCGTTGTAATGAGATGATGACAACTGACAGAGCATGTTTCATACCCTAGGGATTAATAACCATGCTCTGTTCGTAATCATGAGATGATGACAACTGACGGAGCATGTTTCATACCTTAGGGGGGATCACCATGCTCTGTCCATTGCCATGAGATGATAACAACTGAAGGAGCATGTTTCACACCTGAAGGGGGTATCAACATGCTATGACATTTTTCATGAGATGATGACAACAAACGGAGCATCGTTGATACCTTAGGGATTAATAACCATGCTCTGTCTGTTGTCTTGAGATGTTTACAACTAACAGAGCATGTTTACTTCAGGGATTTATAACTATGCTCTGTCTGTTGTCTTGGGACGATGACAACTGACAGAGCATGTTTCTTACCTCAGAGATATATTACCATGCTCTGACCGTTGTCTTGGGACGATGACAACTGACGAAGCATGTTTCTTAACTGAGGAATACATTACCATGCCCTAACCATTGTCATGAGACAATGACAACTGACGGAGCATGTTTCATACATGAGGGGTATCATCATGCTCTGACAGTTGTTATGGGATGATGAAAAGTGACGGAGCATGTTGCAGAATTAAGGGATGAATAAACATGCTATGTCCGGTGTCATGAGACGATGACAACTGACAGAGCATGTTTCATACTTGAGAGGGATATATAACCATGCTCTGACCATTGCCATGATCCGATGACAACCAAAAGAGCATGTTTCATACCTTAGGGATAAATAACCATGCTCTGTCTGTTGTCATGAGATGATGACAACGGACGGAGCATGTTTCATGCCTGAGGAATATATAACCATGCTCTGACAGTTGTCATTAGACGACAACAGACAGAGCATGTTCCATACCTTAGTGATGAATAACCATGCTCTGTCCGTTGTCATGAGACGATGACAACTGACAGAGCATGTTTCATACCAGAGTAATAGATGACCATGCTCTGACCGTTGTCATGAGACGATGGCAACAGACAGAGCATGTTTCATACATGAGGAATACATAAACATGTTCTGTCCGTTGTCATGAGACAATGACAACTGACGGATCATGTTTCATGCCTGAGGGATATATAACCATGCTCTTACAGTTGTCATGAGACGACAACTGACAGAGCATATTCCATACCTAAGTGATGAATAACCATGCTCTGTCCGTTGTCATGAGACGATGACAACTGACAGAGCATGTTTCATACTTGAGAAATACAGTACCATGCTCTCTCCGTTGTCATGAGATGATGACAACTGGCGGAGCATGTTTCATACACGAGTAATACGTGACCATGCTCTGAACGTTGTCATGAGACGATGACAAATGACAGAGCATGTTTTATACATGAGGAATACATAACCATGTTCTGACCGATGTCATGAGGCGATGACAACTCACTGAGCATGTTTCTTACCTGAGGAATACATTTTTATGCTCTGACCGTTGGCATGAGACGGTGGCAGCTGACAGAGCATGTTTCATACCTGAGGAAATATTACCATGCTCTGACCATTGTCATGAGACGATGACAGAGCATGTTTCATACTTGAGGGATATATTACCATGCCTTGCTCTGACCATTGTCATGAGACGAAGACAACCGGCATAGCATTTTTCATACCTGAGAAATACATGACTGTACTCTGGCATAGGGTATGATACGGTGGCAACTGATGGAGCATGTTTAATACTTGAAGAATACATCACCATGCTGTGACCGTTGTTCTGGGAAGATGACAACTGACAGAGAATTTTTTAAACCTTAAGGATGATTAAACATGCTGTATCCGTTATCATGTGACTATGACAACTGACAGAGCATCTTTCATACATGAATGATAGAGTTTCATGCTCTGACTGTTGTCATGAGATGCTGACAACTTACGGAGCATGTTTCATATTTGAGGGATATATCACCATGCTCTGACCGTTGTCATGAGACGATGACAAATGATGGAGCATGTTTCATACCTTAGAGATATATTACCATGCTCTGACCATTGTCATGAGACCATGACAACTGACAGAGCATGTTTCATACCTTAGGTAAGTATAACCATGCTCTGTCCGTTATCATGAGACGATAACAACTGAGAGAGCATGTTTCATACCTGAGGAATACATTACCATGCTCTGACCGTTGTTATGAGACTATGACAACTAGCAGAGAATGTTTACTACCTGAGGAAAACATTACCATGCTCTGACCGTTGTCATGAGACAATGACAGATGACAGAGCATGTTTCATACTTGAGGGATATATCACCATGCCATGCTCTGACCATTGTCATGAGACGATGACAACTGGCGTAGAATTTTTCATACCTGAGTGGCCATGCTCTGGTATCAGGTATGATACGATGGCAACTGACGGAGCATGTTTAATACTTGAGGAATACATAACCATGCTGTGACCGTTGTTTGGGGACGATGACAACTGACAGAGAATGTTTAAAACCTGAAGGATGATTAACCATGCTCTGTCCGTTATCATGTGACGATGACAACTGACAGAGCATGTTTCATACATGAATTATATATTACCATGTTCTGACCGTTGTCATGAGACGATGACAACTTACTGAGCATGTTTCATATTTGAGGGATATATCACCATGCTCTGACTGTTGTCATGAGACGATGACAAATGAAGGAGCATGTTTCATACCTTAGAGATATATTTCCATGCTCTGACCGTTGTCATGAGACCATGACAACTGACGGAGCATGCTTCATACCTTAGGTAAGTATGACCATGCTCTGTCCATTTTAATGAGGCAAGGACAACTGACGGTGCATGTTTCAAGGATTAGTGATATATAACCATGCTCTGACCGTTGTCATGAGACGATGACAACTGATGGAGCATGATATCTACATTAGGCATATGTTACCACGCTCTGACCATTGTCATGAGAAGATGGCAACTGATGGGGCTTGTTATATACCTTAGGGATGAATAACCATGCTCTGACCGTTGTCATGAGACAATGACAACTGACAGAGCAGGTTTCATACTTTAGGGATGTATTACCATGCTCTGTACGTTGTCATGAAGTGAAGACAACTGATGGAGCATGTTTCATATATAAAATATATATTACCATGCTCTGATCGTTGTCATGAGACGAAGACAACTTATGAGTATGTTTCATACATGTGGAATACATTACCATGCTCTGACCGTTGTATTGAGACGATGGCAACTGACAGGGCATGTTTCATACCTTAGGGATGAATTACCATGCTCTGTCCGTCGTCATGAGACGATGACAACTGACTGTTCTCTTGAGATGATGACAAATGACGGAGCATGATTCATACCTTAGAGATATATTACCATGCTCTTACCATTGTCATAAGACCATGCCCACTAACGGAGCATGTTTCATACCTTAGGGATGTATAACCATGCTCTGTCCGTTGTCATGAGGAAATGGCAACTGACGGAGCATGTTACATAGATGAATGATATATTACCATGCTCTGACCGTTGTCATGAGACGATGACAACTGACCAACCATAATTAATGCCTAAGGGATATATTACCATGATCTGTCCTTTGTCATGAGACGATCACAATGACGGAGCATGTTTCATACCTTAGGGATGAATAACCATGCTCTGAACCTTGTAACGAGACAATAACAATTGATAGAGCATGTTGCATATATGAGGTATGAATAACCATGCTCTGACAGTTGTCATGAGACGATGACAACTGAGGGAGCATGTTTAATACATGAATGATATATTGCCATATTCTGACCGTTGTCATGAGATGATGACAACTAACGAAGCATATTTCACTACATGAATCATATATTACCATGCTCTGACCGTTGTCATGGGACGATGACAACTGATTGAGCATGGTTCATACCTCAGGAATACTAACCATGCTCTGACCGTTGTTTTGGGACGATGACAAATGACAGGAATGTTGCATACCTTATGGATAAATAACCATGCTCTTTACTTTGTCAAGAGATGATGGCAACTGACAGAGCATGACTCATACTTGAGGTGGTATCATAATCTGACCGTTGTCATGAGATGATGACAAGTGATGGAGCATGTTTCATACCTTAGGGATGTACAATCATGCTCTCTCCATTGTCGTGAGCCGGTCATGAGACGATGACAAATGACGGACCATGTTTCCAGATATGGGGTTGATTACATGCAAATGTAATCGATAACAATTACAATTACTTTGGAATCTCATGATTACTGATTACAATTACCTTTTTTTCTAAATGCGATTGATTTCAATTACAGATTATACTGCAAAGTAATCATGATTACTTAATGATAACTTTTGATTACTTTAAAATGAATTTTATTTTATTTGAAGACTTATTATTAGAATGTTATCCTGAAGAAAGGAAAACTTTGACCTGAAGCAATGTTTCTCATTTCTACCTTCAGATATTAGTAAGCTACATGTACAAGGCTGACTGAATGAAATATAGAATAAAACAATAGTATTCAAAAGTCCCATGTTATTCTACATATAAATATGGATACGAACTTGTGCATCTCAGTTATCTTAGATGTGTTTGCAAGTTCAAGGTAAAAGATTTGACCACTGTTTTTAACACAGTTCCATCGATGTGCTTCAGATATGTGTTTCTGTCGAAGAAGATAAAATAAAACTATTGAAAAGAAGCATTAAAATGCATATAGCTGTGTGAAGCACAATTAGTTGTTCATGTTCAGAATATCAGTCTCTTTCTAGCCCAATAATAATTATAATGACTAAAACACATTCAATGGCGCAAATGACAGAGCATGATTCATACTATAGAGATATATTACCATGCTCTGACCGTTATCATAAGACCATGACCACACTGGCATGTTTCATACCTTAGTTATGTATAACCATGTTCTGTCTGTTGTCATGAGGCGAGGACAACTGAAGGACCATGTTTCATAGATGAATGATATATATGCATGCTCTGACCGTTGTCATGAGACGATGACAACTGACGGAGCATGATTAATGCCTAAGGGATATATTACCATGATCTGGCCGTTTGCATGAGATGATGACAACTGATGGAGCATGTTTTAATACCTTAGGGATGAATATCATTATTTGAACGTTGTACTGAGACGATGACAACTGACAGAGCATGTTGTATACCTCAGGTATGAATAACCATGCTCTGACCGTTGTCATGAGACGAAGACAACTGACGGATCATGATTCATACTTTAGGGATACATTACCATGCTCTGACCATTGTCCTGTGGCAATGACAATTGACGGTGCATTTTCATACCTTAGGGATGAATAACCATGCTCTGACCGTTGTCACGAGACGATGACAAGTGACAGAGCACCTTAGGGATGAATTACCATGCTCTGACCGTTGTCATGAGACGATGACAGCTGACAGAGCAAGTTTCATACCTTTGGGATATATAACCATGCTTTGACCGTTGTCATGAGGTGATGACTACTGACGGAGCTTGATTCATATCTTAGGGATATATTACCATGCTCTGAATATAGTCATGAGACGATGACAACTGACGGAGCATGTTTCTTATATGAATGATATAAACTTTGCTCTGGCCGTAGTCATGAGACGATGACAGCTGGTGGAGCATGTTTTATACCTGAGGACTACATTGCCATGCTCTGACCTTTGCTACGGGACGATGGCAACTGACATAGGATGGTGCATACCTTATGGATGAATAACCATGCTCTGTACATTGTCATGAGATAATGGCAACTGACAGAGCCAACTCATACTTGAGGCGGTATCAGCATACACTGACTGTTGTCATGAGACGATGACAACTGGCGGAGCATGTTTCATATTTTAGGGATGTATAACCCTGCTCTGTCCGTTGTCATGAGGCGATGACAACTGATGAAGCATATTTCACTACATGAATGATATATTACTATGCTCTGACCGTTGACATGAGACCATGACAACTGACGGAGCATGATTCATACCTTAGGGATATATAACCATGCTCTGACAATAGTCATGTGACGATGACAACTGGCGGAACATGGGTCATACCTGAGGAATACATAACCATGCTCTGGACGTTGTTATGGAACGATGACAACTGACAGGGCATGTTGCATACCTTATCGATGATTAACTATGCTCTGTATGTTGTCATGAGATGATGGCAACTGACTGAGCACGACTCATACATGCGGTGGTATCATCGTACACTGACCGTTGTCATGAGACGATGACAACTGATGGAGCACGATTCGTACCTTGGGGATGTATAACCATGCTCTGTCAGTTGTTATGAGGAGGTGATAACTGATGGAGCATGTTTCATAGATGAATGGTATATTACCATGCTCTGACCAATGTCATGAGAAGTTGGCAACTGACGGAGCATGATTCATACCTTAGGGATATATTACAATTTTCTGACTGTTTTCATTAGACGATGACAACTGATGGAGCATGATTCATACCTTAGGTATGAATAACCATTTTCCGACCATTGTAATGAGACGATGACAATTGTGAGAGCAGGTTTAATACCTTAGGGATGTATAACCATGCTCTGTCCCTTGTCATGAGACGATGACAACTGTCAGAGCAGTTTTTATACCTTAGGGATGTATAACCATGCTCTTTTCATTGTCATGAGGCGATGACAACTGATGGAGCATGTTTCATAGATGGATGATATATAACCATGCTCTGACCAATGTCATGAGATGATGACAACTGTTTGAGCATGATTCATACCTTAGGGATATATAACAATTCTCTGACTATTGTAATTAGACAATGACAACAGACGGAGCATGCTTTATACCTTAGTTATGAATAACCATGTTCTAACAATTGTCATGAGACAATGACAACCCGTCAGAGCAGGTTTCATACCTTAGGGATTAATAACCATGCTCTGTTGGTTATCATGAGACAATGACGGCTGTCAGAGCAGGTTTCATACCTTAGGGATGTATAACCATGCTCTGTCCGTTGTCATGAGGCGAAGAAAACTGACAGGGCGTGTTTCATAGATGTATGATATATTACCATGCTCTGACCGTTGTCATGAGATGATGACAACTGACAGAGCATGATTCATCCCTTGGAGATGAATAACCTTGCTCTCTTCATTGTCCTGAGGCGGTCATGAGGCGATGACAACTGACCGAGCATGTTTCATACTTGAAGCACGACTCATACTTGCAGTGGTATCACCGTACACTGACCATTGTCATAAGACAATGTCAGAGCATTTTTATTACATGAGGGATATATTACCATGCTCTGACCGTTGTCATGAGACTAGCAACTGACAGCATGTGTCAAACTTGAGGGGTATCACCATGCTCTGACCAATGTCATGGGAGGATGACAACTGACAGAGCATGTTGCATATCTTAAGGATAAATAACTATGCCCTGTCCGTTGTCATGAGGCGAAGACAACTGATGGGGCATGTTTCATAGATGTATGGTATATTACCATGCTCTGACCGTTGAACTGCTGGAGCATTTTCATACATGAGTGATATATTATATATCATGAGACTCACAACTGACGGAGCATGTTTCATGCTTGAGGCGGTATCACCATGCTCTGACCGTTGTCATGGGACGATAACAACTGTCAGATTATGTTGCATACCTTATGGATGAATAACCATGCTTTGTTCGTTGTCATGAGACGATTAAAACTGACGTTACAACGGACAGAGCACGGTTATACATCCCCAAGGTATTAAACATGCTTCATCAGTTGTCATCGCCTCATGACAACGGTCAGTGTATGGTGATACCCCTTCAAGTATGAGTCGTGCTCTGTCAATTGCCATCATGTCTTGACAACTTAAAGAGCGTGGTTATTCATCCATAAGGTATGCAACATGCCCTGTCAGTTGTAATCGTTCCATAGCAACGGTCAGAACTTGATAATATGTTTCTCAGGTATGAAACATGCTCCGTCAGTTGTCAACGTCTCATGACAACGGTCAGAGCGTGGTAATATATCCCTAAGGTATGAATCATGGTCCGTCAGTTTTCATCGCCTCATGACAACGTACAGAGCATGCTGATATATCCCAAAGGTATAAAAATAGTAAGTGAGTATGATCATGAAATACTGCAATCACAAACTGCAGACAACCCCGTGGCACCGCGAGGAAGAGCCGTTCAACCATTACGAGACACCAGGAAGACAAATTAAGCGAAGCAATCAGCTCTCTCTTCTGTCAGTTGTCATCGTCTCATGACAACGGTCAGAGCATGGTTATTCATGGATAAGGTATTAAAATGCACTGTCAGTTGTCAGTGTCTCATGACAACGGTCAGAGCAATGTAGTATATCCCTAAGGTATGAATCATGCTCTGTCGGTTGTCTTCATCTCAGAACAACGGTCAGAGCATGGTAATATATCATTCATGTATGAAACGTGCTCTGTCATTTGCCATCATCTCATGACAACGTAAAGAGCTAGGTTATTTATCCATAAGGTATGCAACATTCCTGTCATTTGTCATACTCCCATAACAACGGTCAGAGCATGGCAATGTGTTCCTCTTTTCATCTAACCAAAGCATCTGCAATGTTTGAAGTTGCTACGTCCAACAGTTTAGGAGGAGATGCATTTACAAGAAAGTACATTATTTCACTTTTGACCTCGATTTTAGATTAAGGACAAACACCAAACGTTGCCCAGTACCCTCTACATCATATGACCTGTGTACCTGCAAAGTTTGAAGCTGCTATGTCTAGTGGTTTAGGAGGAGATACATTTACAAGAAACGTGACGGACGCACAGACCCACAGACAGACGACAGACGGACTTTGGTACAAATTTAATTTACCCTTTTTTTTCTAAAAAATGCGTCTATAATCACGAAATTAGCAACCTGGTTGCAATTTTTGCCGCCAGAGCCCCTATTCGGTGCTTCCACCTCCCCCCCCCCCCCCCGGCCCTGGGGATGGGGTCAAAAGGTCAAAATTCATCTTTACCAGAACATGGTCATGTTGCATATCAAATTAAAGGGAACTACAAATGCAGCAACTTGGTAGCAAATATTTAGCCCGCAGACCCCTCTCCCACACCTTACCCTAGGGTCAATAGGTCAAAATTTAACTTTTTCACAACGTGGTCATGTTGCATAACAAATAAAAGGGAATGGAGCATAGAGCACCAAGCAAGCACATATTCTCTCCTTACACACCCACATAACCTTTGGGTTGAATTAAAAGGTAAAAAATGAATGTGGTCATGTTGCGTATCAAATTAAGGAGAGAGAAGTATGGACTAACATAGAAGCAAACCCTTTGACCTTAAATGCACCCCTAAGGGGATGGAGAAATGGCATTTATGTTTTTGATATGTAAATTTCTTTAAAATAACCCATCGCCCGGGTTATAAATTCAACAAATTTGCCTTGTTTGACTTCTGTTTGGCCAGGCGACACATCCGATTCTCGAAATGCTAGTCTAAGAAAATGTATATGACTTACCCCGTTTTTCCTCATTGATAAATAAATGGTCCCTTTTTTCTGACATCCCTATTTGAAAATACTCATGTTTTTGCTCAGATATTCAGCTCAAAACCAAAATTGTAATGTTTATTTGTTAACTCAGTTTACAGACAGCAAAGAGGGTTTATAAAAATCTAAGCACATTATATGAACAGGTAAACATTTTGTTAATGTAATTTCTTTCGCAGACCAATTATATGATTGGGATAGGTTGTTATACAGCCCTACATTTGGGTGTCAAAGCTAAAGAAAATCAAGACAAAGTTCCTACGTTGTACTGGCTACCTAAACTCCATAAAACCCTATAAAGCAAGATTTATCGCTAATTCTCGATCTTGTACGACAACAGAACCTTCTAAATTGTTAACCTCGTGTCTTACAGCTGTATAAACATGTTATCAAGTATTGTGAAAAGGTATATGAGAGATCCGGTGAAAACACATTTTGGTCTATTAAAAATTCAGGTGAAATTTAAGATAAACTTAAAGCTAGAGATTTCAATGCGACCAGTTTGTCTACTTATGATTTTTCTACTCTTTACACTACTTTACCTCATAATTTAATTAAAGATAAACTTATTGATCTTATTGAAAGAACCTTCCAGAGAGAAGGCTCTCCTTACCTTGTATGTTATGACAGAAATGCATTTTTTACTTCAGAAAAACCTAAAAAATATCATGCATGGTCATATAAAAATGGATGTGATGCGCTGACCTTTTTGTTGGACAATATTTTTATTCGATTTGGCACCAAGCTGAATAGACAAGTAGTTGGGATTCTTATGTGCACTAATTGTGCTCCCCTGGTTGCCGGTTTATTCCTGTTTTGTTATGAGAGGGACTTTATGATGTCTCTATCTGATGTTAATCAGACTGACGTTATTGATGCGTTTAACACTACATCCAGATATTTGGACGATATTTTGAACATTAATAATGTTAATTTGACAATATGGTAAGTCAAATATACGTTTCAGAGCTCAAACTTAATAAAGCTAATACATCTGATACCGAAGTCGCATTTTTAGACTTGCATTCGTCTATTTCTAATGATATTGTTTCTACCAAAATTTATGATATACGTGACGACTTTGATTTTGAAATTGTCAATTTTCGATTTTTAGATGGTGACGTTCCTCGCTCTCCATGCTATGGAGTCTATATCTCTCAACTCATTCGTTTTGCTAGAGCATCTAGCTATGTTGCTGACTTCAACACTCGCAATAAATTGTTAACTCAGAAACTTCTTTGACAAGGCTATCAGTATCATCTACTTCACAAAACTTTGCTCTATAGACAAGTAGTTGGGATTCCTATGGGCACTAATTGTGCTCCCCTGGTTGCAGATTTATTCCTGTTTTGTTATGAGAGGGACTTTATGATGTCTCTTTCTGATGATAAGCAGGCTGATGTTATTGATGCGTTTAACACTACTTCCAGATATTTGGACGATATTTTAAATATTAATAATGTTTATTTTGATAATATGGTTAGTCAAATATACCCTTCAGAGCTCCAACTTAATAAAGCCAATGCCTCTGATACCGAAGCCGCATTTTTAGACTTGCATTTGTCAATTTCTAATGATATTGTTTCTACTAAAATCTATGATAAACGTGACGACTTTAATTTTTAAATTGTCAATTTCCCATTTTTAGATGGTGATGTTCCTCGTTCTACATCCTATGGAGTCTATATCTCTCAACTCATTCGTTTTTCAAGAGCATCTAGCTATGTTGCTGACTTCAACACTCGCAATAAATTGTTTACTCAGAAACTTCTTAAACAAGGCTATCGGTATCATAAACTTCGCAAAACATTTTCTAAATTTTATAGACGATACTATGATTTGATTTCTAAATTCCAAGTTGGACTTAAATCTCTCTTGCGCCAAGGACTTTCGGAACCTGATTTCTATGGTGACTTGGTGTATAAATTGAAGAAGATTTTTGGCTCTAATAATTTTTCAGCGCAGTTCATTAAAATAATTTCTCATTATAAAAAGATTGGCTATAACATTAATGTATTGCAACAGACTGCATGCTTGGTAGTCAACCCAATCACGGTTGGCAACTTTGCTTTCCTCTTTAATTGCACGCCGGTGGGTCGGACTTCAGACTCTTTGATGGTTCCGACTTAAAGACTTATCTATTGATGAGATGGTAGGGGCCTGATGCTTTGGCTGTTTGTCCGGCCCACCGGGGTTTACCTGTTGGATTTCTTTTGCTCCGGTATTCAGTTTAATTAACTGTTGAGTCCTTATCCTTGCTTTATCTCCATGTTATATCTTGATTTATATGTTTTAGGAGATGATGCATTGATAAGTTAGGGGTCTTTCATGCAAACCAAATATCTATGTGTCTTGATCCACACTGAATTAAGGGTGAGGTTGGCGCCGTTAAACCGGTTTAAGCCCTCCAGTAAAATGTTTTACTGACTGTTCCAAGGCGGTACTTCTTTGGGGATCTTTTATGTTTTTTGTTCTATCTTGTGTTTGCTATGTCTTTGTGCGCGTCTGTTTATATGTGCTTTGTGGTCACCTGCTGGGAAAGGGCTGACCTCTTGGCTCTCGTTTGTGGTTTCTAACTGTGAATTTGTCACTTTCCCATTGGTATCCTGGGTCAGGTGTGGTACTTGATTGTATCGATTCCTGATCTTTGCACCCTTACTTACTTTCAAAATACTGGTTTGCACACCCGTAACAAAATTACTCCCAATTTACCTTCACCCCCCTGCCCCTGAGGTTCCATCTTTGACTGGAGGTATGCATGGATAGTGCCAGTTTTCAAGAAGGGACAGAAGCACAATGCTGCGAACTACCACCTTGTCTCCTTGACGTCAATTATATGCAAGTTACTGGATCACATCATCCACTGCAATGTTGCCGGCGTTCTGTGCTCCGTTGCCATCACAAATAAAATAAATGCAAGCTTTAAAAGAAGTAAAGTCAACAGCTATAGATTTTGTTTACTCTTTCGGCCATTTTCAGCCAGCTCCAGTGCAGAATTAAGCCACACCAATTCATAACAGTAACCTCCAGTGCTTTTACATTTACCAGTGTGCAAATCTAAGCTTTCACAGCGTTGACACTTTCTCCACAAATCTAAATTTTCAGGGTTGACGCTTTTCCCCCAATAGTCTGCCGCCTTTAATTTCTACGAGGACTCCTGATGGCATTTTTTGTTAATGCTCGGCATCCAGGCTAGAATTATTCCTTGGACAATTACAAACAATATAGGGTGGATGCCAAGCGTGATTTTTTGATTTAAGGTCATGGTGAGGTCAAAGGTCAAGTAAGTGCATTTATTCAGAAAAAATGGCATTTAAATATAGTAAATAATTTTTTCAATCACAAAATGCTACCAATATGAACAAAAACACTTGCACGTGAGAAAAGAATGGCACAGAGGCTTGCCACAACCTCCAAATTGACATTTGCAAAAAAATACCGTATTTATGATAATAAACATTCAGGCTCAATACAAATTAAAGAACAATATATTTTTGGCCAATTAAGCTTACCGTGCACACCCAGGTCTTTTTTCTTGAGAGCCAAATTGTTCATTAAGTTCCTCTAAATGCAAAATAAAGTTCTAAAAATGAACCTTTCTGGGCTATGTGAAAATGCATGGTTTCAATGGCAACCCATAGTGCTATTCGAGAATGGTGATGTGCCTACAAAATTACTCATATCTTAGCATCTACTTGTCCTAGACCTCTAAACATGGTGTCAAATTAAAACTTAGACAGAGGCCTTTCATCCATTGTCGCTATGCAAAGTATCTAATTTATCTAACTTGCATAACTATTTATGAAAATATTTAAATGTGATTCAAGAATGGGGGTATACCTACAAAATCAATAATATCTCAGTTGCTTCTTATCACAACCTACTCAAATTGGTACCAAATTAAAGCTTAGATATTGGCCTTTTATCAGTTTGTGGCATATGCAAGTTATCTAATCCGAATAGTTTGCGTTTTCATGAATATTAATAAAAACGTTAAAAAAAGGAAAATCGTTAAAAAGATAAATAAGCAGATTGAATCTGCATATCATCGTTGATGCATATTGCTATGTGATCAGTGATACAATTTGACAATATCATTCGTCCAATGGTCCTATTTGTAAATTGTCTCAATTGCATATCCATAAATGTATATGTGTAAACTTATAAAATGAAGGAAAGTCATATAAAATCTATAAACCTTGGTAGAGGGGATTGGGAGGTGGTAATAAGACCTTTCTTGCTCATAATTTTAGGCTCATATTCGCAGGTTACCTAAGTATCCACAGACAGGATTGTGACTCAGCATATTCAGTACCCATACAGCATCATACAGGCAAAAATCAAACTCTAACTTCCCAAAGTTGCAAGCCTGCAGGGCAACTTGTAGTCCTATAAAATAGGCACAACCCACTGCATCGTATGCACATTCTATCATGCAGATCTGATTAGCCTTCAACATTTACATCTGACGGTTCTGCACATTTTTGCAGCCACAAGTGGTGATGAGCTCCATGCAAGCCGGACACACAGCTGGCAATCTGTAAGTCTGAACCTGAATTGTGTCTGGAGCATACCTGTTTTATAAGTTGAGACAGGAATCCCAAATTTAGTGTGTGGATACACCTTGGGGTCGCAGAGTATCACATACTGCTTCTGGGGATACTGTGATTTTGACCTTGTCCTCTGATCCTAGTTCGAGGAAAATCGTGTCCAGAGCATATATCTTGTATTGTTTTAAGGTAGGAATCTCAAATTTAGATTGTGGATACATGTTAGGGTGCCAGAGTGTCCCGTTCTGGTTGGGGGTCACTTTGAACTTGACTTTGGCAATCTTCTATATTATTTACGGTAGGAGTCCTAAATTAAGTGTGTGGATACATCTTATCTTAGGGTTGTAGAGTGTCACATACTGTTAATAGATCACTGTGTCTCATTTATGAAAATCTATTGTCTTTGGGGGGTATTTTATCTTTTTGTATGACACAATTCATGATTTTGCCTAATAATCAACTCTCAAACAATGCAATCCATAGGTATCTTTATAGGTGGTACAACCCTTTTCTCAAATAGAAGAAAAGATTGAATTGTACCATATCAATATCTACATTTTCTCTTTCAACGCAGCACCCATACAACATGATACAGGGAATAACAAACTCTTTAACTTCCCAAAGTTGCAAGCCTCTACCTTATGCCTGTACCAGTGTTTGAGCTTCCAGGTACTACTTCCAACATGTATTTTGTACATTTGAATTTAATGAACAGCGTTGAAATCACCAAAATACAAAAATGTATAAAAGACCGTCTCAATCTATTGTAAGAACTCCCCAGAACTTCTTTACGTATTATACCTCAGATTGGAACGTTCTGGTCACCTGAACAAAACTGTAAAAACACCAATGCCAAGTTAGTAGAAGCAAACAAACATGTATGTGTTTTCTTACGTACATTTGTAACTATCTTTTTTCTATTTCATACTCTGTTTTATTATAAAAACGGCAATTGAGTCTTCCATTTGATGGAAGTTTTGCTTTACCAAGCTTGTGAAAACGGGTCAACACTTGGTCAAGCTTTGCAGGTATGTTGTTCTGTTGTACAAAGCTTTCTGTCAAACTGTTGTCAGAACTGTGCTACCAAGACACGATCTCTGTACAATGGTATGTGATTAAGCTACCCAATGTTGCTTTTAGTAAAGCGATATTATCGCATGAAAATTGTATGAGTCATTCTATGTCAATATTATCAGGGAAATATACATATCCATTTTTTTGACACATTTGTCAAAAATGAATTTTGCAATCGCATAATCAATTCCATGGACTGGCTTTATTCCAATAGCGTGACTTTCCGCATTGAACAGCTGCACCAGATTTTCAAATCTGTTTGCCTGGTGTAAAGCTTGACCAAAAGCAACAAAAGTGAGTATGATCAGGAAATACCACAATCACACATTGCAGGCCAAACAAATGCACTGCGAGGAAGACAGAGATAACATAACACTAACAGTCACAATACATCATTAAGGCAATTAAAGTAAATCAACCAGCTCTCTCCTTGTCTATATGCTTTGGTGACACAAACGTACTGTGGTCTGGCACACCATATATTACGTCTTTACAGCCATTATGGCATCACGGTTCCAACAGGTTCTCCATCAAACCAGGTAAAATATCCATGCCCTCAAAGAGGAGACTAAGAAGTAAGAACACTCTCTCATGAATGATCTTTACAACGTGGCCAGGTGTCTTCATCAGATTAGCCATAGTTTGAAATTTTGTGACAGCATAAAGCAGTTCTTGTAATAGGCTTAAAATGAGTGTTCTGTCATCATGTCATCTTCAGAGGAACTTTCTGGAGAATAACCTTTTTGGGGCATTTGTCAAAATTTGGAAATGGCATGGTCAGATTAATCAAATGAATACATGAATAGTAGGGCATTTATATCTAAAGAGCACACAAAATAAGCGATCAAGTTGCATCCTTACATCAAAAATGAATGATTGACATCTTGATAAATATATCTGTGGTATTTCATAATTTTAAATTGGGGTCTTCTGTAATTTGCTGGTGCAGTGGCTCATTGGTAGAGTGCTTGACTTGAGACCGAGGGGCCATGGGTTCGAGTCTCACTGCGTTGTGTCCTTGAGCAAGACACATTAATCCTAGCTTAGCACTAGTTCAACCCAGGTAGACCAGTTCCTTTATATCTGAAAGATTGTTGATGGGATGTAAAGAATCAAATCAAACATACAAAAAAGCATGTACTTTTTCCAGACACCTCATATCATTCACATGACCAAGAGCCAATCTGTGTCCAGAATTGTGAAACGCTACATCCCCCCTTTATTGTGTTTTTGGCAAAATAAAAAAGCATTCAAATATATTGCAGACCCTATTACCAATCAAATAATACAATGTACAAGCATTGCTGTGAGTGGTTTAAACTAAGGCATGATTGAAAATGTCGCTGAAAAAAAAAGACTGTATATATGAAAAATCTACTCCAAAATCACTTAATTTTCTGCGGAATATTCCACAAACTATTCTTTTCAACATTTCTATATCTGACTTTAAGTTTTCAGCATATTAAACATAATTAGAATGATTTAGATATCATCTATAGCAATTTAAAAAAGACATAATGGCGATTCTAATAAGAAAATGCACCTATTTGACCTTTGACCTTGTTGTGACCTTAATTCGAAGTTTCAGACGTGGCATCCACCCTGGGGCACTTTTTCATACCCCAAAGAGTATTTCTAGCATGGATGCCGAGCATTAACCAAAAATGCCATCAAAACCATTTTCTAGGGGTCTTAGAAATTACAGGCTGCAGACTACAATGCTTAAGTTAATGGGTTTGATGCTTTCTCCAAAACCAACGTTTTAATGGGGTTGATGCTTTACCCCAAATCTAAGTTCTCTTGAGTTTGATGCTTTCCCCAATCTAAGTTTGCATGGGGTTGATGCTTTCCCCCACTCTAACATGACACATGGTTGACGCTAGTTTCACATGGGGTTGAAGCTTTCTTCGAACTACTCCAGGCCCCCAGATATGAGCGCGTAACAGATTTTTTTCAGCGTTCAAATATGACATATTTTGGTTAAACTTAATATTTGATGTTTCAATGAAGCTGATGTACGCACTTCTTGGAAAACAAGGTACAAACAATTTAAGTTTTTTTTTCTGAAAAACCTTCCAACTCATTTTTTTATTTGCTTACTAGTATATTTCATAGGGGTGGGTTGGGATGAGAATATAAAAATGTATTTGGTTTGGCCTTATCTATTTCAGTAACAGTTGGGGCTAGAAAGAAATGCTGTTATATATACCAAGACACTAATAGAGAAAGAAACCAACACTTAGACATGGCAAGCACTTCTAAAGAAGATAGAAGATATGAATGTTCACTGTGCCTAGAACGCTTCAAAGATCCAAGGATTTTAGCATGCATTCACACCTTTTGTAAGAGCTGTTTAGAAAGATATCTGAATGAAAAGTTTGGTGCAGCAATTCCTGGAAGAATATTTGATTGTCCTCTCTGTAGAGCTGGACTTAGATTACCAAATGGAGGTGTGGATGCCATACAAAAGAACTTTTATCTCGAAGAGCCCAGTAAATCTAATTTTACAGCATGTAGTTTACACCCTGAAGAAGACTTGCGTTTCTATTGTCGAGTATGTGATGTGGCAATTTGTAGAGATTGTAAAGTTGTTTCACATGATGGACATAAAATTGATCTTACTAAGGATGTCTGCAATGAAGTGACACAAGATTTTGATGAATCTTTAAGCGATGCAGAAAAGGTTATAAACGAAAATGAAATAAGACTGCGAGAAGGTATAGAACCAGAGCTATACTGCCTTGAAGAGGTATTAGCAGATGCTGCAAGTCGTGTTGGAGATCTGAAATATGACCTTGACCATCTGGTTGAAGTGATAGGAGATTTCATTAATCCTCATCTGCAAAGGAAACGGATGTCACTATTGAATATTGAAAAACGAGCAAGTGATAAAATTAAATGTTTAAAGGACTATAAAGAACAGCTTTTAGCTGCAATGAGGCTGAAAGAAAAGCAAGCAATCATGGCGTTGTCTAAAGAGCTGGTTGAAAAGATGAAGAACAATGGAACTATAGAGGAAGATCCATCCATGTCAGATTCAGATAATCCACTGGATGCAAGTTGGCTGGACTCAGAATGTTTTTGTTCTTTTGATAAAATCTCAAAAGCAATTGACAACTTTAGGATGAAGATGGATAATTACCGGTAAGCAGGGTCCATGGTTATGAAACTTTTTGCATGCTCAACTCAGCTGAGCACGTAATGTATCATGCTCATAAATGTTAAAATGCCAACAATTGTTGACAGTTTAACATTTATAAGCATGATAAATACAACATCTGAGAGACTTAAAGCAACAAGCTTCTTTATTTGTTGGTATTTTAGTTTTTATGGGCACATGAAAAATTTCATGCTCAGTTGAGTTGAGCATAAAAAGGTCTATAACCTCGGGGCCAGATGTATGGGCGTCCTCTCAAAAATGTCTTTTGAGTTTCAGGCCAGGCCCTGAGGTGATTAAACTTTTTTTCATGCTCGACTGGACTCAGTATGAAATTTATCAACCTCATAAATGTTAAATGTCAACAATCGTTGGGCATTTTATCTTCTATTAGCATGATGATTACATCATCCTAGAGTATTAAAGCAAGTAAATTATTTTTCTGAATTTAAGTTTTTACGAGCTGTTAAAATTTCATGAGCATAAAAAAAGTTGTAACCTTGGGCCTTCTTTAGGCTCAAACCAGCCTGTTCAGCTATATATATACTAGCTAGAATTTGGTTGTTTGCTTTGTAACAAAAGAGATCTAATCTACTTTCTGGAGAGCTGATAGCAAAGTCGCTTAATCAGTCTCGCACAGTTGGTCTGTGCCTTTGTTGTTCACGTGCAACAAAAGAATGTTTACTCGTGACAGGGTCCATATAACTGTGATCAAAGGAGCAGTTTGATCCAGGACTACATGTACTTTGTTTGCACATGGTTGGTTGTAGTCTGTTGTTGTTGAATCATTGTTTATTGCTGCTTTCCATTTTTTTGTTGTTGATTGGTTTTTGTTTTGTTATGCAGAACTTAGTGTCATTTCTTGTTTTGCAATCATCTCGCTGAGGAAGTGAGAGCTGGTTGCTTTTAATTATTTTCATGCTGTCATGTAGCTGTTAGTGTTCTGTGTCTCTTCCTCACAGGTGTCGTGGGTTGGTCAGCTGTATGTGATTTTGGCATGTCTTGGTAATGCTCACTTTTTACAGTTCTTCTTGGTCAGTTAAATGAACTACAGGTCATATGATAAAATCGATAAAAATCAGTGGTTCATAATATTTTTAAAAGGAGCACATTGTGCAGTATAAAAAGCTCTTCTAAGTATAGGTTATAGATCATATATTACAATTATAATGGAATTAAGTGGGAACAAGCGCAGCGAGTGAACCACTTAATTTCTTTATAATTGTACTTTATAAAATGGTCATGTAGCAACCATATTTCACTGTTCAATTTAAAGGGGTCCATGGGGAAAATGACCCCCTTTTTGTCAAAAGGCCCCTATTTAAATATAAAGTATACCTTCTTTAAGATTATGTGCATCTAAAATCAATGAAAATGGCCCCTATATAATATCCCAGATTGAACACTGTATTTTATTTTACCATGATATTTTACAAAATGAATAATTCCTTTGTAAACTTGTCCCTTTATAACATGATTTGCTTATAACATAGCCTGTTCCTATGAGCCCCCATTATAGCATTATAAAGGGACTGCACTGTTTGTTTTTATTTTTACTCAGCACAACTGGAATGCCCCTGAGGAGAAGTGGCAACAGTGATCAGTTACCAGGAACCAGCAGTCAAAACAGAGATGGCGATTCGTTGACAGAACAGAGACGAAGAACCAGTGATCAATTCGTTGACAGTGACTCACAGGTTGATCATGGACCAAGGAGTAATTATAGTGATAGGGACTACTCAATGAGAGATGAAGACTTAAGAAGTAACTACAGTGATAGGGACCATGGCTCCAGGAGTGGCTACAGTGACAGGGACTCCTGGAGGGACCATGACTCCAGGAGTAACTACAGTGTCAAGGATCGAGGATCTAGGATTGTTTATGGTTATAGGAATCCATGGAGAAGTCCAGGCTATAGGAGCGATTATAGCTATAATGATCACTACAGAAGCCAAAGGACCAGGCATGATTTCTGGAATATGGAGCCAAGCCTAGGAATTAGGGGTGATTACAGTGATAGGGACTCAAGCAAAAACCCAGGGTGCAATTACAGTGATAGGGAATCAAACAGAAGCCCAGGAACTAGGAGCAATTACAGTGATAGGGACTCAAACAGAAGCCCAGTAGCAAGGAGCAGTTACAGTGATAGGGACTAAAGCAGAAGCCCAGTAGCAAGGAGCAGTTACAGTGATAGGGACTCAAACAGAAGCCCAGTAGCAAGGAGCAGTTACAGTGATAGGGACTCAAACAGAAGCCCAGTAGCAAGGAGCAATTACAGTGATAGGGACTCAAACAGAAGCCCAGTAGCAAGGCGAAATTACAGTGATAGGGACTCAAACAGAAGCCCAGTAGCAAGGAGCAATTACAGTGATAGGGACTCAAGCAGAAGCCCAGTAGCAAGGAGCAGTGATAGGGATTCAAACAGAAGCTCAGAGAGCAATTACAGTGATAGGGACTCAAACAGAAGCCCAGTAGCAAGGAGCAGTGATAGGGATTCAAACAGAAGCCTGGGAACTAGGAGTAATTACAGTGATAAGGACTCATGGAGAAACCAAGCATCCAGAAGTGATTATGATAAAAGGGAAGCACAAGACAGGAATGATTTCATTCAAAGGGAAACACCAGACAAGTATAACAACACAGATGGCAGGTCTAATGCAGGAGATAGAGAAAAATGTAATATATTGAAAAATAGTGATTGCAATAGTGGTAGGAAAACATTGACAGAAATACAAACCATGCAGCATACTGAAGGTGAACCTTTGTTTCGACCAGGAACAAGTGGTGAAAACAATAATAGGGAAGCACAGAGAGAAAGGGGAGTAAAACGTAAAAACAGTGGTAGTGAAGCAGGGATAGATTGGGCTGCAAAACGCAAAAATGTTGATGCAGAAGCATTTACTGAACGACATGGAAGTCCTGCCAGTATAGATAGGGAGACTAGAACAGAAGGAGCCAGAGGTGAAACTGATGACAGAGATTCAAGTGAACCAACAGCCAGTGGTAGGGGTCAAACCAGGGACAGGAGGGAATCATCAAATACACCAAGAGACAGAGATGCTGTAGAAACGATCAGAGAAAATAATAGAAACAACTCTGGCTCAGGTAATATAAAATGAGCCTCGACATGTGATTTCCAACAATGTGGCATTTTGACATGGATAGACTCAGACGAGCCTGTGCAGCCTCCTTTTAAGATTATTAATTCCAAATGCTGTATGATCAGTAGCTTAACAGTCATAGAATGTTCAAGCAACTAGCAAATGCCCTGATCAGACTGCACGTATGCGCAGGCTGGTCTGAGCCTTTGATAGTCGCACATACCACATTGTCGGATATCTCACGGTGCAGCTCAAATGTTAAAATTTGTCTCAAAGACAAGTTTTCATATTCACACCGAATAGACAGCAATCGAAAACGTTATAAGCAATCGACAAACTTGGATCAAACATCAATAGTCGATTGCCATTTGTTGCTCCTTTGGCGACAAATGCCAATCAAAAACACAGTTTCTAACAATTTATCCACATTCCTCGATAGCATTGGCGTTTTTGATTGTCGCCTACCTGGCGTGATAGTTGAGACAAATTTTCACAGTTACATAGAGCTCAAAAAGTAAGTGAGTATGACCAGGATATGTCACAATCCCAAACTGTAGACCAACCTATGGCACCATGAGGAAGAGCCTAAGAAAGATAACAGCGACATGACATTTAGAACACAACACAAGTAAAGCAATCAGCTCTCATTTCCCCAGCATACTGCCTATTGCGATGCTGTTACAATTGTTTTAGCTCAAATAGTATACTAGAGAAATTTTTCAGAATCAGTTGAAGTCTTGCTATGCCCTCAACTTTGAAAAAATTGAGTGGGCATATTCCTTTGGCTTGTTCTTCTGTCCTTCATTTAAGAAATAGATCAGCTCGTTGAGTAATAATTCATTGTTTGTGTGTCAGTTGTAAAGAGTGAGTGATTTATCTTCGCACAACTGACAGACAAACAGTGAATTATTACTCAACTATTCACGCACTAGCGCTGATCTATTTCGATTATAACACACAATTAACAGCGAAAAAACATTTTAAGTCTTCAGCTTCTTCCAACTTAAAGCCATTGCACTGAAAAAAAAAAACTGCAGATTGTTGGACTGTGTCGCATAGGATAACATGTATTTGTAACATCTTTCAAGCGTAAAAATGACGTTTCACTGTCTAATGCATGACTAACATCATTTTGCAGTAAAATTGAAGTCAGCTAGTGCGGGCTTTCCTCACACTTTCAAAACTTTGAATTATTATTTGATACTAAAACACTATGTTAACTCGTTTTCATTGATATTTAATGGTTGGCTTAGACAGTGGAGATGTAGCTCACAACATAATTCCAGTTATTTGATTCTTGACAAAGTCCAAGTGGCCGAAAATTTGAAACCGAGTTAACATAGTGTTTTAGTACAATAAATTCCCTTTGGAATTTTTATTGAGATAATCAGTATTATTTGATATATCACGTTTTTTAGCATTTACTCATTTACTGAGTTAGAATGTGTGATACATACCTTGTAAGTATGATATACATTGAATTGTGGTAATGCCCTATACCAACATTGCACAAATTGTTCTGATCAGCTGAATGAAATGGCTGGAACGGCCGAAAATAAAAGCATCTTTAAACAGCATCTCCTTCGTATCAACCTGTCCAAATTCAAAATAATCACACTGAAATATAACGCAATATATTGCTGCTAGCTAGTAGGGCTAACAAAAGGGTTGTTTTAAACATCAAATCTCATGAGCGTGGCTAAGCTAGGGTTAGTGATCCAGGACTCAAGGTCCTCTTGTTTCAAAATTGAATTTTTAAAACACTTCTGATATGGGACATACTATTTCTATCCAGATCAGGACTGAGGTTCTCTCCATCCTGATCTAGATTCAAATTGTTTGCAAAGGTTATCCAGGCCTTGAGTTAAGACTGAATACCCAAAAATTATTTTTTCTTATTTCTCAACCAAACTTTATGTTATGGGTACTCAAAAGAAACGTCTCAATGAGACGGTTCTTTTGTGAACACAAACCATACGTGAGAACCCATGGATAAGCAAATATTTACGATTATATGCTAAAAAGTTTTGTTTATCTAAACCTGTGGTTAATGTCATCGCTTGCAAGGCAACTGTTAACTGAGTTGAGCTTGGAGTTACATTGTTATTGAGCTGAAATGTTATATATCTTATTTATCATATAATATCATATTTCGCATCTGGGAGTGAAATAACGCCATGCAATAAAATTGATAAACCACTAGTGGTTTATAAATTTTCGGGAAACGTTACGACGTTCATAACAATGTTCCGTATATAATGACAAAATTATTACGTTTTTATGGCAGAATTGAGATTTCAAAGTAATCTTAATGTCATATGATAAATAGAATCTAACATTCGTGCTCTAATATTATTGAATTTATCAAACTCTTGCGAAAAAGAGATAAAATGCTAGACAAGCCTCGCATTTGATTTTTTTCCACAACTCTTTTAATAAATTCTATAAAACATGAGCACTCATGTAAGATCCTCTTTATGTTTTTGTCTAGAACGTAAGGATTATGATCCACCTGCACTGGAGACACTGTTCAAGAAGACCACCACTGCATTACCAAATATATACTGGTTACCACTAACTGAAGATCAGGTCAGTTTTGCTACATATTTCAACCTAAGAGCTTAGGAGCCTGCATGTTTGCTGATAACTTAAGAATGCTATGGGATATCATTTAGGGGATATTAATAGAATGTTGCAATCTCTTTTAAGACTCTTTGCCCATAGGGATATTTTTCATGCCTTTTGTGGCCTGTTGATTTTTTTTTCGAAATCAACTTTTTAAAAAATATCTTTCAGGAATACCATTTGAGTGTCATACAGATTCGACCCAGATCAGGCTCAACATTTTGTCGTGCCTTATCTGGGTCCAAACTGTTTGCAAAAGTTATCAGCAGACAACACTAGGCGGTAAAGAGTTAACCCTGGCTGAGTTGCTGCCAATAATTATCACGTCTGCTTATTATGTGACTGTCTGCTAAATACATGTATACTCAGAAAACCAATTGAAGAATATTAAAATTCTTTTGACTCTATAACAGTTGAGAAAATAATTTCCATACAAGGCATGATCATATCTGATAAAACTACCAATATGCAATTCAGCAGAATGCAAAATAAAATTTACGGGTCATTGGTTACGATGCAATACCACACCAATGTACAAACCCTCTTTACCCAAAGTTCACAAGCAAAAAATTTAACGTTTATTTTTTTTGCTGCAAACCTTTACTTATGTTCTAATTCTGACCTTAGACAAGTGTTCACACCCATTTATCAGTAATTGCACCTAATAATGTGACAACTCCTACAACAAAAATTCACAGATATGGCATACCCCAGCCAATATGACAACAAAGTGGAAGTAAAACACTGCCAACATCTACAAAATTAGGTCCCATACCTTTGCCTGAGAGCAAGCAATGATTTTGGAGCCAGCCATTATGGAATACAAACAATCAAAATGGGTTTCAATCAATTTTGAATGCTTGCGACTTTTCAGTTTAGAGGGCTGCACCATTTGGAAATGTACTGTACTTTAATCAATGAAGTATGAATTAAATTAAACATTCATTTTGATTGCAGATATCTGGATCTATGAAATGCATGCATAATTAGTTTAGTTTTTATTGTATTAAATGTTATTAATGGAACTGAATCTAAATATTCTTCAACTGTTTTTCTGAGTATATATTGAATTACACTCCAGAATACTTTTACCATTTAGCAAGCACTATGAGCAGTCTGATCTGGGTCCTTGAATAAGCAAATGAAAGAGCAGAATGACTATTTATCTACATACTGGTAGAGAAAAAAAAGGCTATAGGGTCGGACCTCAGACTATATAATGGTTCCGACTTGAAGACGTATCTATAGATGAGATGGTTAGGGCCTGATGTTGTGTCTGTGGTCAGGCCCACCAGGGTTTAACTGTTGGATTTCTTTTACTCCAGTATTCAGTTATCTACTGTTGAGTCCTTATCTTTGTTAAATCTCCTTTTTATGCCCCCAACTTTGAAAAAGTTGAAGGGGCATATTGCTTTGGGCTTGTCCGTCCGTCCTACCGTCTGTCCGTTACAAAAATTAAGTTACAGTTTTGATATTTCATACATAGATGTCATCAAAAAATAGTTGACCCGTATTTTTTCTTAGTCCAAATTATCTCCCTTTGTGGAATTATGCCCCTTTTAAAGGATCACAATGAAATTTTGTAATCAAGACATCTCAAAAAGTGTAACAGCTAGGAGCTTCAAATTTAGTCAGCAGATAGAGGATTATAAGTAGATTACCTGGTGAAAAGTAAAAAAAAAAGTTTTTTTTGGGAGTTATTGTCCTTTGAAAATATGGACATAGAAAGTTTGATATCGCAAAAATATTACAGCTAGGAGCTTCAAACTTGGACAGCTGATAAAGGATAATGAGTAGATTACCTGGTGAAAATTTTTGCAGGCAATTGCCCTCTGCATTTTTACGGGTTATTGCCCTTTGCAAATTTGCACATAGAAAACTTGAAACAAAGATAAATCTCGAAAACCATTACAGCTGGTAGCCTCAGATTTGGTTAGCTGATAGAGGATGGTGAGTAGATTACCTGGTGAGATCACCCTTATGGTCAAGCACATGGTTGGGGGCACAGTGTTTCATGAACACAATTTCTATTTATATCTCGATTTGTATTTAGTAGGAGATGATACATCGATAAGTTATACGGATCCTTCATGCGAACCAAACATCTATTGGTCTTGATCCACATCAGATATAAGGGTGAGGCTGGCGCAGTCAAACATGTTTTAGCCCTCTAGTAAACTTTTAAGGCGATGCTTCTTTTGTGGATCCTTTTTGTTATTTGTGTTTCATGACTGTCACGCTGTCTTGTCTGTTCCTTGCAGCCTTGTGGTCACCTGCTGAAAAAGGGTTGACCTCTTTGCTCTCTTGTATGTGATGTTCCTTGTGTTTTTGTCACTTTTCCATATGGTGTCCTGGGTCAGGGGTGGTGTTTGATTGTATCGATTCCTGATATTTGCCTTCTTCTTTATTTTTAGCCACATAATATATAGAGATGAGAGACTTTGGCATTTGAATTTTTTGTCCCCACCAAAGCTTCGTTGGATTCCCTAAACTAAACATGTATGAAATCTGATGTACAAATTTCACTACCAGTTCGATCACTGCCCGGTCCCATTCTTTCGTGGAGATTGATCCTGAAATAATTTCTATGGTCATTCTCCTCCCTTCCGCTTATTCAAGAAGGGTTGTTGTCAGTTAAAAGCGAAAGTATGCACAGGAAGTACTGACCATTTAGTCAAGCATACCCAGGGAAAAAGCGTTAACTGCATGTCAACGCAATAAGAACCAAAATCTTGTGTGCGGGTCAATACACCTTTTATGCTCTTTCAACACTTGTGCATTCTTAATGACCAAAGCTCTTGTCATAAATACTTTATATTTTTCCGAAATAATGCTTTAACCTATTTAAGCCAAATGGAATATCCAATCCTTTTCATTTAGACAAGTCAATTTCCAATTAATCTTTTGTATACTTATGGATTCTTCCTTCTGGTTTGATGCAAAAAGAAATTCGGATAGTCCATTGTACTTATCAAGGGTGTCAGGGTATAATTAAAAAAAATAATGTATTTGTTTTGTCTGAAATTCTTTTGTACCTTTGCAAACAGTGTGTACCCTGATGAAATGCAGCATTATGCTTCATTTCATCCGGGTCTTCACTGTTTGCAAAAGTACTCATTTAGGGGTTTCCCAAATACAAAGGGTTGTAGTATGGTATTTTTCATATTTATTCAAATTTTTAAACAAATTCAGTTTTAAATGAACAGGGAAATCCCTGGTCAGATACTACATTTTGAGTTGTCTGATCTGGGTCTGCAATGTAATCCTATAGTTCGCCGTCACTACCTTTTGCACATCTAAATGGAATTATATAGGTTTACACTGTTTGTTCAGTCCATTCTATCTAAAAGGGTTTCTAGCGATAAGGCGGGCTATTTCCCTAAATGAGACATTCGTTTTATTTTGTTGCATTAAGGACTGGAGACACTAGGCATGTTTCAACAAATACATATAGACCAACCGTATATGCACCCTTGCACCCTAGACCCTATATTTAAATAATTTTCCTCCTTAATGCATGTAAGAACCCTTCGTCTTTTTGAATGAAAATTTATTTTGATCAACAACTGTATGTGCTATTTCATTTACATGTATGGGAAATCGACTGTTAAACTAGGGTAAAAAACGTCATATCACGATAGAGTATGTGCAATGTATATTTATACAGTTGATGTAGAATAAAAACTATCATATTGCAAAGTGGTTGATGTTTATCAGATGAGTGATGTATTCTTTGGCTTGTACAACACCTCCTTCCCTAGACCCAAGACCCACTTTACACATGTTATATATGTTTAAAGTGACATATCACTGTCCAAAGGGCATCTTGGGTCTAGGGGGGGAGCATCTAAAAACAAACTGAAAGACACCAATTTCATCTTTCCGATGAAAAACGTCACGGTTTTTAGTGTATTTCATACGCCTGCACAGAAGGAATACCCAAAGTTTTGGAAATGAAAAGCACTTCTATCCTTAACATTTTAGCACTTTTACTTTTGGAAAACTAACAATGCATTTACTCCAAGTCTGGTCTAAACTGCACACAGTATAAAGACGTAAAATGAAGAGTTGGAGTAGAAAGCACAAGTTTTCACGTCTTTGTGAATGATGAATCACTTTGGACCGTTTATGGATGCTTACTATGCATATTTTATTGCTGAACCACACCAATTTTAAAAACATTAGGACAGTTTGAAAATTTGGTGTTTGTAATCATGTCAACTAGGGAAAATACACACCTTATGGCTCCTTAAGGGTAAATATTGTACAATGATTTTATCATTTATAGATTGAAGAAAAGAAGAATGCACACCGGAACAGTATGGCAGCAGGTCCAGAGGAGGGTCAACAGAGTGAGGAAGAGGATCAGCATGATGAGGGTGAGGAAGGGGGTCAACAGATTGAGGAAGAGGATCAGCATGAACAAACAGAAGGTCAGCAAAGCATAGAAGAGGGCCGTCAAAATATGGAAGAGGGTCAACATGGGCTGGCTGATGAGGTTCAACAAAATCAGGATGATAGTCAACTGAATGTCCATGAGGGTCAACAAAATTTAGATGAGTGTCAGCAGAATTCAGATGATGGTGAGGATCAGCAGAATGTAGATGATGACCATCAGAATGTAGATGAGTTTGAAAGTCAGAATGTAGTTGATTCATTTTGTTTGGTTTGATGCTTACTATCCCGGTGAACAGCTATGGTCCTGTCTGGACGGACAGTTCACTATTAACCTGGGCGAGCTTGACTTAGCAGTTAACCAGTACTTTGTGCACATACTTTTGCTTGTAACTGACAACAATCATTCTTGAATCTGCAGAAGGGAGGAGAATGGCCATTGAAATTATTTCATGATCAATCTCCACGAATGTATGGGACATTCTTGACTCTTGGATCTGCAGTCAGACACGTATCTGCAGTCAGACATGTTACAGACTGCACTATGCAGTACGGTAGAATGGAGTTGATGGCCAACAGAATGTAGTAGAGGATCAACAGAATGTAGTTAAGGATGAGGATCAGCAGCAGGTAGATGAGGGTCAGGAGAATGTAGACGAGGGTGAGGGTGAACAGGTAGTAGGAGAGGGTGATTTAGATGAGGGTCAACAGAATGTAGATGAGGGTTAGGGCTAGCAGAATGAAGGTGTGAATGAGAAATGAGGGTCAACAGCTTGTTGATGTGGGTAGACAGAATTTTAAATCAGATGAGGGTCAACAGAATGTAGATCAGGATCAACAGAATGTAGAATATGGCCATCACTTGCAGATGCCTATAGATCATTATTTATTATGATCAGCAGAATGTAGTTAAGGGTAAGCAGAATGTAGTTAAGGGTAAGCAGAATGTAGTTAAGGGTAAGCAGAATGTAGTTAAGGGTAAGCAGAATGTAGTTAAGGGTAAGCAGTATGTAGTTAAGGGTCCACAATATACAGAAGAGGGTCAGCACAATGTAATTAAGGGTCAGTAGATACATATGTAGTAGGGGGTCAATAGACTGTCGATGAAGGTAAACAGAACATAGACTGTCAACATGTACATATTTGCAAGGGTCACTACTGAAGAGGGTCTACACAATGTGGATGAGGGTCAACAGTAGAATGTCAGCCTGTTCAGATGGGTAAGGTTTATTGCTGGTAGGGGTCAGAAGAATTAAGAATGTCAGCATGTTCAGATTGGTAAAGTATGGTTATGCTTTTGAAGGTCAGAAGAATGTAGAACAGCATGGGTTAATGCTAATGACAGTCAGCAGAATGTATAATAGTGTGAACAGAATGTAGATGGTCTGCATGTACAGATTGGTAAGGTTTAATGCTAGTGAAGGTCAGCAGAATGTATAATAAGGTGAACAGAATGTAGAAGGTCAGAATGTACAGATTGGAAGGTTTTAAATTTCTAATGATGGTCAGTAGAATGTAGAATAGCGTGAACAAAATGTGACAGTCAGCATGTACAGATTGGTAAGGGTTAATGCTAATGATGGTCAGCAGAATATAGAATAGTGCTAACAGAATGTAGAAGGTCAGCATGTACAGTTTGGTAAGGGTTACAGTGAAACCTGTCTGAAGCGGCCACTCTAAAAGAACACAAAAATTGGTTTTCAAAACCACTTATCCCATAATGCAGGGCAAAAGTATTCCAGAAGGCTCTTAGGGGAGCATTCTGCAATACTTTCGACCTTCATCAAGCTACCATTTCTATTAAGATTAGAATTTCATGTAAGACATAAATTTGATTGCAGCTGCCAAGTTCACTTGCCCATGCAATACGCTTCGAACATCGAATTCATTCGCCAGAAGTTGCACTGGTGTTGTGATTGACAGCGAGCCACACCTGAGTCGCAGGTGCAAAACAAGCCTCTTGTTTGCTCCATTGGTTGACAGCGTTAACACTGGCTGTTCCGCTTTTCCGTTTTACACTTAAACAAAACCGTTAATATGATTACATGTTAAATACAAAACTGTTTTTTTCCTAAATTATAAATTATTTCTATATTTTTGATATTTATGATAAAATATAAATAAAGCAATAAATTTGATTTTTGGTCTGTTGCAAGAGACCCGAAGTATTCATGATTCCATGGACATTTCAAAAATCGAATTCATTCCTTAAATATCTGCTTCTGAAAATTGTGGAATTGTGCATCAAATGTTGGTGACCTTGACCTAATTACCAAGTCACAGCAGCACTTTGAAATGTCCAAAATACACTTTCTATGCATTATCTTTTGAATCAGCGGATGGATCTTGACCAAGCCTGCATGGATACATTGTTGAGAGGAGGGAAAGAGTAGATCAAACTTTGTTGAACTTGACCTTATTAGCTCACCTGAGCCAAAAGCTCACGGGTGAGCTAATAGTATACCAGTCACTCTTGCGTACGTCCGTCAATCAACATTTTCAAACATCTTCTCCTCTGAAACTACTGGGCAATTAAACTCAAATTTCAAATGGAGACTCCTTAGGATGCGGGAACGAAATTTTGTTCAAATGGTCCTGGTCACATGTCCAAGATCGCCGCCATGCCCATATATGGTAAAAACCTTTTAAAAACTTCTTCAGAAGGCCCATGTCCTTGGGACTTGGTATGTTAGTTTTTTAGTTATCTTGATTACAAAATATCATTATGACCCTTTAAAAGGGGCATAATTCCACGAAGGGAGATAATCCAGACTTAAAAAATACGTGTTAATCATTTTTGATGAGGAATGCATATATGAAATTTTAAAACTGTATCTTAATAAATTTTGAACGGACGCACGGACGGACTGATGGATGGACAGAAGGAAGGACAGATGCACGCACAAGCCCAAAGCCATATGCTCCTTCAACTTTTCCAAAGTTGGGGGCATAAAAACGAATTTTCATCTGATTCTGTGTGTACTGGTATTGAGATTAAAATTATGCCATTTCATGAGTTTGGTATGCTAACTAATTATTCCAGGAGTGGAGGCTCAGACAAGCCTGTGTATCCATATAGTCTCCCCAGAGCCTTTGCTGCACGCATAAATAGAGCATGAACATAGCCTACATATTGATGGTCTGAGCTCTCACCTTTACTTCCACAAACCCTTTGAGGTGTGATTGTAGCGGTAAATGCATTGGGTGAATCGAGGGTCATTACTTAGAGGTCTTGGTGGAAGTATAGATCTCTTCTTTCTCTACTTTATGTATACGATCTGCGATCTGTGTACCTATACCTGTCTAAGTACTGAAATCTCGTGCGACAGTGACCCAATTGCACGAAAACGCTTTTTTTCTTATTAGTTATTTTATTTCAGAAACAACATCATATAACATATATAGGCACAATACATTTTACCATACACAAGTTTTAAGTAGTCATACTGTAAAATAAGGATAATATACTCAGAAAAACAATTGAAGGATATTGAAATTATTTTTACTATACAGCATTTGAGACAATACTTTTCAAACAAAGTATTTTTATATCTGATAGAACTACCACTATGCAATTCAGCAAAATGCAAAATTAAATTTACGGGTCATTGGTTACGATACAGTACCACGCCAAATGTACCGACCCTCTCTACCCAAAGTTCACAAGCAATAAATTTAGCGCTTATAAAAATACCTGAAACCCTTACCATGTAATTGCTTATGTTCTAATTCCGACCACAGATGAGTTTTTACTCCCATTTATCAGCCATTGGCCCTAATAATGGGACAACTTCCTCACCAAAAATGCACAGATATGGCATACCCCAGCCAATGTGACATTAAAGTGGCAGTATAACACAGACAACAACTACAAAACTATGTGCCATACTTTTGAGGGAGAGCCAGCAATGATTTTGAAGCCAGTCATTATGGAATACAAATGATAAAAATGGGTATCAATCATTTTTAAACGTTTGTGACTTTTCAGTATAGAGGGTTGCACCATTTGGATTTGTACGGTACTTAAACCATTGAAGCATGACAAAAAGCAAGCATCCATTTTGATTGCAGATATATAGAACTATGAAATGCATGCATTATTAGTTTAGTTTTTATTGTATTGAATGTTAGAGATGGAACTGAACCTAAATATCCTTCAATTGTTTTTCTGAGTATATGATACCACAAAGTGGGTAAAACATGAGAAAATGCCCTTTAGTATCTATGCCTATATTCAGTCAGAATCCCAAATACTGACGAAACTTCAGTACCCAGTGTATCAGCTGGGGTAGATATCCAGACTCTGACAACGGTTCTACATAGGTATTGCTTGCAATGGTACAGAAAACACATTTTGTCACGTTTTGTTAAGCATGATGTATGACTAGTTGACATTCATATATTATCATCCCTTCATATGTTTTATAAGGTGGCTTCAGAAACAATTTATGAGAAGAAGGAGGGGTGGGGTAGAAAAAGGAGAGGGAATAAAGGGCATTAGAAAGCACCAAGTGTGTGACGTCTAGATAATTTGAAGTTTTGAAAGATAATATTCGAAGAATATCACAAATTATGAAGTAGAGGTTTGCCACTTGCTTATGTATCAATATATACCCAACAAAAAAAGAAACGCACCACTTAGAACTGTTCAACTCTCAGGAAGATCACAAGTGATACGTCAGTTTAGTTTATATCAGTGCAAGGGTATGTCATGTACTGTTGCGTCACACGTCTTTTTCAATCTGGCGTCGAAATTGTGTTAAAGAAAATTGGTCATGAACAAAGTGGGGGTCAAATTGTAAAGTCACAGGAAATAAGCGTTTTTATAATGCTCTCTTGCTGGATAAGTTCAAGCAATTGTAATCACATCAGTAGACCAAATTGTACCCAGACACCTATTCTTGCAAGTTCTATCTTTGAATTCAGCATACGCGATAATTAAACGCTAGGTCCCCCATGTATTGTGACTACCCTTTGGATACTGATTCCACACTGGAGATAAACCTTACAAAACATTTAAAGATTTCAACATTGTTTAATCAATTTAAACCGTCCTAACTTATAAAAATGGATTTTGAAATTACAACAAAGCATCAATAAACACATTGGTTGTCTCACATAACAACAACATATCGTTTTCATACTTTGCAAATATAAAACATACTTGGAATTCCATGCAGACAGCAGCGTTGAATTAACGCTTCCAAAACTCGTTTACCATTCGCCTTGATGTCTTTTGTGCCTACACAGGGAAAGTACAGATACTCATCATAGTCACACTCAGGTTTTAGTAAGATTTGATCAGAAATGACAATTTGAATTTCATAACAATTTACATTTTCCTATTAAAAGGAGACCTTAATGGGGAAAATCGTAGTGGTGCGTTTCTTTTTTTGTCGGGTATACTAATACGAGAGAGAGAGAGAGAGAGAGAGAGAGAGAGAGAGAGAGAGAGAGAGAGAGAGAGAGAGTAGTCGCCTTTCTGTTTTTGCTTTTAAATAGTCTTTTAATCTATTAATGTTTTTAGGTTCCTCCATTTTCTGTCGAATTTGGCAATTCTATCATTTGTAAAATAAATGTATTTTTCTACCATAGTTCTTTGACTTAAGTACAACTTAAAATGTTCTAATGTTGGTTGAGTTCTTTTGTATTTGTTTTTAAATATAAAATATTTTCCGTGCAGAATAATGAAATTCTTGACCTGGGTTTCTATACAATTTGTTCTTTCCGAATGTAACGTACTTTAAACTGAAATTGATTGTTATGTTATGTCTCAATAAGTACATGGTCAGGTTTGTCCAAAAATGCTGTACATGGTTACATTCCCAAAAAAGATGATTTATAGTTTCTTTTTCCATTGAACAAAATTCACATAAAGATGTCTCTTTAATTTTACATTTTAGTAGATTTTTATTCGTGGGAATAATTTGCATTTAGCATTTGTACTGGAAATTCTGGAGTCGAACGTCTTTAGTTGCCTGCAAGTGACTGGTATATATGTTATTCCAGTTTAGGTTTTCGTCACTGAATTGTTCAATCCACTTTTGTTCCGATTTTCTTTGTGGTGGTAAATTCTTTTCCATTAGTAATTAGGTGTACTGGTTGGTTTGTTTTGATTTTGTTATTTGATCAGGAAAAATGGCCTTTTGGGTATATTAACGTTTTTATTTTTAGTATTAGTTTTCAATGCATTTGGTACACTATGTATCAGGGTTTAATATTTCAGAAAATCGTCTTCTAGGAGGTTGTATTTTTCGCTTAATCTTCTATATGAATAAAGTGCTTTTGCTGTAATATCGTATACATCTTCAAAATATTTTATTCCGTTACTGAACCAATTTGTATACATTATGGTGTTACCTTCTACTTTTACATTACTGTTGTTCCATAAAATTTCGTGCCTATAAGACCTGATAACTGGATTTTCAATACATTTGCACCACGCTGCCAAGATATCTTTTAAAAAAATGTTTTGCGTAAATCTATGTATATCGTTTTCAGAGAAGTTACATTCAAATAAAAGTTTTCCTCAAAAAGGTTTAAGTTTACTAAGATATATGTTTTTAAGTATTCCGTTATCTTCAGATTCTGTCATTCTTTTTATCCAACATATTTTTAAGGATTTAATAAAGGTTTCCAGGTCCATCATTTTTAGCCCTCCCTTTTCATAATCCATGGTAAGTGTTTCTCTTTTTATTTTAGCAGGTTTTGAATCCCATAAGAAATCGTACCCTATTGTTTCAATTCGTTTAATGGTTTGTTTAGTCGGATCAGGTAAAGAGGAAAGAACATATACTAATTTTTGAAAGTGCATAATTTTTATAACAGTGATTTTACCCATCAGTGTCAGTTTCCTATGTTGCCACTGCTTCAAACATTTTCAAAGAGTTTGATTTTAGGTTCTAAATTTGCTTGGAATATATTTTCCTCGTTAGTACCAAAGGTCATACCAAGTGAACTCGCTTGGGCAGAACTCCATTGAAATTTTCTGTCTTTTAGGTATACTACATTGCTTTTAGTCATGCTACCTATTCGCAGAACTTGACACTTTTAGGCGTTGATTTTCAATCCAGAAATATAACTATATTTATCTAAGATGTCAATCAGTGTTTGAAATGACTTAAATGAGCCATCCAGTATGAATGATGCATCATCGGCGAATAAAGATTTTTTAAATTCCATATTTGCATAGAAAATGCCTTTAATGTCTTCTGTGGTTGAAATTTTATGCGAAAGAAGTTCAATACATATAATAAACAGGTAGGTAGATAGTGGGCATCCCTGGCGAACACCTCCCCGTATTGGGAAGAACTTAGACATGTTGCCATTATTTGAGACACAGCTTTTGGCGTCGTGATAAAAAGGTTTTACCCATCTGATAAAATCCTCTCCAAAGTTAAAATGTTTCAGACAACTAATAATAAATGTGTGATCGACGCTATCAATGCTTTCTCAAAATCAGAGAAAATTATTAAGCCAGGCTTGTCTTCATCTTCAGCATTGTCTATAATTTCAAAGAGTAAACGAATGTTTCTCCTATATATCTTCCCTTTATAAAACCTGTCTGTGAATTATGTATTATAGTAGAAATAGCACTTTTTACTCGGTTTGAAATGCGTTTGAGGGTTTTATTTAAAACACTTAGATGGACAACATGGCGCTCAGAGACACACGTACTAAAACGTATACATGGATATGGGATTTGAAAAAAACAAAGCAAAAAAAAAAAAAACCCCAAAAAACTGAAAATAAAGGACGTGGCTATGTAAATGATTGTATCCTTTCATGCTTCAATCGATTCTTACTGTTATTGCGTGTTTATATTACTAATGCTTCTGAATTGACGCAAACACAAACCTTAATGGGAGATGTTAATATTGGCTGTAATGGATATAAAGAACAGAAAATAATTGCTCCCCAATTAGATATAATTAGAAATTTTTAAAGTCACGGAAAACCGCCACCTTCCTGAAAGTTTTGTATCGTTGAAAGCCGTGACAAAAGCTGGCCACGGAATTTCGTGTGATCCTTGACTGTTTATATATAGGTATCCAGCAAAACGTACAAGTTGTCATGTGCGACCACCGAAGACCCGGACTAGCCTGCGCATCCGGGCAGTCTGAACAGTCTTTGATGGGCGCTCAATGGGTAGCCAATGGTCCAAAGTTTCTTCAGACAGAAAGCTAAAACTTATCAAACTGTGCGGATGCGAATACCAGGCGCGTTCCTGAGGCATTTTATAGAGTACGCACTCTTGAAGTGGTCTAGGGTACTCACCCCTGTATGGGCCAAGGGTGACGCCCTGTTGCAAAAAATGGTTTTAGGCATTCCAAAAGGCTAAAATGAGCCCTTAAATCACGCAACTTAACACTATTAGCTGAATTTTTCTTCCGAAAATCAAATTACGAGGGTCATTTTTTATGTTCGTAGAATCGGGCTGTATCTCTACAAATATAAAATTTACGGTACCAAAAGTTTATCTATTTTGAAAGGTCTAGCTTCTATTTATCAACTGATATAAATTTTACATCATTAGCGCTTAGTTCAGTCAAGATATATAGCTTTGAAAAAGCCTAGTAAAGGACACTGGTCGAAATCCATGCCATTTTAACCACGCAGCAAGCAGGAAATTAGACGCTGTTAAGTTCCATTCGCTATGGTGATATAAGCATTTGTCAAGCGGATTTTTCTTTTGCACCATCAAAATTGATTATTCAAACGCTAACCGTAGACAAGTGCAGCAAAACTATAAGCATGCTGTTTGCTCTTCTATAACAATTTAAAACACCCATTAATATACCAAAATTATCATAGTGTAGTGCTAGTTATTATATCTGTTAAAATTACGATATGAACAAATTTTAGAATTTCTTCTTGTTTTGCATAGCACATGATATACTCAATCATTCGTCAGCAGTTATATTGATGTATCGATTTAAACGTGTAACTGGCAACTTCCGGTACTGGCATATCCCCATGTTATAAAAAGTGGGTGGGGTAAATCAAACCCGCGTAGAAAACACAATAACAATTGGATCTGCATAATTTTCTTATTGCAGTAATTTCAACACCTGTTAAGAGGTAAAAAAACAAAACAGTTTTGATGTATTTTCTAAATATAATAACGCTCCATGACGTCATTTATGTACAAAATAAGGGATTTTAGTACCCCCTAGGCAATTTATTTTGCAGCTCATTTCTAATAAAACAAAAGTATTAATTTTGTTTTGGGATGAAAGTTACCATAACACTTCCATCTACCATATAAACAAGAAAAAATATAATACTACTTTACAGCTAACATATTAAGCCACATTCAAAAGCTCGTACCCAACTTCCACTTGTGTCAACTTTTTACACAAAAAGTTTATATGCCAACTGTTCAATTTGCTGAGGTTCCAAAAAAAAAACATTCCCTGTCCAACAATTGCTGCATATATGCTATAATGTTTATATAATATTGTAGCACGTGGTGTCCTTGATCTGCAGCAAAATTTTCAGAAGCTGTGTATGGCTATGGACCCATTTTCATGCAATTGTTACAAACGTTCTGTCAGAGACTAAGTCCATAATTGTCATATTTCTACCATATTTCTAGTGTGCGATATATATACTCATGTCCAATGAAAACGCACCACTATTCCGATGCGCATATTTGTGGGCTATCAAAAGCTGTGCAAAATTGCGTTATTTATAGATATTTTTTAGGACAAATGCGATGTTTTCGCACAAAAATTTCAATTCCAGTGACGCCATTAACACATGACGCAACGTCAGCCTCAAAATTGCGTTAATCACAATTTTGGTGTATACAAAAAGACCCTAAAATTTCGTTTAAATGTTTTCTGTTTGCCAGGAGATCCCTTGTCATTTCGCCACAACTTTGACAGTTGTGACGCAACAGCTAACGCTACACTAACTCGAACAATGTCACTATGTAAGCTTAAATATGGAGTGGTCCGACAAAACTTGACGTAAAATGTTTAATTGTGATTTCTACAGTCCAACTGTTCTACACAATGCTTATTTACCGTCGTACAAACTCACACACATGCAAAACGTCATACAAAGCCTCTTAAAATTTGACGTTCCATTATTGACGTCAACTTTGAGCGCGTCGCCAGCCATTGTTCGCAACGCTAGTGTTTTAAATCTTCTAAAATTTGTGTCCATCTGTTAATGCGAGTATTATCTAACATTAAGTTCAACACAGATACTCTTAGGTTTGTGTATACGAGCTTCTAGAGATTGACGTTTATCAAAAAAACGTTGATACCTACGCTCCATCGATGTATACGACCCGCTACACGAGCAAGAAATCTTCTTGCTACAACCTTGTCGTAATTTTGCATCAGTAAAAGAAGGATTCCTTGAATGTCTCGATTTTACGACTAGTCAAAATTATGCTAGTGACGTCACATCGTGACGCTATAGCCGCTATCAATGCAAGATGACTATTCCTGGCTATCAATTTAGAGATTCTTTGAAATTTCTACAAAGAAAAATGCGTGAATAATGCTTTTGAAAATTCTGACACATTCGATGGCTGGTTCTGTGACTTTCTGTTTTGACGGTTGTTTTATTAAATGGTTCCAGCACGAGTCATCAGTGACCATTCGGTTTTAAAGACCTATCAGTAACTTACAGAATTGCAAAAGTACAATGAGACGCCATTGCAAAAATAAAATGTTATGTCATTAGAAAGATATAGTCATTTTTCTAGGTGGTGCGTTTTCATTGGACATGAGTATAGGTATGTCTTTGCCTCTTAGAAGTCCTTTAAGTAATGCATTATGAAATAATTTTAGGTTGCATGTATAGATAAAAGCTCAATTTTTCCAAATATATGCATGATGCATGCATTTACTTTCGCCGTTTTCATTAAATCTACCTCTCTACGAACATAAAAAACGTCCCTCGTAAATACAATAAAACCTATCTTTTGGGGGCACTCAAAAAAGATAAAAACTTGGTTTTCAAGACCGATTATCACTTAATGCAGGTCAAAAGTATTGCAGAATGCTCCAAAGGGAGCATTCTGCAATACTTTCGACCTTCATTAAGCTACCATTTGTCATTAAGATCGGTGGTTTGTCTATTTTGAGTGGCCCCTTAAGACAGGTTTATTGTAACTAAAACTATACTTGCTGCGTTAAGTTGTACACACATGCGTATTTGCATACACATGGGTACGGCCCTGGAAACTGATTTGAATCTTCGCTGCAACCACATGCAAACTTGTACCTTATGCTGGATACCGGCTCAGATACCAAATGTCAATTTGGGAAATGTCAAAAATCACTAAATTTGGGCGGCTAAAGTGCCTTTAAAAAGCTACTTGTTCTCTTACCCCTTAAAGCGCCAAGAAAAAAATGCATCTGAAAATGTCGTCTGCTGAAGTCGTCTGCTGCAAATAAATGCCTAACATTACAAACGAATTAAGTATACAAGCAAACAGCGTGGACCCAGAAAAGACTGCTCCTATAGGAGCAGTCTGATCTGGGTCAATACTTTTGCCACAGATGCTTCATAAACATTTCAGCAGACGAGAAAGCAGACGACTTTTGTTGTAATTGGCGCTTAAAGGGTTAACTTGTTGCAGCAGGTATGACACTGCTCTGAGTGGCCAACTGCCTGCCAGTCTGCTGGAGAACATCACGCACTTTGGATGGGAAGTTGGTAATGATGCCCTGCACATAGTTCAGGTCGTTTCTTATGGTAGATGTAGCGTCGTCAGTCCAGGTGTAAGCCATCGAGATGGTGCCACTTTGTTTGTTTGAGCGTGCCAGTTCCAGAGTGGCTTGTGAGTGGTCTCCTGGTGAGCATGAACTGGCACCAGTCCCGAAAATGATATTTCTGGTAGGCAACGTTTGCATGACCGAGAGAGATTCTGGAAGTGTATTGAAAGCACCAAGTTCCACAGAGAAAAATATCTTGTGCCTGTAGGCGGACGTCGAAGCCTCGGTTGCTGCTGCATCGATATATGGCATATGGGAACTCGAGAAGGCGCCAATGATGACGTTGCCACCATAACCTAGGCCGAAAAGAAAACCAGTTAATGTCCTTACGACTTATCTACCAGCTTCTTGCTTCTGTTGATCGTTCATACGGCTGTGAATCTTGCTGTCGATGTAAATCAATGCAATCTCCGACTTCGTAGCTGCGTGCGGCAGAAGTGTTGTTACTGACGCCTCAGCATTACATGGAATTGAAACATCCCGCTTCAGGGCTGAACAGATGAAACGCGAGTTGGAACAGAGAAAGGAAAATATCCACGGGCACATACACGTACAGTCGCACGGAATGCCATGATAGAACCTACGTAGATGCCCGTTGGCGGAGAATTCCAGATCAAACTCCACGGCATTCGCTCCCTCTTGGATTGCCCAGTCAACGGCGTGCATGGTGTTTGCCATGTGCGCGATATTGTAGAATTCTTCAGCTGTCAATTAAAAGAAAATACAATAAAAATTGAGCCAGTGCATGAGATTTCCAACAATATGGTATGTGCGACCAGCAAAGCTTCAGATCAGCCTGCGCATATGCGCAGTCTGATCAGAGCCTTTGCTAGTCGCTTGAATATTCTTTGACTGTTAAGCTACTGACTGAACATCATTTGGAGTTTCTAAGCTTAAAAGGAGGCTGCACAGGCTCGTCTGAGTCTACACTTGTCAAAATGCCGCATTGTTGGAAATCAAATGTCGCAGCTCAATTAACATAATTGACATAATAAGCCAACACTGAGTATTCTATGCATGGACTGCTGATTTTCAGTCAATCCTGTGGTTTTCATCATTAACCCATGTATGCCTTATGGAGTTTCATACCCTTATGAATTTGACGAATCCATTTATAATTTAAGGGTTGCTGGGTAGTAATTTAGAGCTTAAGAATATAATATGTGTTTGTAGTTTTGAAATAGCCGGTCAATTTTCTTTTAAAAATATGTTACCATGAACTAAAATACCTGTTGAGAAATGTGACAACTAAAGCTTTTTTACACAATATCATTGGCTTTATAGGGTGAAATTGAAAATGTAACGTAAACGACGCTGCAATTGACCCAAACAACTTTTAAAAACACCAATATGTGTAAAAAATAACAGGTTCTAGAGATTACAGAACTGTCTTGCTTAGTTAAGTATTAACCTGTTATTTACTTCACTCTAGGCCAATATAGTTAACAACTACAACCTTAACATAATTAATTACATACTTTTGTTTTTAAGTAAATTAAGGGTAACGCAAATAACACACTGTTGCTTATGTTTGCAAGAAATGGCCGATTTCATACGGGCGCCTTCCTTTTGAGCACTTTTAGCAATTAGCGATGATATCTTTTGCGCACTTTTAACGATTTCAGTTGCGCACTAATTTCACATCCAATCAAGAGCAATAAGTTATTAGTGGCCGTGAAACACTGACTTGTACAGGTAACCATACAGGTAAGATGACTACATATTTTGTTTATCAAAAGCTTTAAAATGTGGCATTTTCCCAAAGGAGATATGCAGTTAAATCCTACATTCGTGTGCTGAGGAAACATTTCAAAGCCAAGACATAAAGTCCCTCTCCTTAGCCTTGTATAGGGACAGACAGAAATAGCTCCCTAACTTACAAAGTCCAGAATGTCCAATGCACCTTTAAAAGGAGTGATAACTAGCTGTAAGGACTTTCAACTACCTTAATAACCCCTAATTAATTTTAATGAGGTGTGAAAAAAGTGCGCAAATCATATGCAGAATTGTGCGCAAATGAAGGAGCCAAAGTGCACAAAAATAACTGAAGTGCGCAAATGAAAAGCGCCGTTTCATACCGTCTAATCTTTGTACTCAATTATAAAACTCGTGAAATATCTGCTAAACAGAGTGTCCGACAAAGTGCTATTTTTGACATTTCTTTCCTTCGGGTTCTTCTACTACGACTTTAAGTCAGCCGTTTCTGCGCTTTCCAGTGGTACAGAATGAGCTATAGAAAGAGTCAAGTCTTACGAACTTCTTAACAAAAGTTACAGGTATAAATTACAAAGAGAATGATCGATTGTACGATTTTCATATTTCTGCTATAGAGTTCTGGATTATTGCAACTTTTATTTCAAATGCCCATATTTCTTGTGTTGTTTTAATATATTTGTATATTTATGTATATTGTCACAACGACGATGAGCTGTTTAGAAGCTTAAGTTATGTGAATAAACCACTTACTTACTTACTTACTTACTTTTAATCAAACTTCAATGTGATTTTCACCAAGGATCATTGACGGTTTGGGCCTTATATGCCTATTTTTCTGATTCCCAGAACGCTGTTTTTGAGCTTCAGGTGTGATGCATGTAGTATCAGTGCAATATGTGAATCTAATGGCAAGAGCCAGCTAGCAAAATATTTTTTAAAATTCCTACGCACTCGAGCGATATGGCGGGTAGAAAGGGGAGGGGGTCTGAAATTTCATGATAAAGAATCATTATCATCATCATCATCATCATCATCATCATCATCATCATCATTATCATCATCATATGCAGAGTATTAACGAATCACGATAATTGATGAAATTGTTTTAAAAATAAAATAAGTTTTGTAATAAAATGATTTTGGGGAGATAATTTAGAAATTACCTGTAGCTCAACAAAAGAATTGAATGAAAGTGTCCCATTTAGCATTGGACAGTAAAACGGATTCTAACTAGATCATTTGAATATTACTTTTGCTTTGTTTAAAGGGCATAGCATGTCGAAATGTATTTAAAGTGTCCGAATATTTATGGTTTATATACCGCTGCTTTCCAAAATTTTTATAGATAGCGATTTTGTCATAATTATTTACGTACCCTATACTTGTTTGAGTGGTTGTAATAAACTTGTGCTTTATTTGAGATATGATTTATTTCTGCTCATGTATGCAAGACATATCTAGTCATAGTGAGTAAAAATATGGCTTGTTTTTGCAGACGTTTTGTATCAAGTTTTAACTTCTAAAAGTTGATTATATTTTAAGCAAATTAAAGTTGCTTATCAAAACTCTGTTTCGAATTATGGGATAATAAGGAGAGCAGCAATGAACACTGTTGTGGTAATCTATAAAGTCATGTTTACGGAGCATTGTAAAAAACTCCTTTAAAAATTGAAGCTATCGAGTGTATCAACAATGAATCACATGATTGACTTTGGTGTATGTGCCCTAGCAGGTTGCACAAATTTGATGATTTTACATAATTACTTTAAAAAGATATTTTAAGTGCATTTTTGGGTGTTCAAACTTGATGCTACATAGTGAGAGCCCAAATATTAGGAGAAAGACCAAAAGGAAAGTACAGTACTGCCAAATAGTTAAATGGGCCAAGAGGGTTTGAAATTGTATTAACATTGGGAAAATGTCATCTTTTCAGATGAATCCACACTCTAAACCTATTTCTTTTGCAAACCTATTCCCTTTTGGCGTTTGAAACACGAACAAATTTATCAACATTCCATTGATGGATGGGTAAAAATCCACTGGAGTTGTATTGAGGGGACTATCTCGTAACTTTTAAAGGGTACACAGAGTTGGTAGAGTTTACAATCGCCCGAGTGGACAGACTGTAAGACCACGAAGCATAGTGGCTAAGTTTTCTTTCTTTAAGGATAGGTAAATATTCAGAAAGTCCGCCAACAGATTGAAGGGTACAAATTACGGTATTAGAGAGCAAATCCTTGAAGAAATTGAACAAATTAGAAAACCTTTGTACCCCATTCTTCGGAAAGCAAGACAAGGGAAGAAGAAAGCAGTTTTAGTCAAGGATAGATTGTTTGTAGAAGGAAAAGAGGTCTCAGCTGGGTCTAATCCAGGAAATATCTCTGCCACTGGAATATATGCCAGGTTCATCTAAAGACTAAGGGTGTCAGAAAGGCGTCAGCGATTAAGACGCCTATGTATTTTTTTGAAAATTGTTATCGATACCTTTCGGTCCCATCCTCGTTAAATACTTGTTTAGATCCTCCTATACATTGTTCATGTATTCCACAGTGCTGCAATTATCATACTCTAAGGGTCACGGGTATATGCATGGGATTTTTGAGTACTCAGTAAATACCTAAGACAAAAACAGCGTACGTATGTGCTCATCATTAAGTGATAATAGTGAATTGTGTAGCCCTAAAAGGTATGGTTAGTGCAGCAACTGGAAATGCATCAAGATAGATTGATTAACCATACAAGCAAGACTTCGATTACAGCTTGTCCCGGTCACAGTTTGCTTGTATAAATCCTTAACTGTTTGGGTGGTTGCTACTTGTAGCAATACATCAGTATTTGCTATATCTTGTGTTGGCATTGATGGGCCACAATATAAGTATATGTTTGTATTACCTCATATTACATGTTAAGCATGTACTAAGTGATTTGAATAAACTAAACTTTGAAACTTTGTTGGGTCTCATAATGAGGGTCATATCATGAGCCCTAATTGGCGGAGTTAGGTCAATTAGTGAATTAAAAAGAAAGCTTACCTGCTGAGTGGCAAAATAGAAACAAAGTCACGAATATAAACAACATCATTACAGTTGACCAGTTGCCCATATGTCTTCGTTCAAGCAGTTCTGTTTGTTTAATAAGTCTCGTTTACATAATGGTTCAGAGTTTATATAGGAACGGTGGCAAGGAAACCCATTACAAAATTGAGCCGTGACATGTGATTTCCAACAATTTGACATTTTGACAAGTGTAGACTCGGACGTGCCTGTGCAGCCTCCTTTTAAGCTTAGAAACTCCAAATGGTGTTCAGTCAGTAGCTTAAAAATCATAAATACTCATGCGACTAGCAAAGGCTCTGATCAGACTGCGCGTATGCGCAGGCTGATCTGAGGCTTTGCTGGTCGCACATACCAAATTGTTGAAAATCTCATGCACTGGCTCAATTATTATTTGGCTTCTTAATGCAGAGATCCGGTGTATACATCGTGTCACTAGAAAACGTGTCTTCTAGATTTGCGGCAGGATGAGACTCTAGCCAGCTGGCACAGCTAGAGAGAGAATTCAGCTTCTTTAACATTTGATTAACCCTTTACGTCATAGGGACGCTTTTGCAAACAGAGCATACCCAGATCTCTTATTAGAGCTGCCTGATCAGGGTCTACTCTGTTTGCTTATAGAAATATGATACATTTGATTCTGCACTAGTATACCCGACACTGTCAAGTCATTTCTTTGTTCTATGTACCAACATGAAAGTTTATTTATATTATTATTCATAGTGGATGGAGCCTAGCATGAATATTCATGAAGGAAATGGTTGAAGGATGTTAATACTTTCCAGACAGCGAATAACCAATATGCTGACTATAGTATCACCATTTTAATGCATGCACAAACGGTACAAGTTTAAAAGATACCAGACTTTTATATCTGTGTTATTCTTCTAATCAACCTGAGTTGATGATAACCAACTTTCATTTTTCGGCTTCAGAGGAAGGCAAATTTATTAAATTAGCCCCTTAAAGAGACTAAGTCTTAAACTATGAACATTTTTCGATTTTTTTTTATTTTCTTTCTAAATCATTTGTAAAAGTAGAATTAAGTTATGTTTTTACAATAAATCTGTTCACTATAGCTGAAAACTGCACGGAAAAGTGAATTATCTTATAAAACAGGTGTGTTTTTCTCTTGTTGGTAATTATTTGCGTCCCTCCAATAATTATAGACAGTTAATTTTAGCTTAAATGCTGTTGTTTTGATACTGATAATTTGTTAAGATTGACGAAATTGGTAAAATGTATACCTGAATTGTAGCTTTTTTACTGTGTTCTTGAAAAATAGAAACATCAGTTCTAAAATTAAAAGATCAAAAGCTAAAGACTATGCAGCTTTAATGCACGCAGCTCTTTGCATTTTATTAATCTAGATAGAATATTCAATAAGTAATAATTGCTTGTTTGAGTGAACAGTAAACGCTAGAAACCTGCGATATGTACAGGGCAGATATTGGTATATATGAATCCATGCTACTTTAAACAAAATCTGCAGGTTAGTCAGTACATTTCGGTGCTTATAGCATCATCAAGCAATGAAAGCTCAGATGTGTCTGCGCATATACAGACTCGCATGGACCTTAGCTGCTTGAGATGAAGAGTCTGACCAAATATTAGACCTCTAGCTGTGGGCGTTTGTAAAGAGCATATGCGATAAGTACCAAAATCACATGGGCTGGCTCGTATAAGTTTCGCCGCTAGAAAACCTATCTAAGGGGTTTGTGGCCTGGTAAGGGTCAATCCAGTCTGTTAAGCTACATAGACTATTGGGAAAATGGCACAGTTGCATTTATATAGCAAGTTTAGCTCATATTCTCTCGAAAGAGCGAATGGCTCAGGTGTTGACCAGATTGCGCGGATACCGGGGAGACCCTGGCGGATACGCAGGCTCGTACGTGCTTTTGAAGATCGCTTGCAATGATATCAGATTTTCTTGTCGCCAGGCTAAAATAACATCTCCGGAGCTTCTGTATAACAGGATGAAAACATCCTTGTAATATATAATGTGTTTTTGCAGAGTTCCGGAAAGAATCAGCCAATAAGCAAGCAGTCGCAGAAAGGTAAGTCTCAGTTTCTGGCTGTTGAACCTTAGAAAAATGGCAATATATGCAACTTCCTTGTAGGAAAATGCGATAAGGCAGTATATATAACTTTTGCTGGTATAAATTGATACAGTATGACTTGAGGAAAAATCGCACGACCGATGGACGTGGCTTTGCTGAACATAAGTCCAGCCAGTCGTGGTCCGTTAGTGAATATGTTCTTGAACCACATTGTATATTTGGATCAAGTTGCATGCTTGTTTGTTTAAACATTGTCTAGCCACTGGTATGCAAAACCGTTACGAGGCTGCTTGAAAATCTGCCAAATATCACAATATCTATCTTAAATTTAGAAAAATTGCAAATCGAAATCATCAAAAACAACAATATTATAAAGACTTGGTATCGAAATTTTGCACGACCCACAGATATGCACATTTGTTATAACACAAGACTTCGTACAAGTAACTCTGTCATATTTAAAGAGGCTAAGTCTGCAACTATGAACATTTTCGGAAAAAAAAATTTCTTTTCAAATCATGTGTAAAAGAAGAATTAAGTTATGTTTTCACAATAAATCTGTTCACTATAGCTGAAACTGCACAGAAAAGTGAATTATCATATAAAATAGGTGTTTATTTTCTGTTATTGGTAATTATTTGCGTCCCTCCAATAATTATAGACAGTTAATTTTTAACATAAATGCTGTTGTTTTGATACTGATAATTTGTTAAGATTGACGAAATTGGTAAAATGTATACCGGAATTCTAGTTTTTTTGCTGTGCTCTTGAAAAATAGAAACATTATTTTTAAAATTAAAAGATCAAAAGTTACAGACTATGCTGCTTTAAAGGATGTGTTTACATTCATATGGGAAACACCTTGTATAAATATGGGTGGACTCGCAGTTTAGACAACAAATTTATGAACCTTTACTTGACGGTATGTCCGCGTGAGCTGCGTACGTCAAAGTATTTTCAATGAAACTCATCTAGTCCAAAAGGTAGTGTACATTTATTCAAACTTCGCTGATGTATTTCAAACAATGCATTGCCACATCAACTAGTAACTATGCAAGGTGAAGTGTTGAAAATTTAAAACGTTTGTGACCATTCGCATTGATTTTATAAAAGATTTTACATACCTACTACATTTCTATTTTCCAGAAAAAGCTAACGTTATGAGAACGGTACGGCGCAAAAATTAGACTTTCAATATTTTTTGGCTAATTAAACACATAAACTACGTTATTTTAATGTTAAATGATTAGTAGAACAGTCACTAGTATCGTAAAAGGGATTTCGTGTAAAATTATTTTAGTAATATCATAAAGACAAGCTCCTTTTCGTCAAATTAATAGAACACATGCTATTTTTTGTTAGTTATTTTAATGGTAAATATGTTATCTTGTATTAAATCTAAAAGATCTCGCTTGTTTGTGTGCTTAACACATCTAAACTAACTATATAGTCATTACTTGAACCAGGGAGACTTACTCAACAAATAAATGACAATATTTGTTACCATTTTAGCTTATATAAATAGAGTAGAGTCAAAACATTTGACCGCCCCTCTTTGAAAATACAGCAAAATAATTTGCGACGAGCTCCGCACACGCTGAGACACCCTCAAGTAAAGGTTCATGGCTTTGTTATCTAAATTGCGATTTCATCCATATTTGACATGTTTGTAGAAAGTGTGTATTAGATGTATTTAAACATATCATACAAATTTAATAGAATTCTTGATACACAGTCTCATTTTATAACAAAAGTCCACGATTTACTGGGACCCTCGTATATACCCTTTTCTAACAAGAAAGTTAGCCCTTTCCCGGCAGGTGATCACAAGGCTGCAAGGAACAGACACGACAGTATAATCAAGACAAACATAAAACATACATATCGAAAAGGGAACTGCAGGGCTTAAAATGTTAAACGGTGCCAACCTCATTCTTAAATCCAATGTGGATCAAGACACATAGATGTTTGGTTCGCATGAAAGACCCCTGACCAGAGACACCATATACAAAACACAAGGAAACATCACACACAAGAGAGCCAAACAAAAAAGTTAGCCCTTTCCCAGCAGGTGATCACAAGGCTGCAAGGAACAGACATGACAGTATAATCAAGACAAACATAAAACATACATATCGAAAAGGGATCAACAAAAGAAGCACCGCCTTGGAATGGTCAGTAAGACAATCACTGCAGGGCTTAAAAATATTAAACGGTGCCAACCTCATTCTTAAATCTGATGTAGATCAAGACACATAGATGTTTGGTTCGCATGAAAGACCCCTGGCCCATCGACGCATAATCTCAAGATATAAAAAGATGATAAAACAGAGATAAGGACTCAACAAACCGGAGCAAAAGAAATCCAACAGTTAAACCCCGGTGGGCCTGATCAAAGAAATGACATCAGGCCCCATCCCTCTCATCTACAGATAACTCAGATGCTGTATTTATCATGCTAATAAATATTAAATGCAAACAATTGTTGGCATTTTAACATTTATGAGAATTATTAATTTCATGCTAAGCTGAGTTGGGTATGAAAAAAATTTATAACATTGGGACCAGGACTCAACACGAGCCCCCGCACAATTAGCGCAACAGCAAACAAAGAATTTACGCCAACAGAATTACAGTCCTAGAGCGGGCAGCAACAATCGGGAAATCCCGGCACAATCCGAGTATCGAATGTAGCCTCGGGTGTACGTAAGCGGTGCATTACGCGTAGTACTATGTACGAAAAAGCTCCATTTTGTTAGCCGTCTAAGGAAAATTAGCTCTGTAACATGTCAGGTCAGCCCTATTTAAATCAATTATTCTGATTACCCGAAAAAATTAATCAGCAGAGTAAATGAAATTTATGTATTTCTCAATAAAATATCGCTATAGCGACTCAATAAAGTATCGCTATAGCGATATCTTATTGAAAAAAACATAAACTTCATTTTAACCTTTTGTTTCGCACTTGTTATTTTGTTGGCATGGTTTCTGTGACGCCAGGGTCACGTTATGTAACGTCAGCGTCACGTTATCAACGTACATCCTCGATGTAATCAGAGGTCTGATTTCACGGAATTGGCCGAGGCAGTTCCAATTTCGGGAAGCAAATGTAGCCACTTGATGCTTAAACATATCTTAATGACCAAATCATCGCCATTTATTATGTTGTTGTTGAAACAAAGTTTAGCTTGCATAGAAGAATCCTAAGTTACCCAAATGTATTATCTCAGAGAAACTGTCAAATCAAATTAATGTAATAAATCAAATAAAATGCTCAAGTTAAAATAGAGCATACTACGCGAATATCTTTTGATATTAATTTTACCAGGTAAGGCTTTGAAAACGTTTGTTGACACCGCGAGGCTTGCCGAGCGATTCAACATGCGTTCTCAAAGGAGAGCCTGGTAAACTTGATATCAAGACACGAACTTTGTATTCTATTTATCAGTTAGCTCACTGTTTAACTCTTCAAACTAGCAATAATGACGTAATTTTCGATTTTTGTGTTGATTCAGCGCTATTAGCGACGTAATTCAAACAGTGCAACTTCATCACTACCTGATAAAGGCACATGCCGTGAGATAGACAACGTTTGTCAGGCAACGTGCAACAATGCAGTTAATATGCGAGGTAACTGTTAAAGAAAAATACTGGTTGAGCAACAGCAACAAAATCCAGGGCGATAATTTTGTATCAGTTAAGTGCATTTCAGCCCCCTAGTGGCTTAGGCTGCTGTCCGTTCTAAGGTGATATTATTGTTGGTTCATTGTTTACTATTGCCCTCATTGTTTGTGGGGGTTCCGTGTTTGGTACTTGTCTAATTGTGAGCTTGTAACTTTCCCATTGGTATCCTGGGTCAGGTGTGGTAATTAATTATATCGATTCCTGATCTTTGCACCCTTACTTACTTTGTTATGACATTGTAGTACTTAGTGTAGTTACAATTTTACAACCATCGGGATTGGGGAAGAGACAGCTGGTTGCTTTACTTTATTTGTCCTCCTGGTATCTTGTAACTGTAAGTGTTCTGTTTCTCTTCCTCTCAGACGGTGCCGTGATTGCTCTGCAGTGTGTGATTGTGGTATGTTTTAATCACACACATTTACTTTCCTATTACTGGCTCTGAGGGATGACTTGCCACCCTACATTTAGCTTTAAACCATGACATTATTACTCGTACAGCGTGAACGTTAAAATATCAACAGCACAAATTATCTTAAGACAGTATTGTTGTATGTATTGTTTTTTTGAATTTTGGTTCATTTTTGATTTGTAGAATAGGGAGAGTTATCAACATCTGTGCATATAGTTCAGATCGCATAGAGGATTCCTAATTTATCAATGTATTATCAGAAAGAAGCAATTACATTAAATAAACTACCTATGATGGTTGCTAATTTATCAATGTATTATCAGAAAGAACTAATTAGATCAAAATAACTACCAATGATGGTTCCTAATTTATCAATGTATTATCAGAAAGAACTAATTAGATCAAAATAACTACCAATGATGGTTCCTAATTTATCAATGTATTATCAGAAAGAAGTAATTAAATTAAAATAACTACCTACGATGGTTCCTAATTTATCAATGTATTATCAGAAAGAAGCAGTTAAAGAAAATTAACTACCTATGATGGTTCCTAATTTATCAATGTATTATCAGAAAGAAGCAATTAAAGTAAATAAACTACCTATGATGGTTCCTAATTTATCAATGTATTATCGGAAAGAAGCAATTAAAGTAAATAAACTACCTATGATGGTTCCTAATTTATCAATGTATTATCAGAAAGAAGCAGTTAAAGTAAATTAACTACCTATGATGGTTCCTAATTTATCAATGTATTATCAGAAAGAAGCAATTAAAGTAAATAAACTACCTATGATGGTTCCTAATTTATCAATGTATTATCAGAAAGAAGCAGTTAAAGTAAATTAACTACCTATGATGGTTCCTAATTTATCAATGTATTATCAGAAAGAAGCAATTAAAGTAAATAAACTACCTATGATGGTTCCTAATTTATCAATGTATTATCAGAAAGAAGCAGTTAAAGTAAATTAACTACCTATGATGGTTCCTAATTTATCAATGTATTATCGGAAAGAAGCAATTAAAGTAAATAAACTACCTATGATGGTTCCTAATTTATCAATGTATTATCAGAAAGAAGCAGTAAAAGTAAATTAACTACCTATGATGGTTCCTAATTTATCAATGTATTATCAGAAAGAAGCAATTAAAGTAAATAAACTACCTATGATGGTTCCTAATTTATCAATGTATTATCAGAAAGAAGCAGTTAAAGTAAATAAACTACCTATGATGGTTCCTAATTTATCAATGTATTATCAGAAAGAAGCAGTTAAAGTAAATTAACTACCTATGATGGTTCCTAATTTATCAATGTATTATCAGAAAGAAGCAGTTAAAGTAAATTAACTACCTATGATGGTTCCTAATTTATCAATGTATTATCGGAAAGAAGCAATTAAAGTAAATAAACTACCTATGATGGTTCCTAATTTATCAATGTATTATCAGAAAGAAGCAGTAAAAGTAAATTAACTACCTATGATGGTTCCTAATTTATCAATGTATTATCAGAAAGAAGCAATTAAAGTAAATAAACTACCTATGATGGTTCCTAATTTATCAATGTATTATCAGAAAGAAGCAGTTAAAGTAAATTAACTACCTATGATGGTTCCTAATTTATCAATGTATTATCAGAAAGAAGCAGTTAAAGTAAATTAACTACCTATGATGGTTCCTAATTTATCAATGTATTATCGGAAAGAAGCAATTAAAGTAAATAAACTACCTATGATGGTTCCTAATTTATCAATGTATTATCAGAAAGAAGCAGTTAAAGTAAATTAACTACCTATGATGGTTCCTAATTTATCAATGTATTATCAGAAAGAAGCAATTAAAGTAAATAAACTACCTATGATGGTTCCTAATTTATCAATGTATTATCAGAAAGAAGCAGTTAAAGTAAATTAACTACCTATGATGGTTCCTTATTTATCAATGTATTATCGGAAAGAAGCAATTAAAGTAAATAAACTACCTACGATGGTTCCTAATTTATCAATGTATTATCAGGAAGAAAAAAAACTGCCTAATATGATGTTTTCTTATTTGTCAATGCATTGTAAAGTGACAAAAACACAAAAAAACACAACACACAAGAGAGCGAAGAGGTCAGCCCTTTATCACTATGATTAATTTCTGCGAGATTTACATGGTTGCAACATGCTCTTACCAATTTTATGTGTCCAGTGTTATGACAAAACAGAGAAAACAACTCAAATTTGATTTGTAGACTGGCTGTATTTGACGTCACTTAGTGATGACATAAAACCGTAAGACTGACACTAACACACAATGACTGATTTCAAATCATGTTTAACCCATTTATGCCGAATGGAAATTCCTACCGCTATCAATTGGAACAGTCCATTTTTGTTTTAAGGGTTGTCGGGTGGTATTTTTCATTTTTATTCAAAATTTAATAGAACATTCTGCAAGCAAACAGTGGAGAACATGATCAGACGTCGCTTTTTGCGGCGTCCGATCTGGTTCTGCATTCTTTGCCGGTGTCCCACAAAAAAGAAGCTAGGCTCAAATGGGTTAGAATAGAAATGTTAGCAAGCAGATAGACGAATTTCTTTCCTCAAGCGCATTCTGTGTCCTACATTTTTGTTTTAGCAATGATCTCTCTCAGTATTTAGCATTTATCTCAGAGAGAGAGAGAGAGAGAGAGAGAGAGAGAGAGAGAGAGAGAGAGAGAGAGAGAGAGAGAGACATGTAGAACTGAGAGAGAGAGACAGGGAGAACTGAGAGAGAGAGAGAGAGAGACATGTAGAACTGAGAGAGAGACATGTAGAACTGAGAGAGAGAGAGAGAGAGAGACAGGGAGAACTGAGAGAGAGAGAGACAGGGAGAACTGAGAGAGAGAGACAGGGAGAACTGAGAGAGAGAGAGAGAGAGAGAGAGAGAGAGAGAGAGAGAGAGAGAGAGAGACATGTAGAACTGAGAGAGAGAGAGAGAGAGAGAGAGAGAGAGAGAGAGAGAGACAGGGAGAACTGAGAGAGAGAGACAGGGAGAACTGAGATAGAGAGAGAGAGAGAGAGACAGGGAGAACTGAGAGAGAGAGAGAGAGAGACAGACAGGGAGAACTGAGAGAGAGAGAGAGAGAGAGAGACAGGGAGAACTGAGAGAAAGAGAGAGAGAGAGAGAATGGGAGAACTGAGAGAGAGAGACAGGGAGAACTGAGAGAGAGAGAGAGAGACAGGGAGAACTGAGAGAGACAGGGAGAACTGAGAGAGAGAGAGAGAGAACTGAGAGAGAGAGACAGGGAGAACTGAGAGAGAGAGACAGAGAGAACTGAGAGAGAGAGAGAGACAGACAGGGAGAACTGAGAGAGACAGGGAGAACTGAGACAGAGAGAATGGGAGAACTGAGAGAGAGAGACAGGGAGAACTGAGAGAGAGAGAGAGAGAGAGAGAGAGAGAATGGGAGAACTGAGAGAGAGAGACATGGAGAACTGAGAGAGAGAGAGAGAGACAGGGAGAACTGAGAGAGAGAGACAGGGAGAACTGAGAGTGAGAGAGAGACAGGGAGAACTGAGAGAGACAGGGAGAACTGAGACAGAGAGAATGGGAGAACTGAGAGAGAGAGACAGGGAGAACTGAGAGAGAGAGAGAGAGAGAGAGAGAGAATGGGAGAACTGAGAGAGAGAGACAGGGAGAACTGAGAGAGAGAGAGACAGGGAGAACTGAGAGAGAGAGACAGGGAGAACTGAGAGAGAGAGACAGAGAGAACTGAGAGAGAGACAGGGAGAACTGAGAGAGAGAGAGAGAGAGAGACAGGGAGAACTGAGAGAGAGAGACACAGAGAACTGATAGAGAGACAGGGAGAACTGAGAGAGAGAGAGAGAGAGACAGGGAGAACTGAGAGAGAGAGAGAGAGAGAGAGAGAGAGAGAGAGAGAGAGACAGGGAGAACTGAGAGAGAGAGACAGGGAGAACTGAGAGAGAGACAGGGAGAACTGAGAGAGAGAGAGAGACAGGGAGAACTGAGAGAGAGAGAGAGAGAGAGAGAGAGAGAGAGAGAGAGAGAGACATGTAGAACTGAGAGAGAGAGACAGGGAGAACTGAGAGAGAGAGAGAGAGAGAGAGAGAGAGACATGTAGAACTGAGAGAGAGAGACAGGGAGAACTGAGAGAGAGAGAGAGAGAGAGAGAGAGAGAGAGAGAGAGAGAGAGAGAGAGAGAGAGAGACAGGGAGAACTGAGAGAGAGAGAGAGAGAGACATGTAGAACTGAGAGAGAGAGACAGGGAGAACTGAGAGAGAGAGAGAGAGAGAGAGAGAGAGGGAGAACTGAGAGAGAGAGAGAGAGAGACCTGAGAGAGAAAGAGATCTGAGAGAGAGAGAGAGAGAGAGAGAGAGAGAGAGAGATCTGAGAAAGAGTGAAAGAACTGAGAGAGAGAGAGAGAGAGAGAGAGAGAGAGAGAGAGAGAGAGAGAGAGAGAGAGAGAGAGAGAGAGAGAGAGAGAGAGAGAGAGAGAGAGAGAGATTAGATATATTCTGAATCTGACTTTACTGTATGAAGACACTTTATGGAAACCATTATTTGTCTTAACCCTTTGTATACGGGAACCAGTTTCCACTAACGGTTTTCACTTTTTATCACAACGGCCTACTGTAAAATTAAAATTTGGCGACTTTAACCCATTTATGCCGAATGTATTTTCCCATCCTTATCAATTGAACGAGCCCATTTCTAATTTTAAGGTTGTTGGGTGGTACTTTTCATTTTTTATTTAAATTTAAAAAATCAGTAAGCAAACAGTGGAGAACCTGATCAGACGCCGCACCTTGCGGCGTCTGATCTTGTTTTACCCTGTTTGCCTTTGTCCCACAAATAGGACGCTAGGCTTATATGGGTTAATCAAGACTGATATATTGGTGCAGCTTAATTTTGACGGTTACCTCAAATTAAAGCCCTTTATTTTTTCTGTTATCATATGGATGCATATTCTCTCATTTAGCACTAGCCCCTACGGGAAGCATATTCTTTCCTTTAAGAGTAGCCATTTTAGGACGTAGTTACCTCTACGTTAACTTATACTCTACCGTCAACAAGTTGGGCGCACTTCGAATCGAACTATAGTCACTACTATAGTAACTATAGTTGAATTCGAACACCTATAGTCGCTACTATTTGTGACGTCACGAACCTACTGGAGACGGTCGGAGCACCGTTACTCTAGTAGATAGGTTCCCTAGCTGGTTCCCTACTCTAGACCTATTCAGCACGATAGGTTCAAGATCTAGCACGATGGATTCAAGATCGGTCAGTAGCCTCAAAATGATATGTTTTTGTAAAACAAACCTAGCTGAGCATAATGTTTGGTCCCACTTATTCGTAAAGGATTATTAGAAAGCGCTGTGCAGTTTATTTTATAACATCCTTTTTGTCTACGACGAAGAATTGAAGTGGAACATACAGGGCTATTATTTTTGTTTGCTTGCCAACCAACTAAAAGTTCAAACGTTAGTCGTTCGGGTGTAAAAGTGCTTGCACATCTATTACGTAAGAACTATAGTAGGAACTTTAGTTCGATTCGAAGTGCGCCTTGGTTTACCGATATAGATACCAACACACAAGGGATGTGTGTCCATTTATTTCTAATTGTTTAACTGAATTCAAAACTGAGTTTTGGGGTCTGATATTTTGGCGATATCTGTTTATACGGCCAAAGTAAAAATACCTACAGTATAAAAGTGTTTTTTTTATATTATTTTGAGGTTCCAATCGTCTTCACTCATATTACAAGTACCATTTTATTTCCATGATGACCAGTAACTGATTAAATGGGTTTCGACAATAAGTAAAAAAGGAACACACAATTTAATCAAACATGACCTTTTTATGAACTAATTTCTTTCTTTTTGGGAATATAACTTATTGTTTCTAATTGGTTAAGGATCCAGAAAACTCCATTTTAATAACAGGTATGAAATCTGACCCCATCATTGAGTCCAGGGTTTATACAGGCAAGTTTGTGTAAAACTCTATGACTGTTCAAGGACTTCTAATTGTCTTTCCTATTGTTTTCAAGGACTGAAAACTTATGAAAAAACTGATTTACGCATCGGAAATGCTAGATGGCATTACTGAAGATGTTAGTTAAAGAAAATTCGTATTAAATTGTGGTGCCTTTATTTGGTGAAGCATTTGCTGCACCAAATAAAGGCACACAATTTTATTCTGATTTAGGTCTCCAAAGACAGTGTTAAATCTTCTGTAGGTGGTAAAATTCAAGGAATTTTCAAGGCCTTTGAGCGTTTTTCAAGTACTTTTCAAGGCAAATTTAATTTTCAAGGATTTGTCAAGACAGTCCTGTATATTCAAGAACTTTTCAAGCCTGTGCGAACCTTGGAGTCTGGTTCATGACTGACAAACATTGCATACTGTACCCCAATAAGATGCCACAGATTGCGACAGCTCACCAGAGTCTGCACTGTTTGCCAGGAACTAATGAACCTTCATTGACAGATATATATTGTTATTTGAAATTATAAAGTGTGAGTCTTCACACTAAGTGTAAATGAAGTATCCAACACTTGTTGATTAAATCAGGAAGCGGTTATCGTCAGTGCAAACTGGGTTCATACACTTATTCACACCCTTGCTCCATCGCTGCTAATAGAATTATGAGCCGCTTCTGTCATCTCCATCATATCAGTGGCACTGACCAGCTCGCTCTGCTGCTCTCCTGTCGTACTATTCCAGTTCTCTTTCACAGTACAACTCTGGGTTTTCTGAGATTTAAAGGTGAGTTTTCTTACATACTGTTTCCCCCTAAGGCAGCCACATAATGATCGGATGAAGGTTTTTCTAAAGTTTCTTGACATAAAGCCATATACAATTGGATTGACGCAGCTGTTAGCGTATGACATTATGTGGAATGCCTCGCGCATGTATTTATAAGCACCAATATGTAGCTCAGGCAGTACTTCAAACGCCACTAGAATATTGTTTGTAAGGATTGGTGCCCAGCACAGTACGAACACAAGGACAATGGCAACCAGCATTTTGATAACCTGTTGAAAATAAATGAAAATTATTTGCATAGGTTCAATAAATGTTGTATCAAGGGTATAGTGTTGTTGGCTTCATTGAATGTTCATGTATTTGAGTAGCATCTGAGCTTAGCTGCGCACAATAAACAAATATTATTATATTTTTTTTTAAGATAACAAAATCAAGATAAGTTACCCGGTCTGAAAGTGCTCATTATTCAAATCCCCATAGCGGTCAAAGTAAGTAAAGGTGCAAAGATGAATCAACTCACATGAATCAATATGGCCAACGCTTGGTGGCCCACTCATGAACCCATAATGGCCTGTGGATGTAACATTAAAACATGGTGACCGTTGCGTAAACTGACGAAAATGACCGAGCTATCCACATTTGGCCTTGGACAAAAGCCCTAGTGCAAATATAAAGTTAATAGAGTTATATGCCTGGTAACGCGTAATGACCATGAATTAATCTCTAACTTATCTCATTCTGTTATTCATGTAGTCATGTAGTCATGGAGTAATGGAGTCAGGAAGTCATTGATTCATGGAGTCAGGGAGTCATTGAGTCATGTAATCAAAGAGTCATGGATTCTATGAGTCATGGAGTCAAAGAGTCATGAAGTCATGGAACCAAGGAGCCATTGGGTCATAGAGTCAAACAGTGATGGAGTGATTGAGTTATGGAACCAATGAGTCATGGAGTCAAAGAGTCATGGAGTCAAAGAGTGATAGAGTCATGGTGTTATGGAACCAAGGAGTCATGGCGTTATGGAGTCAAGGTGCCAAAGAGTCAACGAGTCATAGAGTCATGGAACCAAGGAGTCATGGTGTCAAGGCGTCACGAAGTCATAGAATCATGTCATGGAGTCATAGAGTCATGGTGTCAAGGAACCAAGAAGTCATGGAGTCATGGAGCCAATGTGTCATGGCGTCAAGGAGTCACAGAGTCATGGAGCCAAGGAGCCATGGAGTCAAGGAGTCATGGAGCCAAGTATTCGTTGGAGTCATGGAGTCAATGAGTCATAGAGCCAATGAGTCATGGAGTTAAGGAGTCATGGAGTCATGGAACCACAGTCTGGTCTGAGACTACGCTAGTCTCTGCGACTATCAAATGAGCGATGTCACGTCAAAACCAACAAAGTGGCTGTTTGCACAATGGAGACTCAGATCAGTCCTTGACACCCTGATCAGTGATTTTGTTCTCCGTATGCTAAAAGGTTAGGTCCTTAGCTAGTTATTGAGCTTCAGTTAAAACTCTGATCACTGATGCCCAGGCTGCTGACGCACTCATGTTTTGTTTTCCAGGTAGCCTCTCAAATATCATGAGCTGCCTGATAACTCTCTAACCAAAAACGCTAGGACATGGAGTTTGTTGTAACGACAACTCCGGCAAGAATCTCTTTTGATTTATTTACGGGTTAGCTGTGTATAGCGTTAGTTAACAAGCTGATGGTTGATCTACAACTTTGGCCACTCCACACATGAACCCTTTGTATTCTGATGGATTTCCTTTTTAGATATATGCAATAAAAATGGGTTTGCCCAGTATATATTTTAAAGGGTCACAGGTAGACATTTCCAAATAATTATGTATTTCAGTCCAAAAGAGTGTGCTCGTCTAGGCAAACAGTGTAGGCCCTGATCAAATGCAACGTTACGTGGCATTTCAGCTGGTTCTTCACTGTTTGCCAAAGTACCCTTTTAGGGATTTCCAGTAAACAAAGGGTTAAAAAGCGAAAGTTCCAGTACAGTTAAACCTGTGTAAAACGGCCGCTCAAAATAGACATAACAAAGATTTAAATGACAAATGGCAGCTTAATGAAGGTTGAAAGTATTGCAGAATGCTCCCCTTGGAGCATTCTGCAAAACATTTGACCTGCATTAGGCGATAATTGGTATTGTAAACCAAATTTTGGCCTTATTGAGAGTGGCCGTTTTACACAGGTTTTACTGTGTCTCGTGATTGTTGTGTGACTCTTCCTCGCAGTGCCATGGGTTTGTCTGCTTTTGTGGTTGTGGTATTTCCTGATCATACAGAACAGAACAGAACAGAAATTTTATTTGGACTTAAGCATTACAAGCTCATCGTCACAACAATACATAATATACAAAACATATATTTTACGCATGCATTTAAATTGTAATTAATTTGATAAGTGTAGTTTGAGAGTGAAGCAAATTTAGGCATTTTTGTCCCTATTTTGCTGCAAACTCATGTCAGTACATCCTAGGCGAGACTGTCTACAAAAAACTACCACCACAGTCATCGCATCATCGCCGATTGTATATTTCTGTGTATCACAGAAGAGCATACTGCAATAAGGGCAAAACCAGGCCGGACTCTTAAAAGCAACATCGGTCCAGGGTTCGCACTCTTTGCGTCTCTCATGAATGTAATGAGATTTAGATACTTATCGCATCGCTCGTTAAAGATTGGATAATTGTGGCCTGTGCCCTTAATTCAGGTTCGTATAGATTTTACTCTTATCATGATTATATACTTAAAGCCAAACGAAACTTTACACTTTGAACGACTGAATATATCTTTACTGTTTTTGATTTAACCAAATTAAATATAGCAAGGAGTTGCTGGTACACGCCTTAAACCTAATTCACGAAAAACAACTTAGGTAAATTAATCTTCTTTCGAGTTATCTGTGCTTTCATTCAACCACACAATCAGCATTTCCTAAAGAAGTCCAAAGTAAACCTAAGATTTGAACACGCTATTTTAAAGGCCATCAATTGCTCATTAAAAATACTGCAAGACATTTTGTCTCTGACGTATAGTTTGCTTTTGACAGCATCTTAAAGTTGGTTCACTTTGAAATTATCTCCCTTTGAATTAAAACTATAGTAAACTTTGGCCCCTGCTAAAAACTTTATCTCAGATGACATTTGGATAAATATCAGTGATTTGTTGGGACTTCTGCCTTGAGTATGTGACAAGATAATCTGATTAAAATTCCCATCGATTTGGAAGAAAAACGGCAAACAATTTCTTATGGAAAATTCAATTGAAAGCACTGTTAAGTTCACAAAAGGGGGTATGTCCGTAAAAACACATCTCTAATGTGTGTTACTCGAAGGGTGGTCCGGGCTGATTTGAACTTTAAACAACATTCAAAAGCCTGCCTTTTAGACTGGTTTTTATAAATTTAAAATTTTCCAATCGCAAAGCTACAATAACACATCTAAAAGTGATGCACTTTGGAAAAGTTTATTTTGCCCCCTTGCTTCTTTCATTACGGCATTGTGGCTGCCTTTATGACAGTAAAAAACATGAAATTCAACTGTCATATGAATAATTGATTGAAGTATAATATGGATTAAACACGTTTAAAATGCCACTCACCAATACCTAGAAAAGGTATATATAATAACAGTGTAAAGTTACTTTTGGCTTTAAGTATATATACAATCTCGCCCAGTGTCTTGTGCTTAGTGATGAAATATTTTACATAAAAAGTTCAGCAGGTCACCTGGGATGTTGGAATTCTCCTCGACCTCAATTTTTTTCATAATTTCTCTCTAAGCCAGGTGAACGTTTATGCATTCTCAAAAACATTGTGATCTTTGTAATTGAGCCAGTGCATGAGATTTCCAACAATGTAATATGTGCGACCAGCAAAGTCTCAGACTAGCCTGTGCAAACGCGCAGTCTGATCAGAGCCTTTGCTTGTCGCTTATATATTCTATCACTCTTAGGCTACTGGCCGAACATCACTGGAAGTGTCTAAGCTTAAGAAAAGGCTGCACAGGTTCATCTGAGTCTACACATGTCAAAATAACACATTGTTGGAAATCACATGTCATGGCTCAATTATTTGCACGTACTGCAACGAGCAGGCTGCTTCGAAGCTTATGTTTACCTGTTTCTTAGTGGAATCATCGTCTATAAATTTCACTTTCAGGACAGGACTTTTCTCTGAATTGGACCATCTGTTAGGTGTCGTATTTGAAAAAGTGGAACGACCATTCTGGCGGCCATAGTACATGACAGTTCTAGTATCCGCACTGTAAAAAGAATATTATGTAATGCCGAATGTACATAAGGCAGCAATAAGTGGCAATATGAGCCGTGGCTTGTGATTTCCAACAATGTGGTATTTTGAGAAGTGTAGACTCAGACGAGCCTGTGCAGCCTCCTTTTAAGCTTAGAAACTCCAAGTGATGGTCAATCAGTAGCTTAACACTCATAGAACATTCAAGCGACTAGCAAAGGCTCTGATCAGACTGCGCATATGCGCAGGCTGATCTGAGGCTTTGATGGTCGCACATACCACATTGTTGGAAATCTCATGTCGCGGCTCATATCATTCTGAAATGGGTTTACAATCTCATACATTGAATCAAGAGTCCAAAATCGGATTCAAGATGACAACATGGAACTATAGAAAGGTATTTGAATCTTTTATAGAATAATTTTAAATTACTGTGTTTGTAGTACGTGCTAACCAGTCTGTTCTGGTGTGAACTTTCGGCTTTCCAAAATTGTTGTTTAGAGCTTGTAGCAGGACTAAGTGTAGTCTTATATTCAAAGAAGACACAACAATCGTAACACAAAATACTTAGGGGTTAACTGTATTCAAAATTTTCATTTGGGGAGGTATATCGTCGGATATACGGTCGGAAATTTAGTTATACGGCGGCGCGTAAGCGGAGCCGTAAAACGTGATTTCCGAACGTATATCCGACGGTATACCTCCCCAAATGAAAAGTTTGAATATGGTTAACCCCATTCTAATGCACTATTAACATTTTTCCTTCAAAAAAGACAGCGAAAATGTACTCTGTTGCGCCTATACGTCCAGCGGCTACCAGCTGCATAAAACCGCTTGCCAGCTGCACATATTCACTTGTCAACCACTGGAAAGCGACGTTACGTAGTGACGTCGGGTTTCCGACAGTATATCGCAGGATATAATGCCGCAAATTTATGACGTTATCCAATCAGACGTCACGTTGCATTTGCATGTGCATTAAAATATAGCTTAGTTGTTGTTCTGCGACTGATAACCGTCGGAACATCCTGGGGACATGGGATCAGCTGAGCCCCCCCCCCCCCAAAAAAAAAAAAAAAAAAAAGAAAAAAAAGAGAAAGAAAACGTCTTCATTTGTTCTTACTCCATCATGTTTGCACATAAAGCATTAAAAGTAATTGAAACATGCAAGAACATGCGCTTAAACATATTATATTTACATTCTCAGTGTAGTCGCCTTAGATGAAACCAACATTTCTGGCTGCTTGCATTTGTCCAAGCAAAACACTGAGTGTCATGTTATCTAGACCGCGCCTCTAGGCGGAGTAACGTCAATGTCAGCCAATAACGCTCTTTGTTCATCGACATTTGCGTGACATCATTCACGTATCGCAACGACGTCATTTTTGCGAGTTTCGCTTCCTGGCTGTTCCAACACCTCCGTTACAAATGAAAAGTTTCATTTTAAAAGGATAACTGATGGGGGTGGGTGTAAAATAATTCAGTAAATTTGATTCATAATATATAATGTAATTATAAGGATTAAAATTGATATTCTAAGCTTGCACTGGATGATGAAAAAGATTAGCTATTTTAATGTTTCCAAGAAGCCCTTCCGGCTTTTCAGACATTAAATAGCTAATGGTTTTCCTCATCCAGTACAAGCTTAAAATATGAATTTCGATCCTTAAATTTGGACAAATCGATAAAAAAATGTTGTATCAGGTTGTCAGTATTATACAGGTTATGAACCAGCACACGAGATTTCGGTACTTATAGCAAATGCCTCAAATAAAGTAAGTAAGGGTGCAAAGATCAGGAACCGATACAATCAAGTACCACACAAGACCTAGGATACCAATGAGAATGTGACAAAGTAATTAAGGGTGCAAAGATCAGGAATCGATACAATCAAGTACCACACCTGACCCAAGACACCAATGGGAAAGTAACAAACTCACAGCTAGACACCACAAACGAGAGCCAAGTGGTCAGCCCTTTCCCAGCAGGTGACCACAAAGCACTAATAAACAGACGCGCACGAAAACATAACAAAAATTAGACAGAAATAACATATGTATGTAAATGATCCACAAAAGAAGCACCGCCTTGGAACGGCCAGTAAAATATTTTACTGGAGGGCTTAAACCGGTTGCACTGCACCAACCTCGCCCTTAATTCAGATGTGGATCAAGCATTTGCACAGACTCGCCTGAACTTTCGCTGCTGGCTGGTGCGATAAGCATCGAGTACTGGCAACTATGTTCGAGCCTCACAGGCGTCACTGCGCTGTGGTCCTTGAACAAGACACACTTATCCTTGCTTAGTGCTGGTTCAACCCAGGAAGACCCGTCCCTGTTTGACTGAAATATTGTTGATGGGACGTAAAGAATCAAATCAAACAAACAAACAGAAACTGGCAAATATGTATACACACCCAGCAGTACGCAGCACTTGTCTTTGGCGAGACATGAACCATAACTCCTGACATATCCGGAAGTAGGTGAAGGACATGATGTAGACTGGTATCAGCAAAATTATACAGAACATGTACACCTCGTACATTTTAGCTACTAAGGGACTGTCCCAATCTTTGACACACCACGTGGCCTTCTTGTATAAACCAACTGTAAGATGGACCTGTGAATATCAAGCAATGTGTACATTATCATACAACCTGTGAACAAAAACAGCAATGTAACTATAAGTAAACATGTCGTGGCAAAGTTGAGTTTTGGTTCCCAGTTCTGTTACTTTTCCATATGGTACTCTGGGTCAGGTGTGGTATTTAATTGTATCGTTTCCTGATCTTTGCCTCCTTTCTTACTTTTATGTGAGCTAAACATTTTATGTGCTTGAACAACAAACATAGGGCGAGGATTTGGCCAGTAAAATATATCTAAAAAGTAAGAAAGAGAGCAAAGATCAGGAATCGATACAATCAAGCAGCACACCTGACCCAGGATACCAGTGGGAAAGTGAGAACATCACAATTAGACATCACAAACGATAGCCCAGTTGGCTGCTGCTATCCACTCCATTACTATCCAATCCATGACGGCACTTTTGATGTTGTTAGTACTGTACTTTTGTTCACCACTGTATGTGAGATTTTTTTTATAATTTAGTCGCAGTTATTTTTGTCCATCCTAGTTCCTAAATCATCTCGCTGGAGAAGGGAAAGATTGGTGTGTTGTCATTTGTTATCAGTTATTTTTCTTTTATGGGCTAGTCTATGTTTGTCTCTGTTTAGCACCTTGAAAATCGGATCATGTCACAAAATTATAATAAAAACAGGTTGTATCAATTAAGAGAATACAGTGTAAAAGGCAAGTTTTGTCTTAAGTTGCCAGTAAGATGTAACTGAAAGATTGTTGAAATATCGTACCCCTATATCTATCACACATAATAATAAAAAACACAAATAAAATAATAATAATAATAATAATAATAATAATAATAATAATAAAATAATTAAACAGTAGCCTCTCCACCAATCAGAATACTTACCTGACCAATTAAAATTGGAATGGCTAAAATAAAAGACAATATCCACAATATTAGGATAGCCCGTCTTGCTCGACCGACTGTACACACATATTTAGCCCGCATAGGATACAGTATGGCATAGTACCTGGAAATAACGATGAAGACAAGATCAAAATTCACTCTTTTCACCCACCGCTACATTTACTTACATTTTAGGAGTTTGCAACATAATCGAATTAAATGCAACTAACTGATTTGATTGACTTTTGACAGGGAGTGCACGCTTTTTGGCGTTTAATGAGAAACGCACTCACTTCTGAAGAACCTGAAACTATGATTTGTGGTCATGTCAGAAAGTTTGTGATGCTCTCCAATATTTTCGAAATGTTATATTTATAAGATTTGGCTCAAAATTGTATTAAACAAATGAGGCGCGACATGAAATTTCCAACAATGTGATATGTGCGACCAGCAAAGCCTCAGATCAGCCTGCGCATACGCGCAGCCTAATCAGAGTCTTTGCTTGTCGCTTGACTATTTTATGAGTGTTAAGCTACTGACTGAACATCATTTGGAGTTTCTAAGATTAACAGGAGGCTACACAGGCTCATCTGAGTCTACACTTGTCAAAATACCACATTGTAGGTATTTCAATGGGTACTCATTGTGCTCCTCTTGTTGCAGATTTGCTTTGGTTTTGTTATGAGAGAGACTTCTGAAAGTTGCTAAAGCATTTAACTCTTCCTCGAGATATCTAGATGACTACTTTTCGCTTAATATTGATAATCCTTAATTCGAACAAATGGTAAGTCAGATATATCCCGCTGAACTTCAGGTAAATAAGGCAAATTCCTTTGATACCGAGGGCCCCTTTTGGACTTGTCCATAAAAATGGCATAGTTTCATCTAAAAGTTATGATAACGGGATGATTATAATCTTGAAATAGTTAATTTCCCATTTTTTGATGGAGATGTTCCTCGTTCACCTTACTATGGTGTATACATTTTGAAGCTTTTTCGTGTTGAGAGGTATTGTTCTAATGTTGGTGACTTCAACAATAGAAACCAATGTTTGACTTTTAAGATATTAAGACAATGTTATCGATAACATAGACTTCGTAAAGCTTTTTATAAAATCTATCACATGCACTCAGAGTTGATTATTAAATGCGCTATTGGTTTAAAAACTCTTTTGCATCAAAGCATATCGGAGCCGGTATTTGGTGGTGATTTAATATATAAGTTTTAAAGAATTGTTGGTCAGCTTAATTAAGTGATCAATTTAAAAGATTATTAAACGTTATAAAAAGTGGGATATTACATGGATATCATGCGACAGTCTTCATCCGATTATGGTTTATATTTATGGTTTCCTCTTTTATTGCACGATGGTTGGCCAGTGACTCAAATGACGGCCCTAACGTAAAACTTTAATCCGTTGGTTGGTGCCTGATGTTTGTCTTAGGGTGGGCCCACTGTGGCTCAACTTGAGGTTTTCTTCTGCTCTTTGAGTCGTGACCCATTTTCTTTCTTTCATCATAGTGCGTTAATTTGATTAGATTGTTTCTATGTGATGATGCATTGCATTGGTTAGAAGCCTACATGCGAGTTAAATTTTTTTTTGTTTTAACAACAACTATCTAGGGCGAAGATTAGGCGGCAATAAAATGCATTTACCCCCCCCCCCCTCCATGGCGCTGGGGCTGCTGCCCGTTCTATGGCGGAGATTATGTTGTTGTTGATTTATTGTTTATGTTTCTCCCATTGCTTGTGGGGGTTCTGTATTTGGTCTTTGGTTTGTTATTGATTATCTAGTGGCCGTTCTAGTTATGCTATTATTTGTTTATGCATGTTTAGCAACATTTGCACAATTTGTTTTGTCACTTAAAAGGGGGTATACGTAAAGTATGTTTGTTTAGGCTCTATCTATAGTATAACTATATACATTGTACAAGTACAACACTGACAATGTCAGGTTAACACCATTTTGTGTGCCTTGGTCACATTTACTACCTTTATAGATAAACGGAAAAACGCCAGTAAAAAGAAATAAAGGATCTTACATGCTTAAATGAGTGTTCATGTTTTATTGAATGTATTAAACAAATTGGGGAAAAGAGATAAAATGTGAGGCTTGCCGAGCATTTTATCTCTTTTTTTTGCAACGAGTTTAATAAATTCAATAATACAAGAGCACGATTGTTAGATTCTATTTATCATATGACATTAAGATTACTTTGAAATCTCTTAATGTTATACTTTTGTCATTATGTAAGCATCGTTGTTACTGACGTCATAACGTTTCCCGAAACTCTGTAAACCACTAGTGGTTTATCGACTTTATTGAATGGCGTTTTTTTCACTCCCAGACGCATGTCAGATGATAATGGAAATTAACACTTTTTCAAGGTATTATTTCTTTCATACATCCTTTTCTTTACATCATAATTATTAATAAAAAGCTAATGTTATACTACTTAAAATGAAACGAGTTAATGGTGTTGCTCAGTGTTACCTTTCTATGCTCATGGCCGTCAGAGTTGCAACGGAACATATAGCCGACACATTCTGAATGTAATGGACCGCCTTGCACAGGAATGGACCAAAACGCCATATATAGGAGAAAAAGGCAGCAAACTGAAAAAAAGAAGGATGTACATGTATTATGCATTACTGGTATGAAACCAAACACGTAGCCAGAACGCTAAAATGATTACGCACATTAAAGGGAGGCAACCGAAACGAGCAATACTACTCATCAATTGCTCCATGATTATACTACTTGGGACTTCTCACTATTTAGGACTCATCTTAAAGGAAAGAATTTGCTCTCATCGGGAGCAAGTTCTTTCCTTTAAGAGCAGTCCCAAATGGTACGGAAAAACTATTTCCACATAACATTTTTTCCCTTGCATGTGTACAAATTTCGAGTTACAGCAGTATTTAATCCAAATATCTGGCAGCAGACATCTTACATTAATCAACATTAAACATCTGGATTTAAAGCCTTACCCGGGGTCTATTTTGACCTACCTTTCACCCCCACTAGGCCAATTTTTCATGGGTATCAAATTGCTTAGTTTTACCCCTTGAATGCGATTTTTTCCCCCTAAAACTAATTGGTTTAGGCTATGCAAAATACATGGTTTCAATGGTAACCTCTTATATAATTCTCGGGAAATGGGGGTAGGCCTACAAATTCAATCCTATCAAGGGTTCTACTTATCACAGATCACTAAAATTGGTGCAACATTAAAGATTAGACACATGTATTTCCTTCTGAGGTCAGATATATAAATTATCTATTTTGCATATTCATCAATATTACATGTAATAAAAACCTTAAAAATGAGGTAAAATCATAAAAAAACATAAATATACATATTTCAGCCCAAAACATCAAGAAACCACGTTCCTTGGGAAAATGCCATCTTATACCCTGTAAAATTGGTGAAAGGGTCCGAAAAGACTGAGATCTTTGTATCCTAAAAATGTTGGACCGGACGATGGATTCTGACTCTGGGATCTCTACTTGTCTCTATCTTGTGTCGATATAAGAGTGAACAAATTAGTCTGGGAAGATTTCCAATTTTTTAGAGCGACTACTAGATTATGAGCATTAGATTAGAAAACTTCAACGCAGCATAAGAGCATTTTATAAAGGTGTTCTACTACAATAGTTCTTCTCGAACCTCGTGCAGGCTAGCTAAAATGACATCGACAGAAGAAATGTCCTGTGATTTTGAACAACATACTCAATCTTTCGCTGACAGTTTTATGAAATTTGCATTAACTCAGTGATTGCATGCTGTTAACTTCTATGAGGTAACTCAATTTATCGAGACAGCCATGTGGCAAATTGTACTGTAAATTCGGAAATTTTCGCGAGGGTTTTATTTTCGCGAAACTTCGCATATGCGGAGTTTCGTGAAAATCAAATCCTTGCGAAATGGCGAAATCACTCTGTTGTTTACTGATTAAGGAAAACCATGACCTAGTCGCGAATTTTTAGCAAATGTCTTATTACGCTATTCGCGAAAATAAAATTCTCGCGAAAATTTCTGGATTTACAGTACTTATAGAATAGCCGTTGTCAAGTAATTCTGTGTTCAATTATTAACTCATTGCATGCTGTATAAGTTTTCATGATTTAATTTGTCGTCTGTTGATTTTTCTATTCAAGATTAATATTTTCAAAAAGTACTTTCAGGAACACTATCAGAGTGTCATACTGTTTGGATCCAGATCGGGCCCAGGATCTGACCTGGGTCCAAACTGTTTGCAAAATAATCAGTTCTTAGATACAATATATAATCTCCAGTTATCAATATTAAAGCTGCATACTCTGAAACTATGAACATTTTTCGTTTTTTTTTCTTCTTTTTAAATCATTTGTAAAAGTAGAATTAAGCTATGTTTTCACAATAAAAATGTTCAGTACAGCTAAAAACTGCATGGAAAAGTGAATTTTCTTATCAAATAGGTGTATTTTTCTCTTGTTGGTAATTATTTGCGTCCCTCCAATAATTCTAGACCGTTGAATTTTAACATAAATGCAGTTGTTGTGATAATGATAACTTGTTAAGATTAACGAAAATGGTAAAATGTTTACCTGAATTTGAGTATTTTTACTGTGTTATTTTTAAAATAAGAAGATCAAAAGTTACAGACTATGCAGCTTTAATATTTTGCTGAAGAAAGAAAACACAAAGTTCATGATCAGACTGCTCCTATAGGCTGATATGTGTTTTTTTTGTTAGAGCTTTGTATTCCAGCCTTGTAAATTTGGTTCTAACACTCAACGAGGTACAGTGAAACATGTCTTAGGCGGCCACTCAAAACTAGACAAAACAAAGGTCGATGGACGCACATGTCAACTTGTATCTTTTACCGGACACCGGATTTATTATTTTCTGTTTTTTGGCGATAGCTATCTATACCAAGTATTGACCTATTTTTCTATTGTCCAATATTTGATTGGACACATGATTTGCATATTGTGACGAAATTCACTTACTGATGTTTCAAAGATGCATAATATAAGAACTATTCTATAAATCATTGAAACAGGTAAATAACGGTAAAAGTATTACAGCAGTTAGAGGTAGTTTATGATATATACCCGTAAAATCACCCATTACCTGAATTAATACATACTTTATTGTTTACAACGATTCTCATCTATCTTTGAATTAACAGTAGCTATTTATAACCAGGAAATTGGAAAAAAGGCAATTATTTTATCGCCGAAATAATAATAATTATAAAAGTGATAGACACATTTGATACATTTATATGACCAGGAGATTTCTTTATTTCAGCCTCATCAAAAGTGTAGTTTCACCATTCTTTAGCGTGTTTTAATGAACATCCATAGCTCTTCTCGAAAGCATTCAAGCTCTTGGTCTCAAATAGACTGGCTCCCGTCGTCAAACTTATTAATTTCTAGAAACATAATTGAGCCATGGCATGAGATGTCCAACAATGTGGTATGTGCGACCAGCAAAGGCTCATACCAGCCTGTGCATTCGCGCAGTCTGATCAGACGTCACAAGTAATATAAGTATACCCATATTACCAAGTCCACTTCCATTTAATTTGAGCCTACTATCTTTTTTACAGATATTTTTTGTTTATTACGTTCTGATATCGGATAGGGCCATAGGAAAGTTTTCGAGAGAATCGACGGAAGGGGAACGGTGAGCCATAGAAATAGAATGTTACAGCAGTTTATGATTTGTCCTTTGGTCAGTGTCTAAAAGCGAAGAGTCCAGTCGGCTCAGATATTAAAAGAAAGGCGAGAGATCCTCCAATTACCAGTAAATGGTCGCTTGAATTACTCAAGACACCAGTTTATTCAATTACCCAAGTAAAATGCATCGATTTTTTCGGTTCAAATGAGACCTATATATATTAAGAAAAATATAATTAACTTATATACGTTATAGCTTGTAACCCAAGTTCATTAGTGTCCAATATGCTTACGATCCAAATTATCACTGATTTATTGGCGGAATTAAACGCGAAAGGAGAACCTTTAGTGCACATTTTCGGTACATGTTTGTAATGAACTGTTATTTAAAGTATATTTGTACGCGACTGTTGTCGGTTGACTTGTGTTGCTGTCACATAAAACGAGAGTAAGCATGTTCTGCTCTTTTTTCCTTTCAAAACTGCTATAAGTTCAAATTTCTGCGATATCATCACGGTTACCTCTATGTCAAGAATTAGGGAATAGGGAAAACTGAGACAGACATTTTTATAACTTAAGAGTACAGCGTGCTGCTAATATACAGTAAAACCTGTCTAAAACGGCGACTCTCAAAAAGACCAAAAAATGTTTTTCAAGACCAATTATCGCTTAATGCAGGTCAAAGGTATTGCAGAATGCTCCAAGGGGAGCATTCTGCAATACTTTCGACCTTCATTTAGCTACCATTTCACATGAAGATCTTTGTCAATTTTTGAGTGGCCGCTTAAGACATGTTGACTGTATACGGACCGGTCTTTAAGGTAGGTAAGTAGGTTGGTATGTAGGTAGGTTTAACATTCACATGCCCAGTGGTGCAGCGGAAAGGTGATCAACCTCAGATCATGAGGTCGAAGGTATGAATCTCACTTGAGGCATTGTGATGTGCCCTTGAGCAAGGCATATTATCTATTTTACTTAGTTATTGCTAAGTAATGGTCACCACACAGGATTGCATCTTGAAATGACCGTAACCCGTGCTGCTCTACACGAAGCCGAAGTGTACCAAGTGTCTGACTAATGGGAAAGATACAGGAGTATTATGCAACACAGCCAGAGTGATCGCAGGACCGATCAGACGGTACAAATGTATATGGAAATGGTAGTGAACAAAGACCGAAAGTGTCATGGTTTTATATCAAGAGCAGAGGGCAATAATTCGAAGCTGTTTAAGAAGAAAAACTCAAATGATCTTAATAGGTTTTTTTTCCAGCGTAGTGATTATCTCGCATGTAAATCGAAATGCGAATATCTGGTTCGAAGTAATCCCGTAATTGTTGTGTGTACAAATGAGCCGTGGCATGGGATTTCCAACAATGTGGTATGTGCGACCAGCAAAGTCTCAGATCAGCCTGCGCATGCGCGCAGTCTGGTCAGAGCCTTTGCTAGTCGCTAAAATATTCTATGAGTGTTAAGCTACTGACTGAACATCATTTAGAGTTTCTAAGCTTAAAAGGGGGCTGCACAGGCTCCTCTGAGTCTACACTTGTCAAAATGCCACATTGTTGGAAATCACATGTCACGGCTCAAATATCTTTGACACACCCAGCGGGACTAATTTGGAAAAAGAACTGATATCACACATGCAAACTGGTCATAATCTTAGCTTCCAGCATTAGTTAAATCCCATAGGAAACGATCACAGCGAACAACAACACGAAAACATATTATCGTGACATCAACCCTTGAAGCAGAAGCACGAGTATTAACACCATCAATAGATGTTTGGGCCAGTCCTTGAATAGATGGTACCTTCCAGTTAGCACCAAGTTTTGCGGTTCTGTCGGCTTACTAGTTAGCTAAACGCCATTGGAATGATGCTTACGTGGTCCACTTTTATGTGCTTACTGTGTTATCACATACAATGTATGTGTAGTTTCTATAATTACGGCAAAACTAAAAGATTAATCTTCCAGTCTTTTTACAGGCAGTGGAGGCTTGTCTGAGCCATGGGTCTAAAATATTCGCATTTCCGATAACCGAGCGACCACCTAGAATGTTGCTAACAGAAAAATAAAAGCCGGGCCGCGTAGCGCAGTCGGTAACGTGTCTGGCTACAGATGCGTGTCTGACTGCAGATCCAGGGGTCGCGAGTTCGATCCCGGTCCGGTCCCATACTTTCGTGGAGATTGATCATGAAATGATTTCTACGGTCATTCTCCTCCTTCCGCTGATTCATTCAAGAAGGGTTGTTGTCAGTTACAAGCGAAAGTATGTGCACGAATTACTGGTTAACCGCTTGTTCAAGCCTGCCCAGGAAAAAGTGTGGTTAGGTAAACTGACCGTCCCGCAATGACCATAGCTGTTGACTTGGGACGTAAAGCAACGAAACAAACAAAAACAAACAAAAACAGAAAAATAAAGATTTTTATACCAACTGACCCATATACTTTTCAGAAAACAAGATGAAATTGCATGCACTGGCTCCAGGATTTGATTTTTGTGAACATATATGGCTTCATATTATTGACATTGACCTTGCATTTGTTAGAATTGATAAAATATTTGCCTTTCTGACTGATCCCTCTATCTAGCTCGATCATTCAAGCTTGAGTTGAATTTTATAGTATATAGTTCGGGCTTCGAGGCTATAAAACTATTTTCATGCTAAACTCAACTGAACACGAAATTAACCTACTCATAAGTGTTAAAATGCCAACAATTTATAAGCAGGATAAATACACCAACTAAGAGTTTGACAGCAAGAAAAATAATTATTTTTCAGCATTTTAGCTTTATAATGCAAATACAATTTCATGCTCTGCTGAGTTGAGCACGAAACAGTTTTAAGCCTCCAAGCCTGGTGTCGCATATAATATTGTTTTTGTTTTGCCTTTATCTTAGCAAACAGTTCAGAACCAGTAGGTCATAAACTATTCACCATCAGAAAGATATCAAATGTCACAGTTTCGTCTAGAATTGTGAAAAACGAGGTGATTATGATTTTGATTTTGATTGTTGCTCATTCAGTTTATCTGGATATAGTCGTTCCTCAGTATACAGTATATGAGGGACTGGATTGACGGGGTTGGATGTGGGTTGGGGGTCTGGTATTCTCTAATCATTAAAAGGTTAGCCCATCATAACTCTCATTAAAAGTTTCGATTATTGATTATATGAATTCGATTATACTTTAGAAAAAGATATCTTAAATGGTTACGTCTTACATTTAAATTTTATATCCCCATGTGTTTCCCTACCCTTGTTTTCTATCTCAATTCAATTCTTTTTGCTCTCCAAAGTAAGTAAGGGTGCAAAGATCAGGAATCGATACAATCAAGTACCACACCTGACCCAGGATACCAATGGGAAAGTGACAAACTCACAGTAGACACCACAAACGAGAGCCAAGAGATCAGCCCTTTCCCAGCAGGTGACCACAAGGCATAAATAAACAGACGCACACACAGACATAAACACAAGATAGAAAATACATAAATGATTCACAAAAGGAGTGCCGCCTTAGAACAGCCAACTTTCGAATTTTTGATTTTTATTTCGTTTATCTTCAATCTTTTAAAACTTAATATGGGGCATTGATTCTTATCTGGTATACATAAAAAAGAGAATTATTCTTCATATTTCAAAGCCTCATTATTCTCTAAGCATTTTTTCTTTGCTTTCCATTCTCTAGCATTATAAAATATGATCAAATATTTTCCTCATATATTTTAGTGTTCTGTAGCTCTTCCTCGCGGTAATGTGGGCTGGTCTGAAGTGTGTGATTGTGGTATTTCCTGATCATTTTCACTCCGCTTTTCGAAATTTAGATCTTAAAAAAGTCTGCGACAATAGAAACAAGTATTTGGCAGCCAGGTTATCGATATCATTATGTTAACATGGTTAAGCAGTTTCCATTTTAATTGTACGACGGTGGATCCAGGCTCAGATTAAATGATAAGCCTGTCTTAAAACTTCAATCGATGGGCTGATGCCAGCTGTTCAATTTCGTTGTCTGGCCAACCATGGCTTGACTAGTCGTTTTCTTTAGTCTTGGTTGTATGTGGATATGAGTCAATTTCTTGGTTCTTTTTAACTTGACTTGATTGTTTCTCTGTGATGATGCATTGAGTATGTTAAGAAATCTCAATGCAAACTTTAGCATCTAGCTATGTTACTGACTTCAACACTCGCAATAAATCGTTAACTCAGAAACTTCTTAAACAAGGCTATCAGTATCATAAATTTCGCAAAACCTTTTCTAAATTTTATAGACGATTCTATGATTTGATATCTAAATTCCAAGTTGGGCCTACATCTCTCTTGCGCCAAGGACTTTCCGAACCTGAATTCTATGGTGACTTGGTGTATAAAGAAGAAGATTGTTGGCTCTAATAATTTAAAGACTTATCTATTGATGAGATGGTAGGGGCCTGATGCTTTGGCTGTTTGTCCGGCCCACCGGGATTTACCTGTTGGATTTCTTTTGCTCTGCTAATCGGTTTTATTTACTGTTGAGTCATTATCTTTGCTTTATCTCCTTGTTAGACCCGACGAAGTCAGAGGGATATAGTTTTGCCGTCGTCCGTGCGTCCGTCCCTCCGTCCATCCGTCCGCACTTTTTGTATGTCCGGAACCATAATTCACTACCTATTGGTCAGATTTGATTTATTCTCGGTACAAATTATAAGTACTATAAGTACTATAGACTCTTGATATCCTATAAATTTCATCAAAATCGACCCCTTAACACTTGAGTTATTACCTTTGTTTTAGTATAGGCAATTATAATGCAATATCTATGTTAGCTTTTTGTGTGATAATCTTCACATTTCATAAAAGCTATCATATTTAACAGCTTCTCACTATACACCATGATTAACCAGTGCCTGTAGATAAGCATGGCAGTGTCAAAGTTTCACCCCACCCCCTTTGACCCCACTTTTTTCAGAATATGGTCATGTTGTATATCAAATTAAAGCTGATGACTTTTGCAGCAACATGGTAGCAAATATTTTGCCCACAGACACACTCTCGACCCAGGGGGTGGGGTCAAAAGATCAAACCATATATTTTTGTGAAAGTAGTCATGTTGCATATCAAATTAAAGGGAATTGAGCGCAGAGCAATATGAAAGCAAATAAGCTGTCATTAAACACACCAACGACCCCTGGGGTGGGACTAAAAGTTTTTTTTTCTTTTCTAAAAGAGGTCATGTTGCATATCAAATTAAAGGGAATTGAGCGCAGAGCAATATGAAAGCAAATAAGCTGTCATTAAACACACCAACGACCCCTGGGGTGGGACTAAAAGTTTTTTTTTTCTTTTCTAAAAGAGGTCATGTTGCATATCAAATTAAAATGGAAGAAGTGTAGACCTACAAGGTAACACTTTGAATTTACACACACTCTTGGCCTCTTGGGTTGGGTTGAAAGGTCAGATATTTTAATTGTGTAGATGTAAGTATTTTTTTTTATTTAACTAAGCACTCAAACATACTTGATATGCGTTTGTTATGATATGAATATGAGATTTATGTTTTGTGATTTACATTTTCTCTAAAATAACCCTTCGTCGGGGATATAAATTCGTCAAATTTGTCTTTTTATATCATGATTTATATGTTCTGGGAGATGATGCATTGATAAGTTAGGGGTCTTTCATGCAAACCAAATATCTACGTGTCTTGATCCACATCTGAATTAAGGGTGAGGTTGGCGCCGTTAAACTGGTTTAAGCCCTCCAGTAAAATATTTTACTGACCGTTCCAAGGCGGTACTTCTTTTGTGGATCTTTTATGTTTTTTCTGTCTTGGGTTAAAAATTCTTCTGCAACAAGGCATATCAGAACCTATATTTTATGGTGATTTAGTCTATAAATTCAAACGAATTGTTGGAAAACCTAATTTTAGTGATCAATTCAAAAATATATTTAAACGTTATATAAGAGATGGATATATCTTGGATATCATGCGACAATCTGCATGCCTAGTTTTAAACCCAATCACGGTTTATAGCTATGGTTTCTTCTTTAATTGCACGACGGTGGGTCAGGCCTCAGACTCTATGACGGCTCTGACGTAAAGCTTTAATCGGTGGGTTGGTGCCTGATGCTTATCTGTAGCTGAGAGAATCCGCCTCCAAGATTATTTAAAGAGCATGTCTAAAATATGTCGTATACAAAACAAATGAAAATGACCAGAGAATGTCCCAATCACAGACCATAAACAAATATATGGCATCAGATACGGAGCCATTTAGTACACAAGAAAGAATGATATAATCAGGGAAGAAGAAAATAAACAAAGCCACCAGTCCCTTCTACCCTGCAAAGATTATATAGCTAATACTAAAAAGGACGCAAATAAATGAACAATAATAGAACAAATTCATTAGAACGATCATAAGTTGCAGCCACCGGGGTTTACCAACCACATATTTGCAGTTGTTATTTAAACGAAAAGAAAAGTAAGTAAGGGTGCAAAAATCAGGAATCAATACAATCAAGTATCACATCTTTCCCAGGATACAAATGGAAAAGTGAAAAACTCACAGTTGGACACCACAAACGAGAGCTAACAGGTCAGCCCTTTCCCAGCAGGTGACCACAAGGCACATATAAACAGACGCGCAAAAAGGCATAGCAAACACAAAAATAGTAAATGAGTATGATCAGGAAATACCACAATCACAAACTGCAGACAACCCCGTGGCACCGCGAGGAAGAGCCGCTTAACCATCACAAGACACCAGGAAGACAAATTAAGCAAAGCAATCAGCTCTCTCTTCCCCATCAAGATGATTGCAATACTAGAATGGACATAAAGTAACGTACAACAAAACATAGAACAATTACAGACTTCCACAATGGGAGTAACAATAAACAAAAAGTCAACAACAACAGAACCACCGCCTTAGAACGGACAGCAGCTTAAGCGACCGGGGGGCTTAAATGCATTTTACTGGTACCAAATCTTCGCCCTAGATTCTGTTGTTGTTGAAGTACAAGAAATATTCAGCTCGCATGGAGGCCATCTAACTAATGCAATGTATCATCATGGAGAACAAATTAACACACCATGATGAAACAAAGAAAAGGGCTCATGACTCACAGATAGTCAGAGCTAAAGAAAACCTCAAGTTGAGCCACGGTGGGTCCAGCTACTGTAACAGATAAGCATCAGGCACCAACCCATCGATTAAAGCTTTACGTCAGCGCCGTCATAGAGTCGGAGGCCTGACCCTCCGTCGTGCAATTAAAGAGGAAACCATAGAAAAAAGTGTATCTGATTGTGGCTGAACCGATTAAAAGTAATTTAACCCTGACAGTCTTATTGCAGAAGAGAATTTACAACTTTATAGAGGATGAATAGTATCGTTATATTATGACGCGGCTGATATATAATAGTAGCGACTGTGCAGTGTACATTTTACCCATCGACGACAAGGGTCATGAGCATTGTTCACGGTGTATTTCACATTATTTTCTGCTAGACAAGTTCCAATCCATTATTGGCCTCTGCTCCGAGAACCTTTTATAAATTGATTTAAGGTCGAACATACAATCACATATTCCCACAATATTATCATTAAGCCTGTTCAGTACACTCTGTATACAGCTCAAAATCGCTTTACCAGCACATGATGGATGTTGCTTTATATATTGCATATGCGAGCAGAAAGTGCTCAGACGTGCCCGCACACTCGCGAATAATATATTTATAAACGAGCTCAGGATATGACGATACTTAGCGTAAAGCTGAGCATCGATGACTTAGACGAGACTGTACGGATCTCGCTAGAGCCTTTGCTGCTCGTAAACTCACAGTCTAATATAGAAGAAGGGTCAGACCAAAATTGTAAAACATGACTGCCTTGTATACTTAAAAAGACATCCTTTTTGCACTTATGCAATACGTACGATTATCACATGTGCTGACCTATTTAGACAGTGATATGTCTATATATATTGGAAATGCAGACAGAATGTCTGATAGCACAACCGATCAATACAACAATCGCTTTAATTGCATCTATTACATTCTATTGAAACTCCTTGGTGACCAGAATGCCAATCTGATTTATTCAGCTGCCCCGAGAAGAGGATTTAAGATGTCACCTTGACCCAGATGCCTGATATTCCAAAAGCTGGTGAATATATCAGCTCACAAAAAATGGCATTATACTAATCAGCCGGAATGCAGGGTCAGACACGTAAATCTAGGTCTTGGTTGATGCACAGCGCATGGAAATGGTACCCTTGGTGTGTGAGAACTTTCTGTGACCTAGTTGTCCTTGTATTACGTGGAGATGATGGAAACATTGTTGGCATTTTAACATTTATTAGCAAAATAAATAAATAAATAATTGAGAGCTATAAAGAAAGAAAGATAATTCTTTTCAGCATTGAAACAGTAGTGTATTGCAACAGACTGCATGCTTGGTGGTCAACCCAATCACAGTTGACAGCTTTGCTTTCCTCTTTAATTGCACGCTGGTTGGTCGGACTTCAGACTCTATGAATACTTATGTATTGATGAGATGGTAGTGGCCTGATGCTTTGGCTATTGTCAGGCCCAACTGGGTTTAATTGTTTGCTTTATTTTGTTCTGGTATTCAGATTTACGTACTGTTGAGTCCTTATCTATGCTTTATCTCCTTTTTATATCTTGATTTATACGTTCCAGGAGATGATGAATGGATAAATTAGGAGTCTTCCACGCAAACCAAACATATATGTATCTTGATCCACATCTGAACTAAGGGTGAGTTTGGCGCCATGAAACCAGTTTAAGCCCTCAAGTAAAATACTTTTACTGACCGTTCAAAGGCGGTACTTCTTTTGTGGATCATTTGTGTTATTTATCTCTTGTGTTTGTCATGCTTTCGCGTCTGTTCTGTGGCAGAATTTAGAGTCATAGAGTCTGAAGTCAGACCCGCCGGCGTGTAATTAAGGAGGAAAGCAAAGTTGCTAACCCTGAATGTGTTGACCACTGAGCATGCAGTCAGTTGCAATACATTAATATTATAGCCAATCCTTTTATAATGAAAAATTATTTTTATAAACTGCGCTAAAAAATTATCAGAGGCAAGTAACTGCTTCAACTTATACATTTAGTCACCATAGAACCCAGGTTCCGAAAGTAGATTTATGTCCATCTGGAATTTAGATATCAAATCATCGATACCAGCGTTATTTATGTTCTAGATGACATAGCTGGATAATTTAACCTTCAAAAAGAGGAATCTATTCAATATTATATAAAAATGATATCCTTTTGTAAACATTTAGAGAAATGATTATGAATTTGTTCTGTTTAAGAACAGTACATTTTCCAATGAAATATCATAACAGTATTTTTCAATCATTTTCGTACCATGTGAAACACGTGTTATACCAATGTTCTTCAGTTCTATATATCATCTAGTTATAACCTGAATGATACCCGAGATGGACTAAGTTGTAGAAGAAATGTGATTTGATATAGCCCTTTAGTTAGCAATGTCACCGGTATCAATCAATAATGGCTGTCCTATCTATCAACATTATAACCCAACCCAATTCAAGCCACGATTTTATTATAATAATTAAATAAAAAATAGTAAGTAAGTATGATCAGGAAATAGCACAATCACAAACTGCAGACAACCCCGTGGCACCGCGAGGAAGAGCCGCTCAACCATCACGAGACACCAGGAAGACAAATTAAGCAAAGCTATCAGCTCTCTCTTCCCCATCAGGATGATTGCAATACTAGAATGGACATAAAGTAACATACAACAAAACATAGAACAATTAAAGACTCCCACAATGGGAATAACAATAAACAAAAAGTCAACAACAACAGAACCACCGCCTTAGAACGGACAGCAGCCTAAGCCACTGGGGGGCTTAAATGCATTTTACATTTTAAAGTCAGAATATGCTATATATCAATAAAAGCTTTCCGGTGATATATAATTAATTGAGTTACGTTATACACTTATTGCGTTATCAGGACTTCAATTGAGCCGACAATGATCAAATTTTCAGAAAATGTGAACATCTCGATCATATGCCTATTTTAAATATTCATAAAAAAAATTAACCAATCGTCCCACAACAAATAGTTTGGCCTTGCATTAATGAGAATAAAAATAGAAATGATGACAGTAAAAAATCGGTCATTTCCCGCAGTCATGTGACTGAAAATCGTGCATGAAGATTGGCCATCTTCTAAACTGTGTCGCTCCGTTATTTTCCGACCGTACCTCTTAGGACCTACGACAAAATGTTTCCTAGGGTTTCTCAAATATAGTGTAATTTTAGTAATCTAAATATATCCTATTTTTGCGATTCTGCTATTTTTAACGTAACTATAAGGCGTAAATAACATTGCGAGTATCAGGAAAATTGCCGACGCGCAGCGATGTGTATTGCGTCAATACACACTCCAGGTAAATAAATTGATGATTTTTATAGGCAGATTTCTGAAGGATAGTAATGTTCAAAGCAGCATAACGTTTTTTTTTTATTTGATTTTGATATTTCAAGCGGCATTGTCTTTCTGAAGACTTGCACTTTAAGACTATATACTTTATAATTAGAAATATTGCATTTCTAAAATGATCTGTTTTTGATACCTTAGTAGTCTCTGAAGCTAAAATAAAGAAAGGGTGTGCACATTTCTATCAGCACCACAGAAGGATGTAAGAAGCTTTGTGTAATAGAAAATGCCTTTGAATATGGCCTTGATTCAGTTTCACTCCAAAAATGAAATAAAGACTGACATGTGTTGCATTTTACATCAGGCTCAGTTATTTTTTTCCAATATATATTCTATGCTATGAATTATTTTATTTATCATTTTGAGACATAGTCCTGAGCGCAGGTATGATGATTACTTTAAAAGGTCTAATTGTCATGAGACAAGTGGTCTCTGTTTTGCTCGAAGACATTTTGGCAAAATTTCAGAGACCATATCATTTGGTTTAAACATATTCTATTCATTCTCTAGAAAACAACCTTCAATGTACAATATATAACAAAGCATGTGAATGAATATGATCTGAAAGTAAAGGTAAGTACGAGGCAATGAGGGGTTTTGAAATGAACAAAATACATAATTGGGCAAACGAGAGAGAGAGAGAGAGAGAGAGAGAGAGAGAGAGAGAGAGAGAGAGTTTGACTGGCATCCTGTCACAGGCAAAAAAATTATTTAAACTGCCACAATTAGTTTAGAAATGTTGAGGGTTTTATTTTCCTGGAAGGTAGCGTTTTCTATTCCGTATAGAAGTTAATAAATGGAGTAGTTTTCTAAATTTATTGAAATGTTATTTCTACTGGCAGCATACAGTGGACAATTAAGAAGTGATGCTGGGCATTTTCAAAGCCATCACATTGGCATGAAGGGCTGATGACAATATTTTACGATATGAATCTGCATTTACAGCGCTGCATTGCATTGAGTCTGGCGTGAAGGTTTTTATCTAGTCGTCTACCAACATTGTAGTATTTAGGAGGCGTTGGAAAATTATTGTTTAGGTGAAATATAAGGGCCGAGACTGAGAAAGATTCTTTGATTTCACTTGTGAAATTATTCCATTTTCTTATAGTGGAGTTAAAAATGATACATGGAAGAGGTCATAAGTTTGATCTGAAGTTTTGAATATGGTCAGCGTTTCTTAGTGGGTACTCGTTAGTTTCATTAATCTGAGGAGGAACAAGGCCGTATTATTTAAGGCCCTATAACATAGCAACTAGTCAACATAGAATATATAATAACCCATCACTCTGGATTAATTATATATTCTAGTCTATTATAACGTATCAAATGAATAGCACATTTTCTTTAAAAGAGATTCATAGCATTAGATAGGAGCTATTACTTTGAAATTTATATTATAGTCCAGAATAACATGAAAATGAACGACACAGATTGATTTTGATACCTTGGTTTTTCCTAGGATGTTCTTTTCTAAAAAAAGTATAGTTGAGTGTAAAGATTAATTTTGATGATACGCGTTATCTTCTTTTTTCCTTATAAAAACACCTTTCAACCATATTTGTGGGGTTACTACTTTCGTTACTCTGTAACATCAACTGATTTAAGTCAAGATAAGGTATAAAGAATGTGGAAATACATGCAAAATGTGGATTGGAAGAATTTTATTTTTTTACCTCTGATGAATCAAAAATTGGCATCTGATTGTGGCTGAGCCGAATGAAATGTACACAGTCGGTCACTATCGACTCACAAGTGAAACGTCATATGGCACTGGTGGGCAGATACTGGGCAGATACTGGTCAGCTTTTATATGTTTACAGGGTAGTTTTTTTTAGAAAAGTATTCAATGCAACACATTCCTTCTCAGTTTCAATTTGTGCAGGCAGTCATTTATCAGTTTTAATCATTATAGCGGCGTATTATCAAATATGTGTCTTTAAAGAGGGTGTTTGTTTCAAAATACGGTATGTATAATCTTAATGATAAGTATAGTCTTTACATATTGTCTAGCTTTGGATGGAACTAATAGATGGTCTCTATTTCTGTATTAATGACCATCAGTCACAGTAAATAGCTGCTCTCTACCACTAGGTCAGTCCATGAGAAATAGTACTTATGATATATACCTAATGACATACTTTAATCCTTTGTATAATGTCTACTTTGGCAAACATTGAATACCTAGATGAAATGCTGCATAATGCAGCATTTCATAAGGGTCTACACTGTTTGTTAAGGCAAAGCGTGATCTTCAGAGAAGGAAATTTTAATATCTGACCTCTCAATTTATACAATCGACCATCCCAAGTATATTCTGTCAAACAAGAAGGAATAATCCATTAGTGCATAAAGGGTTTAACATGCATGTAGAGCGGCCCTGTGGACTCTCTCCGAATCTTCACATCTTCAATATTTGGCTTGTGTGAGCCTTGGAGGTTCTGGTAAGACTACAGAGAAGCACAGGCTGTCCCAGATCTTCATTGGTTTATATGCAAGAACTACCAAAATCTAATACAGCTAAACTTTTCTAATAGCTTATTAGACGGAAATTTAGTTTGAGTGTTTGTTTGTGCTCAAGCTTTTCCAACCATTGCATTGAACAGAAATGTGATCATACGGACAGGGCGAAGCTTTGTATTTTATATAGGTACATATATACTGACGGACTTTAATTATGCAACATTAACTTCACTTTATATCTTTCAAATGACAGTTAAATGTAAACTGCCTTTGCTTCGATTATGTCATCATGAGTTGGCTTCATCAGCAAAGCTTAAGTTTGAACTGTTCACCTTATTCTGATGACGTTACTGCTTCGTATAAATTTAGGTCACTGAAACATTAGTTAAGTAGAAGAGATTGGAAACCATCGAATGAAAGGGTACAAACAGATGAACGTCAAATGAGCAAACGACCTGTATCGCAGACCTGCAAACAATATGAGAGTGATTACTCGATGACTAAAGAGTTCCATGACACAAATTTGATACTTCTCGTGCTTCTTTTTTGTTTGATTTACCATTTATCACTTTATTCTCGCGTTTCTTGATTTAAAGAAGGTATTCATTCACTGATAACATTTTGTCACATGTTATAACTCACCCCTTTCTCAAAACGGTGTACGTTTTCAGATCATTGGATTAATTTCAATTGGACATTTTTTTATTTAACATACAGCATAAACCGTTTGTTTTCTTTTTTGAGACATAAATAAAATCTGTTATCCAAATGTTGCATTTCATATTCCGTCAGTATATACACAACAACACAAATACTGTCAAAACTAGTAAGTGAGTATGATCAGGAAATATCACAATCACAAACCGCAGACAACCCCATGGCACCGCGTGGAAGAGCCACTCAACCATCACGAGACACCAGGAAGACAAATTAAGCATAGCAACCAGCTCTCTCTTCCCCATCAAGATGATTGCAATACTAGAATGGACATAAGGTAATGTACAGCAAAACATAGAACAATTACAGACTCCCTAAACAAAAAGTCAACAACAACAGAACCACCACCTTAGACGGACAACAGCCTAAGCTACCGGGGGGGGGGGGCTTAAATGCATTTTACTGGTACCAAATCTTTGCCCTAGATTCTGCTGTTGTTGAAGTACAAGAAATTTTCAGCTCGCATGGAGGCCTAATGCAATGTATCATAATGGAGAAACACTCTAATCAAATTAACACATCATGATGAAACAAAGAAAAGGGCTCATGACTCACAGATAGTCAGAGCTAAAAAAACCGCAAGTTGAGCCACGGTTAGAACCTGTTTGAACAATTTTTATTTTAGGTTAAAGAGAAAGTGAAACTCCCAAAGTCGTGCCAAGTCAACGGTCTGGCAAACCGAATCCAACCTTTGTTGAGTGACTTGCTCATACAAGAGGGGCGTCAATGGTAGATCTAGGCTTTCTGGAAGGGGGGTCCATATGCATTAAGGTGTGAGGGGTTCGCTTTGCTGATTTCATCTTGTTTTTCTTAAATATACCATGAAAATGAAATAATTTGGTCTCACACCAAGTATTTCATTTTTATGATTACATTTAAAAACAGGGGGTGGGGATAAGGGATCGCTTAAACCCCCTGAATCCCTCTGCATCCGACACTGGGCGTGCATAGGCACATTAAGTTTTGGCTCCAGCGAGTGGCACCGAGAAAGAGTCAAAAGTCATCGATGTGCGATTCTAGTTATATTTACGTTCGCCTTGCTTACTTGGCGTGGTTGTACATTTTGGTTGTGTGTCGTTTGAATCTGGCGGCAAAAACAGGTTTTCTCGACGGGCTATGGTATTGAAACGTTAAACATCAACACGTAATTGATCTTTTAATGTTTACTTAGTAATCTATTTGATTTTCGCCTTGTCTTTTCTATGGTGAGATACAAACAAGGAATTAAATAGATATCCAATAATTTCTAAATTGAGAGCTCCGGATATAGCCTCCAGGAAACAGCTTGATCATGTCTAGAAATCATACAATAATCTTTCGACAATTATTGTCAATCCATTATATTTGTGGCTTTCTTGGTGTTTGCTTCTGCCCTAATGTATTGGGAAACGAATGCAATAAGAAACGTGACAAACCCAAACATACACAAGGCAACAACGTTAACACTTCAACTTTTCAAAACAGTTTATTTAAATTAGTATAAGCCAATCGTCGCAAGCTTATTCAAATAGCTTAATATAGTTGAAACCATTGTCACCAATTTTTAACATAAGCAAGCAATGATCTCGGCGAATGTATGTCCATATGAGGAATCGTGAAATGGATCTTATTATATTGTGCAAATCAAAATGACATAGCTCACAAAGCAGAAAAGTAACAAAAACAATTTGAGATTTAGATCTGAAGCATATACGCATCTCCAGACCATTACTAAACACAAGCAAAACAGCCAGAAACAGCCACCAGTTTTACTGTCTCATAATAATTTGGCAAAATCACATCACCTTTCTAGTGGTGCAAAAGACTCAAAACCACTTTAATACCTAAATACAGACTAGTAATAAAATAATAAATTAGTAAAACATATGCATTTTGACCCCAAAATAAAACTTCTGGCATAGTGAACAAAGGTCAAAATGAAAATGGAAAATAGTAAGTGAATATGATCAGGAAATACCACAATCACAAACTGCAGACAACCCCGTGGCACCGCGGGAAGAGCCGCTTTACCATCACGAGACACCAGGAAGACAAATTAAGCAAAGCAATCAGCTCTCTCTTCCCCATCAAGATCATTGCAATACTAGAATGGACATTAAGTAACGTACAACAATACATAGAACAATAACAGACTCCCACAATGGGAGTAACAATAAACAAAAAGTCAACAACAACAGAACCACCGCCTTAGAACGGACAGCAGCCTAAGCCACCGGGGGGCTTAAATGCATTTTACTGGTACCAAATCTTCGCCCTAGATTCTGCTGTTGTTGAAGTACATGAAATGTTCAGCTCGCATGGAGGCCATCTAACTAAAGCAGTGTATCATCATGGAAAACACTCTAATCAAATTAACACTCCATGATGAAACAAAGAAAAGAGCTCATGACTCATAGATAGTCAGAGCTAAAGAAAACCTCAAGTTGAGCCACGGTGGGTCCAGCTACAGATAAGCATCAGGCACCAACCCACCAACCACCCCTGCAGTTTTTTTTTTCAAAAAAATAAATATCAGAATTTGTTCAAGAAATAAGTTTGTTTGATTGTAATTATTGCAGATAATGATTGGTATGACTTAATTCAAAACTTTGGTTTCCCCTGTGTTTTTTTTCTTCCTTTTCAGATTGTGGGAGGAAACCTTGCTGGATTTTATCAAAAAAATAAATATTAAAATTTGGTCAAGAAATACGTTTGTTTGATTGTAATTATAGCAGAAAATGATTGGTATGGCTTAATTCCAAACTTTGATTCCCCGGAGGATTTTTCTCTCATTTCAGATTGTAGGGGAAAACCCTGTAGGTTTTTTTTCAAAATAATAGATATCTAAATTTGTTTTTCTAAATTTCAAATTGGACTTAAATCCCTCTTGTGCAAAGGACTTTCGAAAACTGTAATTTATGGTGACTTGGTGTATAAATTGAAGAAGATTGTTGGCTCTAATAATTTTTCTGTGCTGTTCATCAAAATAATTTCCCATTATAAAAAGAACGGCTATAACATTAATGTATTGCAACAGACTGCATACTTGGTGTTCAACCCAATCACAGCTGGCAACTTTGCCTTCCTCATTAATTGCACGCTGGTGAGGTTGACTTCAGACTCTATGATGGTTCCGACTTAAAGACTTATCTATTGCTGAGATGGTAGGGGCCTGATGATTTTGCTGCTTGTTTAGGACATTGGGTTTACCTGTTGGATTTCTTTTGCTCTGGTATTCAGTTTTATTTACTGTTGAGTCCTTATCTTTGCTTTATCTCCTTTTTATATCTTGATCGATATGTTCTGGGAGATGATGCTTTGATGAGCTAGGGGTCTTTCATGCAAACCAAATATCTATGTGTCTTGATCCACATCTGAATTAAGGGTTAGGTTGGCGCCATGAAACTGGTTTCAGCCCTCCAGTTAGATATTTTACTGACTGTTCCAAGGCGGTGTTTCTTTTGTGGATCTTTTATGTTTTTTCTGTCTTGTGTTTGTTATGCCTTTGTGTGCGTCTGTTTTTTGTGTTTTGTGGTCAACTGCTGGGAAAGGGCTGACCTCTTGGCTCACGTTTATGGTGTATAACTGTGAGTTTGTTACTTTCATTTTGGTATCCTGGGTCAGGTGTGGTACTTGATTGTATCGATTCCTGATCTTTGCACTCTTACTTACTTTGTTCAAGAAATAAGTTTGTTTGATTGTAAGTATTGCAGAAAACGATTGATAGGCTTAGTTCCAAACTTTGACTTCCCCCGTGTTTTTTCCCCTCCCATTTCTGATTGAGGGGGAAAACCCGCAGGGTTTTTTTGAAAAAATATAAAAAGTTATATTATTAATTGTATTGTTTTACAAAACAATTTATAAACTGAATTGAAGTTTTTCTCATCATTGCAAGCCTTTTAAGCAAAAAATAAAACTGTAGAAGATCAGTCTTGACTAAATATTGGCCTGATCTGGGTCCAATTTATTTGCAAATGTTGAAAATTATCGTCAAACTACAAAAGTAATCTATAGTAGGATAAAGAGCTTAAAGGTTTCAATATACATGTAGTCTGGTACTTTGCCGCCAGGACTGTCCTTTATTGGAATCTGGGTAATGCAGGGTACCAGACTAATGTACTAATGACTGCTCTACAGTTCAACAAATCTAGTGTTGTTAATATTGATATCATACCAGTCTACTCATGTACATGCTCAGTGTACACGATTGGTGCAAAATTATTGGACCAAAGCCGACTTAATATATATTGACATCTTTCTTGAAAGTTTTTTTTATTTTATAAAAAGCAACTCATGCACATAATTTGACCTTGATTTAAGCACTTGTAAGGTTAAAAAAATGGCATGATACTGTAGGAGGAGTTTCGTACATAAGGCATACGTAACCCATTTATCTAGACATTGATAGCATTGCATACCGGAACAATGTCAAAGTTCACAGCGTGGGAAGAAGTACAAATTTAATAAAAGGATTATATAAAACACATATGCAAAGGCAGGGGACAAAACAAGTATATATGATCATTAAAGGTCTCACATACTAATCATCCAACCAACGACATTATGTTTAAGAGGCACAAAAAAGGCCACAGACATAGGCTAGTGTATAATACATGTATGCTATCTCGGAATGGGCTAAACGCATAGGACCAAAACATGAGAAGCGGAACAGAAATGTACGAAAAAAACAAACTAGATGTAGCAATAACAGTCATCATCTTCGAATGTATTAAGACGGAAACTTCAGTCTAATTTGTTAGTCCTAACTAGTTGAATACAGAATGGTTTGGCTTTGCTTTATCTGAACATTTCGCCGATATTGTGTTTTCAATTTAATTCCCGTTAAGAAAGTTAAACGCTAAACTCGCACCTATTGCAACTGCACATCAGGAGGTTTGATCCTATCAAGCCATGCGCGGATCCAGGACTTTTCATCAAGGGGAGATCCAGGCCCAACTGACAGAAAAAAGTTCTGACTTTATTTATTTTAGTCCTCAACTTAATTTACAGAGGTTGGCGTGGCTAGATTATGTAAGATAATTTAAAACATAGACTTAAACTGTTTTGTTTAAAGGATCACTATAAGTTTCCAAGGTTTTTCAGCGGGTGGGGGTCCAAAATATTCCAGGGGGAGGGGGTTCTATGAAAACCTATAGAACTTGTGAATTTGCCAGGGGGGGGGGGGTCTGGACCCCTGTCCCCTCTCTGGATCAACACATGCATACATATCGTCAAGGCTGCAGCAATAATGGTCAATGACTTAGAAAAAGCTGTAAAATTGGTCTCCTATCGGTATTACACGCTATAAATCTAGAATGTCAGCAAAATTAATATATTATTATATTGTGTCTCATATTGTAACTCAATAAGCTAAACTGTTGCTGAAACGAATATCAAAATAAATAAATTTGTATAAATGTTCTGTGTATTGATAAAGTGGTTTGTCTCTTTCTTTTTTACATTCATTGGTGTAATGAATATTTTCATTTAATAAACTAAAGCAATATCCGTATTTGCTCTTTCCTAATGCGTCTAGCACTTTGTTACATCATAGGTTTCAGTTCACTCGAATTTGGCAAAGTCAGTAGTATGTAAGTGCAACGAATACAAAAAAGTTATTGGTCAAATCCAAATTTGATCCATTAGGATTTACTATTGCTCTACTGGATAACAGAAACTGTTTAGCTCACATGAGTACAAAGTGCTCAAAGTGAGCTATTGGGATCAGTCAATGTAATTCCTCCGTCATCATGCGACGTCGTCCGCCGTCGTCCATCGTGCATCGTGCATCGTCAACAATTTCCTTTAAATGACAACTCCTTCTATACTACTAGGTTAATTTTAACCAAACTTAACAGGACTGCTCCTAAGGTGACCCTATACAAACAAAAATAAATTAGTAACAGAACTTGATATTGAAAATTCTATTCCTGACTCTTGAGATTGTAAAGACTCTAAGTATTGCTATCAACAGGCTGTTCATATAGTCACAGGGGATTTAAACATCATAACTGATTCAAGAATTCCGTCTATTATATATAAGGGACCTAAATATAGGTTTCCTTTGCCAATAAACTTCAAATTATGCCGTGAGGATATTGCAGGCGCCTTACAAGAATTTTGTAATCGCTGGTGTAAACGAGAGCATGTTGAGTCTAACGCCTTACATAGTTGGAAACTAAATACTTTTAAGATTATTGATCGTTGAATTTTACTTTATTGCAACAATTTAGATCTTCTACCATCTAAACCTAAATTCACTTTTAGATATTTGAAGAAAGGAATCCAGGAATTCCATAGGCAACCACAGATAAGGCTGCTAACAATGTTGTGGTTGTTTGAAAAAAGGTACTACATGTGTATTAACACCCTAAAGCAAGAAATTAGCACTGCAAATACACATGAGCATAACAGGCTTGATGAGACGTCTCTCGTTGGTAAGCATCGGTGCCATATGGCAGCTAAATTTGGGGTGTTTGTTGATAGCAAGATTCCTACGTTATACTGGCTACCTAAACTTCATAAACGGCCCTATATGTCGTGTTTTATTGCTAGTTCTAGTTCATGTACAACTACTGAGTTGTTTATTCATTTGACTTCTTGCCTCACTTCGATTGAAACCATGTCATTAAATATTGCACAACAGTTTATGAAAGGAATGGTAAAAGTATATTTTGGTCTATTAAAAATTTAGGTGAAATTCTCAATAAATTAAAGTCTAGAGGTTTTCTAAATGACATAGCTCACAAAGCAGAAAAAGTAACAAAAACAATTTGAGATTTAGATCTGAAGCATATACGCATCTCCAGACCATTACTAAACACAAGCAAAACAGCCAGAAACAGCCACCAGTTTTACTGTCTCATAATAATTTGGCAAAATCACATCACCTTTCTAGTGGTGCAAAAGACTCAAAACCACTTTAATACCTAAATACAGACTAGTAATAAAATAATAAATTAGTGAAACATATGCATTTTGACCCCAAAATAAAACTTCTGGCATAGTGAACAAAGGTCAAAATGAAAATGGAAAATAGTAAGTGAATATGATCAGGAAATACCACAATCACAAACTGCAGACAACCCCGTGGCACCGCGGGAAGAGCCGCTTTACCATTACGGGACACCAGGAAGACAAATTAAGCAAAGCAATCAGCTCTCTCTTCCCCATCAAGATCATTGCAATACTAGAATGGACATAAAGTAACGTACAACAATACATAGAACAATAACAGACTCCCACAATGGGAGTAACAATAAACAAAAAGTCAACAACAACAGAACCACCGCCTTAGAACGGACAGCAGCCTAAGCCACCGGGGGGCTTAAATGCATTTTACTGGTACCAAATCTTCGCCCTAGATTCTGCTGTTGTTGAAGTACATGAAATGTTCAGCTCGCATGGAGGCCATCTAACTAAAGCAGTGTATCATCATGGAAAACACTCTAATCAAATTAACACTCCATGATGAAACAAAGAAAAGAGCTCATGACTCATAGATAGTCAGAGCTAAAGAAAACCTCAAGTTGAGCCACGGTGGGTCCAGCTACAGATAAGCATCAGGCACCAACCCACCAACCACCCCTGCAGGTTTTTTTTTTCAAAAAAATAAATATCAGAATTTGTTCAAGAAATAAGTTTGTTTGATTGTAATTATTGCAGATAATGATTGGTATGACTTAATTCAAAACTTTGGTTTCCCCTGTTTTTTTTTTCTTCCTTTTCAGATTGTGGGAGGAAACCTTGCTGGATTTTATCAAAAAAATAAATATTAAAATTTGGTCAAGAAATACGTTTGTTTGATTGTAATTATAGCAGAAAATGATTGGTATGGCTTAATTCCAAACTTTGATTCCCCGGAGGATTTTTCTCTCATTTCAGATTGTAGGGGAAAACCCTGTAGGTTTTTTTCAAAATAATAAATATCTAAATTTGTTTTTCTAAATTTCAAATTGGACTTAAATCCCTCTTGTGCAAAGGACTTTCGAAAACTGTAATTTATGGTGACTTGGTGTATAAATTGAAGAAGATTGTTGGCTCTAATAATTTTTCTGTGCTGTTCATCAAAATAATTTCCCATTATAAAAAGAACGGCTATAACATTAATGTATTGCAACAGACTGCATACTTGGTGTTCAACCCAATCACAGCTGGCAACTTTGCCTTCCTCATTAATTGCACGCTGGTGAGGTTGACTTCAGACTCTATGATGGTTCCGACTTAAAGACTTATCTATTGCTGAGATGGTAGGGGCCTGATGATTTTGCTGCTTGTTTAGGACATTGGGTTTACCTGTTGGATTTCTTTTGCTCTGGTATTCAGTTTTATTTACTGTTGAGTCCTTATCTTTGCTTTATCTCCTTTTTATATCTTGATCGATATGTTCTGGGAGATGATGCTTTGATGAGCTAGGGGTCTTTCATGCAAACCAAATATCTATGTGTCTTGATCCACATCTGAATTAAGGGTTAGGTTGGCGCCATGAAACTGGTTTCAGCCCTCCAGTTAGATATTTTACTGACTGTTCCAAGGCGGTGTTTCTTTTGTGGATCTTTTATGTTTTTTCTGTCTTGTGTTTGTTATGCCTTTGTGTGCGTCTGTTTTTTGTGTTTTGTGGTCAACTGCTGGGAAAGGGCTGACCTCTTGGCTCACGTTTATGGTGTATAACTGTGAGTTTGTTACTTTCATTTTGGTATCCTGGGTCAGGTGTGGTACTTGATTGTATCGATTCCTGATCTTTGCACTCTTACTTACTTTGTTCAAGAAATAAGTTTGTTTGATTGTAAGTATTGCAGAAAACGATTGATAGGCTTAGTTCCAAACTTTGACTTCCCCCGTGTTTTTTCCCCTCCCATTTCTGATTGAGGGGGAAAACCCGCAGGGTTTTTTTGAAAAAATATAAAAAGTTATATTATTAATTGTATTGTTTTACAAAACAATTTATAAACTGAATTGAAGTTTTTCTCATCATTGCAAGCCTTTTAAGCAAAAAATAAAACTGTAGAAGATCAGTCTTGACTAAATATTGGCCTGATCTGGGTCCAATTTATTTGCAAATGTTGAAAATTATCGTCAAACTACAAAAGTAATCTATAGTAGGATAAAGAGCTTAAAGGTTTCAATATACATGTAGTCTGGTACTTTGCCGCCAGGACTGTCCTTTATTGGAATCTGGGTAATGCAGGGTACCAGACTAATGTACTAATGACTGCTCTACAGTTCAACAAATCTAGTGTTGTTAATATTGATATCATACCAGTCTACTCATGTACATGCTCAGTGTACACGATTGGTGCAAAATTATTGGACCAAAGCCGACTGAATATATATTGACATCTTTCTTGAAAGTTTTTTTTATTTTATAAAAAGCAACTCATGCACATAATTTGACCTTGATTTAAGCACTTGTAAGGTTAAAAAAATGGCATGATACTGTAGGAGGAGTTTCGTACATAAGGCATACGTAACCCATTTATCTAGACATTGATAGCATTGCATACCGGAACAATGTCAAAGTTCACAGCGTGGGAAGAAGTACAAATTTATTAAAGGATTATATAAAACACATATGCAAAGGCAGGGGACAAAACAAGTATATATGATCATTAAAGGTCTCACATACTAATCATCCAACCAACGACATTATGTTTAAGAGGCACAAAAAAGGCAACAGACATAGGCTAGTGTATAATACATGTATGCTATCTCGGAATGGGCTAAACGCATAGGACCAAAACATGAGAAGCGGAACAGAAATGTACGAAAAAAACAAACTAGATGTAGCAATAACAGTCATCATCTTCGAATGTATTAAGACGGAAACTTCAGTCTAATTTGTTAGTCCTAACTAGTTGAATACAGAATGGTTTGGCTTTGCTTTATCTGAACATTTCGCCGATATTGTGTTTTCAATTTAATTCCCGTTAAGAAAGTTAAACGCTAAACTCGCACCTATTGCAACTGCACATCAGGAGGTTTGATCCTATCAAGCCATGCGCGGATCCAGGACTTTTCATCAAGGGGAGATCCAGGCCCAACTGACAGAAAAAAGTTCTGACTTTATTTATTTTAGTCCTCAACTTAATTTACAGAGGTTGGCGTGGCTAGATTATGTAAGATAATTTAAAACATAGACTTAAACTGTTTTGTTTAAAGGATCACTATAAGTTTCCAAGGTTTTTCAGCGGGTGGGGGTCCAAAATATTCCAGGGGGAGGGGGTTCTATGAAAACCTATAGAACTTGTGAATTTGCCAGGGGGGGGGGTCTGGACCCCTGTCCCCTCTCTGGATCAACACATGCATACATATCGTCAAGGCTGCAGCAATAATGGTCAATGACTTAGAAAAAGCTGTAAAATTGGTCTCCTATCGGTATTACACGCTATAAATCTAGAATGTCAGCAAAATTAATATATTATTATATTGTGTCTCATATTGTAACTCAATAAGCTAAACTGTTGCTGAAACGAATATCAAAATAAATAAATTTGTATAAATGTTCTGTGTATTGATAAAGTGGTTTGTCTCTTTCTTTTTTACATTCATTGGTGCAATGAATATTTTCATTTAATAAACTAAAGCAATATCCGTATTTGCTCTATCCTAATGCGTCTAGCACTTTGTTACATCATAGGTTTCAGTTCACTCGAATTTGGCAAAGTCAGTAGTATGTAAGTGCAACGAATACAAAAAAGTTATTGGTCAAATCCAAATTTGATCCATTTGGATTTACTATTGCTCTACTGGATAACAGAAACTGTTTAGCTCACATGAGTACAAAGTGCTCAAAGTGAGCTATTGGGATCAGTCAATGTAATTCCTCCGTCATCATGCGACGTCGTCCGCCGTCGTCCATCGTGCATCGTGCATCGTCAACAATTTCCTTTAAATGACAACTCCTTCTATACTACTAGGTTAATTTTAACCAAACTTAACAGGACTGCTCCTAAGGTGACCCTATACAAACAAAAATAAATTAGTAACAGAACTTGATATTGAAAATTCTATTCCTGACTCTTGAGATTGTAAAGACTCTAAGTATTGCTATCAACAGGCTGTTCATATAGTCACAGGGGATTTAAACATCATAACTGATTCAAGAATTCCGTCTATTATATATAAGGGACCTAAATATAGGTTTCCTTTGCCAATAAACTTCAAATTATGCCGTGAGGATATTGCAGGCGCCTTACAAGAATTTTGTAATCGCTGGTGTAAACGAGAGCATGTTGAGTCTAACGCCTTACATAGTTGGAAACTAAATACTTTTAAGATTATTGATCGTTGAATTTTACTTTATTGCAACAATTTAGATCTTCTACCATCTAAACCTAAATTCACTTTTAGATATTTGAAGAAAGGAATCCAGGAATTCCATAGGCAACCACAGATAAGGCTGCTAACAATGTTGTGGTCGTTTGAAAAAAGGTACTACATGTGAATTAACACCCTAAAGCAAGAAATTAGCACTGCAAATACACATGAGCATAACAGGCTTGATGAGACGTCTCTCGTTGGTAAGCATCGGTGCCATATGGCAGCTAAATTTTGGGTGTTTGTTGATAGCAAGATTCCTACGTTATACTGGCTACCTAAACTTCATAAACGGCCCTATATGTCGTGTTTTATTGCTAGTTCTAGTTCATGTACAACTACTGAGTTGTTTATTCATTTGACTTCTTGCCTCACTTCGATTGAAACCATGTCATTAAATATTGCACAACAGTTTATGAAAGGAATGGTAAAAGTATATTTTGGTCTATTAAAAATTCAGGTGAAATTCTCAATAAATTAAAGTCTAGAGGTTTTCTAAATGACATAGCTCACAAAGCAGAAAAAGTAACAAAAACAATTTGAGATTTAGATCTGAAGCATATACGCATCTCCAGACCATTACTAAACGCAAGCAAAACAGCCAGAAACAGCCACCAGTTTTACTGTCTCATAATAATTTGGCAAAATCACATCACCTTTCTAGTGGTGCAAAAGACTCAAAACCACTTTAATACCTAAATACAGACTAGTAATAAAATAATAAATTAGTAAAACATATGCATTTTGACCCCAAAATAAAACTTCTGGCATAGTGAACAAAGGTCAAAATGAAAATGGAAAATAGTAAGTGAATATGATCAGGAAATACCACAATCACAAACTGCAGACAACCCCGTGGCACCGCGGGAAGAGCCGCTTTACCATTACGGGACACCAGGAAGACAAATTAAGCAAAGCAATCAGCTCTCTCTTCCCCATCAAGATCATTGCAATACTAGAATGGACATAAAGTAACGTACAACAATACATAGAACAATAACAGACTCCCACAATGGGAGTAACAATAAACAAAAAGTCAACAACAACAGAACCACCGCCTTAGAACGGACAGCAGCCTAAGCCACCGGGGGGCTTAAATGCATTTTACTGGTACCAAATCTTCGCCCTAGATTCTGCTGTTGTTGAAGTACATGAAATGTTCAGCTCGCATGGAGGCCATCTAACTAAAGCAGTGTATCATCATGGAAAACACTCTAATCAAATTAACACTCCATGATGAAACAAAGAAAAGAGCTCATGACTCATAGATAGTTAGAGCTAAAGAAAACCTCAAGTTGAGCCACGGTGGGTCCAGCTACAGATAAGCATCAGGCACCAACCCACCAACCACCCCTGCAGGTTTTTTTTCTCAAAAAAATAAATATCAGAATTTGTTCAAGAAATAAGTTTGTTTGATTGTAATTATTGCAGATAATGATTGGTATGACTTAATTCAAAACTTTGGTTTCCCCTGTGTTTTTTTTCTTCCTTTTCAGATTGTGGGAGGAAACCTTGCTGGATTTTATCAAAAAAATAAATATTAAAATTTGGTCAAGAAATACGTTTGTTTGATTGTAATTATAGCAGAAAATGATTGGTATGGCTTAATTCCAAACTTTGATTCCCCGGAGGATTTTTCTCTCATTTCAGATTGTAGGGGAAAACCCTGTAGGTTTTTTTCAAAATAATAAATATCTAAATTTGTTTTTCTAAATTTCAAATTGGACTTAAATCCCTCTTGTGCAAAGGACTTTCGAAAACTGTAATTTATGGTGACTTGGTGTATAAATTGAAGAAGATTGTTGGCTCTAATAATTTTTCTGTGCTGTTCATCAAAATAATTTCCCATTATAAAAAGAAAGGCTATAACATTAATGTATTGCAACAGACTGCATACTTGGTGTTCAACCCAATCACAGCTGGCAACTTTGCCTTCCTCATTAATTGCACGCTGGTGAGGTTGACTTCAGACTCTATGATGGTTCCGACTTAAAGACTTATCTTTTGCTGAGATGGTAGGGGCCTGATGATTTTGCTGCTTGTTTAGGACATTGGGTTTACCTGTTGGATTTCTTTTGCTCTGGTATTCAGTTTTATTTACTGTTGAGTCCTTATCTTTGCTTTATCTCCTTTTTATATCTTGATCGATATGTTCTGGGAGATGATGCTTTGATGAGCTAGGGGTCTTTCATGCAAACCAAATATCTATGTGTCTTGATCCACATCTGAATTAACGGTTAGGTTGGCGCCATGAAACTGGTTTCAGCCCTCCAGTTAAATATTTTACTGACTGTTCCAAGGCGGTGTTTCTTTTGTGGATCTTTTATGTTTTTTCTGTCTTGTGTTTGTTATGCCTTTGTGTGCGTCTGTTTTTTGTGTTTTGTGGTCAACTGCTGGGAAAGGGCTGACCTCTTGGCTCACGTTTATGGTGTATAACTGTGAGTTTGTTACTTTCATTTTGGTATCCTGGGTCAGGTGTGGTACTTGATTGTATCGATTCCTGATCTTTGCACTCTTACTTACTTTGTTCAAGAAATAAGTTTGTTTGATTTTAAGTATTGCAGAAAACGATTGATAGGCTTAGTTCCAAACTTTGACTTCCCCCGTGTTTTTTCCCCTCCCATTTCTGATTGAGGGGGAAAACCCGCAGGGTTTTTTTGAAAAAATATAAAAAGTTATATTATTAATTGTATTGTTTTACAAAACAATTTATAAACTGAATTGAAGTTTTTCTCATCATTTGAAGCCTTTTAAGCAAAAAATAAAACTGTAGAAGATCAGTCTTGACTAAATATTGGCCTGATCTGGGTCCAATTTATTTGCAAATGTTGAAAATTATCGTCAAACTACAAAAGTAATCTATAGTAGGATAAAGAGCTTAAAGGTTTCAATATACATGTAGTCTGGTACTTTGCCGCCAGGACTGTCCTTTATTGGAATCTGGGTAATGCAGGGTACCAGACTAATGTACTAATGACTGCTCTACAGTTCAACAAATCTAGTGTTGTTAATATTGATATCATACCAGTCTACTCATGTACATGCTCAGTGTACACGATTGGAGCAAAATTATTGGACCAAAGCCGACTGAATATATATTGACATCTTTCTTGAAAGTTTTTTTTATTTTATAAAAAGCAACTCATGCACATAATTTGACCTTGATTTAAGCACTTGTAAGGTTAAAAAAATGGCATGATACTGTAGGAGGAGTTTCGTACATAAGGCATACGTAACCCATTTATCTAGACATTGATAACATTGCATACCCGAACAATGTCAAAGTTCACAGCGTGGGAACAAGTACAAATTTATTAAAGGGTATATATCAAACGCATATGCAAAGGCAGGGGACAAACCAAGTATATATGATCATTAAAGGTCTCACATACTAATCATCCAACCAACGACATTATGTTTAAGAGGCACAAAAAAGGCCACAGACATAGGCTAGTGTATAATACATGTATGCTATCTCGGAATAGGCTAAACGCATAGGACCAAAACATGAGAAGCGGAACAGAAATGTACGAAAAAAACAAACTAGATGTAGCAATAACAGTCATCATCTTCGAATGTATTAAGACGGAAACTTCAGTCTAATTTGTTAGTCCTAACTAGTTGAATACAGAATGGTTTGGCTTTGCTTTATCTGAACATTTCGCCGATATTGTGTTTTCAATTTAATTCCCGTTAAGAAAGTTAAACGCTAAACTCGCACCTATTGCAATGGCACATCAGGAGGTTTGATCCTATCAAGCCATGCGCGGATCCAGGACTTTTCATCAAGGGGAGATCCAGGCCCAACTGACAGAAAAAAGTTCTGACTTTATTTATTTTAGTCCTCAACTTAATTTACAGAGGTTGGCGTGGCTAGATTATGTAAGATAATTTAAAACATAGACTTAAACTGTTTTGTTTAAAGGATTACTATAAGTTTCCAAGGTTTTTCAGCGGGTGGGGGTCCAAAATATTCCAGGGGGAGGAGGTTCTATGAAAACCTATAGAACTTGTGAATTTGCCAGGGGGGGGGGGGTCTGGACCCCTGTCCCTCTCTGGACCAACACATGCATACATATCGTCAAGGCTGCAGCAATAATGGTCAATGACTTAGAAAAAGCTGTAAAATTGGTCTCCTATCGGTATTACACGCTATAAATCTAGAATGTCAGCAAAATTAATATATTATTATATTGTGTCTCATATTGTAACTCAATAAGCTAAACTGTTGCTGAAACGAATATCAAAATAAATAAATTTGTATAAATGTTCTGTGTATTGATAAAGTGGTTTGTCTCTTTCTTTTTTACATTCATTGGTGCAATGAATATTTTCAGTTAATAAACTAAAGCAATATCCGTATTTGCTCTATCCTAATGCGTCTAGCACTTTGTTACATCATAGGTTTCAGTTCACTCGAATTTGGCAAAGTCAGTAGTATGTAAGTGCAACGAATACAAAAAAGTTATTGGTCAAATCCAAATTTGATCCATTAGGATTTACTATTGCTCTACTGGATAACAGAAACTGTTTAGCTCACATGAGTACAAAGTGCTCAAAGTGAGCTATTGGGATCAGTCAATGTAATTCCTCCGTCATCGTGCGACGTCGTCCGCCGTCGTCCATCGTCCATCGTGCATCGTCAACAATTTCCTTTAAATGACAACTCCTTCTATACTACTAGGTTAATTTTAACCAAACTTAACAGGACTGTTCCTAAGGTGACCCTATACAAACAAAAATAAATTAGTAACAGAACTTGATATTGAAAATTCTATTCCTGACTCTTGAGATTGTAAAGACTCTAAGTATTGCTATCAACAGGCTGTTCATATAGTCACAGGGGATTTAAACATCATAACTGATTCAAGAATTCCGTCTATTATATATAAGGGACCTAAATATAGGTTTCCTTTGCCAATAAACTTCAAATTATGCCGTGAGGATATTGCAGGCGCCTTACAAGAATTTTGTAATCGCTGGTGTAAACGAGAGCATGTTGAGTCTAACGCCTTACATAGTTGGAAACTAAATACTTTTAAGATTATTGATCGTTGAATTTTACTTTATTGCAACAATTTAGATCTTCTACCATCTAAACCTAAATTCACTTTTAGATATTTGAAGAAAGGAATCCAGGAATTCCATAGGCAACCACAGATAAGGCTGCTAACAATGTTGTGGTCGTTTGAAAAAAGGTACTACATGTGTATTAACACCCTAAAGCAAGAAATTAGCACTGCAAATACACATGAGCATAACAGGCTTGATGAGACGTCTCTCGTTGGTAAGCATCGGTGCCATATGGCAGCTAAATTTGGGGTGTTTGTTGATAGCAAGATTCCTACGTTATACTGGCTACCTAAACTTCATAAACGGCCCTATATGTCGTGTTTTATTGCTAGTTCTAGTTCATGTACAACTACTGAGTTGTTTATTCATTTGACTTCTTGCCTCACTTCGATTGAAACCATGTCATTAAATATTGCACAACAGTTTATGAAAGGAATGGTAAAAGTATATTTTGGTCTATTAAAAATTCAGGTGAAATTCTCAATAAATTAAAGTCTAGAGGATTTCTAGCATCTAGTTTGTCTACATATACTACATTCGCTCATAATCTAATCAAAGAAAAACTAACAGAATTAATTGAACAAACATTTAACAGATAGGTCTCACTTTATTTGGCTTGCAATGATAAAAATGCATTTTTACTTCTGAACAACCTAAACGATATAAGTTGTGGTCATGTCAGAAAATGTGTGATGCTCTCAATTATCTTTTGGACAATATATTTATAAGATTTGGCTCAAAATTATATAGACAAATTGTAGGTATTCCAATGGGTACTAATTGTGCTCCTCTTGTTGCAAATTTGTTTTTGTTTTGCTATGAGAGAGAATTTATGTTGTCTCTGTCGAACAATTATCAAACTGATATTATTGAGCTTTTAACTCCACCTCCAGATATTTATATGACTTACTTAATATTGATAATCCTTATTTTGAAAAAAATGGTAGGTCAGATATATCCTACTGAACTTCAGTTAAATAAGGCGAATTCTTCTGATACTTAAGCTCCGTATTTGGACTTGAACTTATCCATAACAAATGGCATAGTTTCTTCTAAAATTTATGATAGACGGGATGATTTTAATTTTGAAATAGTAAATTTTCCATTTCTTAATGGAGTTGTTCCTATGGTGTATATATTTCTCAGCTTATTCGTTTTGCAACAGTGTGTTGTAATGTTAATGACTTCAACAACAGGAACTTGTGCCTGATGCTTATCTGTAGCTGGCCCACCATGGCTCAACTTGAGGTTTTCTTTAGCTCTTACTATCTGTGAGTCGTGAGCCCTTTTTGTTTCATCATAGTGTGTTAATTTGATAAGAGTGTTTCTCCATGATGATACATTGCAATAGTTAGAAGGCTTCCATGCGAGCTGAACATTTCTTATGCTTCACAACAGCAGAATAAAGGGTGGAGATTGGGTACCAGTAAAATGCATTTGCCCCCCCCCCCCCTTGTGTGCTTAGGATGCTGTCCGCTCTAAGGCGGTGGTTCTGTTGTTGTTGACTTGTTGTTTATTATAACTCCCATTGTGGGAGTCTGTAATTGTTCTATGTATTGTTGTACGTTACTTTATGTCCATTCTAGTTTTGCAATCATCTTGATAGGGAAGAGAGAGCTGTTTGCTTTGCTTACTTTGTCTTCCTAGTGTCTCGTGATGGTTGTGTTGCTGGTTCTTCCTCGCGGTGCCATGAGCTTGTCAGCAGTTTGTGATTGTGGTATTTTCTGATCATACGCATTTACTATTTTTAACAGGAATAATCCTGAGGTGACCCTATACTAAACAGCTAAAAGACATTTGATCCCTCAAAAACATGTCCGCTAGGGGAGGTGGCTTATCGCAATAACAAAAAGTTTAAGAATCTTCTCCTCTGAAACTGGTGGTCAGAATTCAAACTAATTTGGTAGAAATGATCATTGGATAACCTTCTACAAAAATAGCGAAAACGAATTTGATCCGCAAAAAAATACGGCTGCCTGGGAGTGTGGCCAGTTTTCCTTAAGTGCCTATGTAAGAAATTTTAAAGATATTCGTCTCGAAAACCTGTGGCCAGAGTTAAAGAATATTTGGTAGAAATGGTCACTAGGTAAACCTCTACAAAAATAGATAAAATGACATTGATCCTCCAAAAATATGGCCGCCAGGGAGTGTGGCCAGTTTCCCTTATGTACTTTTTTAAGAAATTGTAAAGATATTATTCTCTAAAACATGCGCCCAAAATTAAAGAATATTTTGCAGAAAAAAGGATCACTAGGTAACACTCTGCAAAAATGGGTAAAATGACATTGATCCGTCAAAAAACATTGCCGCCAGGTGGCGTGGCCAGTTTCCTTTATGTACATCTTCTCTGAAACCAGAGGTCAGAATTGAACTTCAATGATTTTGGCAGATTTGGTCACTAGGGAATAGCTAAAAGAAATTTGATACGTCAAAACATGGCTGCCAGGGGGCGTGGCTTATCACAATAACAAAAACTGAAAAAAATCTTCTCTGAAACCGATGTTCAGAATTCAAAATAATTTGGTAGAAATCATCACTGGATGTCTTTCTACAAAAAAAGCTAAAACAAATTTGATCCATCAAAAACATGGCCACCAGGTGGAGTCGCCAGCTTGTGTAAGAAGCTTTAAACATCTTCTCCTGAAATAAGCAGTCAGAATTGAAAGAATGGCAGAAATGGTCACTATGTGACCCTCTATAAAAATACCTAAAACGAATTTGTTCCATCAAACACATGGCCTCCAGGTGGCGTGGTCAGCCTGTGTAAGAAGTTTTAAACATCTTCTCATGAAACAAGCAGTCAGAATTGAAAACAATTTGGCAGAAATGGTCACAAGGTGACCCTCTATAAAAAAGCTACACCGAATTCGGTCCATCAAAAACATGACCTCCAGGTGGCGTGGCCAGCCTGTGTAAGAAGTTTTAAACATCTTCTCTCCTGAAACAAGCAGTCAGAATTGAAAACAATTTGGCAGAAATGGTCACTAGGTGAAAAAATAATAGCTAAGCTAAATAAAATAGCCAGCAGGGGTCGTGGCTTATTGTGACTTGGTAAAACTTTCAAAATCTTCTCCCTTGAAACCACTAATCAGAATTCAGTACCAGTAGAATGCATTTAAGCCCCCCGGTGGCTTAGGCTGCTGACCGTTCTAAGGCGGTGGTTCTGTTGTTGTTGACTTTTTGTTTATTGTTACTCCCATTGTGGGAGTCTGTAATTGTTCTATGTTTTGTTGTACGTTACTTTATGTTCATTCTAGTATTGCAATCATCTTGATGGGGAAGAGAGAGCTGATTGCTTTGCTTAATTTGTCTTCGTGGTGTCTTGTGATGGTTGAGCGGCTCTTCCTCGCGGTGCCACGGGGTTGTCTGCAGTTTGTGATTGTGGTATTTCCTGATCATACTCACTTTCTATTTTCAAATAGTTTGGTGGAAATGGGCCAATAGGTGACCTTCTAAAATAAAAGCTGAAACAAATTTGATCCGCTGATAAACCTGGAGTCTGGCCACAATGGGACGTGGCCAGATTCCCTTACATTTATATATATTCTATATAAGAAACTTTAAAAGTCTTCTTCTCTGAAACCAGTGGTCAAAATTGTAAACAATATGGCAGGAATAGTCACTACGTAACCTTCTACAAAAAAAGCTTAAACGACGCATCAAAGAACATAGCCGCCAGTGGGCATGGTTTATTGTGACTCAGGAAAAACTAAAATATGTTCTCCTCTGAAATCACTCATCAGAATTCAAATAATCTTTTTGCATACAGTTGTGGTTCTACATTACGCACGTCATATACAAATGACATGCTTATTCAAAAGAGGGTGGGGATTGAGGGGAGGCAGTCAAATGATAAAAAAACACACTTATTGAACTATAAACGGAACAGGTATTTATGTATGAGACATTTACATGTAATAGTCAAAAGTTATGGTCAGGATACATATACTAGGCCAAAAAAGAAACGCCGCATAAAACATACATTGCATATGGGGGAAGTTTCACCAATCTCTCGCAAACGATTTGTCACAGTATGAGCGCTGATTCTTGGATTATTAGTTCCTGGGGTTGCCCTAGCTAGCATTGTCACCGTACGAAATTGATTTACCAGCTTAAATCTATGTTTTTATCGATCTTGACGTCGCGTCATTAGGTGATGACGTCATGAATGCACACTGTCTGGCATTGTTCCATTTTGTCAGAAACGTTTTCTAAGACGCTCAATCATCCTTGCATGGCATCGAAATTGTGGGGCTATCACCGATGGCGTCACGTTAGCTTGTAACATTTTATCACCTTTTCACGTTCAACATGTGTCCGTTTTGGCATCGTAAATAAGCAATGTGTAACTTTTAATTTTAAAATTTTAAAATGATTTCAAACAAACTGGATATTAGACTAGAGATTGCAGTAGTTATTACATGTGCAAATCTAAATAAAATGAATATGCACGTGAAAAACTTGAAAATAAAAAGACAGCCAGTACACTGGTTTGGGTTGACTGAGCTCAATCAAACAATAGGAATAATGTGTGGCAGGAATAGTAGCGAAACATAGATAGCAGATGAAATTTTGTAACTCTCATTTAACGGGCAATATTTTTAATCTTAATATGCGGCGTTTCTTTTTTGGCCTAGTATATCTACCGAAAAATAGGACACACACACACACACACACACACACACACACACTAGACCCGAATTGAATGGAAGCGCAACACTTTCGTCTCAAGTTTAATGATGCAAACTTATTTCAATGTATTTAGTTGATGCCAGACAAAACCTAGGATTTCTAAAGAAAATAAAATTGATCACTACTATACCCCCACTAGATAAACCCTAGGTTCCTGGAATTTAAAGGCAACATTTTCAAAATATAATCATTTTGTTTGGTGCATTGAATGTCATGTTTAGATAAAGCACACAAAGTCAATTGTCATTTATACATATCCTAGCCACAATCTCTCAAAATTTGGACAGATTGAATACGAGACTGTGCATGATCCTTGCTCTGGCAAACAATCTTAACAAAAAGACAGGACAGGCTTGTCAAATTCTATCGCAAACAGCACAATCTGATGTCTTTGTGAATTGGCAAATTGACATTATACGAGTCATCAAAGCTTGCAATATGCAAAGGAACAGTTCTTTACCTTCTACGAGACAATACATATAAAGTATTGTCTGCCAAGATCGACTGCTGCATCTAGTTGCTAACATCACAAACTAATTTTAGATTTCAGGCAAACAGTATGGACACTGATCAGACTGTTCCTAGAGGAGCAGTCTGATCTCGGTCCACACTGCTTGCTACAGAGACCTTTTAAAAGGACCGACAGACGACATATAACAGACGAAATTTAACTAAAATCTTACTTCAGTGAATAGAGTGGGTTGTACATTGGTTGATCATTTTCAGTTAATTAAAACAAGCGGGTCAAGAGGCCCGTGATCGCTCACCTGAGTTATGTTTAAAGTTTCTTATATATATATATATATAGGTATATAAGGGGGTCATTGTGTTGTATAAAATAAGTTAGAAGCCATTAACTGACAACTGCCTTGGAAAGATAGAAAGGCAGGAATGTTTCCTTATCACATAATGAAGTTTGCACATCATATAAAGACGTTTCCACATCATATAACGAAGTATGCATATCATATAGAGACGTTTTTACATCTTATAATGAAATTTGCACATCATATAAAGATGTATTCACATGATATAATGAAGTCTGACTATCGTAATGCGACGTGTCCACACCATAAACTGCAGTTTTTACATAATATAAAGGCATTACCACATAATAAAATGATGCATGCAAACCATATGAAGACGTTTCCACGCCATATAATGAAGCTTGTTCATAATATAAAGACATTGCCACATCATATAATGATGTATACAATTCATATAAAGGCGTTTCCACATCACATAATGCAGTTTGCACATCACGCACGCAACAGACTGACACAACACCATACACATAGACACCAGGAGGCAGTAAAGAAGTTCCATAAAGGATGTCCCTAGAGAACATCCTGCTGATGTCATATATCACAAGGATCAAAACTATATATGGTTTAAAGGTAAGGATATGAATGGCATCTATGATAATATCCCTTACATGAAGGGGATGGGTGGGTCACCTCTCAATATAAATGTCTAATCATAGGAAGCAATAATACATATGGTATAGAGATCATGTTGATCTAAATGGTTTGCAAGATGTTCAATGATTGAAAGACCCCAGTGAAAAGGCCGATTTGGCCCCAAAGTCTTTTTTGAATAAACTTGTTAGAAAACTACTAGGGAGTGTTACTAGCAGGTTCTAGGACTTGAGTTTTTAGACGTTTCCCTATATAAGCCTATGTAAAATAAATATGGGGTAAAGTTGGGTATATTCGGAGAGACAACTTAATTCGGACAGCCACTTTGTTTGTTTCATAGTTCAATTATTTGAATAAAAAATAAATTAACTAAGCAAACATTGAACATCCTGATGAGACGGCTCATAAGGAGCTGTCTCATCTAGATTTCCACTATTTGCAAACGTGTGTCCGAATTTACCTGATGTCCAAATTTACCCGACTTTACCCTATCCCCTGATGGAGGACATGATTTGAATTATGTTGGCAGAGGACAACTACATTATGCCTAATACCAAATATCAAGGTGTTTTAAACAAGAAGATTTTTTATATGTCATTTGTCAGTCAATGTAAAACATAAGACGCCAAGTGCGGCCATGTTGGGCTCTCAGGCCGTAGATTGAACAGATATGGTAGAGTATTACTAGGTGATAATACATACCAGATATCCAGGTTCTAGAGCATGTGGACAAGATTTTTAAAGTTTTCATTCTGAAAATCTATGTTTAGCTAATTTGATCTATGTATTAAACCATTTGAACAATTATTAAAGAGGGTTACATAAGAACATTCAATAGTTTTGGAAGGTATGCCCAATGAAACAAATGTTGAAGAGGGATGACAAACGATGTATGATGGACGACGGACATCCAAAACTGACAAAGCTCACATTGATCTAAAAGTGTAGGTCAGGGTCAAGTACTGATGCTGAGAATATGAGGAACATTCTCTGACGATGATATGCACCAAGTACATATACATGTACTGTACTATGTATCACAGTAGTACTTTATCATTGTGACAAACTGATGTGAGATAATTGCGACCAAGGACACAGGAAGGGGAACACATACATTGTAGTGGTAGACAACTAACTTTTTTTTCGCACTAATTATTTGATGTCAAAAAAGTGTGCCGCTCGCACTGGTTATTGGTTTTACGACGCCTGTGTCTTTGATGAATCAGAGGAGCTGTCATGTAATCAGAAATCTTCTGTGAGGTTAGAGACAAATATCCTCTTCATGATTGTCATTTGATTGAATTTTCGCTCTACTACGTCTCTGTTCTACAAAGTTTTATTTGAAATTGAACAGAAATAGATTTGTTATAAGTTTATGTCCAGGTCGTTGACTTGCCGTTCTGTCAGGCAACTCTGTGTTTGTACTGCTAAATGACTGCTGTTTAAACGTATTTACCACAAATGGTATGTATGTGTGTATGTGAAGCATTTACGCGATCTCGAATCCGTTCAAACACTAAGTCATAATATCATATTGACTCTTTTGGCTACTCACATTATATACATATACATAAATAATTATGCACCTTCCGATTAGGAAGGATATGCGCTCCATGCAAGATAGCTGAATTTATGAATTCCAAACCAATATAATATGTAACGATTTTATAGAGTCTGTGGCGACGTCCACGCTAGGTTACATATTTTACTTGTACATGCACCAGCTTAAGGGTTGTAAAACAAGGAGCATTATGTTTGTAATCGTCAGTTTAAGCAGTTTAAGTCTTCAGTCATAATTTTTTGTCAAAGATTTATGCTGAATTTATTTTGATCTTGCCTTCGACGTAGACTTAAGAGTAAGAGTACGCTCTAATGTTGGTGACTTCAGCACTAGAAACCGATTTTTAACTTCAAAGTTATTTAAAGGAGGTTATTGAAACCATAAACTTAGTAAAGTTTTTTTCTATTTTTTTATCGCAGACACCCAGAGTACTAGTAAAAACACAATATTGGTTTAAAAGCTCTTCTGTAAAAAGGCATATTAGAACCAATGTTCTATGGTAATTTAGATTATAAAAAAATCATTGTTGGAATGCCTAATTGTAGTGATCAATTTAAAAAGATAATTCATCGTTATAAAGAAGTGGCCTACCACATGGATAACATACGGCAGTCTGCACGCATGGTTGTAAACTCAATCACGGTTTTTGTATATCATAGTGTCCTCTCCAATTGCACGACTGTGGGTCAGGTTCCAGACTCAATGTTGGTCCTTACGTAAAACTTTAATCCGTTGGCTGATGTCTGATGCTTGTCTTTTGCTGGGCCCACCATGGATCAACTTGAGTTTTTTTTTAGCTCTGACTATCTGTGAATCATGAACCATTTACTTGAATTCACCAGAGTGTGTTAATTCGGTTAGATTGTTTCTCTGTGATGGTACATTGCATTTGTTAGGAAGCCCCATGAGAGCTAAACAATTTCTGTGTTTTAACAAAATCAGAATCTAGGGCGAAATTTTGGCGCTGGTAAAATGCATTTAAGCCCCCCCCCCCTCCCCCAGTGGCTTAGGCTGCTGTATGCTCTAAGGCGGTGACTCTGTTGTTATTGATTCATATTTTTATGTACCTCACATTCTTTGTTGGGATTCTGTGTTGGTCTTTGTTTTGTAATGCATTACCTTTTCCCTTTCTTGTTTTGCAATCATCTTGACGAGAAAAAGGGAGCTTGCTGCTTTGCTTTCTTTGTCTCCCTGGTGTCTGGTGACTTTGAATGTTCCGTGGCTCTTCCCTACTGGGTTTTCTTCGGTTTCCTGATCATACTTACTTAGTTTTAGCTGTGCTCGCACGAGTCATTGTCGCAAAAGCACACGGCGGTGCAACTTAACTGCTGGATGCATATTTAGGCAAAATAATTAGGTTTGTAGTTTGGCCCACCGGGGTTAAACTGATGGATGTCTTTTACTCCCACATTCAATACTTATACTGTTGAGTCATTATCTTTGTTTTATATCCTTTATATACCTCGATTTGTATAACTAGGAGATGGTACGTCGATAAGTAAGGGGTCTTTCATGCAAACCAAACATCTATTTGTCTGGATCCACATCAGATATAAGGGTGAGGTTGGTACCCTGAAACTTGTTTAAGCCGTCAAGTAAATGTTTTGTTACTGACCGCTCCAATACCGTGCTTCTTTTGTGGATCCTTTTTTTTAAAATATATGTTTCATGTCTGTCATGCTGTCTTGTCTGCTCACTGCAGCCTTGTGGTCAACTGCTGGGAAAGGGCTTACCTCTTGGCTCTCATGGATGTGATGTTTTCTTGTGCTTTTGTCACTTTCATGTGTGGTGTCCTGGGTAAGGTGTGGTACTTGATTGTATCAATTACTGATCTTTGCCGTCTTACTTACTTTGAAGAATGTTCGTGGGAAAATTAGTAACAGAGAGCATGGATTGAGCAAACATTTGCACGTGTATTATGGTCACGTGAACACAGTTGCACTTGGGTTTGTTTCGGTCATGTGAACCTAATTTCTGTACTTTTATGTCGTAATTCCATTGATTAAGAAAATCAGACTGATTGCCATGTTCAGTCATATTTCGAAGTATAAATTAATAAACTGGGACATTTTTGCACGTCTGGTGAAATATTAAGTTATCTTTTTTAGTTCGGCTGAGCCTACGCGTGTCGTCTCTGTATAACTACTAAATATTCGTGTGTCGCTTATGGCTTTTCCTATATTTGGTGCTATTTTATGAATTAAGAGTACAGGCTTTCATGAACAGTAGTCCTTTTTCATTTAGGCTTCCACTCACTAATATCCAATGTGATCCCCTCATTCAAGCCATCTAATAAACATTTGATACATTCTGGATGAATAATGTCCTTGGAGCATCTCTTTTCCCACCGAGTTTTAAGCTTTAAGTTTTTTTGTGTGTTGGGTCAGAGGTGGAATGGTTAAATACTTAACGTGCATCGTATCTAATTAGTACATGCAAAATACTGGCATTCGAGTCTTACAGTAAACTCTGCTAAACACGTTTCGTTATGCAGTTTGTTTTGAGAACTGCCTATTTAGGGTTGTTGAATGAAAATCTATCATTGATTTTTAATGATTAGAAATGGAGGCAAATTAATTTGTACCACCTTTCATGGAAGTTTCAATTAATCGTCCACTAGCAATTTCGGTTCACATAGGAAACGAACAAAAATGAAAGAATAGCCCATGCTGATCTATCGGGCAGTGTCTAAATCTTGACCTGAGTCTTAATCTACATCAATATTAAATAGGTATACTATCAGACTCATCTGAGCCTTTGCTGCTCGTAGATGCAATATGAACAAGAGTCTTGTGGGGGCCTCGGCGCGACAAAACCTGCCTTCGTAGTTTTTGAGTTTTTTACGAAATTAATATTTCAAAGTTTAGATATGATACTTTCCAATAAGTGAATAACAAAGGCGCTAATCAGACTGCGCGGATGCGCAGGCTGGTCAGCGCCTTTGGTGTTCGCAAACTCCCAAAGACATGGTTTATGATGTCGTGGCCCTTATGATCGTATGTATTACAATGCTCATATGAGCCGCGAAATGATATTTCCAACTATGTGCTATGTGCGACCAGCAAAGCCTCACCTCAGCCTGCGCATACGCGCAGTCTGATCAGAGCCTTTGCTGGTCGCTTGAATGTTCTATGGCTGCTTAGCTATTGACCGAACACCATTTGGATATTCTAAGCTTAAAATGAGGCTACACACGCTTAACTGAGTCTACACTTGTCAAATTGACACATTATTGGAAAACACATGTCGCGGCTCATATATCACGTGATGCAGATGGTGCAGTTGCATGCTATCATACAACAACGTATTTAGCTCGTGCATTTGCTCGTGCAAATAGTCCACTATTTCCATCCGTTAACTATATGAGCCTGAGATTTTATTAGGTAGTTGAATCTTATCTTCTAAATTCGCGTCGAGTTTTTCAATCTCCCTTTAGAATTTCAAAGTTATATTTTCAGCAACAATTTTCACAATTTAAAAATTTATTAAATCTTCTTAACTGAAACTAAATAACTTCTAGAAACATATACCAAAAATTTCAAATCTAAACTGAATCTTAACCAAATCTGAAATAATGAAATCATTATCCAATCATATTTCAATATATCTATAATGCGCCCTCTACATATGTAAGCTTCTATTTATATCAACTAATCGGAAGATACAAAAGTGACCCATAGTCAAACCAAATGCGCAATTTCCCATAGGTCATATGACTGGATGTATTGCAAAATCCTGGCAATCAATGTCAAATTTGATATGAACTTTCTACTTGGTCGATGCAATATTACTAAAGTAAGTAACATTTATCAGCCCGACCTACCCAATATGTTAAAACCTCCACTCAAAATTGACAGGCTCATCATAACAACCTTAAGAAATAATAAAAAAACGGATATCAGAATTCTCTTTCAAAACATAAACATGTCAATATGCATACATCTGGATGTAAAGGTATTGAGATTAACATTCAGGATGAAGAATTCATTATATTTTTAATCTTATTTGTAATTTTATATGCTGACGATTCCCTGATCTTAAGTGATAATCCCAAAGACTTTCAGGCCATGTTTAATATTTTCAATGATTATTGTAAAAAATGGAAGCTGAAAATAAATACGGATTAAACGAAGGCATTGATCTTTAGCGATTATGCAAGAAACAGCCTGTATCATTTAACATTGCGGGAGATGAAATCGAAACAATCGAAGAATTCAATTATCTTGGCGTTCTTTTTACAAAAATGGACGATTCGTTCAGCATATAAAATACCTTTCAGCACTGGCCAAAAAGTAAAAGCACCTATAAAAGAAAACGTATTGTTAACTTGCACTTGCCAATAGATTGCCAATTAAAGATTTTGACCAGACAACTGTACCAATGTTATTGTATGGTAGCGAAACGTTTGGCTTTAGAAAATTCATTTAGATTATCTGAAAATTATACTGAAAATGAAAAGCAGCAACCCGCTGGTCATGATCCATGGTGAAATTGGACGATTTCCCCTAGAACTCCAGGTAAAAACAAGAATGATACATTTCTGGGCAAAGATCTTAACTGGCAAAAACACCAAAATTTCTTATAAAATGTATGAAATATTGCTATATTTACATAATAAGGACATATACCCATGTAAATGGATTTTATGCATTCAGAAATTATACAAGGCGTTGGATTTAATTATATTTGGATAAGTAAAACTGTACCAAATATCGAATGGCTTTGTAGAGAAGTTAAAGATTGCCTGGAGATGCAGTTCGTGGAAAAGTGGAACGCTGATGCCTAAGCCAGCCCAAAATGCACCAACTATAGAATTTTTAAAACAGAATAAAAATTGAACCTTACATTACAGAACTTCAGCCCCGTTCATATATCACTTTATCCAGATTCAGAACAACAAACAACCGACTGCCCATAGAACGGGGGAGGTGTGGGAAAATGTTGATCGTTTACAAAGATTCTCTAATCTATGTACGGGAAACATGTTGGGCGATGAGTTCCACTATTTGCTCGAGTGCACATACTTCACAGAAGAAAGAAAGAAATATTTACCAAAAATTCTATTTACGACATGTTAATATATGAAAATTTCAAAAACTGATGTCTACTGAAAATTTGAAGCTGTTAAAACAACTTAGTAGGTTTATTTCTATAGTTCCCAGTAAGTTTAAGTCCCTGATAACTGAGCGCGCACCTTACCGTATAGTTTATAGATATCTAATTAGCTGATCAGAAGTTATTTCCTCATATACTGTATCATGCAATCTGAGAGAATAAAAGTTATGTTATGTTATGTCAATCACAATTGTCAACAGGACCTGTATCTAAACCAAACCAAGCATTCACATATATTGTAAATCCACACAGGTGATTCACAAACATTGTGAATTCTCTCAGGTGAAGCGTGTCATCTTACAATTTTAACCCTTATCACAAATGCGTAGTTATCTTCAAACATGCACGCGAGGCTATCTAGTCTGCTAATGTTCGTAAGTCTTTACTAATTTCCCCACTTTATGTGTGTCAGCAGCATCTACGCATTTGCACAGGCTTGTCTGGACCTTAGAGCACCTCAACAATGCGATAAACACCAAAATCTCGTGCTGGTCATTTAGACTGTCTTAGCCTGACTCTTCCAAATTCATAGCCATAATTGATAACTGAGTCAGCGCATGACAGTCTGGTACTTATCGCATCGACGGGCAGCGAGGGCCCAGGCGAGCGCAAATGCGCAGGCTCGCAAGGGCCTTCGCTACTCGCATACACACAGCACGGAAATAGAGGCAAGCTCAGGCCAAAATTGAGACACCTAGCTTCGCCGGATACGTCAGTATTGGTGTTAAAAGGAGGCTTTTGCGCATATGCGATAAGTCTTAGAATCTCGTGTGGCGGCTCATTTATACTGTCGATTGGTTATTTGTCTGTGTAACAACTGAATTCAATTTTGTTCATTGATAGTTTTCATGGTGCATTAACTACTAAAAGAATATTACATATTTTAGATAATCAAGTGCCTGAGAGAAACTGTTAGACATATAGCTAGCTAGTTATTCTGAAACAGGAAATTATTTTAATATGCAATTTCATTGTCTGATAGGCTGAAGTGACATAAACTAAATCCTTTCCAAGAAAAGGAAATAAAACGAACCGGTTCACAAGAATGCGTCAGACACTATAACGACCATGACATAATACTTCATCGGATGCTTGCCTTTGGCTGTGCCTAACGTGGCTCAGTTAGGGCTTTTGTTAAGTTTTGACAGTCTGTAGGTTAAATAACCAGTTTTGCTGTTTCATCACATTTAGTTTTGATCTGATTGTTTCCCTTGCATAAGTAAGGAAGAAAAGAATACATTTTTATTCACAAAGTGTGCTCAACTACGTGTACACATTGATATTAAAAGAAAAAGCTTGCAACATACAACATAGATGCATTCTTGACTAGCTTCAACAGATCGCTAACAGCATCTTAACATGTCTGAAATACGAATGCTGCTCGGAACACGGCAAATCGCAGTTTTTAAAGTATACAAAAAATATAATGCACCATAAATGTCTAACCACTGCCATGTACGATGGGTACACGTAGGCTAAATGGACTAGCTCATGCTATTACTTATCAAAATTGAACAAAGGAATTAATCCATTTTGGCCCATTGGAACTTCCCACTCTAACACTATATCAATTGGACAAGTCCATTACCGTTTGAAGGGTTATGCGGTGATATTTTTCATTTTTATTCATTTTAAAAGAAAGTTCCCTACTTTGTGTATGCAAGCACCGAAGGCATCCGGTGGCCTAAGCTGCTATCCGTTCTAAGGCGGCGATTCTATTGTTGTTTATTAACTTTTTGGAACTCGGGATCTGTTCAATATCAGCTATTCTAGAGAGTTATATCTGTTTTCGAAATTTCTACACTTTGAAGAAATAGTTCGTGTTAAAATGACTGTTTGCTTTGAAATGATAGTGAGTGAAACATAAACCCCAGTGCAGTTATTCAAAAATATGTCTTTTGTTGCCGATTTTGATTCGAAAGTTGAACTTTTACTGAGTTAATGGTGTTTTTGCGAACTGGGAAGCTCCCGTGTCACTTTTTAACGGTTATTCGGTCATTTCAGAAACAGTAACTCTTATTGAATTGTTTTCTATGAATGGACTCTGCATAACAGCGTGATGCGCGTATGAATATCGCTGTTAATCAGGTCAACCACGCCTCGTAGTGTATTCCAATGAATGGAAATAAGCCGTTTCATGATAAAACCTGCCTTTCAGAATTTTAATAGACTGTGTACTCTGTTTAATACAGGGGCAATAGTTAGTTCTCAGAAATTTGATGTCGCAAGTTGAGCTATCATACCTTTCATGTATAACCAACAGCAGTGTGCACATGCTGTTCATTGCATAAGGATATATCTCAGTCACGCATACATGTCATAAACTGAATGACCTGGCGCTTTCACATCGTTCCTTGATTAGATTTCTTGTAAATGTTATAGTAATGGGCCAGCTCATTTAATTTATCACACCCTTTAAACATGAAAGCGCAGCCATCCACTATATTTCGGTCTCTGTACTCTTCCTGCGTGTACGCTGTTTATATAAATATAAATGTGGCAGATACCGTAATGCATTTAACATGCGTGAAGTAATCATGCATGCACAGCCATCAAGTGGGTCTATGCACCTAATTTTCGGCTCATATGTTCGTCCAAATGGTGCCTGCTTAAGTCGGCTGCTGCACATAGTTGATAACTTTATTTGCTTATGTTAGTACAGAGGCAAACTCCAAGTGTTCAAGTGTTTAATAGAGTCGGATCTGGAATGCTCTCTTTTCAGAACATATTTTTGTCCACAACATTATTTGCCCGATTGTTGTTAGTTATTTTCCTGTAAGTGTTCTTGCTAGTATGCACGCATGTGCAGTCTGTTCTTGAGCTTTCGGTACCGTCGGCCTGGGTAGTGTTTAATGCAGACGGATCTTTTGAAATTTATATAAAAAATAAATAATAAAAAAAAGTCAGCACCTACAGTGGCGATCGCTAGCGAGTTGTCTTCGCACGTGCGCAGACTGCGCGTTGCCTTCGCACGCCTATCGCAGGCGTAGGCCACGCGGTTGCCTGCGAAAGCAGTGCGAAGTTTTTTTAGCCAACCAGACTTGCGAGGCCTACGCAACCTTCCCACGATATCTGCGTTGTTTTTTCAACCAATGAAACGCTAGTAAATTCATCGCGGTATCGCTCGAGTGAATACGTCACTCACGCGGGATTGAATCGACCAATCAAATATTTGTAGGAGACTGGTACCCTCTTCCGATCCCTCTTCCATTGAAAGACGGAAACCAAATTATTTTGATAAAACATTCTCGTATCCATAGCAACCCAAATAGTCCTTACACCTACATTAATCCCTTTATTTTATTAGCGAGGACAGGATACCTGGTCAAGAGAAAATTACATACCTTTACCTTGCTGTAAAACTTGTTTTGAGCTTAGATGTCTTTATCTAGGGTTTGCGTATTTGAGCCTTACCGGAGGCACTACGTCGTGTCCTTGTGCAAGACATTTTATCCTCTGCTCAGGACTGATTCAACCAAGGAAATGTAGTATAAAAGTTGTAAGATTTTTTCTCTTGATAATGCTTCCACAAAGCAATGTGCATAATGCCTCGGGCCAGTTACGTATATTAAAAGGCTGCAACATACCTCGTAAGAAAAAACTCGAGGACAAACAAATACAACACTGAAATATGTATTTAACCCTTGTCATTCAATGGATTCTCCCAACGATATTGCTACAATAAGTATGATGTAGCTATTTTTTAAAACTATAATATATTTATGAAAAAATGCATTTGGGGAATGCTGCTGATAATTGGACCAGGCCAACCAAAAATGTCGAAGTTGATAGGGATCCATACTGATTAACAGTATGTTCTTTTACATACAATCAAGACACAGATAAAAAAAAACACGTAATACGGCATTTCGTCCGGGTATGCAATGTTTGCTTAAACATAGGTGAGCTTCATAGAAAGAAACACATTTTATGCACCAGTCATTTGTATGCTACGACTACTTGGGGCCGGGGACATAGCAGGACGAATCCGGGACGTTTCGCCCCAAACCATTTCCTACCCTAGTCGTTTAGCCCCCAAGACGTTTCCCCCTGGTCGTTTCGGCCTCACTAGTCGTTTCGCCCCATTAGGCGTTTCGCCCCACTAGTCGTTTCGCCCCTAGTATGTATAAAAGTTCTGTCTTATCTAATCTGGGTCTAAAAAGTTTGCATACTGCAAAAATCGCCACGTATTTTAAAGGTGTGCAAGTTCATAATGTTTAGGTTCTTGAGTACGTCTCTCTTGAAACTTGCATGCACTGCAATCTAGTTGGACAACACAGGCCTATATATCGTCCTCATCTACGTCCCTACTTTAGGTATATGAGCTGCAATGGCTCTGGCGAGACTGCATAAAGGCACATTGAATATTCCAATTTTGAGCGAGCCTGTGGAGAAAATAAAATCGAGTTTGAATTTCAGTGCATGTTTCTGATTGCGCGATTTTCAATCCTCTAGAATATCTGTGGAGGGAAACTGAATAAAAAAATATGCAAATTAAACAGTCATGCTAATGATAGAAAGAAAAACTTAGAATTTTCTGTTTATTTATTTTTTTCTATGAAATAGACTAGGTCTTAGCTAAGCTATAAACTTAAATTAATAATATGAGTCTCTCACACAGCGCAGACTCAGTGGTGTTTTATCTGGCCAAGCTCAAAACCTGGCTCAAACCAGCATGTCCAGCTACAGGGACTAGTTTAAATAGTGAAATTTCGCGTCTAGCTCGTTTAGCTAGAGCAAATAACGAAGGCGCTGATCAGACTGCGCTGATGCGAGGCTGTTTTGCGCTTTGTTATTCGCATCCAACAACATCGCGTTTTCTCGCATGTAGGCTCATTTTTCTTTACATGCTACCGAGATCTAAGTCTTTGAGGCATTATGATCGCTTATACAATACATGATAGGTGCAGAGAAGGGAACTTGAGGAGAATTAAACTATAATGATATTTTTGCGTATCAATTTAAACATGTGTTTTGTGTGCTCAAAAGAACCGTCTCAATGAGACGATTCTTTATAGTACCCACAACAATGTTTGGGTTGGACGAGACCAAAACTTTCATAATTTTTGTACTGACGTTAACGATAAATCCATTTTTTCACATTGACGTTAATAATTATTTTGTAACAATTAATGCATGAATATAAATAACTTTTAAATCAAAACCTAAGCATATAGCCCCACTAGATAGCTGCGCCTGCACGCTTAATAATCTTACTCCTTCTATATCTGAACTGTAAAATTAACCGCTTGTTCAAGCTTGCCCAGGAAAAAAGGTGGTTAGGTGAACTGACCTCCCCCCCCCCCCCCCATGACCATAGCTGTTGACTGGGACGTAAAGCAACAAACAAACAAACAAACAAACAAACAAATGCATAATCCAGCGGCTATGGCTGTTTAGCAAACAGCAATGATTGAAGGCATCTTCTTTCAGTTGTTTTAAGACGAATACTGTATCATGTATGCGAGCAAATGCTCTGACGAGACTGCGTGGGCGCGCAGGCTGGTCTGAGCATTCACTATTCACACAATGTACCAACATTTTATTAACTGGCTCATTATATACTGATGACTCCTTACCGCGTATTTTTGTAAACAGTGAAGACCCGGATGAAATGCCGCATAATGTGACATTTCATCAGGGTCCACACTGTTTGTAAAGACAAAAATGGTCTACAGTGAAAGAAAATATTTAGTTTGTTTGTTATATACACTGTCGGACACGTTCAAGGTAGGCACGCGACATTCAATAAACACTCAGTCATCGATACTACCAATAATCGATAATTGATAATCGTTCATACGCTTTGATAGTCCAATTATCGCTGTTCTTGAGTTAAGTGGATTATCTTGATGTTTTGATGGTTACCATTTTGATAATATTGCTTTGTGGTCTGAGTCTTCATCTGCTACCATATTTTATGTATACGAACAGCGAAGGCTCTGGCCAGACTTTGCAGATGCACTGGCTCGTCTGAGCCTTCGCTGATCGCCGATGTAAAAATTAAAATCCAAAATCATGATACTGGATTTCTTACAGTCTAAATTGAAAGATATCAAACATTTTCAATGAAATGTTACCTACTATAATATACAATGTCGAACCGGGGTCCGTTCTCTTTGCATTTCCCTAAATATTACATACCTTTTGCGACCTTGGTTCTCACTGTCTGCAAATATTATTTTATCAATTTTACAAAATAGGCACCTCTCTGAACATTATAGAGTCCGACCAGACGCTGTATGACGCAACACCTGGTCTGGGTCTGCAATGTTCGCCAAGTCTGACAAACTGCAAACCTCAGGAAAGACAAAGAAAATGCCGGAACCCCGCCTTAATTCCTGTTACCGAAGCCAAATGATTTGGATCCAGATTAGCCCCGGTTTCTCGTGCCTGACATGAGTCAAACTGTTTGCACGTGACAAGTCCCCACCAGCGAGAACGGGATAAGTCAAGGTGAATGAGCATGGATGTATATATATATATATGTGTCAAGAAAAAATACATTAAAATTCTTCGTTCATGGAAATCTGGCTGATAGGGTGAGTGAGTTTGTGTCAAACGTCCAGTAGGTCATATGGAGCTTGGACCCAGCATTGGGTCCGAGTATGGAGACAAGGTCACGACATAGAGCCTCATACGGTAGACTGGAGGAGCCAGGGATCGAACTCAGGACCCCATGGACACAAGGCGAGTGGTTTATATATCTACTAAAACACAGCGACTATATATTATCTACATAATGCTAGTTGAGTATCGTTTGTCACCATTGACCATTCTATACTACCAAAATATATGTTGTCTCAATGAGACGGTTCTTTTGAGCACCCAAAACAAATATTAAAACGGATGGATAAAAAAATATTTACGTTCAATATTACGCTAAAAGTTATTTTGCGTATCTAAACTATTCTATACGGAGAGAAGACTCAAATCAGGCTGCGCATCTACAACACATGGCATATCATTTATTGAAACGTTACCGCGATTGTAGAATATAGCATCATATTTGTTCTGCTCTTTCTCAGGTCATAGAGGTCGGGCCTTATTGATTATAAACGATAATCATTTATTAAACTTATAAGTGAGTTTTAAGTGAGGCCGTTCAACTTGAGCGAACGGCAAAGGTTCTGATGAGATTGCACAGCGCAGTTTGACCTGAACCATTGCTGTTTGCGCTCCATATATCTCGGTTAAAAATTCCCAGAATGCACCGATTTTAACAAATCCCCTCACACTAAGTTGATCGGGATCAGTAAAAACTAGAACAGACCAAACACAATTTATAAAAGATAAAAGGTATTTCAACAGCAAACACCAATGGGGCTGAACAGACTGCGCAGATATATTATTTTGCGCATATGGTTGACTGAAAATGTTTAAGGTAGCATCTAGGCAGTGAAGACAAGAAACTGCTATGAGCAAGTAATATATGCGCAGACTAACATGCACCATTAATGTACGCTGTTCGCGTATGGTTAAAGAATCTGGTAGTCGTTTTATGATGTGGTCATTTTCTCATTGACACAGCGGGAACTCAGTGGGAGTTCGCTCATCTGTGCTTTTAAAGTGTGAAAATAGCTGATAAGCGACTGCTCTCGTGAATTTTGTCGCATTTTTCTGTCTGCATTATATTCCTGTATTATATTGTTTAACTTGAAGCGAAGACCGGCGCTGATCAGACTTTTGTGTCAAACCTCGGACCCAGTCTTTACAGATGTCAGCTGATTTTATATTCGAAAAAAATGTACAGTGTGGATCCAGATAAGGACCCTGAGGCAGGCGGAGCATTGAGTTATGCACGCTTAAGTTATCAAACAATAAACAAACTTTGATCATCGCATAAAAAATTCTAAAGGAAACTGAAAGAAGGACCCTACCAAAAAGCATATTCGGCAAAAAAGTGGTCTGGCAAAAAACATTTTTGGCCAAAAGAATGGTCTAGCCATAGCAGAACCGGACGTACCGCCGATGGTGGCCTTGTATGCTGGGTCCTGATTAGGAACCAAACCGTTAACTTTTTATAAAAATAAAATCTGACGACTGTAAAGAAAAATTGCGTTTGACAAAAATAAGTCTGATCAGCGTCTTTGGTATTCGTTCAGTTGGGTACTCTTTTCGCAATTCTAGCGAGTATACACACTCTATGTTTTAACTCTTTGCATGCTTGGTACTTTTTCATGCTTTTTAGGAGCTGCTGTGCTACGAAGCTACCGGTAAGCGCACGCACTATGGGGTCGATTTGTTATCAGTTTAATCCACTTACCCACTCCAAAATATTGGATATATGGTGTATTCCTGTTTCTCCCACTTTTAGATTTTAGGAAAATTTGGGGTGAGAAGATATATATGTGCAATAAGTGAAGACCCAGATGACATGATAAGTGCCTCCTGTGACGTTTTATTAAAGGTCTGCAATGTATACCGATTGTTCAACAACATCACAGCGACACGGGTAGCAACCTACAACTTGCGGCAGTGTAGGTCTGAATACGTTTTCGCATGACGAGAATCATTAAAGAAACCAGTTGATCTGGATCTACACTGCTTTAAAAAGAGTTTTAATCTGGAACTTATAATGTTTTCAAAAGGAAATATGGCCAGTACCACCCCTATATATCCACTTTGGATACGTCAGCATTTGCGGTTATCAGAGACATGTACAATAAGTACCAAGATCTCGTGTGCTTTGCCTATATAACAGTTATTAGAAGTTGCACACAACATGCTTTTATGGAGGCATATGGCATGCGAATGCGAGTATGCACTGCGCACTCTCGCCAAAACCTTTACTGTTCACTCTAATGAACGTTGGGTCAAGTCGAAAAATAAGCTATGACCTCACTGCGCACTGTCCGAGTGGTCATTTTCCTGCGTCGCGGTGCATTTCTACTTGCATTTTATTTTGTTTCTCTATAACGATACATAAACATACAATGATAAACATGTATTGTGGTACTCAAAAGAACCGTCTCATTGAGCAACGAAGACACCTTTAAAATGACACACTGTTGCTTGACGCTTCAGCAACATCGTATTTATTCTCAATTACCATGAACGCGGACGTCTGATCATCTGTTTATGAAGCGACATTTTTGATAACATTGTCATGACTGAAAATATGTTATTGTACTGAACAATAGAGATCGTGATACTAGTCTTATTCTGTTCAGCAAAGACCCTGACGAAACGCCGCATGTCAAAACTGGAAATTTAAAAGGTAGTGTGCGGTGGCGCATAACCATTTTGTTAGGTTTTGTCACATTTATTTCACATGAGCAGTTTTTGCAGCAAAACACTTCTGAATCTGAACGCGTCATAAAACTATAAAATCTGTCTTTTATTATGACCAATATAAGAACTATAGCCCCAGGGATTATCCGTCACCTAAGAGTATCGCCTATCGCCGTTAACTTCCGGAGAACAACCGATTAGTTCTTCGGAAAGTTACCTATGGGCGTCTAATAATCAAAAGTCACCAGCTTAAAATAGTGAAGTACGAGTATTCTGCCAGATGATGGGCCGAATTGTCCAGTGATCCTATCAACAAACGAAAACAGTTGAGGATTTGTATTTTTATTATTTCAAAATTAATTTACCATGTAACTTCATGTTAAATTTCTATCATAAAGGTATCCTGCAGCATCCGGGGGTAGCATGCGATATCCTGTGGTATCCTGCGGTAATAAGACCGACACCCCACCCATTCATCCAGTCTGTCTATCCCTCCGTCCGTCCGTCCATCCATCCACACAGCTTTCCATCCACCCACCTAGCTATTTGTCATATCAACCCACCTAGCTACATATGACAATTAAATATATTTTTTTTTAAAAAAAAGGGGGCAAAACGACTAGGTATGAAATGGTATTGGGGGCGAAACGACTAGGGTATGAGGCGAAACGACTAGGGTATGAGGCGAAACGACTAGGGTATGGGGGCGGACGAATAGGATTGAAAATAGAGACAAAACGACTAGGGGGGAAACGACTAGGGGGAAATGACTAGAGGGAAACGTCTTGGGGTGAAACGTCTTGTTATCAGCAGGACTTAGGTGAATTGTGCGTGATTTCTTTGTTCTTGCGAAAATTGATTTTAGAGGTTACGTGACGTTTTGATAGCTGACGTCTGAAATTAGTTCATCTTTTCAAAAATTCTCAGTGCATCTTAGTCTGCCTTTGTTCGGCTTTACGCAATGGAAAGCTAGACAAGCGCGTATTCATTTACTACTAAAAAATTGACGCACAGTATGTGTCAGGTTTCTTTAGTAGTTAAGTATAAATATATTTACCGGAAGCCATCAAAATTACTTATTCCGAAATGAACCTGTCCTATCAATAGGAGTGAGAATATTCAAACTTTCCAAATATAATCAATGACCCCTCAATATATGCAATGGGCCATCCTGACTTTCATGCATTTTGTGGGGAATTCAATCGGTCTGAAAGGGTTAAAAAGCATATCGGATTATGTTTAAGGGATGTGTTTAAACTAAACAAACATAGCGTCCTTTAATTGGACATAGGCAACGGCAAACAGTGGATACCAGATCAAACGCTGTTAAATTGATGTATTGGTTAAGATTCTCACTTGCTAGTGGCGATAATTTTGGTACAAATAATGTGGATCCAGATCAGGCCCGACAAAGCGTCAAACTGATCTGGATTCCATCTGTTCGAGTGAGAAATTCTGACACTGTGTAGGTGTTTCTTTAATAAAGTGGAAAAAAGATTTTGAAATATTGTTTAAAAGCCCATTTGATAAAAATCAAAATGATAAAAATACAGTAAAATCCAAAATACGTATTTTCTTTTCGTTGCTAGGGTCATACTTATTTTTGTACTTTCAAAATGCTAAGTAATGATCATATATAAGCATATAAATAATGTGTTCTGCATGAGTTTGGCTGTCTGTTGATTTTCTGCAAAATAAATGGTTATAACAGTAAAATCAAACCCAGGGATCGACGCTTCCATTGCCAATTTTTAATATTTTATTTATAAGTTGCCTACGTCACGAGAAATCTATCTTTTGAATGATTTGAACAGGTTCAGTTCATATAAACCCTGTGTTCCTTTTGTGGAACATAGGTGAACAGCACAGACCAATATCAGAGCGACAGAACGTGGCGTTTACTTAGGGTCTTCACTGTTCGCGCACTCAAGGTTCGTCTAAAACGTGAATACATTGAATATCCTGAGCGATCATCAGACTGTACGCGGTGTGTAGAGGTAATCTACGCGTTTGTAACGCATGCAAGAAAACTATTTTTTTATTTACGACGTTAACCCATATAAGCCTAGCGTCCTTTTTGTGGGACATAGGAAAACAGTGCAGGCCCAGATCTGACGCAGCAGAACGCGGCATCTGATCAGGGTCCCCACTGTCTGCACATAGAATGTTCTATTAAAATTTGAATACAAATGAAAATTACCATCCATCAACCCTTAAAACGGAAATGGACTGGTTCAATGGACAAGAGTGGGAAATTCCATTTGGCTTAAATGGGTTGATAAAATTTACAGTATACTAATAATTTCAATAATCTGCGAAATACAGTCAAGTGGATAAAACGCCTTTAGCCATGGTTACTGTCCGCTTCTACACTAAAGTTAAATCCCGTTTATTGGAGAAGAAATGACAAAGGCGCAGAACAGCCTATGCATCCGCGCAGTCTGATAATCGCCTTTAGTTTTCGCTATCTTGAGGGCTTTAAACTTGCCATACGCAAAATTCTGGATTCTAGCTAGTCTCTGTAGCTAACCAGGCTGGTTGAACCTTACCTGGTCGAAAATCCTGAACACAGATTTTCGCCGTCGAAGCCTACTGGCCTATCTGTTGTTGTTTTTAAACGATGGGTTCTACATGAGTTATGTTGTCTGCTGAAAACTTTTTCAAAATAAATGTCTTCCAAAAAACTTTCAGTAATACCACCAGATTTTCAAAATGTTTAGATCAGGATGAACATTTTGTCGGGACTGATCTGGGACCAGGCTGTTTGCAATACCTCCCAGAGCCACATCATGGTTTGGTTCGCATATTATCTAGAACGCGGTGTTTAATCAGGGTATTCACTATTCGCTCACAGACGGGTCCTCTAAAAGTTCAATAAATTAAAAAAAAAAAACCTGCATAAAACATGTAAAATAAACCCATCCGGTTGATAAATGAGGAAAGTTCATTCTGATAGGTAGGACAGATATATCATACTTATCAGCACCATACATAGGTCAAGCGATGGTCAGACTGCGTCTGTGTACGTGTTGTGTTACACTCGGAATGGTGAACCCTCAATAGATTGTTGGCCATCCCGAGTGTTATATGGTAAAACAGACGCTGTAAGCAGGTTTCAACATTACTGTTTAGAACAACAACAACAACAACAACAACAACAGCAGTCGTACCAACATGGCAATATTACTAGCACCTTTTTTGCACTAAAGCATTCGGAATGGCGAGGCCTCTTTCAAGAGGTTTGGCCATTTTGGTTGTTGTAGGGCTTAAAGGCGCGATGGTCGCCTTTTTGGCTGCCAACATTTGCTACTAGTTAGCTAAATGCTACTATATTTTGTCCTTCTACTTGAAAATGTTTTTCACTCTCAGTACATTCCATATGTATCCTTCTTTCACATATATGTATTTTTGTTTTGTGACGATGAGCTGTATATGCTTAAGTCTAATAAAACTTCTGTTCTGTTCTGTTCTGTTACTAATCTACGCGTGCAAGACATTTTTTCTTTCTTTCATCGTTGATCCAATTTGTTATGGAAATGTATCAAACTAATTAAAAATGATACTTATTTTACGTTGTTTTTTTATGCAAATCTGATGTACACTCTGATCAGTGTTCGATGCACACGCGCAGAATTGTTTGGCATACTATTCTGATCAGTAATGCTACTATTTTTTCGAAAATCTATTTCACTATAAAATATTGTAACAGTCCAGTGAATTAAACGCCGTTACTATGGTTATTCTGCCACCTGCTAAGAGATTAAAAAGACAGGTACTGTCCTGAACACCAGATGTCCTCAATACCCACGCACGGCGTTAGTAGTAAATTTATTGGCTAAAATGTCCCTGCGTTGGCATGCGTAGATTATCGCAGGTCATATCAGTAATATGATTGGACGGCTATCCTGTGCGGGGACCACGCGTTTCTGATTGGTTCATATGAAGAACTTCGCGAAAAGTGCGTGTATTCGCGAAGGAATATGCGTTAATTTCACACGCGTTGGACTCGCAGGAGTCTCGCACGAGACCCGCAAAAATGGACAACTCGTTAGCAATCTGCACTGTATTTGTGTACACAATAATTATTTCAGAAAAGAGCCCAGTTTGTACTAGTGAACGCTCTTGCGAGAATGCGCGCATGTACGATTTCGTGGAAAAATCAATGCAGTCGGAACTTTGGCAAATTTATAAAACAATCAGATCCTATCAGGATATGCCGAAACGACCCACCCTAAAACCAGGCCGAAAACGACCCAGCCGAATCTACCCACGGCCGGAAACCTATGTTTAATGAATGTGCTACATCCGCTTTCCAGCGTCAAGGCAGTGACCGATATGTAGGTCACTGGTCATTGCTACCACGTCGTGCAACAGAACCCATAGCGGCTTCTTTGATCTTAAACATTGCTATCAGCGAGCGTCTGCTGATAGCATGAGCAGAAAGTTTGGTCCCAGATCTGGTCCGACAAAGAGTTTAAAATTGATCAAACCTGACGGTTTTCCTGACTTCTTTTATCATACATTTGAATCTACATGTAAAAACAAGGGCGCCGATGGGACTGCGCGGGCGCTCAGGGTGGTCCCTGTTTTTAACAAAGTCGGGGTTCTCGCGGCTTTAAACATTATATAGGCGTCTGGTAAATAAAGCAAATTTCGATAATCTCAAGGTCTATTCTGTTTTCAAATACAGAGCCAAAAACCATGCTCTATAAGTTCCTTACATGCGTATATGAGCAGTTAAAGGCCTCAACTTAAACGGTAAGATTTGCCATATGCGATTCTGTCTTATAAGACTCCTTCTTTGAATAAATATCTGGAGATAGTTTCATCACGGAGGGAGGTTTCATTGTTGTTTATGTAAAAATGATTGATTGATTGAGTGAATAATTGATTGATTGTGTTTGTGTACATCATTCGGTTTGTTGATACATGTACTCACATGTAGCTTGTGATGTAATGAAAGAACGAACTCTTTATCTGCTAAAGCCGAGTTCATTGATATGGCACTTAATGCCATATCTTTTCTTGTTTCAACTGTTGTTCCCATTGCGTGCAGTGATTTTGTGTTAGGTCCTTGTTATGTGGTACGGTTATTTGTTCCCTTTCTAATTTAGAAATAAGCCGCGGCATGAGATTTTCAACAATTTGACATTTTGACGAGTGTAGACTCGGACGAGCCTCTGTAGCCTCCTTTTAAGCTTAGAAACTCCAAACTATGTTCAGTCAATAGCTTAACAATCATAGAATACTCAAGCGACTAGCAAAGGCTCTGATCAGACTGCGCGTATGCGCAGGCTGATCTGAGGCTTTGCTGGTCGCACATACCATATTGTTGGAAATCTCATGCACTGGCTCAACTTAGAAATCATCTTGCTGAGCAAGCGGAAGCTGGTTGCTTTACTTCAGTTTTGTTGTTTATGTGTAGTTGGAAGGATCTGTGTCTCTTCCTCACGGTGACGTGGGTTGGTCTGCTGTCAGTGAATGTGGCATTTTCTGGTCATACTCATTTACTTTCTGGCCAGACTGCGTTGATTTGCCACTTTCATATGCGATAACTACCCAAATCTCGTAATATTATATACTCGCTCAAATACGCTATTCCTTTTATTTGGAAACTCTTCAGTGTTTTAAATTGGGCAACATCATGATGGGTCCTGTCAGTTAATGTGGTCTCAGGATCGGTTTAATCATTCCACGTGTTTGCTAGTTTTTTGTTTCATGTCAGAGACGCCTCTGGTTTTAAAGATTTAATGCGATCTGTAATGCATTAAGGAATCTAAAATGTTTCAATTAGCGGAAGAGCTTAAAAGAAAATAGCGAGCCAGGTTCCTTCTGTCATATATCAGACTGTAAATATAACATTCACTTACTCACGTCTCAGTCCTTGTTACTTCATGGACAAAGGAAAATCCACAAGTATGATAAATTCCAAGTAAGCATATAAGAGTGGGCCACAATCGGCCCGCCAGCGAAACGCCATTTGAATGGCGTTTCGCTGGTCCAGCCGATGGTGGCTCGTGGCTCGTTGTTGTAGGCTGGCTGGGATTATTCATTTTGTATGTCGGTCAATTGTCTGATAAATGTCAGTGACTGCAGTGACCGCTCTGATGCTCATTTGCAAAACTGTTGCGCATGCTTTTTTTCACTTGTGTTATTCGCACACAACATACACAGGCTACCATGGCGCGTGAAGCATTCAGACGATATGTAATGTTGCGGTCCATATCATTTGGACTTTAAAAAATGACCGACTATGTTCGACTTAAATAAGTGACCGAATTTCACAGAGCCTAAGTATATTATGTGAAAACTTATGACTTCGTTATATTTGTGTTTGCTAATGCGATGTAACAAAAATAGTGCACTACTGAAACCGAATACAAACTTGGGCGAAAATTTTGATTCAATAATGGTTTGCTTCTTTCTTCAATTATCAACAGACTTGGTATCAGTAGAACCCAAGTCAGCATACATTGTCGGGCCACCATGCGCCCGCCAGTGAAACGCCATTTGAATGGGATCCCGCTTTTAGATGTTTGCTTACATTAATAATTTGTGTAAATTCATCTGAATATAGTGTCTGTCATTAAAGAGTTAAGGTAATCTTTTCACGCGCGTGCTCAACTGTCTGGTGATGTTTAGCTAGCTGTCTGCCTACTACATGTAGTGTCTACTGCTGATAATCTTCGCAAACTGTTTAGACCAAGACCAGGCCCTACAAAACGTCGGACCTGATCTGGATCTAAACTGTTCGACGCTCTGATTGTTATTCTTGAAATAATGATTTTTCGAAAAAAAAAAAAGATTTTGAAAAAAATCAGCAGACGACAAAAGGCAGCATGTGCAAATAATTACCCTGTAGGCAAAGAGTCAGTAAGCGGGAAAGAAGATTTTTTTCAGCTTTCCCGAGAATGACAGAACCCGCTGTTATAGTCTATGTCGAATGGGCATCCAGTGTGAAGTTTGTGACGATTTTTGGCGACCTATACCAAAATAAACTTTGGGTCATATATAACAATTTGAACCAGTTCGCCTATCTGAGTTCCGCGTCTGGTCCGAGTAATGACGTCATCAAAATGGCGGCCATAGTGCTACTTATGTACACATATAAGATATCGTATTTAAAGCAGTAGTTGAGGGATAATCTATTGCTAGAACTGATTTTTTGTCTTTATTTAACTGATTGGACGTCAAACAATACGAAAAAGATTTGTTCCATTTTTTTCAGACGCCTAGGGTCCATTTGGGGCTCCCAAATCGATAAATTTGACCCAGATCCCATTACTTTTGTTGTAATCCTGTAGAAAGTTCGTGCTAAAATTAAGTGATTTTTGTTCTGGTTTAGTAAATTTGGGGCCATTCTATACAAAATATGATGTGAATTAGGTTTTATATCCATAGATGGAAAACAAAATTTATTTTTTGGGGTCCTTATTTCATTGAAATAGGCCTAGAGCCGAATTATGGAGCTGTTATCGTACACGACATTTGACCTTATAGTCTATATCGAATGGGAATCTCGTGTAAATTTTGTGACGATTTTTGGTGACCTATATCAAAATAAACTTTGGGGCATATGTAAGAATATAAACCAGTTCACACATCTGAGTTCTGCGTCTGGACTGAATGATGACGTCATCAAAATGGCCGCTTAAGTGCTACTTATGCACATATATACATAAGTAATTAGATTTAAAGCACTAGTTATGTGGGAATTTCTTGCTGGAATCATTTTTTTGTCTTTATTTGATCTAGTTGGTGTCCTCTGATTACAACAATGACATGTTTCTTTTTTTTCTGATCCCTGGAACCCGTTTTTGGGCTTCAGATTTAATAAATTGGCCCAGAACCCATTGCTGTACTTGTTATCCCGTAGGACATCATGCTGAAATCGACCCCTGGTTTACAAGGCGAGGCGTACAGCGGCTCCTTTGTTTTGATGAATTTGAGACCATACGAATAAATATGACTGACCCCTGGAGCCATTTTGGGATACTTCTGTTTTGGGTTTAAAGTCCTAGTCAATAGTCATGGCCATGTCGAGATGGCCAGTTAACCTAACCACGCTTTTCCGGGGCAGGCTTAGACAAGGCAATACTTTGTGCACATGCTTTCGCTTGTAACTGACAATATCCCTTCTTGAATCACTGAAAGAAGGAGAATGACGATAGAAAAATTTTTATGATCAACCTCAACGAAAGTATTGGGCCCGGATCGAACTCACGATCTCTGTATCAGCAATCGAACTCACTACCGATTGCTCTACAGGGCCAAGTCATTTTGGGGTTCCTATTTTATTTCAATTGACCCTGAATCTGTAAATCCAAGTTTTGCCCTATTTGATTGCTTAGGAGCCATACTATGTGACTTATTGATTGCTGGGCTCATTGACCTGGTCTATCAGTCAGGTGCATATGAGGCATTCGCAGGGGTTTTGGTAAACAAGGGAAAATGGCATTTATTTCAGGGGAACAGAGGACGAAAGGCCAAATTTTGAGGGGGAACAGAGACAATATTGGAGAACAGGGAATATAAGAAAACAAAATTTGAGGGAACAGAGGAACAAGCCAATTTATTTCAGAGGAACAAGGAAACATGTAACCCCCCCCCCCCCCTGAGAGGGCTTCGCATATCACTTAGGCGACAGAATACCACCAATGTAATGGCATACAATATTACTCAAAATTCGCCATTGTAATACAAGCAATGATGTTCAAACAAAAGCTAGTGCTTAAGTTATTTGTGGTGAGAAGTGACGTAAGTAGATTTATTACTCCTTATTTGGAGGTAATGTTGTTATAATAGGAACATAAGTGTCACCTTATCAACTCCAACATGATGTTCGTGTTTATGAATGTTTATTGTATTCTTGTTACTTTCCCATGTGGTATCCTGGGTCAAGTGTGGTACTTGATTGTATCGTTTCCTGATCTTTGCCGTCTTTCTTACTTTCAAGCAACTGTATAGTGAGAATTGGCTCATATGTGGATTTCCATATGATGCTCAGATACTGAGATCTTTTGACACTCTGAAGAAGAGAAAGTTTAGTTTCCTACGAAACAATCACTATCTTAACCTAGTAAAATTTCCAATGGTTGTTCCTGGCTGACAAGCAGGCATATATATTGTTAGAGAGCATTCTTAAGCCCGTCTTTCAGTGGGACATGACCAAGTTTCCTGAAAGCTTCATGGACAGAAGAATCAGCGTTACTGAAAGCTTTCCAACATAATATTTTACCTTGCCAGACATAAATCCAGTAAAATCAGCAACATCTACTGACAAAGTGAACGTAAAGATCTTTGCATGCTGACTTCGACTGATCTAGACCTTAACCTATAACCATCGCATCAGCAAGTTCGCTTGCTAAGTATATCTCGTCCTGACCTTTAACAATAGAGATCAAATAGGCAAACCGAAACCCTTTTTTCAGCTACACACCATAAGCATTTAGTGTGCATCAAAAATGAAAGAAGTTCTAGTTACGAGTTGTAAGTCAGGTTTCAGGTATACTTGACCTTGACCTTTGACTCCAAAATTATATCAGTAATCTGAAAACCTTCGTTGTCATCTAGACATCATAAGCAATCAATGTGCTAAATACGAACACCTTCAGGCAAAACTCAAGAAGGCAGTTGGAAGGGCAGCTATATCCCTAACTGCAGAACGACAGAGTGGTTGGACCTGTAGTTGTCGAAGTGACCGCGTCACCGAGCGATTTGTGCTCCCAAATGTGGATCACGGCGTCCAGGGTTTGATTACTGCTTACACCACCTCATTGCACTCAGCTTTTTAGCTATCCATCAGTTATCATAGCATGACTAAAATACTGTTTTAAAAGGACATAAAATGGCAAGGCAACCATGCATGTCTTTGGTTGCTGAGAGCAAAAGTCATTAGTCCCATGACTGGTACCATGAACGGCCATGGACAGGTGTTCTGCGTATTTTCCTTAACTTAGTTCAATATATAACCAGAGTTTAATGAATGTATATCCTTCAAGGCTTGGCATGAAGTTATGACACTGACCTTGAGCCAGTATAACGGAGACATGTATTCTGTGCATCTTCTCACTGAAGAAACCATTTTAGATTAGCAAATTTAAAATAAACATAATGCAACCATGAAATTAAATGTTCAAGGTGTTGACCTTCAACTGTGACCTTGAGTTGGCATGGATGAAACATAATGTTTGCATACAGTCACAATGAGTTGGATATTTGACTAAAGTTAAAATGAAAATCCTTCTGACATAAAGGAAGGAATTAAAAAGTTCAAACTTGTGACCTTAAATTTTTACATAGAGCTTTAGCCACAGTGTTGTCATACATTTTGCATATCCTCTCACTGAACCGGACTTTTCACCTATATTTTATGAAATAATTTCAGGGTAAAGGCGATAGGGTGCGGACATAGAATTTAAGGCTCAAACTTGTGGTCACCAGTGGTGAACACGACCTTGTGGTCATGGTTGAACTACGAGCTTCGCACATCATCTTAGACAAATATTCAACCAAAATTAAATATAGGGTGGACATGAAATTCAATGTTCAATCCGTTACCTTCAACTGTGACCTTGGCCTTGAGTTTGCATGATTGACCTATGTGTGGATTTGTGAATGTGGAGTTTGCTTTAAAACCTGTTAGGCAAATTATAAATATATTTGACCTTGACCTTTGACTCCAAAGTCATATCGGTGATCTTAATTTTTTGTTGTAACCTACACACCACAGGCAACCATTGTGCCAAATATGAACACCCTTAGTCAAAACATAAAAGAGGAGTTCGTGTTACGAGCTATAAGTCAGAAAGATTCTAAGTATATTTGACGTTGATCTTCGATTCCAAGGTCACATCGATGATCAGATCTGAGACCTTTGTTATAGCCTACACTCAATAGCCAATTACTGTGCCAAATATGTAAATGTAGTCTCTATTAACAATCTGGAGCGGCATGGGCACTTAACTTTAAAAGACTTTGTCTGGCTAACATACTTTAATACATATACTAAGAATATTCGTATCAATAGCGGTGACCGCCATTTTGATGACGTCACTATTTACCCCAGAAGCGGATCTCAGATGTATGAACTGGATAAAATCTTTGCTATTGCCTCAATGTTTAATTTGATATAGTTCGCCGAAAATCGTAACGAGATTTACACGGGGCCAAATTTTGTCCTTTTCGTCATATGCTACAATGTGACTCATGCCCTATGCTCATGGGCAAGATGGCCTATTGCATTTCAAAGTAGAATTCTGTGTAAATATTGTTTCTGTTTAAAATCTGGAGCAGTACTGGCATTAAATCTATTAACAAATACGTTTATTTTGCCAACATACTTCGATTTTGTTTAAATACATACGCATTATAATCGTGCGATGGCCGCCATTTTTATGACGTCATTACTCGGACCAGACGCCGAACTCAGATGGGCGAACTGGTTGAAATTGTTGCAAATACTCCAAATTTTAACTTTATATAGGTCGCCAAAAATCGTCACGAAATTTACACGGGACTATTTTTTTGGCCCATTCGACATAGACTATTAATTATTTTTACATCTTCCAAGTGAGACAAGGTTTTGGGCTATTAAGTGGGAAGCTGTTCATTCACATTACAACTATTGCTTGACATTATTTAGATTTTGATGAACTTATCCCATTTTTGTTATACTATTTGCAAAACGGCTCCAGTATGCTTTTCAGTTTTGCCGATTTATGATTTTAAAAGCATTTGCCTTTTTCAAATGTGCTTTGTGTCATATCAGAGACCAACATCTTTATTGGACGCCAGCTATTCCAATCTGGACGCAATCTTAAGCTATCGCTGTCAGTTTCTACACTTTAATACTGTTTTTATTTTGAACAAAAACAAAACGCACGCACACATGCACGCGCGCACGCACGCACGCTCATACACACACACATGAGCAAGTAAATATGACAACAGGAGCCTTATATCACTTCCATAGCCAAAACCAAAAGCTCACAATGCCAATACTTCCATAGCATCCAAACCAAAAGCTCGCAATGCCACTACTTCCATAGCCTCCAAACCAAAAGCTCACAATGCAAATACTTCCATAGCCTCCATACTAGACTGGCATCAGTCCAGTAAATATATATAATTACATTTATAATAATATTTAACTATGAAAAAAAACAACTTAAATTCTATCCTCTCTGATAGTCAAATTTTCTGATGTCCAAGCCCAGAACTTCTACTTCCAAGTAAAGTTTATAAATTTCTATCTTAGAGAGATTATCAGTTTTACTAAAAAAATTGACATTAGAGACTGGGGCCAGTCTACCTCCATACCAAAAGCTCGCAATGCCAATACTTCCATAGCCTCCAAACCAAAAGCTAACAATGCAAATACTTCCATAGCCTCCAAACCAAAAGCTCACAATGCAAATGGCATTGTGAGCTTTTGGTTTTGGGGCTATAGAAGTGATATAAGGACTAAACTTCAAGCTCCGGTGATATGCCATAATCACTGTCACAGACCAAGCCATGCCACCAGAGGAAGAGAAAAAGAACAAATACACACATAGATTAAAGAGCACTGTAATCGAAGCAAACATTTGTTCTCCCTTGTCGAGATGATTGCCAGATTAGATGTTCACCAAATGAAACTGTCAACTCTGATCATTTATTTTCACCAGGTACATATAACTCATTTTCCGTCAGTTTGAAATTAGCTTCTATGCCTGAACTGGGCATTCAGAATGTTCATTGGATGAAGTTCAATTTTTGCATAGCTGATGGCGGAGTGATAGTTGAACATTTCTAGCGGCTTCCTGATAAATAACAACTAAAAGCAGACAGTATATTCTTTTATAAAAAGCACCAAAAGTACCCTTAACTTGGGGGTTTGACAATGCAACTTTTATGCTAATTCGAAAAAAGTTACACAGACTAGAAAGATACTCTTGAAAACCTGAATGCGGTGCGCGTAAATATAGTTTGCTATTTAGGCAGCGAGCAACAATGACATATATGCGCAGTCTGATCAACGCGATTGCTTCTCGTAAATAAAATGTACAGGATTTTGTTGTTAAATCATAGTTTGCTATTGATCCCATTTTCCGTGGGGTTATTGTGCGTGGTCCTTGTTTTGTTATGCAGTACTCTGTGTCCTTCCTTGTTTTGCAATCATCTCGCTTAGAGAGAGAGAGAGAGAGAGAGAAAGAAAGAAAGAGAGAAAGAGAGTGAGAGAGATGGCTGATTTACTTTAATCGCCACCTTGATGTCACATGACTGTTAGTGTTCTGTGTCTCTTTCCCACAGTGCCGCGGGTTGGTCTACAGTCTGTGATTGTGACATTTCCTGGTCATACCCATTTACAGTAAAACCAGTTTAAAACGGCTACTCTCAAAAAGACCAAACATGATTTTTAAGACCAATTGTCGCTTAATGGAGCATTCTGCAATACTGTAGACATTCATTAAGCTACCATTTGATAAAAATATCTTTGTTTTGTCTATTTTTGAGTGGCCGTTTTACACCGGTTTTACTGTACTGTTTTGTTACGAAGCGGTCTATTTTATTGAATGGTTCGACGACAATGGATAAGATCGTCATGATCAATCTGAAAAAAGAACAGATTGTTCTGAGCTAAACGTCAAAGTAATTGGGCCTGTTTTCTCTAGGGAATGATAAATCTATAAAGAGATGAACTGAACTGTTGGGGAAATGTTTTGCAGGAATTGCAAGCAAACCGAAGCAGATCACCATATCCTTTTGTTGTTTGTTTGATTTCACAACATATGGCAACGCTACTATTCCTCTATTACCATAGACCAAACAGATTGCACAATAAATTGTGGATTAATTTTCATGTTAGTTTCATGTTAGGTTTTTTATGTAATTTTCGACGTTTGATTCAAAAGAATTAGTCGGAAATTGCTTTCTTTTATGCCCAGGTCACACATTCACGGATCACCTCGCCGGTTCCACTACGGATCAAATCCCACGGATGACTCCGGAAATGACAATTTCCGTTGTCCGATACGGATGCACAACGCAAGTACTTTACGTATGATTACGGATGCAATACGGAAATATACGGACTAATACGGATTGCCACGGATGATGCAGGATCGTATCCGTGGCTAATCCTGCGTCAAATCCGTGAATGTGTGACCTGGGCATTAGTAAGTGAGAAACACCATCATAGCTGGCGCTGTGGTATAGCTGGCGCTTTGGATGTGCCTATGTTGTTGTAACATTTCCATCGCTCAACATGAAAACTTAGAAAAAAACATAAGCATGACAATATTTTTCTTCAGCATATTGATACGAGGGCTGTTCAAATATGAATGTAACCAGCTTCATAACTTTCTTCACATTTATGCAACGAAAATATGTTGTACTTTGCTTGTTGGCTATGGTAAGAAATACAAAGTCGGATAGTCAGTCACCTCTTCCGGCTCAAACATGCTTAACCATATTAGTTTCAGTACTCAAATGCTCAAAACACACTAAATTCGCACTACATTAATTTGTATGACCTTGCATTTTAACCTGTTTAACGTAAAACTTCTAAAAATACTAAAACAGGAAGTGAGTAGGATCAGGAAATACTACAATCACTCACTACAGACCTACCCACGGCACCGTGAAGAAGAACCACAGAACACTAACAGTCGCAAGACACCAGGAAGACAGTTAAAGTAAATCAACCAGCTATCCTTTTTTCCCTTCAAGATTATTGCAAAACTATAAAAAGGACACTAAGACAAGAACCAAAATCAGAGCCCCAAAAACAAAAAAGAGCAACAATAAACAATGAATCAACAACAACAGAACCACCGCCTTAGAACGAACAGTAGCCTAAGACACTGGAAGGCTTGAATTCATTTATCGGATCTAAATCTTCGCCCTAGATTCTATTGTTGTTAAAACACAAAAATGTGTAACAATGTATCAACACAAAGAAACAATCTTATCAAAGTCTATATATCCTCGTACAATACATGTAGCTAAAACGGACAGAACCATTTCGTTTATATCAAAAACTCTAAACACATATAAAGATATATATCTCTTACTTGTCTTCAGCGCGCTGCTGAGTCAGCAAATTGTAGGCAAATTACATGAAGACATCGCTGATGTATTTGACAGCTTATATTTGAAAGCTGATATTTGGAAGCCGCTGTAAATGCTTTCAGATTCAAGTGCAAGAAAATCAGTTTATTCTTGTTCTAGTACATCAATTTATAAATTCAATCCAATTGTTTTATTTAATGCATATCTGTTTATATTCATCCTGGCATAAGCTGTTTCGTAAGAACACGACGGCATCTACTGAAATACTGCTAAAGTAAAGAATGAATAATGCGGAGGCAAGGTTATACAAATTAGATATGAGCCAGTGCATGATATTTCGAACAATGTAGTATGTGCGGTCAGCAAAGCCTCAGATCAGCCTGCGCATACGCGCAGTCTGATCAGAGCCTTTGCTATTCGCTTGAGTATTCTATGATTGTTAAGCTACTGACTGAATACCATTTGGAGTGTCTAAGCTTAAAAGGAGGCTGCAGAGGCTCATGTCAAAATACCACATTGTTGAAAATCACACACACTGGCTCATATTGTTGATTCAGATAACTTTCACATAAGCCCTGTATTGCATTGCGCGTCATTACAATGGTCCATAAATCAAGACTGCATTATTTTCGAAATATTGCTTTGTAAGAAACAGCAGACGTATTGGCTCACAGAGATAAGATATTGCATTTCAGAAAAGGTCGTACCACTCAAATTCTGTCGCTTTTCTTGAAACTTAATGGATTTCCCTTGGATTTTAAAGATATTATCTTTCAAATCCATAGAGTGAAAAAAAAACAACTTTAAAGTCCATAAATCGTCTAATAAACCGACAAAAATTGGTCAATAATACTAGCAAGACGTATTCCCTGAAGATCGACCAGTCTACTATGTCGCATCACATGCTGCTTGTGTACTTGTGTTAGTACGCGTTATGCATTACTCAGAAGTTTGCTGGTATAAAGTAGCAAGCAAAAAAAAAAAAAAAAGAAAAAAAAAATAGTCTGTGGAAACTTCAGCGATAGGATGATAATAATGTCTTCATCAAAAAGAAAAAAAGCAGTTTTGCACACTGTGAGGTAATATGCGTTTGCGTGACACCTTGATGACGCCGATTCATGACGCGGATGCACAGGATCGTCCGAGCCTTGGCTTATTGTCGATGCGATAAGAAATTATTTAGAAATATCATATACATGTACTGGCCAAGATATCTCAAGGAATTAGCCAAATGTTTTAATCATTTATTGCCAGAATTTTCATAAAATTACAGTGATAAAATATAGCGTCCTCCCAAATAAGCATCCGAAGTTTGAAGCTGCGCTTACAAATCTATAACACGATGGTATCAACAGGCATGCACTGCTCACGCGTGCAACACGACCTTTTGTCTTGAATCCAAGTTAAAACTCAATTGATTTTGTTTAAATTTCTCATCTGTCTAACATCTGACAATTGAGTGACAGAGGATCTGCATAATTGCGAGCTAAATTCATGTCATGAAGACGGACTCCGTGATGCTGATAAACTTAATAACTTTCAAATTATTGTCTTTGATATACAACAAAACCGCGATAACCCGAACTCCGATAGGTCGTGCTACCGCTTACTCGAATAAAAGTTTGAATACATTGGAGTTATTAACTTCTTTGTAATCATTTCCTGTAGGTACAGACTGTGCCATGCTTTGTTTTGAAAACATTTAGGCCAACACGGACATTTCTGGAAAAGGGGTTCGGATGGTTACATTTGTAAATGAGGGGTTCGTTTTGCCGGTTTTATCTATGTTTTTTCTTAAATATCCGATAAAAGAAAATAACTCAGTCAGACCAAATTTTTTCGTTTTCATGGAATATTTAAAAACGGGCGCGGGGAAAGGGGGGTCGAGTGAACCGCCTCTGGATCCGCCACTGTTTGGCCATATTTTGTGCCCATTGCAAAAATATAGGCCCGAAGCAAAATGTGATATTAATAAAACTTAGCAGAAGCGTGTTTGCTTACATCAATTTTCATTTTTTTTATAAATGTCCTATTATGGAAAAATATAACGTACGGTAATTACCGACTTATAACGGAAACGGTTCCGTGATGATGCGTAATATTACAAGAAGCGATAAATTCTGACTCATAAGGATATAGATGGTCAGGCCAATTCGTGCCGACATGATTATAGTATGTATGAAAGATAAAACACAAATGTTGAACAAGATGATTGGATTTAAGTGCATGTTGTGTTTTATGAGGCCCTGTAATGGTATTTTTCAATAATCCAAAGGGCTTAATTTTATATTTTACATATGTCATATTGCAAAATTACTTTCTCCATATGTCACATGCATTACATATTTTTCCATAGTGAAACAGTTAAAATCGCTTTAATCATTTTAGCTGCTTTTTTGTGTCTTTATTGGACGAGGGACATCCTTATGTTCTATCTTTGTTGTATAAAAAGCCATCGAGTTGTGATGAATTGTCGCTTTTTTCACTTACGAGCATGTTATTTATTTACCGTATAATAAAAAAAAATGTTTTGATATACTATTTAATGCATTTTTTCCGTATGCCCTACAGGACCGCCCTCTAACAGGGTCTCTCTGTTTGATGTCTTCAGATTTATAGACAAACTAATTCAGAGTGTTCTATATCGACCTGCAAAAATCCTTATATTGCGGACATTACTTATGAAACACAACCTTTTTGACTTTCATTCTCTGCTTTCCACAGCTACTAGTCATAAAAAGACAAGCGAGCATGCATGACCATGAAGTCACAATCATTCAATCACAGACCACTGGACAACCCACGGCACTGTGAGGTAGAAACACAGACACCCATACGACAGCAGTAGCACAATTAACCCTTTCCTTCCTATAAATTCATGCTAAGCTCCATCCACTATGAATAATTATATAAATAAACTTTCACGTTAACTTTGTAGATAGAACAAAGAAATTGTTTGACAGGTCCACTAGTGTAAGATCATATCTAATCATCTATCCATAAGCAAACAGAGTAGGCCTGATCTGGGTCTGCTCTGTTTGCAAAAGTGTTAAAAGGCGTCTCTTTGGGGTAAAGGGTAAAAGTATAGCAACCATCTCTCTTTTCCTCAGCAAAATGATTACAAAAAATCGAAATGGCAATAAGAACTACATCACAAAACAGGGATCCGACACAAAACTCCCACAAAATGGAACAACAACAAACAGTGAATATAAAAACAAAATCACAACCTTAGTACAGACAGACAGACAGGCAGACAGACAGACAGTCGAGGCCACCGGTGCTTAAATATAGATTGCCGACCGAAGTTTTACCCTAGATTCTGCCGTTGTTAAAACAAGACACTAGAACACAGACAAATAGAGAGAGACACGTAAATAGAGAATACTAGGCAATTGCATTTTGATATCAAGTTTACCAGGCAAGGCTTTGGGAACCTTTGTTGACATCGCGAGGCTTGCTGAGCGATTCAACATGAGTTCTCAAAGCCAAACCAGGTTAACTTGATATCAAAAGACGCGAACCTGGTATTCTAATTATCAGTTTACCCATTGATTAACTCTTCAAACTCGCGATTATGACGTAATTTTTTAGTTTTGTGTTGATTCAGCGTCATTAGCGACGTCATTCAAAAAGTGCAACGTCATCATGACCTGATAAAGGCTCATGCCTTGAGATAGACAAAGTTTATCAGGCAACGCACAACAATGCAGTTAATATTTGATGTAACTGATAAAATAAGTGAGTATTATCAGGAATCGTTACAATCACAACTCAGTGGACGGCACCGCGAGAAATAGACATCAAACACTGAGTCACACACATTCCGAAAAACAACAACAAAAACAACAACAAAAAAACAACAACAAATTTACTGTCCGCATGAAGAAACAGTGTACCCTGGCTGATATCATGGCTTACATACCAGTATTGCACCAAGCGGAAGACATGCAGGAACAGTGAGTGTCAACCAACATGAACGTTATGTAGCCTAAAGTGCTCACTATTGATGTACTTTCAAGGCACGCCATTACACACAGGTTTCTTAGTTCAAGACAGTCATTTGTGCAGAAACATATATTTTTATTCTGCAGCTACAAGATATAAAACAAGTTTAGCTCCCCTTCGGCAGTAATTGCAATAGCCTGTGCTTACAAACTGTTGTACTTTAATATTGCTTATTTGTCATACCCAATCCTACCGAAGAAAAGGTACCTCTAACTTCTGGCTCACTGATCGAAGGTGATTGCACGCCATTCAATGTGTGTTCTTTTGCCTGAGCCTTCATCTACAGCAATACCTACTGTACGCGAGCACTGGTAGTACAGTGAGGGTGAGCGCACGAGTTCTTGCTCGTGGTCTTGGCGATAACTACATGTATCACTTTTACATGTGCACATGTACAAGGGTTGCCTCTATTACATCATATGGGCCTCGACGCGAGAAAACCTGTCTTCGGGGGCTCGGTCCAAGTGTGATTTACACCAGCCCGCTCATTTACTGAGACTAGAATTTTCGCATGTAACAAGTTTAGTTATTCTTCTTTCCAGTAAGCGAATAAGAATGGCGCTGATCAGACTTCGCGAGTGCGCAGGCTGTAAAGCGCTTTTGTTGTATGCATGCAGTAAAATCAGTTTTTTTTCACGTAGAGGCCCAACAAGATGCTTAGCCTTGTGTTTTATTAGTTTGGCATTGCTATATATTATACGGTTCTGTTGAAGGTCTTGTTCAGAGGATTCTAATAAAGCGACATAAACATTCCATACACGAATATTGTTTCAAAATGCATGCTATTCTGCGACTCGCTGTGCTTGGTTTCTTAATTGCCGGGTCTTTGGCAAACAACGGTCCATCAGGAAGCAGACCAAATGCAGCATCTGTCCTAAGCGTTAGAATATGGCAAGCAGCTAGGTTTGCCGTAAGCCAGCTAGGAGAAGGACATGAGTTGATGTGGATCCGTAGATACGAGTGGTCACAGGTAAGATTTGACTATTTTGGCCAGCCCATAGAATCTTGCTAACTTTTATATGGAAATCATTGTAAACGACCAAGATATTTCTATGCATAATGCATTATGGTTCCTTATTTATTATACACAAAGTAATGAAATACAGAAAAATATTGATTAAATATAATGCATATTTTAAAAAAGCTGTATTTCACAGCCGTGAAAATATCAAAAGCTGTATTTTCACTGCAGTGAAAATATAAGTTGTATTTCACGGGTGAAATTGGATATCCTCTGCTTTCTCCATTGACTTCCTTGAGCCCATTTCAGAATTTCAAACGCCTGTAACTTTCTTATTAGTGGACAAAAACACAAAGTGTGGGTATTCATTTTCTTAGTTAGATCGCAAGAAATATTTTGGTAATAAAAATGTCAAGATTTGCTGAAATTTTCACTTTTTCTACTCCTACTCTTATGCTTTCAGTTTCGGCCGTCATTGTACATTATGCAACGTCATCATTAAAATGACGCAATGTGCGAACGTGTATGACGTCAGTTACTGCAAAAAATCTGTAACGCTTAAAATGGTATATAATAAAAAGAAAATTCAAATTTTTGGAATGAATATGCCATTTATTTCATCTCGTGAAGCGAGAAAATGTATATTTCATTCGTGGCTTCGCCACTCATGAAATATGCATTTTTCGCTTCACTCGATGAAATAAATGGCATATTCATTCCAAAAATTTGAATATCCTCTATATATTAAAGTCGTGTCGTGCCAATATCCAAATTATTTCAACGGCATGATATAGTCTCTGTGGTAGATTTCTTGCACATAGCTTGACCAATCTTATTTCAACTCGCAATGAATGTTGACAAACGAAAACCAAGTGAAAATTTAAGCAAGACTTTTCAGTAATACTGATAATGGCCACAAACGACCTCAAGTTGAGCATGTTGAGGTACATAATTAAAAATAATTGCCTAAACATATGTTGTGAGTACTCAAAAGAACCGTCTCAGTTAGACGGTTCTTTCGAGCACCAAAACACATGTTTAAACTGATAGATTAGGGGAAAAACACCCACCATAACGCTCAAAATTTCTGCTTAGTTTGGGCCTATGCAGGCCGTCGTGGACACCCAATTAACCTGTCTTCGGGGTTTGCGACTAATTAAGGTTTAAACTAGCACCGGACTAGAACTTTAGAATGTATCACGTACAAAAGTGTATAATATACTGAAGATTTCAGAAAATAAATAGCAAATGTACTGACCAAGTTGCCTGAAGGCAGAGGCTGACACACAAGCATTTGCCATAACGAAAACGTTTCTTACAGTAAAACTTGGCATTTTTGCATGCTGGATAATTTACTATTTGAGCCGCGACATGTGATTTCCAACAATTTGGCATTTTGACATGTGTAGACTCAGACGAGCCTGAGCAGCCTCCTTATAAACTCCAAATGATGTTAGTTCAGTGACTTAACTCTCATTGAATATTCGAGCGACTAGCAAAAGCTCTGATCAGACTGCGCGTATGCGCAGGCTGGTCTGAGCCTTTGCTGGTCGCACATACCACATTGTTGGAAATCTCGTCACTGCTCAATTTTTTCATTCTCAACTAAACTGCTCTACTCTTCACTGTTCACATTGAATTTACTGCCTCCCTTCGTCTAACAGGACCTGGGCCTGGAATTACAATGCCTCCTTAAAGTTAAGCAAGACTTCAGTGAAGTATTGATATTTCAATATGTTATATTAAATGCTTATTTAATTGCATGGATCGATGTGGTATTTGTGGTCAAAGATATTATTGTGATCTTCAGAAAAATTAAAACTATTTCGATTTTAATCAGATTTAAACATTATTTTTCGCATCCTGAAAAATCGATACTTTACTTAAGTCTTCCTTAACTCTAAGGAAGCATTGTAATTCCGGGCGCAGATATACACTTAAGCAAAATAATAAACGAACACTTTACAAACTCATTGTTTTTAGCAAGGCAGCAATAATATTGAATAAAATTTAACCTAATCATGAGCATTTCAGTTGACCAAAATTTAAAAGTGTTCCAGAATAGTTTTCATTCATTTTACATTTTTTGGTTCAAAAATGTAAAAATCAACGTTTGTGGTGAAAAAAATATTTTGGGGGGCATTTTTATCAAGTGCAGATGTTTTCGAACTGGTCCAGGTGACTTAAAAAACATCAAAAATTTGTAATTTGATATACGGCAGATTTTATACGCATCTTTAAAAATGCAAACAAAATCACATTTTTCGAGAATTCTGAAAATCGTCAGTAACACACGTTAAAATTATTGTATGCGTTTTATTCTATCAGTACATGGTAGACAAAACCCAATAGAACTCGATCAGTCTATTCTGTGGCGGTAAATCTTTCACGACTGTTCTACACTTCCGGTTACATTGTGAAATTTTAACAATTAATTTGACGGCATTTGTCAATGATTTTTTACTTTTCTAAAGAAGATCAGTGCCTTCTAGTAAAAATAAATAATCGCTGAAAATGCCAATGCCGTACAGCGGATATTAAAACGTACAGAGCAGTACAGAGTTTGTACCTAAAGTACATGCTTAAAGCCGAATTTCTAGGATTAAGCTACTGACAGCGCCTATCTTCATGTTATTACGGAAAAGAAATGACGAGTCCAATTGTCAGTCAGGTGCATAACTTCCAAAAGTTAAAAAAATATTTCACTTAAAGCAGTTAACTTTTTTGGCAACAAAAAACAAAAGTAACCTGTTTGAGTGAAACTGTCTTTTTTCATCTTCATTTTCCGGAGTTACTGCAATTTTCACGGCAATGTGAGTAATTTTATCTGAAAGACCTTTTACATAACTTAACGATTATGCAATAATAAATCAGAAAATAATCTACTTTTTAACTTGAATAAGTTATATTTTTGACGGACTAAAATTTGACCTTGGCGTAGATAATTTCAGATATAACCTAAATAAGTTACTTTCGATAGCCTCATTTTGAAATCATTGTTGAAAAGACGCAATTTTAATTTCTTCGAGTGATATATATTGTAACTTATACAGGTTATGCCCCTGACTGATTGAGTCATTTTTTTTATATTTATATTCATCTCAAATCATGGCAGTCAGTAACATCTTCAAACAATTAAACATGCAAATGAGTAATGTTTCTGTGGAATATTTAATATTGTTGTGAAAAGTGTTATTTTTTAAAATGAGGGTACCTTTACTCGGATGTTCTCTGTGCAGCACGAACGAGACAGTTTGAAATAAAATTACTTGTAGAGTCTAGGCAAATGCTTGGTTTATTTATAGAATTAAAATTCTGTATGACAGCTATTTACTTTCTGAACTACCATAAAAATGTAACATGTTCGTTTATAAGTTTGCTTCAGTGTATACTTTAGCTTACTGTCAGATCCTGGACCATTGATACTGTAAATGTTTAAATATACGTCTGAATTAAATGAATATAATATTGTTTAAACCATGATATTCACAATGCTCATGAATGTTTAGGGACTCCGCTGAGCGTGATATATACAACATCTGAGAGTTTGAAAGCAAGACACGTCTTTATTTTTTCAGCATTGTATTTTTCTTATAAACAGTCATATAATAAATCCCACTAACGGCTTTCTAACCAGATACTCTTTGCAAACATCAACTTCATAAATTGCTTATCTGGTACTCTGACTACATTCCATTTTATTTTTCTCAGAATTCGTCAATCTCCATCTGTCGTGTTAATGCTAAAGAACATTATAAATGGCATATTTTAACGAGAAAATGCCATAACACATTGTATATTAGTGGATTCTTTATTTTGATTTGATACAATTAGCTTGGGATGTTCCATTGTATATATCTAGCGATATCAGGTTGTTACTTTGAAAAACAAACCTTAAGCTTCTTAAAATTGTTTTGTCTGAAGATCATTTTTTTTACCTTAACAAACAGTGATGATCCTGATGAAATGCCGCATTATGCGGCATTTCATCTGGATCTTCACTGCTTGTAAATGTATCCGTTTAGGGGTTTCCCGAATACAAAGGGTTCAGGGTGTCGTTCAACAGAACGAAATATTAACACAATGCTCATTATAACAAACTAGGCCTTTCAAGAGCTATTCGTGGGGACCCTTATCATCACTTCTTTGCTTATTTGTCAATATTTTCTTTCAGAATCAAGCTGGAATAAACTACAACCTTTGGTTGACCATTATGAAGGTATGTATACTTCAAGTTTAGCAATCAATTAAAAATAGAACATTTACTGAGATTAACGTTTTGCGCTCAGTGTTGATAAAATATTGTTTCTTGATTTTAGATATTTCTGGTAAATGGAAAATAGGGCTAGGTACGTATTAATTTTTCGTCAGGCATCAAACTCAGTGACGACCCTGACGTAAAGCTTTAATCCGTTGGTTCGTGCCTGGCGCTTGTCGTTGGCTGGGCCAACCGTAGCTCAACTTGAGGTTTTCATTAGCTCTGACTATCTGGGAGTAATGAGCCCTTTTCTTTGTTCCATCATAGTGTGTTAATTTGATTCGATTGTTTCTCTACGATGAAACATTGCATTAGATAGGGTTAACAATTTTGTGTTTTAACAACAACAGAATCTAGGGCGGAGATTATGCGGCAGTAAAATGCATTTAAGCCTCCCCCGGTGGCTTAGGCTGATGTCCGTTCTAAGGCGGTGGTCTGTTGTTGTCGATATATTGTTCAATGTACTTCCTATTGTTTGTGGGGGTTCTGTATTTGTATTTGTTTTTATATACATTACTTTGTGTCCATTCTAATTTTGCAATGATATTGAAGATGAGAGTGAGAGCTGGTTGCTTTGCTTTTATTGTAATACGGATGTCTTGTTACTGTAAATGTTCTGTGACTCTTCCTCACGGTGCCGTGGTTTGGTCTGTAGTGTGTGATTGTGGTACATGTTTTTCATGATCATAGTCACTTATTTTTTTATGTTCCTTGCATAAATTATAATTCATCGGAATATCTATACTAAAATCGTGTCCTAAAGTTATCTCAGCTGTCAGAACGGATTTAAATTTTGCAAAGTGCATAAAGAAGTTCACAAAATGAGTTTTAATGCATAACTCTGTTATCATGGTTATCTTCCAGGAACTTTGCCAGCCAACAAATCTCGCTGTTTAATTGCATTAATGAACATGATGCATGCGAATGTGAAAAAAGATCGCGAACCGCGCTACACGAAATAACTCCCCAGTGATTCAATTGTGATCGTCACAATCTTGCAATTATGGAGGTGGTGTTGTACTTCACAGTTTGACTCCAGCACATGTTGAAACAGACACCTAACCATTGAGAAGTGTTAACATACATATGTACGTCTCTCTATTTCCGGGAATTTTCGCCAGAGCTTTCACTACATGTACACAATATCTGTTATTGGTCTTCATCGACGCCACTACCATGCGCGGATCCAGAAAGTTTTGCCAAAGGGGGTCCAACTCTGACAACGTTCTTTTTTGATGAGAGGAAAGAGGATCCAAATAGCACTAAAAGCGGGCCATCATCGACCCGCCAGCGTAACGCCATTTATGATGGCCCAACAGTGAATGCTGACTTGGTAGCTTTGTGATTTTTCAGGGGGTCCAGACCAGTATTGCTAAGAAACCCTATATTTTGTAATTTTTCAGGGGGCGGACCCCCTGTCTCCCCCCTCTGGATCCGCACATGACTACTCTGTGGCACAAAGTAGTAGCTTTGACTCGATGGTACAGAGTAGTGGCGCCAATGAGGGCACAGGCCAACATTTAGACATCTTAGCTTGCGAGATACATGTAGTTGCACATTGTATAAAGAATGTCTATACATTTACGTTACAATGAATTTGCTCTAATAGTGTAGCAGAAAGCGAAAAAATACTTGTATCAGAAATACGCCATCAGATATGATTTCAATGTAACGCAAAATACTTCAATTTATTTTAACCATATATAATAGTGAGTATGCTCAGGAAATACCACAATAACAAACTGCAGATAAACCCGCGGGACCGCGAGGAAGAGTCACACAACAACCACGAGACATCAGGAAGACAAACAAAGCAAAGCAACCAGCTCCCCCCCCCTCTCTCTCTCTCTCTCTCTCTCTCTCTCTCTCTCTCTCTCTCTCTCTTCCCCATCAAGATGATTGTAAAACATGAATGGACTCAAAGTAACGCACAGCAAAACATAGAACAATTACATAATCCCATAATATATGGGAGAAACAATCAACAACAGAACCACCGTCTTAGAACGGACGGCAGCCTAGCGTCTTTTTTGTGAGACATCGGCAAACAGTGACGACCCAGGTCAGACGTCACAGAACGCAGCGTCTGATCAGAACCCCCACTGTTTGCTTAATAATGTTATATTAAAATTTGAATAAAAATGAAAAATAACAACTATCAAAGTAAGGAAGAAGGCAACTATCAACAATCAATACAATCAAATACCACACCTGACCCAGGACACCATAAAGTAAAGTGACAAAAACCCAGGAAAACATCACAGACAAGAGAGCCAAGAGGTCAGCCCTTTCCCAGCAGGTGACCATGAGGTTGAAAGGAACAGACACGACAGCATGACAAATATGAAACACAAATAATAAAAAGGATCCACAAAAGAAGTACCGCCTTGGAACGGTCAGTAAAAATACTTACTGGAGGGCTTAAAATGTTTGACGGCGCCAACCACAGAAATCGACAGGTCCAATTTATAAGGTTGGAAAATTCTGTTGGGCTTAAATGGATTAATAAGCGGGCACTTCGAGCTTTCAGTGATTCGCGTTTTCGAGAGTACGTTGCCATTCAAGTAAATAAAAAAACAAAACACAACAACAATCGATTCTGATTTAGTTCACATATTTCAAAATCATACCACTATCCTTAGTTTGCTCGAAGAAATATTTTTTTTACACTTCGGTTGATTCCATTAGAATGAATCTCGAAACATTTCTTCCGCCGGCTACTCAAATTTGCAATAATATGAGCCAGTGCTTGAAATTTCCAACAATTTGGCATTTTGACATGTGTAGACTCAGATGAGCCTCTGCAGCCTCCTTTTAAGCTTAGAAACTCCAAATGATGTTCAGTCAGTAGCTTAATAATCATAGAATACTCAAGCGACTAGCAAAGGCTCTGATCAGACTGCGCGTATGCGCAGGCTGATCTGAGGCTTTGCTGGTCGCACATACCACATTGTTGGAAATCTCATGCACTGGCTCATATAGAAATACAGGGTTTTGTACTACTGATAGCATTATTTTTATATCGCGAAAATCACCAACTTGCTATGGTTTGTTTGGTGCATACTTTTCCAACAATATACATGAAGATCTAAATCTGTGGTCTGTTTTCCTATTGTCCTATTATAGTAAGAACCATAGGATATAGTAGGATCATACCACGTCGCCATGACTTTGTGAAAATAAAGCATGTAGACGGATGGCTGAGAATGGGTTTGCTCCCCCCCCTAGGGAATTTTGCAGACATATCCTATCTTGTAGAAAATTAAAAGCCGAGACTTTTAAGAGATGTTTACACTCTGTGCTCCGGGGCGTTAGTCTGTAAGAGCCTGTAACATACGTTACTTAATCAAACTAAGAAAAAGTAAATTGAAAGTTTGGGCTACAAATTAAAGACATTAAAATATTTATTTTTAAAAATTATTCATGTAGTCTGCATACTGGATATCTTAACTACGTATGACAGCCATTTGAACAAAATTGAAGCTTCCTAAGGTGTCATATGCGTTACATAAATCAAATAACCCATTACAATTTGCAAGTGTGGCTAACATCATTTACATTCACAAAATCTCTGTGTGTTTTGCAAAATGTTTTTAACCATGTCTGACTAGCTTATGCAATTGGCTAACTGAAAAATTAAAGTTTGTTTTCCTAGCTTAAATAATTTTTCTGGAATAAGCAATTAAACAACCCTACCCCTACCCAATTTTAAGGTTAAATGTTTGGTATTAAAACTAAAGTAAAAATAGTTAAAAAATATTTGCAGTTGATAAATGTGTTTCATTGTTTGGGCTTTATTTGCTTATATGAAAAGACTCATAAATCTGCAAGTTTGTTTCAAAAGTTTTAATATCAGAGGCTGTAACATATGTTATCTGGTGTAATAAATGGGCAAGCTCATTGTCTTTACGTAAGATATGCCTAAAAAATGTTTTAATCTCCTTGAGAGAATTTTGCAGACATGTTCCTTCTTATAGAACAACTCAAGCTGCATCAAATAAGGGATGTTTGCACTCTCTATGTTGAGGCGTTTGTCTGAAACAGCGTGTTACATGCGTTACTATATCAAATAAATGAAATGTAGTTTGAAAGTTTGAGCTAAAATTGTGAAAAAAACTCAGAGCTGTTGGATATCGTGCATTGTTTAGAGATTTTAAACTGGCTCGTATGATAAAGACTTATAGATCTGCTAGTTGTCATCAAGTTTTAAAGATCAGAGAGCGTTATATATGTTAGCGTGTTAAGTAAAATCATCAAACAGTATTTTGACATTAAGCTGAGTACGGGCCTGCCTGCTCCATCCTAATCCCCTTTGGAATTCTGCAGACATATTACATCATATGTAACCATTCAAGGTGCATTTAATGTTTGCACTCTATAAGTCGGGGCGTTAGCCTGTAACAGCTTGTTACATATGTTATACTATATCAATTTGAGAATAAGAAATTTGAATGTTTGAGCTACCAAAAGAAGACATTACAATTATCTAATAAAATTGACATTCTTATAGTCTTTATACTGGATGTCTTTACTACATATGGAAGCTGTTTAACATTAATACGGCTAACTGTGGTGTTATGTGCGTTACATGAACCTAATTATAATTTAAAAGCTATAATTGTGGCTATCGTCATTTAGTTAAACAACAACTATGACTTGGTTTCAAACTGTTTTATTAGATTTTACAAACATATACTCAATTGATGAATAGGAAAAACCAAGTTTGCTTTTCTATCTTAAATATATTGTCTCATAGGAGCTAATACACAGCCCTACTCCCAGTTTTACAGAAAAGCGAATTTTGTTATTACCGTTTAAGCAAAACACATGAAAGCGATTACAGTGTGTGGATATTTTTCATTTTCTTAGTCTGTCTTGCTCATATATCTGCAAGATGTCATTAAGTTTAAGATCATGACACTTAATGTGTACTTATAAGTCTTTGGTGCCAAAACACTAGGAATTATATTCACTTCTGATTATCAAGCCCATGGACTGTTGTTAGAGATGTTATCAATGACCTTTTGGACACATTTCCTAATACTGTGCATATAATGCTAAATATAGAGCCACAAATAGAAAAGATAGTTTTACATTTTTACTAGAAAATACAATAAATGAAATGGTCCAAACTATTTCTCATCGATTTGACACTCATGTTAAACGTTTGTCGTTGTCTGCTTCTGTGGTAATCATTATTATCACACGCCTCCTTGCAACTAGTAGAATCATCACACAATATTTCAATCATTTACTGTTATTTAATTTTACCACCAGTCCACTCAAAATTGATGAGCCATTATCAACTTTTCAATTTTGCCATTCATGGCTTGGAACATTCGGAAACTGATATGAATTCCTAATAGTCGGCTCTTTGAGTATGTGTTTCAAGTGATACTCTGCAAGTAGGAGAAAGACTAAAGTTTTACAAGGAGGAAAACTATGCCATTAAGAGCAACGATTACCTGGACTGATGTACCTTTATATTTCTGTGATAAAGAATCATATCTTAGCTGTTAACTTTTATAAATGTAGCCTTTCCATACATGCAACCGACATATTTTCATCTAATAATGTCTCTACACTTATTATCTTTCACCAAGCATTCAAAAACTTATTTGAAGTCTTAGTACTTCTGAAGTGCTGAAACAGAGTAACTCTTTTCCTTCAGATAAACAAACTAGATGTATCACAGCAGGTAAAGCAATGAAATGCAAGATGAACAGAGCCCAAATTAGACCCTTTCAATTCAATGATTCACTAAGTTTCTAAGAAAAGAGCGCTTTTTAAAGGATGTAACATATATAACTCGTCATAATAAATGAGCAAGGGCATGGTTGTGACATCCTTTTTGATTACACAGTCAGAGGCAAGTGTTTTCAACTTCAGTGTTTTCAATAGATCATGAAATGAGGCACCTTATCAACTTGTTTACTCTGTATAAATCTTCCATAGCGCATAATATAGACCTACTGGTTATCCCATTCTACCTATAGTCCACTTTCCTTCTTTTGAATGCAACAGCTAATGATAAGGCTGCAAAAACTGAGAAATCATAGGTTTAACATTATTTTAAGACATGCTTCAATGTACTGACATCAAATCAACCAACTGCAAACATAATTGATGGCAATGTCCAACTTCATATTCTTTCTCTTTTACCAGATAACTTTCAAGGTGTAACAGAAATTGTTTCAGACAGTCTGCCAAAACCACCAAGAGTCAACATTGTAACTAAAGAAAGCTTATAAAGTTCTTTGGGCACAGCAAAATACTATTGATTTAAGACCTGAGGACTTAAGCACCAAAAGACTGGATAGGTTCCATGGCAAATGATTCAAAAAAGCAGCCTATCAAATTTCTGTTTGACCAATGTCAAAAATCTTAAAGTATTCTTAGAGGTACACAGTAGAGACATAGATTTTGCAAAATTCAGAACAAAGTTATCATTTGACTAACACGTATGCAGAGGCAGTTGCAGTTAGATTGCTCTTGCCACATTACAGGAAGAGATATATACCAGAGTCATACTCCATTGTATGCATATATGTGAAATGGCATTAAACCCATATTTAATCAGGTGTTTGATCCCATGACACTGACATGCTGTTTATGCTTTTTAAGAATGCTAAGGATTCAAGTTTGGCTGAGTCAAGTTGTTTGATGCTGGCACTGGCCACACATACAAAGAAAATTAAATCTTTTGATGGCAAAAGAGGAGGATCACACGAAATGCTTATAAGTGATGTTTGTCACAATTACCAATTTTAAAAAGTAATCTTAATTAATGTAACACATATAACACCATAGGAAGTTGTATATTTGTTAAAAATCTTTTCTTATGTATCAAAGGTATTCAGCATGCAAACTACATGAATAATTCAAATAAATAGATAGTTTAATGTCTTCTTTCTGTTTCTCAGACTTCCAATTCATTTATTCTTAAATTGGTATGGTAACATACGTATAATACCATTACAGGCTTACCCCCTAGTTAATAGAGTGCAAACATTTCTTATTTGATGCAGCTTGAATTATTCTTTAAGGTAGAATATGTCTGCACAATTCCCAAAGGGCTGAAGAGGAACAGTATTGTACTCAGTTTGCAGTCCTAATACTATGCCATGAATCTACTGGTTGTGATGAAATGGGTGTTCATTTTGCCATAGAAGCAGACACAATGATAGACATTGTGAGGGTGACTTGAATAAAGATTGTTTTTGAATAATTTTATTTAACAGGAATATTTATTAAATTGTGTCATTTAAATGAGAACTATTATTTTCTATCTATATGTCTATATATTTTAATATTATAGGTATTAGGAAATATGTAATTAAAAAGGTGGGTCGGACTTCAGACTCTATGATGGTTCCGACTTAAAGACTTATCTATTGATGAAATGGTATGGGCCTGATGCTTTGGCTGTTTGTCGGGCCCACCGGGGTTTACCTGTTGGATTTCTTTTGCTCCGGTATTCAGTTTAATTTACTGTTGAGTCCTTATCCTTGCTTTATCTCCTTGTTATATCTTGATTTATATGTTTTAGGAGATGATGCATTGATAAGTTAGGGGTCTTTCATGCATACCAAATATCTATGTGTCTTGATCCACAACGAATTAAGGGTGAGGTTGGCGCCGTTGGTTGGTTTAAGCCCTCCAGTAACATATTTTACTGACCGTTCCAAGGCGTTACTTCTTTTGTGGATCTTTTATGTTTTTGCTCTGTCTTGTGTTTGCTATGTTTTGTGCGCGTCTGTTTATATGTGCTTTGTGGTCACCTGCTGGGAAAGGGCTGACCTCTTGGCTCTCGTTTGTGGTGTCTACTGTGAGTTTATCACTTTCCCATTGTTATCCTGGGTCAGGTGTGGTACTTGTTTGTATCGATTCCTGATCTTTGCACCCTTACTTACTTTTACTTATATATAACATAGGTAACACAATTCCATGGGCTTGTTATCAGCCATGACTTTAATTACTAAGACTAAGGCACCAGAGGCTAGGATAGGAAAACATGTGAAAAATGGTATTTTTCTGAAATATCATCTCTTACTTCCAAGAAAATTTCTTTGTTCATTCATTATGCCATGTAACATACGTTACATACTTTGATAAGTGCTCTGATCCTGATGTCAAACTTGCAAATGTATGATTCTTAATTACATTAGCAAGACAGTGCCAAAAATGTAAGATATCCACGAGCGTCAAATATTTTCATATATTTTTCTTCAATAATAGATACCAAAATTGGATACTTAAAATTGGGGGTAGGGTTGTTTAATAGCTCATATAAAACAATGTATTTAAGATAGAAAAGCAAACTTTGTTTTTTCTATTAGTCAAATGAGTATTTTAGTAAACTAAGATTAAAAACACTTCCAAAAATGCACAAATCGTCTGTAAAATGAAATGATGTTAGTCAAGATTTCAACTTTTAAAGGGAAATTTAATCCATGTAACGCATATAACACCATTGAAGGCTGTAATTTTGTTTAAAATGCTGCTTTTATGTAGCTTAGGCATCCAGCTTGCAAACTACATAAGAAATTTGAATAATTAGCTGGTTTAATGTCTTATTTCTGTAGCTCAAACTTTCAATTTGATTTTTTCCTTAGTTTGTTACAGTAACATATGTAACAGGCCGTCAGAGACTAACGCCCCAGAGCACAGAGTGCAAACATCTCTTAAAAGATGCGGCTTAAAATTTTCTTCAAGACAGGATATGTCTGCAAAATTCCCTAGGGAGGGGGAGCAGGACCTTTTTTAGCTCGAAGTCTAATGGTTATGAGTAAAAGAATTATTTCACAAAATGATTTATACCATTAAGATATTCTTAAACATCCGGATATGTTATAATGTGCAATACGATTGGTCGTCTTTGGCTGGGCCCACCGTGGCCTAACTGGGGATTTTCTTTAATTCTTAAAGTATAAGAGGTTAGAGTCATTTACTGTCCTGCCAGCCAAGAGTGACAGTGTCGTCAGGTTTTGTTTACAAAGGTATAAGGGACTTATAAAAACCTATTTTGGTCGATTAAAAATTCAGGTGAAATTTTAGATAAACTTAAAGCTAGAGATTTCAATGCGACCAGTTTGTCTACTTATGATTTTTCTACTCTTTACACTACTTTACCTCATAATTTAATCAAAGATAAACTTATTGATCTTATTGAAAGAACCTTCCAGAGAGAAGGCTCTCCTTACCTTGCATGTAGTGACAGAAATGCATTTTTTACTTCAGAAAAACCTAAAAAATATCATGCATGGTCGTGTCAAAATGTATGTGATGCGCTGACCTTTTTGTTGGACAACATTTTTATTCGATTTGGCACCAAGCTCTATAGACAAGTAGTTGGGATACCTATGGGCACTAATTGTGCTCCCCTCATTGCAGATTTATTCCTGTTTTGTTATGAAAGGGACTTTATGATGTCTCTTTCTGATGATAAGCAGGCTGATGTTATTGATGCGTTTAACACTACTTCCAGATATTTGGACGATATTTTAAATATTAATAATGTTTATTTTGAAAATATGGTTAGTCAAATATACCCTTCAGAGCTCCAACTTAATAAAGCCAATGCCTCTGATACCGAAGCCGCATTTTTAGACTTGCATTTGTCAATTTCTAATGGTATTGTTTCTACCAAAATTTATGATAAACGTGACGACTTTGATTTTGAAATTGTCAATTTCCCATTTTTAGATGGTGATGTTCCTCGTTCTACATCCTATGGAGTCTATATCTCTCAACACATTCGTTTTGCTAGAGCATCTAGCTATGTTACTGACTTCAACACTCGCAATAAATTGTTAACTCAGAAACTTCTTAAACAGGGCTATCGGTATCATAAACTTCGCAAAACATTTTCAAAATTTTATAGACGATACTTTGATTTGATTTCTAAATTCCAAGTTGGACTTAAATCTCTCTTGCGCCAAGGACTTTCGGAACCTGATTTCTATGGTGACTTGGTGTATAAGTTGAAGAAGATTGTTGGCTCTAATAATTTTTCAGCGCAGTTCATTAAAATAATTTCCCATTATAAAAAGATTGGCTATAACATTAATGTATTGCAACAGACTGCATGCTTGGTAGTCAACCCAATCACAGTTGGCAACTTTGCTTTCCTCTTTAATTGCACGCCGGTGGGTCGGACTTCAGACTCTATGATGGTTCCGACTTAAAGACTTATCTATTGATGAGATGGTAGGGGCCTGATGCTTTGGCTGTTTGTCGGGCCCACCGGGGTTTACCTGTTGGATTTCTTTTGCTCCGGTATTCAGTTTAATTTACTGTTGAGTCCTTATCCTTGCTTTATCTCCTTGTTATATCTTGATTTATACGTTTTAGGAGATGATGCATTGATAAGTTAGGGGTCTTTCATGCATACCAAATATCTATGTGTCTTGATCCACATCTGAATTAAGGGTGAGGTTGGCGCCGTTAAACCGGTTTAAGCCCTCCAGTAAAATATTTTACTGACCGTTCCAAGGCGGTACTTCTTTTGTGGATCTTTAATGTTTTTGTTCTGTCTTGTGTTTGCTATGTTTTGTGCGCGTCTGTTTATATGTGCATCGTGGTCACCTGCTGGGAAAGGGCTGACCTCTTGGCTCTCGTTTGTGGTGTCTTCTGTGAGTTTGTCACTTTCCCATTGGTATCCTGGGTCAGGTGTGGTACTTGATTGGATCGATTCCTGATCTTTGCAACCTTACTTACTTAGAATATATAGATCACTTGTGTATTAATCCTATCCACAGGATAGGATTAATACACATGTGATCTCTCGATTCGCGCTAGCTCATGTTGAGTGTACACATTAATGTTTTATTTAACAATCGTAAACAAAATATTAAGTCACTGTCATTTTTGGTTGGCACGACAGTACTGTGTTTTATTACAGTTAGTTGATTTTTTTATTGTTTCCCTGTAAAATACATTGCATAAGCTAGTAAGCTAAACAATATTAGTGGTTTAACAGTGTCATCAGAAACTAGGGCAAAGATTCGATCGCTAAATATATTTTACACTCCGCCCCCAGATTCAGCTGTTGTCTATTCTTGTTTTTGTTGTCTCATTGTTTGTTGTTGTTTTAATGTGAAAATGTTTGGTGCTTGGTCCTTACTTTGTGATTACATGTAGTTCTTAGTTAAGTGTCATTTCTAGGTTTGTAATCATTTATTTATTTTATTTATTCATACATTATTTTAAGAGGATTGCACATTTAGCTACATTAGCTAGTCTACCATGTGGTCCTCTAGACATATTTACATATATACAAATACATACAATATAAAACAATAAAAAGGACATCAAACGCTTGCACTACTTAAAATACAAATGTTAAAAAAAATACACTGAGAACGGGAGCATAAAACAAGCTTGTGGTATAAAAGCACTAATTTTGCTTGAACATTATTTTAAAATATAAAATACTTATCTGATAAGTTGCATGTATGTGACAATACCTTTAAAACTATATTTCAAATATGTTCTTTTACACACCGTTTAAAATCTTTAAGAGGGGCTGATTTCTTAACAGATTCTGGCAAAGTATTCCATAGCCGCGATGCAGAGGAGGAAAATGAGCCGTCGTACATTGCCTTCTTTGACCTGGGCACTGCTAGAGAGCCGTTTGTCGTAGATCTAAGTGTGCGATTATGAGATTGTGATATAGGAGTAAGGAGGTCGGATATATATATGCTGGAGTAAGGTTATTTAGCGCTCTATAGACGAGAACTGATTTGTAATAATTGTGACGTTTAGTTATTGTTTGCCAACCTAGTGTATTGAACATTTCAGAAGAAGCGGTATCATAGTCTGCATTAAGAATAATTCGTTGCAGAGGAAGACAGAGCTGGTTGTTTTACTTTAATTGAGACACAACATGAGATTTTCCAACAACGTGGTATGTGCGACCAGCAAAGCCTCAGATCAGCCTGCGCATACGCGCAGTCTGATCAGAGCCTTTGATAGTCGCTTGACTATTCTATGAGTGTTAAGCTAGTGACTGAACGTCATTTGGAGTTTCTAAGCTTAAAAGTAGGTCGCAAAGGCTGGCCCGAGTCTACACTTGTCAAAATGCGATATTGTTTGAAATCACTTGTCGCGGCCCAAATGTAGACTTGCTGTTGTTGGTGTGTATGTGTTCTGAATCTCTTCTTCACCTTGCCGTGGTCTGTAGTTTATGGTCTGTAATTGTACCACTTCCTGGTCATGCGTACTTGTTTGTTTGGTTTGTTAAGGTTTTACCAAAGTCATGGATGATCACCTACTATAGATGTACCACGACCTCTGACCAATGACCTTTGGGTCTTTCTATTTCAAACGATTGATGCAGAATGCGTAAAATCAGCCAGTCTGGATGGAACATATGTGTATGTCAAAGCTTTTAAAATAAATGTAAATAAATGCCTGAAACCCTTTTTTCTAGAACAACACATCGATATTGTAAATAGAGTCACGCTTCAAAGCTTTTGGTAGATCAGTAGCAGAGGTCATTATTTCACTCTGCATTAACGTTTTGCATGCTGAGTAATTTTTATTGCTTTTGTTGTCGCCTGCTGACTTTTATCAAATTATCTTTTTCAAAAACTCTTTCAGGAACACTATCAGAGTGTTAAACGGTTTGGATTCAGATCAGGAACGACGTCGAGCGACGTTCTGTCGGTCCTAATCTGGGTTATGGGTGTTTGCAAAGGGATATTTTTCTTTATTTTTCAGATGATGAACCAGGTAGATTGTGAAGCAACAGTCTTGCAACATTACAATGGAACGATGGTGCTACAAAGGACAAATTGCTAGATCAACGACATACACATATAAATGAGCCGTAACATAAGATCTAGTACTTATCACACAAGCTGATCATCGACAAGCATACGCCTTAACACAGAGTCGCCAGAGTTTTCTGTTGTCATCGATGTGAAATCAATATTTAGGCTCAAAATGATTAGGGAATTTATTCAAATATAAATTATTCTTTTTCAAATGGCAACTTAGTGTTCCTCAAGTAATAAATCTATAATTCTATAATATAATCTATACAACAAATGCTGAACGCCAATTGGCCGAAAATTCGAAGTAGATTGGAAAAAGAGCTATTTAGAGCACGATACGAGGGTCATTAAATAAGTAAAGCGGCCTACCCTACTTCGGATAGAGAAAGGTCCATTTTTCTTTTATAAAATTGATCTCTAGCAAGATACTATTTGACCTTATGGCTGAAAAAAAATATTAACTAATAATTAAACAAAAAGGTAGCCACCATTTAAAGTGTGCTAAAATGATTTGGAAATATGCAACACTACTTTGTTCAGGATTCATTTTCAAAAGGCAAATTGCAAAGTTTTTACTTGTAACTAAGCTATAATTGAAGCCAATGGAATAGATTTTCATGTTTTTAAAATAAGAGTAAGTTTTAGTGTTTTTGAAAAAAATCACAGTGTTCAAAATTAAAAGATACTTTTTTCCCTTAGAAGAAATGGAAATTTCGTTTGTGAAAATATGAGAATTCAAACATTTTTCCCCTTTCAATTTTGACCAAAATGTATTTTAATTTTTATTTGGATATTAATTGATATATTACATAAATAGTTGTTAAAAGTTTTACTTACTGAGAGTTGCCAACATGTCTGAAAATAGTTATGGTCCAGTGTCCTTAACCATGGGTCATTTAAGTTAGTATTGTGGTCGTCCCATTGATATATTACACATGTACACATCATGTTTGATTCTAAAGATAATTACCAAATAGTAAAATTTATGTAACAACAAAATTCGACGAAAACAAACTATTTGACTCACTGGCCATGCTTAAGACGCGATAAATTACCAACTAATGAACCAATAACGTTCAAATTTTGTACATAATGTCTAAATATGGTGACCGAACACACTGTAAAAATCTTGACTGTGTCGGTCAGTTAGAAAAATGTCAGCCGGTTAAATATTGAGTCACCCTCGTATCTATCAATGTAATCTTTATGAATGACATAGCGCCTATATTCTTATGTGCACGCCCAATTAATTTGCCATTTAAAAAATTAAATTAATCCCAACAAACATTGTTTTCTGAAACTGTTCAAGATAAAGCTCATTGTTTTACTCACAAAGGTTATCAAATCTATAGTGGCGCAACACCTTTGCAAATGCGCCATTTCTTTTACACACCGAGAACCAGAACATGAATCGTACTTTAAAAACATCAGATTGCTACGGTAATATGTTGTCATTTTGTCACTTTCCCATTGGTATCCTGGGTCAGGTGTGGTACTTCACCGTATCGATTCCTGATCTTTTGTTTGTTTGTATGATTTGATTCTTTACGTCCCATCAACAATCTTTCAGTTATATATGGACGGGTCTTCCTGGGTTAAACCATACTAAGCTAGGATAAATGTGTCTTGCTCAAGAACCACAACGCAGTGACGTTGTTGAGGCTCGAACCCGCGGCCCTTCGGTCTTGAGTCAAGCACTCTACCACTGAGCCACTGCGCTCCCTTTTCCTAATCTTTGCACCCTTACTTATTTTAATACAATATACGTTTTCTCTGAGAGACTTTATTTGCATGTAACTAAATTCGCGAATACTAGCTATGTCCTGTCTCAACGAATGACTTACAAAACTCTTTGTTCGAATTAAAAAAAATAGTGAGTTTGACAATCAATTTTATTCACATAATCAATTGCAAACACAACGCACTTACGCCGGTATAATAACTGGCTTTTCCGTGGCTAATGAAAGACATACGCTAACGGGCTTGTGCTATCCTCTTAGAAAAAATGGTTGTATACTTATTTCATATTATAAATGGTGTCAACTTTATCCATTAGGCTATGTCATGTAGGTAAATAATCGACGGCATTTTTCTTGGTCGAATTTGCTTTCTAGTTAGTTTGGATTTCTTAATATAGGATGATCATCTGTACCAAATACAACAGTTCATAAGTTTAACAATGTATGTAATAAATTTGTACTCTTTATTATTAGTTGTTGTGTTGTTTTAATCACGAAATTTGACCTTGCCCTTGGACATAGAGATATAATGTATATTTGCAACACATTGACTTGTTAAAGTGCACACATGCATCCTTGTGGTCACCTGTTCGGAAAGGGCTGATTTCTCGGCTCTCATGTATGTGATATTTTCTTGTGTATTTGACACTTTTTGATACAGAATCCTGGGTCATGTGTTGTACATGATTGCATCGATTCCGGATCTTTGCCTTTTTCCTTACTTTGAGCATGTGAATAATAGTGAGTATGATCAGGAAATACCACAATTAAAAACCGCGGACAACCCCTTGGCACCGCAAGGAAAAGCCGCTCAACCATCACGAGACACCAGGAAGACAAATTAAGCAAAGCAACCAGCTCTCTTTTCCCCATCAAGATGATTGCAATACTAGAATGGACATAAAGTAACGTACAACAAAACATAGAACAATAACAGACTCCCACAATGGGAGTTACAATAACAAAAAGTCAAATACAACAGAACAACCGCCTTAGAACGGACAGCAGCCTAAGCCACCGTGGGTGTAAATGGGGGCTTAAATGCATTTTAATGGTACCAAAATCGAACAGAGAAAATTAAAGTTATGATCCGAAAACGAATTTGGCATTTGATCTTGACATATGGATCTGTGTCATATATCCGACACATATTCTTGTTGTGGTTGACACTTGTACAAAAACAAAACAAAAACAAGTGAGTATGGCCAGGAAATGCCACAATCACAGACTGTAGACCAACCAATAGCACAATGAGGAAGAGACATAAAACACAGATAGCCACAATTCAATTAAGTAAACAACCAGCTCTCTCTTCCCCAGCAAGATGAATGCTAAACGGAAAAGGTCCTCGTGAATCATACCACCAAACAAGGATACATAAAAACCCACACAAACCTTATGAAAATCCATTAGAAGATTTGGAAGCTATGCTCTTGGAACATATATTGTCCACTGTCCACAGTACACCTTAAACAAATATATCTCCATTTCCACTTCAACTTCGTCTGTGGGGGTATAATTGCGTCAAGGGTAGAAATCATACTCTGCTAAAACGTCTTGGTCCAGAAAAAATGTCTTGTCTCTTCCTTAAAGGAATAACCTTAAATAACGTTTTATTGATGTTGTTGGTTTTTTCTCTGTATTAAAAATAATAGTGAGTATGATCAGGAAATACCACAATCGCAAACTGCAGACAAACTTATGGCACCCCGAGAAGGAGCCAGGCAACCATCACGAGACACCAGCAAGACAAACCAAGCAAAGCAACCAGCTCTGTCTTCCCCAATCAAGATTATTGCAAAACTAGAATGAACACAAAGGAACGCACAACAAAACATAGAACAATTACAGACTCCCAAAATGGGAGTAACAATAAACAAAAAAGCCAACAACAACAGAACCACCAACTTAAAACGGACAGCAGCCTAAGCCGACACGGGCTTAGATGCATTTTACTGGTACCAAATCATTGCCCTAGATTCTGCTGTTGTTGAAGTACACTACATGTTCAACTCGCATGGAAGCCCTCTAACTTATGTAATGTATCATCATGGAGAAACACTCTAATCAAATTAACACACCATGAATGAACAAAGAAAATGGCTCACGACTCACAAATAGTCAGAGCTAAAGAAACCCTCAAGTTGAGCCACGGTGGGTCCAGCTACAGAAACCATCAGGCACCAACCCAACAATTAAAGCTTTACGCCAGAGCCGTCATAGAATCTGAGGCTTTACCCACCGTCGTGCAATGTAAGAGGAAACCATAGCTATAAACCGTGATTGGGTTTAGAACCAGGCATGCAGACTGTCGCATGATATCCAAGCAAGTTATATCCAACCCTTATGTAACGTTTGATAATGTCTTTGAATTGATCACTGAAGTTAGGTTTTCCAACAATTCGTTTGAATTTATAAACTAAATTACCATAAAATATAGGTTCTGATATGCCTTGTGGCAGAAGAGTTTTAACCCAGTGTTGAATGCAACGATTAACTCTGAGTGTCTGTGCTAGAATTTAGAAAATGCTTTTCGATTGTTATGATATCTATAAACCTGTTTTAGCAGTTAAAATAAGTTTCTGTTGTTGAAGTCATCAACATTAGAACACACTCTTGCAAAAACGAATAAGCTGAGAAATATATACACCATAAGAAGGGGAGCGAGGAACATCTCCATCAAGAAATGGAAAAAAATACCTTTTCAAAATTAAAATCATCCCGTTTATCATAAATTCTAGAAGAAACTATGGTATTTGTTAGTGACAAGTTCAAGAAGAATTCACCTTATTTAAGTGAAGCTCAGTAAGATATATCTGATGAGGGTTATCAATATTAAGCTAGTCATCTAAATATCTGAAGGAGGAGCTAAAAGCTTCAATAATATCAGTTTGATTAATAATATCAGTTTGAGTTAAGTCTGACAGAGACACCATGAAGTCTCTCTCATAATATAACAAAAACAATCTGCAACAAGAGGAGCACAAACAGTACCCATTAGAATACCCACAGTTTGTCTATATAATTTCAAGCCAAATCTTATAAATATATTGTCCAAAAGATAATGGAGAGCATCACACATTTTTTTCTGATATGACCACATTTTATACCGTTTTTGTTGTTCAGAAGTAAAAAAAGGCATTTTTATCATTAGCAGCCAAATAAAGTGAGCCCTCTCTGTTAAATGTGTGTTCAATTAATTCTGTTAGTTTTTCTTTGATTAAGGTCTAAGATAACAAAATCAGTTTTTTAGGTTAGAGACCCAGGAATTATATCAGCGGCTACATTAATCTTCTGTGATGACGTTTCCGATTTTAGTTTGCGGGTCATACTTATTACGTCATTTTTGTGACGTCACGAACAAGGCATGTTTTTCGCGTTTTAACGCTATTTTCTGGCCCATTAAAACTCCGTATTTTCGCAATAATTTTAGAAGGAATGGACCGATTTTAAAAATGTTTGCACCAAAACGTTGATATTTATAAATGCCAACCGTATCTGTAAAGTTCATATAGTTTAAAACACGGGCAACTTTAAATTGCAAGTAATTGTGATTCTGAACATAATCAAAATTCGTTCAGTTTTTGCCTTTGATGAAAAAAGTCTCGAAAACAAAGCGGAAAAGCCTATCCAAATTTTCGATTACAGCCAAGTGTTATCTTATCAGAATAGATTGTGAAAGTATCAACAAACTTCACCGTACAGTTTTTTCAGAATTTGTACATTTGCAACTACACGTATATCCCTCTTCGCGCCAACGTTATGATAAAAGCGTCAGCAAAACCGGAGAATCAAAACGTCGCAGTAACATGAAAAACAAAGGAAAGCAAATCATGAGAAAATACAGCAACATATCCTGAAGCGGTTTTAGGTCCTATCGCTTCATAAACGTTCATGAACAGAAAGTAATAGACATTGGGAAGAAGTCAGAGAATTATGCTAGCATTAGTTTAACTCGATATCGCCCTCCTATCTAGAATACATACATTTAGGTCTATTTCTTTTCAAAGGCATGTTATAACTAATGGTACATATGATTCATCATCAAAATTGGAAGAAGCTATAAATTTGTCCGAATGTTCGTATCGAAAGAAAATATTTCGACACTAGATATCCCATTTCCCCATTTTGCGCACAAATATATACTGACGGGCAAAAGCAATGCTACGTCTAAAATGTGTGATAAATTACTAAGAAGGATAAAATAAAGCCATAGCAATTAAAATGTATAAATGTATATAGCCAACATACCAGGTAAACACAATTGACAAATTAAAATAAACCAGATGCTAGGCTCAAGATTCTGGTCATGATAAGCTTGTGCAGCTCGTGCTTGTGAGTCACATGCAATACATGTCCAACTTTTACTGCAGCGTTTCTCTTGCCCGTCAGTATATATGGATTCGGTTCTTAGGCTACCCCGGATAAACCCGATATTCTTTTTCTATATTTGCCGTTTGCAGATAATTTTCAATTGAAAGCACAAGTTTTGCCCTATTTATTTCATAAGTATTGAAATACAAGCTTTGATGCTGACTCATATTTGCCATTGCGGATATTTATTTGGACTACGGGTAGTGCGTACATGGATTCCAAGCCTGATGGCGAACATTCATAACAGCGCAGTCCACAACCTGTCGTCTGTTATTTTCTAAATAATTCAACTGTATGATTTGAATTTGGCTTTTTCAAAAATTCAAATATGGAACCGTTGCACGTCGAATGTAATATGACGTCATTATGGCGTCATTGTTCCATTGCAATCCAAGATGGCGACCACGATGGCACCGCCTTTCATGAGGCTAAATAATGGTCGCTTTACGTCAAGTGAAAGAATGAATATGATACAAAATTTGAAGCTTACTCGCTTTACAAGCATCGTGTCGCATAAAAGGCCGCAGAATAATAGATTTGGAGTATTTTGGCAGTCATTTTGACAAAGGCTGTTCCGCATTTATCCTAGCTTAGTACTGGTTCAACCCAGGAAGACCCGTCCCTGTTTAACTGAACGATTGTTTATGGGAAGTAAAGAATCAAAACGAACAAAACAGCTTATAATTTTCAAATAAAATTGTATTTCTTTCTCTAAGGATCTTTTGTCATATTAAACAGTGTAGATCTTGATGAAATGCGTTTTTTTTTCATCTAGGTCTACACTGTTTGCCAGACACGCATTTGTGAGTCACAGGTATATTGGTTCATTATTATTTTCGGAAAAATATATTTGTCTGCTCATATGATAACGGTACTTAAGCAAAATCGTCCTCTTATCTATTTGCATAATGTTTGTATGAGTGGAGCGAAGGCTCTATTGATTTGTTTGTTTGATTTGATTCTTTACGTCCCATCAACAATCTTTCAGTTAAACAGGGATGGGTCTTCCTGGGTTGAACCAGTACTAAGCTAGGATAAATGTGTCTTGCTCAAGGACCACAACGCAGTGACACCGGTGAGGCTCGAACCCGCGGCCCTTCGGTCTCGAGTCAAGCACTCTACCACTGAGCCACTGCGCTCCCAAGGCTCTATTGAGACTGCACACACAGATACATTGTATGTACATGTACGGAGGCTCAAACCTTCGCTGCTCGCCTTTGCGATAAAGATATAAATGCATCAGCTGGGTCTCATGACCGTCCTGATTTTTTCATCAAAACCAATCATAGAATGCATTTTCACAAATAACCGTAACGACCCCGAAGACTGGTCCTAAGTAGTCTGCACGGTCTCGTGTGACCGAGGCTTGAGTGGCTCTTCCTTTGTGATTGTGGTATTTCCTGATCATACTCACTTACTTATTTTAGGAGACCTTTTATAGTGGGCATGCTACCTCGATTCTGTTCAAAGGTACATGTATTCATGCCTAGAACACACTGACGTTGTATTTTATCATAACGCTGGCGCGAAGAGGGGTATACATGTAGTTGCAAATGTACAAATTCTGAAAAAACTGTACGGTGAAGTTTGTTGATACTTTCACAATCTATTCTGATAAGATAACACTTGGCTGTAATTGAAAATTTGGATAGACTTTTCCGCTTTGTTTTCGAGTCTTTTTTCATCAAAGGCAAAAACTGAACGAATTTTGATTATATTCAGAATCACAATTACTTGCAATTTAAAGTTGCCCGTGTGTAAAAACTATATGAACTTTGCAGACACGGTTGGCATTTATAAATATCAACGTTTTGGTGCAAACATTTTTAAAATCGGTCCATTCCTTCTAAAATTATTGCGAAAATACGGAGTTTTAATGGGCCAGAAAATAGCGCTAAAAACGCCAAAAACATGCCTTGTTCGTGACGTCACAAAAATGACGTAATAAGTATGACCCGCAAACTTAAATCGGAATCGTCATCCCAGAAGATTGATGCATCCGCTGATATAATTCCTGGGTATCTAACCTAAACAACTGATTTTGTTATCTTAGACCTTAAATTATGAGGCAATGTAGTATAGAGAGTAAGGAAATCATATGTAGACAATAAAATGCGACTTAATTGAACACAGTATTCTTTATCCCTGGAAGTAAAAAAATATAGTTTCCCATATCCCTAGAAGTAAAATGGCAAATATCCCGTATCCCTAAAACCCCTATACAAGCCTCACGTTTCTATACTACACATACCTTTAAAACTGCATTTATTGCACAGGGCATGTATCTGATGTATACTAATATATTTCTAAGAATCATATCTCGTAAAGAATGTTTACTGGCATTGAAAGGTGTGGGTTACATGTTTGTTAAGTACAGTTTAATTTTTATGTGTTTAAACACTGTATATTATAAGACTGACAACAACAGAAACAGGGCCAAATAAGAGAGCCACCCACCACACTGTCATCTGATACTGTTCTGCCAGCCAAGAGGGACAGTGATGTCATGTTTTGTTTACAAAGTTACCAGGAACTTATAGTCGATAGATCACTTGTGTATTAATCCTATCCTGAGGATAGGATTAATACACAAGTGATCTATCGATTCGCATTAGCTCAAGTGGAGTGTACAAGTTAATGTTTTACATAGCAACTGTAAACATAATATTACGTCACTGTCACTTTTGGTTGACACGACAGTATATGCCATACCCGAAGTTACAAGTCTATTTATAAAAGTAAGGTTTTCAGATACTGAATAGCTTGGCATCACTTTTAATTCTAATTTAACCAATCAGGTTGACTCAGAATTTTATATTTTAGAGTACCTGCTTAAATATAAAAAAAATCCCATTGGTTAATAATCACACTGTCCATTCAAATTATTTGTACAGATACTTCTGCACTATTCTTCTCAGAAAAATGTCAACAGAAACAGAAAGAATCTTTTTAGAAAAATCTATTCATTGCAGAGTTCACTCATGAATAGAACAATACTTTGTCATTAAAAGCAACATTTTAACTAAAACTTTCTTACCCTATGTTTTATCCAGTATTTTCATATCATTGACATTGCATTTTGATCAAGCTGGCAATTACGTTTAAAGGGCCTGTTCCTGTCTAGGTCCTTATGATAATTAAAGGTAAATTGCACCAAAATTGTGATTTTGTATTTGTGTGTCCTCTTTGCACCCTGGGTAATTTTGCACGCTTTTATGTCATCAGCTGATGTTTTCATATGTTTAAAAAAAATCTTTCAGAAATACCATCAGAGTGTCAAATAATTTGGATCCAGATCAGGCCCGACGTTTGATCAGGGTCTCCACTGTTTGCTTGCATAATTTTCTATTAAAACTTGAATAAAAAGGAAAAATACCACCTACCATCCCTTAAAACAGAAATGGACTGTTCCAATTGATAACGATGGGAAATTCCTTTCGGCATAAATGGGTTAAATACTGTTCTCATAAAATAAACAAACATTTTACCTGTAAAATATACATAAGAAACCAGTCAGGTAGCAGTGAAAAAAAATCAATGTCACCTGGGCTAGATTTAGGACAATCTTTTTTTAGCAGTCTGTCAGCACTGACATAAAGTCCTGAGCTCATCACTGTTAGACATAAAGATTTGTCACAACTAGTGCAAGCTTGTTTCAGCAAATCAGATGAGGTCTTTTATAGGAGTCATATAACAATAAGTCATTTTACGATGTAACATGATCAGTGCAGCTATTATAGTAGCACTATTTGCCTACTTTGCCTTACGCCTACGTAAGAAAATAAAACCATCGCAAAACGACTAGATCACTTTGACGACTACTGGTGTAGGTAATTCATGCTTTCATTGCGCATATATATTTTAACGTCGCAAATATGTCTTTAAACACTACTCGCGAAACTAAATTTTAGAAATTACTGTATAGTATTACAGTGTCCGTGCAACAACATCTAGCAAACCAATCTATAAACCGACCACAAAAACAAGTTCGTAAGACCAGGATATTTAACGACCACAGACCAGCAAATAACCCCATGACGGAAAGACGAACAAAGATATACACATAAAGGCAAAATGTAGTCAAAGCTTTCCCGAGCGAGAGGACTGCATAAAATAAGTTAGTATGACCAGACAATGTCACAATCACACACTGGTACATTCCCTCAACTTACAATCAGCCGACAATGGATCATTGTACATGTATGTACAATATAAGATGGTCCCTTCTCTTATTCAGCCCCTAGGCTATGGGATACTCTTCCTCAGACTGTTAGAAACACAGGTTTCTTAAACGTTTTAAGAAAACCTTTAAAGCTCATTTCCTAATTGAATTTTACACACATTAAACATTTTTTAAAAAATTTACCCGCTTTTTTCTTTAGAAGAAATGGTATATTCATTTCGAACCAAAGTCGGTCCGTCGACCGTCCGTCCGTACTCACGAATGGACTCTTGTTGGGTACTGAAAATTTCCAAAATTTCTACCCAAAGGTCAAGGTCAACTGATGTATATTTTCTTGTAAATGCATCTTCTACTTAACTGTGGAATGTAGCAACATCAACCTTTGCTGGTGCATAGGTCTCATGATGTCGATGGTACTGGGCAACATTCCGTGTGACCTTGACACCCTTTATCTTGGTGTCAAGGTTTAAATAATGTATTTTCTTGTAAATGCATATATCTTCTTAACCATTGGTCGTAGCACATTCAAACTTTGCAGGTACATATGGCACTTAATGTAGAGGGCAATGTTTAATGTGACCTTGACCTTGGATTAAGGTCAAATCAATTATTTCTTGTATATGCATTCCCCCTTAACCGTTGGACATAGCAGCTTCAAACTTTGCGGGTGTATAGGTCATATGATGTAGAGTATACTGGGCAACGTTTCGTTTCATACCTAAGGTCAAGGTCATAAGTGCAATAATGTACGTTCTTGTAAATTCATCTCCCCCTTAACTGTTGGACGTAGCAACTTCAAACTTTGCAGATGCTTCGGTTAGATCGAAAACGGGTATTTGCGATGGTGCACCATCGACTGAAGTCTAGTTGTTTTGTGTGATGACGATGTTGATTTTCTATGTGTATATGTAAATAATGTTATTTATAGAGGGTCACAAGGTAGAATAGCTAACTGTTTAATTCTGCAGCCCTATCAAATCAATGTATAGATAAATAACAATGTATTGAACAATTATTTTTTAGCTCAAAGACATCCTTAGCTACACTAAAGATAATTCTGATATTATAAGTAATTTGTTCTTGTAGACGTATCGTGTTTAGCCCTGGTTTTGTGATGCAGTTATTTGTATACAGTACAGTTTAGCAAACGTCTTCTCATTATACTCCTCCTGTTAAAAGTTTGTCTACTTTAATTGTCTACTTGTTATCATTTACTTGTGTTTTTGCTAGTGTTTTAGCTTGTGTTTCTTTCATGCTCAACTCAACTGAGCATGAAATTTATCCTGCTAATAAATGTTAAAATGCCAACAATTGTTGGCATTTTAACATTTATTAACAGGATAACTACAGCATCTTACAGTTTAAAAGCAAGAAAAAAAATCTGATTATCAACATTTTAGTTTTATTAGCAGTTGAGATTTCATGCTCATATGAGTTGAGCAGGACAAAGTTTTATAACTTTGAGGCCTGGTCTGCGGTCAAAGATTGTAAAAGTGCTTTCTCATATTATTTGTTTGAAGCGACTAGGTCAAAAAGGTTGTGGTCCTGATTAATTATGATCATAAGAAGATCGAAGTAAGTAATAAACATATTGTTGCTACAAGACTTTGCACATGTTTATTTGATTTGAAAACATGATGACATAATGTTTATGCAAATAACTCTTTGCCAACAAGTGTCGCCTGCCGATAACCTTTGCATACAGTTTAGACCCATATCAGAGCCGACAAAACGTCAGGGCCTGATCTGGGTAAAATTTTTTCGACACTCTGAAGGTATTTAGAAAATAAATTTTCGAAAAAAAGTTTATTTAGAAAAGTATTAGCAGCAAAAATACCCAGCATGTAACGAGTTAAATCCGGTATGGAAGGAGATGTGTTTTGCCAGCTGAAAAGTAAATCTACAGACTAGTCTTAGCAATGGCTCATTGAGATTCCATTGTCATTTATAAGTAGGCTCGTGCGACTTTGCAACTTGGCTCATTGGCGATATGCGAAGATCAGACCCATCTGCACAACCTTGCAGTTTCTACAGTAGCACGTACAAGTTTAAATATATGTATCTGGAGATTTGGACGTCACGTGACATATTTTTATGGTTTTGCACTTAAGTTATAATAACCACGCTAATTAAGGCTTACACTATATGAACGGACAATAGCGTATGTAACATAACATATCATCACAATGAATGCTTCCTTATACAGTTATGTTTTAATCATATTACTGATTGGAGTTGACTGTCAACTACTACGAAGACGCCCTGGAGATGTTTGTGCTGGATGCCCTGTGGAGCAGTCACCGTACGATCGCGATGTTAGATTAGCGGCCTTTGCTGCTATCAGGCAACTCGGCCCAGGACACAGACTTCTGTGGATATATAGAGCTCAAACTGGGGTAGGAATGTTCTTGATTTATGTTCATATTAAAAATTATAGTTTATTAAAATATAATGTATTCGAATAGCTTATCAAATACTTAATGTTTGAATAAATGGAACACGCAAATTGAATTCTTCACTTTATTTTTCGGTCAACAAGATGGCAGTTTTTGGTGTAAACCTTGAAGCGCTCTTTTAAAATTTAAGAAACCAAACAATGTTTGATATTCAAAGAGGAAAACGTGTGATACATCAAACAATAATTCACAGTTCTGAAAGCGTGAGGAAAGTGCATGCTAGCTGACATCATTTGCTGCCGGAAAATGACGTCATTCATGGCGTTAGACGGTGTAACGTCGTTTTTACGCTTGAAAAACGTTACAATTACACGTAAACGAATGCGACGTAGTCTAAGTATTGGCGGGAGTTCTTCAGTGCAATGGCGTAAAGTTAGAAAAAGCTCAAGACTTCAAATGTGTTTTCGTTGTTTATTGTGTAGTGTTAGAATCGAAATAGATCAGCTCTAGCAGTAAATTGTTGAGTAATAATTCACTGTTTGTCGGTCGGTTGTGCAAAGATAAATCACTCGCGCTGCGCGCTCGTGATTTGATCTTCTTGATCTTCTTTACAACTGACCTCCAAACAGTGAAATATTGCACAACAATTCACTGCTAGAGCTGATATATTTTTTAGATCAAACTTGCGACCGCATGACGTCACGACAGGCCGTGCATGACGTCACGACAGGCCGTGCAGTGATTTATTGGTTGACAACGCACGTGTTGTGTATGTGCAGATATAATTAAAAATATGCTACCACATTTCTTACCATCCTAACAACATTTTCAATTTGTGTATAGAATTCATCTTGCCTGATGTACTGTCGTTTGGATAATAAAGCCATTAAAATAATTGCTTCTTTATCACGGAAATATCAAAAATAAAGAAAGTCTGCTACAATGGAAGGACAATAAAGAGAATATCATAGAGTTTGTTTTCGTAAATTTAACAAGATAAGCGTGTTTTACATTAGATGCTTAATTTCAGTCATGTCACTTTGTCCGTCACAAATGACATTTTTCTACAAAATAATTCAGTAAAATGCAGCCAAACTAAGACACGCAAGGACAAAATGGACAAACCCTCAATCAAATTTTAATCATCTTTGAATTGAGCGCTTAACGATTACCCTAAATGTGTCTTTAAGAGTATTTCAAAATTACTCTGCCAATTTTGACAAAACATCGCAGATTCTTTTTTGGAATGCATCGGAAAACAAGAAAGGATTATGTTTAAAAAAACTACTTTCTTATAGACAAAAAGTTAGTAATTATGACCAGGAAATGCCACAATCGCACACTCCAGACCAACCCACAGTAAACCAAACGCAGAACCCCCACAAGCAATGGGAGGTACATAAAACACTGAATCAAAAACAACAAAACCACCACCTTAGAACGGAAGCCACCTAAGCCACTGAGGGAGGCTTAAATGCATTTTACTGGCGCCAAATTTTCGCCATAGATAATTATGATGTTAAAACACAAACCATGTTTAGCTCGCATGGAGGCTTTCTAACTTGTGCAATGCATCATCACAGAATGAATCTAATCAAATTAACGCAGTATGATAAAACAAAAAAAACAACAACAGATAGTCAGAGCTAAAATATTCTCAGTCAAAGACAAACATCAGACACCAACTAACGAATAAAAGCGTTTCGTCCAGGCCGTCATTGAGTCTGAGGCCGACCCACCGTCGTGCAACTAGAAACAAAATACGTTTTTATACATATAACAGCCTGGCTGCTTTATCCCACCAATAATCAGTGAGATATGTCACAATATTTGTCAAGCCTTTGATACTAGTAGTAACTTGTTTCTTGCATTTAATTCTGTAGTGATACAGATAAATATGGCAATGCAGATCTTTACAAAATATAGAGAAGCTACACATTTGAAAGCAGGACCGATATCATTTGGTCAAAACTATGGAGGTGGTAATGTTTTTTTTTATTATTTGAGTTTTTGTAGCAAAGCGAGTTTTCTGCTTTCACAACACCAGAATCTAGGGTGAGTTTTTAGCTTTTTATTTCTTTTCTCAGGTTGTGGCTGGTACTGCCTATTACCTCTGGATGAAGATTTTAAAGGTAACAACTTATATATACTTAGCACCAAACGAAAAACGCCCATTGAACTGATTTTCTAAAGTATACTGAGCGAAACTTCCAAACCGCCACTCGATATTTTCTCATATATCTTAACATATATGATACATACATGGTTACATTTTACACTCAATATGGAAAAATCAATTAAGCAGAACTTGTCAAAATTTCATTTTCATAAATTGAAAGTAACATGCTCAATTGACAGACTGTGTAAAGGCACCATCGCATTTCATTTTCACACAAACGCTAAAAATTGAACTCATTGCTTAAAACGGAGTATTTTAGGGACCTAAAGTGAAAAACACCAACTTTATGGTGTAATAAATGGACATTATTGAACTTTTTCGGGTTTCGCTTTTATTAAGTAGGAATTTTCAGGTAATCCACAATGTTCCTATGGAAGCCCGTATGACATAAAAACAACACAAGAATGCTTTATGGAGATGACATGTTTTTGTCAACAATATTATTGAAACTTTCTGGTGCTGTAAATTGACATTATTGAACACTATTGTGTTTATTTTGTAATATAGTAGCAATTTTCATACAATTCAGTGCTCCTATGGAGGCACATGTGGCCTAAAAAACACATAAATGTGTTTATGATGATGAAAAGTTTTTGTCTACAATATCATAGACATCCGTCATCCATTAACCGTGTACTGCACATCAATCTTTCAATGCAGCTTTTGTGCATCACCGCATCAAAGTATGGTGGACTATACAGAAAATTTAATGATATACGTAATACTCAGTTTTTGTCGATTTTTCTCGTCATACGAGTGCAAAAATGAAAAATGACAGATATGTTGTGGTGTAAACTTTCGGCTCTATCAGAACATGTCAAACTTTATGATAAATTATGAACCAGTCTCAGCGAGGCCCCGTTTTCCATTGAACCCACAGCTCGACCCCTCTATTTTATACTCATACAACCCAAACGTTGGCATTTTTGTGATAAAATAAAGTTGTCGGATAGTTGTCAATGAAAATACGAGTATACACAAGGCGAAAAACATTTAGCATCGTGTGCCACGTGCAAAAAAACGATATAAGTACTCTATCATTACGCATAAATGAACATCCTTATTGAATCAAACTTTGTTATGTTCAATCGACGGATACATGTGCCCAACTATACTGTGTCAAATATCATTTCAAACAGTTTAATAATAAATGAGCTATATTGAAAAAAATTGTTTTGTTAACTGGCGGTTTAGAAGTTTCATTCAGTATAGATGATACTTTTATTTAATCCTTTTCCATGTTATAACAAATGATATTTTTTACAACAATAAGTGTTCCGGTGGTGAGGTCAAATTCCAAAGTCTTTATTAATAAATGTCTTGATTTGTTTGGTTCTTAATCGCATTTTTTGAGTCATCTCGCTTGTCGCATGTCATTATAACGAGTATGCTTCTCATCTATACAATGGTAGTTTAAACAAATGCAAGTGAATCACACTACTTGTACGCTAACGTGTGTGCTTGGTGATGAAGTCGAAATTTATTCATTTTGATCTGCTAGATAAAACACTACGTTTTAAACTGTATGGTATGGGTAATTCGCATTTATAAATTTTCTAAGGGAGCTTATTAAAAAGAGTAATACTACACTTTGAAAGCATTTTGTTGTGTTTTAAATCTTTTGCAGTGTAGGGCTTTGTATGAAAACATTATTTCGTGTCAAGAAATTGGACATAACTAAGATGATGATAGCTCAAATTCAGAATTGGAAATACATGTATCTCTTTAAAAAGCTCCCAATCATAAATGAAAGTTAGAGTCCCCATTCGCTTGATGCCGGTCACAACCCATCATACTATACAATTAGGTGCGCCAACTAGTGGAAAAGGAAGATGCAACTCACACATTGATTGACCTCAATGTATTATTATTTTCCAAATATGTGAATACTGACTCAATTTAGAATACGAAGCCAACTGGTCTATTCAAAATACATAATTAAACATTACAACAGATGCATATTAATTTTGTATTCAATTTGAGAGGAAAAATCATTGCACATGCGTCTAGCAACTAAATGCAGATATCAATCATACACCTACATTAAATAAATGCGCATCATCACGAGAAAACCTGATTTTGTTGCATGCTAATTTATCATCCTACGCATCCACACAGTCTGATCAGCGCCTGTGTTATTCGCTCCATGGAAAGTATGGGAGCTAAACTTGCAATACGCAAAACGTCTAGCTTGTCTTTATAGCTCAGCATGCTGGGCTTAGTGGTGTGGTCGAAGACCTTGAAGACAGTGTTTCTCACGACACGACCTAAAGTGTGATACATTTTGTATTTGTTTTGTTATAAATTGTGTTCATCAAGAAAGAACTAATACGAGGGTTAATTCATTCATCTTAGATTCAAATATATGATTAATGCAAGTAAGCAAATGAATGCATTGAAAGTGCTGGCACCAAAAAAGCTTTTAATCCCAACGTCTTTGTTGCATTTGTGCATTTTAACATTTGCATTACAATACTTCTTTCGAACATATATTCAGCAAAAAGCTATATTTAACCCTTAATGCGCCAATCACGACTGCAGCAGACGAGAAAATCATGCGACATCTTTCCTAGTTTTCGACAAAAAAGGTATGATATTTCATGAGAATCGTCTGCCAGCAGACGACAAATCATGCGACATCTTTCCTAGTTTTCGACAAAAATAAGGTATGATATTTCATGAGAATCGTCTGCCAGCAGACGATTCTCATGAAATATCATGCCTTATTCATTATTTTTGAAAAAGCAGCATTTTTAAATTGTCGTCTGCTGCAAAATGTAGGTGGCGCTTTATGGGTCAATGGAGCCAGTTCATGTGAATGCGGTTACTGTACTTGTCCCATACGCGTAAAGTCGCTGCATTGAATTTATACATGAACGTGCGGCTATCTTTTTGGTCTATCAGTGTAAAAGATTTCCTTGCGATTTTATCTACGTCACAACTTTGTGTGTGGAACCAGAAAATTTCGTCAGCGGGTGCGTTTTTTTATTTTTAAGTCATCACTTTATTAACAAAACCGATCATTATCGGCCCGCTATCGAAACGTAGTTTAAATGGCGTTTCGCTGGCGGGCCGATGATGACTTGCCACTGTCCATACCAGTTTTTAGCCTTGTTGTGATTTTCAAATTTGGAGGCGGGTGGGGGTCCGGACCCCCTGTCCACCCTCTTGACCCGCGCATGGATGTAGCGAAAGCATTGAATATATTATACCATGGGCAGGCTCGCTTGAGCCATCGCTGCTTGCATATGCGAGAAGTATCAAAATCTCATGAACTTGCTTAATCAGTAAATTGCCTCATTTGAAAAGTACAATTTTATTGTTCGACTTATGGATGACATAAGCTCTTGAACCTAATTACAAAAGTAATGAATTCTGAATTATGTCATTCAATTATTTTAACCCCGTCGCGAAGAAAACTGATGTTGTAGTATACGAACAATAAAGGGGCGTATGCCAGCATGCGCATCTGTGTAGTCTGGTTGTCGCCTAGGTTACGAGTATTCACTTTCTTGAAAGCATTATAAATTCTCTTGATTCGTGCAAAATTTAATATTTTAGCTAGTATCTGTAGTTGAGCAGTCTGACTTGCATTAAGTGGATCTTACCTGGCCGGAAGCCCGAAGAGTTTATATTTGCGTCGAGGGCTTTATACGCTCATTTATGGATGATGGCAATGCAATCTGATATTTCTTCAAATCATATTTTTTCTGCTTTATTAGAATAATTCAAAAACTGTCCAATTTTACGATCGCTTTCAAATCAGTGAAAGGGAGATGAAGTCGCCCATATTTGCATGGACTTTTCCGGTAAACTGAAAAATGGACCATTCTTAGCTTACTGAATCAAACTAGATATAGCAGCTAGAAATGCTTAAAACTGTTGATATACCAATTTAATCATTAAACCGCCAAGAAAAAAATGCATCTGATAATGTCGTCTGCTGAAGTCGTCTTATGCAAATAATTGCCTAGCATTACTGACGAATTAAGTATAGAAGCAAACAGCGTGGACCCAGAACAGACTGCTCCTATAGGAGCAGTCTGATCCGGGTCCACACTGTTTGCCATAGAGGCTTAAACATTTCAGCAGACGAGAAAAGCAGACGACTTTTGTTTCTTTCTATTTCAGTTTGGTCGCCCAAAGTATTGTACAGCCAAAGTGTGGCACAAACTAGATGGCACCAGAGAACTGTCAGAAACAACATGTTGAGATTTCACAGACGATTATACACACAAATACATGAACTGAACTATATTTTCAGATTGCTTTGCATATGGCGCTATACTTACGTTTGCAGAGCAACACATGTTCTGAACTATATTCCAGCCACTATTTGTTTTTTGGTATCATTTTGTATTATATTTGGCCAAACATCTTTACACAACAAAACATAAACTGGACTATATTCCCAGCGTACTTTGTTTATGACGTCATTTTTGCCTATCATATATACACAAAAATACCTTAACTATAACTTCTATTTTCCGCATAATGTGTTTTTGACGACCATATCCGCAGCGTATTTTGTTTTATACGTCACGTTTTATGAGGGTCTGGATAGAGGGGGGGGGGGGTATCCACTATTCATTAAAAATTTAGCCCATAATTCATCTCATTAAACTTTTTGGGTTATTCATTTAATTAAGACCAATTATTAATTAAAATTATTTTATTAGAATAAAATGAATTGAGACGCGACAAAATGAGTTTTAGTATTATTCATTATTTACTGAAATCTGATTATTCACTATTCATTAATGTTTTCTTCAATTAATTAAAAGATAGGATTATTCATTATTTTAGGCCCTCATTATTCACTATTCGTTAAGTTTTTGGCTCATTATTCACTATTTATTATAAAAAATGGCTATTATTTGCAAATCATTATACCCCATCCAGACCCTCTTTTATATGACAAAGTGCACGATGAAGAAAGTGTATTTGGTCATTGGTTTCTCCAAGATACAGTCATGTAATAAAATCGACGAATAGACACTTGATACTACCCAACTCACAATCTACGGAGTAATGATAGCCTATATGTTTTGCTATTTCATGAGTTATGGAACTATTTACCCGACAAAGACCAGTACAAAAAACTAAATGCCTCATTAAATTAGCACAACCTTAGTCAAGTATTGATATTTCAACTTGATACCTTAAATGTTTAATAAGGTGCCAGGCTTGGTGCAGTGTATATGGTCAAAGGTGCCATTGTAATCTACAGACTACATGAAGCATTTTTGATTTCAAGAAGTTTGAAACGTTCTTTTTTGTATTCTAAAAATTTAAGACTTATCTAAGGTAGTACTTAACTTTAAAGAACTAAGGCAGTACTCAACTTTAAGGGGGGCATTCTAATTTTGGACCCTGTTCTATACCATGGCCTGGCTTCCCATTAACATCAGATAGGAGGTTAATAATATCCGAGAAGCTGATGTTCGTTCGCCAGGAGACATTATGTAACAATTACAGTTAAATTTTAAACTCACAACAATAAGTGAGATTAGATACGAGTATAGCGGGGTACTTGAGGCCCTAATTGAGCAGATAAGGTGAAGTATTCTGTTTTTAACAAAAACGGAAGGTGAAATATTCTGTTTTTGAACAGAAAAGGCATCATCAAAGGCATCTCCATTTAATGAACTGATTGTATTTACATACCATTAGTGGTACGAACTACTACCCAAGGGCTATGTCAGGCAGATCAAATGCCAATCATAATGAGATGATTACGATTCCTTGGCAAGGGTAATAAAAATAATGTCCCATGAAGGTTTTAGGTATTTTCTGGTAATCTTGATATTTATCTTGGTGAAGGAAAATTTGTTGAATACAGGTTATTCCCCTTTGGAAGCCCATTTAGTCCAGTTAGATATTGAAATTGATTTAATCTGTACCTTATCAGTAAATCTGCTAACGACTCCTCATAAACGAAAATATAGATCATAAAGTGAGTGATGCTGCTAAGGATTTTAAAAGATCAACGTTATCGAATGGGTTGGATAATGCATTATTTCATGCCTGTTTTTAAAATAGTCAAACTAACCTTCGGCGCTCTCTAGACAACAAAATTAAAGCATCCCCCAAGGTCATGCTATATGTCATAATTAGGACTAAAACCTGCAAATTTAAATATATGACAGAACCCTAATTTTGACGCGTGTAGCAGTTGCTGGTATTTTGCGCCTATGCAGGGACTTGCCCACTTGGCCCCTCCAGCACGCCTTGTAACAGAAAGAGACAAAAGGAAACACCGAATTATTAACAAATTTGTTATTTACATCTATCTATTCCATATTATTACCAGTTGGCAAACCAAGAAGATGCAACGTCTAATTGACATTGTTGCAGCGTCGGCATGTTTCACTAATGCAGACTTGACGTTGCGTGCCAAGTTGATGGCCTTGATCAGAGGAGAACCTCATACAAGTTGTACTGAATGTTCTGCTTGAGTGAGTGTCCACTTTGAGCCATCCATACACGTCATAATAAAACTTTTAATATAAAAATATAATACCTGGAGGATAAATTGTACGAATGTATATTATCCGAAATAAAGCATTCTCTGTTATGTCCCGCGTAAATGAATTCATACTCAAGTAAATAAATCCAAATTGTTAACGAAATGCACACTGTTCACAAAGTAAGGGTGCAACGATCAGAAATCGATACAATCAAGTACCATACCTGACCCAGGATACCAATAGGAAAGTGACAATCTTACAGCAGGACACCACAAACGAGAGCCAAAAAGTTAGCCCTTTCCCAGCAGGTTACCACAAGGTGCAAATAAACAGACGTGCACAAAGGCATAGCAAACACAAGACAGAAAAAAACATAAAAGATCCACAAAAGAAGTACCGCCTTGGAACGGTCAATAAAATAGTTTACTGAAGGGCTTAAACCAGTTTCGCGGCGTCAACCTCACCCTTAATTTAGATGTGGACCAAGACACATAAATATTTGGTTTGTAAAAAAGACCCCTAACTTTCAATGCATAATCTCCTAGAACATATAAATCAAGATATAAAAAAGGAGATAAATCAAAGATAAGGACTCAACAGTACATAAAACTGAATACCAGAGGAAAGGAAATCCAAGAGGTTGGCCCGACAAACATCCAAAGCTATATATTGATCATACCAATAAACAATTTACCTTTCCTACAGTAATGCGACAAAGATAATTTCCGCATGGCTTAAATTTGTTATAAAAGTAAGTAAGAGTGCAAAGACCAGGAATCGATACAATCAAGTCCTGACCCAGGATACCAATGGGAAAGTGACAAACTTATACTGAGACACCACAAACTAGAGCAAAGAGGCCAACCCTTTCCAAATAGACTTCTTTAAACTCGAATAGAGATGAATTGTACATTTTAGATAACCCTAGCTACAGTTGTCTAGACAAAATAATAGTAAGTGAATAGTGAAATTTACAAACAGTTGTGCGCTCCCTACGCTTTATATTTGCTTAATTATGAATTTATTTAGCTCACCATGATGTCAGCTATGCACTTATCGAAAGTTCTAACCAATCACTTGCATTTTTTCAAAGCAGACAATAATCGAGGTTTATAAATAAAATTTGTCCCATCCAGTTAGATACGGTTAGAAAACTTGTCATTTCGGAAATAAACATGAACAATTGATATAAAATTGGCCTTGTACTATGTGCTAAAAATTTCGTTTGTCAAAAGCATGTAGTTTCCTAGAAAACTGATTTTTAAGACTGATCGGTTAGAACTTTCGATAAGAGTACATGTAAATGTAAAACTGCATCTCTTGGTGTTAATGCAATGCCTAACCTAGAGAATAAAGAATTAATAAATCAATGAACCTTAAACAAATGTCAACTGGCTCCTATCTGTCTATCCATCTATTTCTATCCCGTACCCTCTTTTGAGTATTATTGGGATGTTTACATGCGCATGGTGTGTTAGTAAGAAAGATTAAAAACAATAGGTTAAGATTAAATAATGACAGTGAGATGAAAATAAAGATGATAGTGATAGGTGTTAATAAGATGGAGTTAAACGCAGCTTAAAACAGCATGCATTTACGACTGTGTATAATTGATCTCGCTGACTCCTGTTTTAAGGAGTCATGATCAGGAACCAGGACGAGATCAGCTGGTAGCTTGATCCAAAGAACAATGGATATAGGAAAAAATGAGTAATTATTTATCTGCAAATGAGATCCGAGTAAAAATGAAACAATTCAAACCACCAGAAAATCATTATGACAAATGTATTTGCTGCATCTGAAAGAACTATCAGCATAATATTAAACAGATGTGAACATAAATCGTACAGGTAATTGGTTAAAATAAGTACCTGGACACATTTAACAACCATCTCTACTAAAAGGTAACAAACACAAATTTAGACTTTATACTTTTTGATGCAAACCTGACCCAGTCATTGCTTTGTTTTTTAATTTTACCACATGCTAGTTTCACACCCCATTAACTGTCATAACACATGATAACGCAAAAGCTTCTTCTAAAAATATGCGTGCAAAGGGCAAACCCAGCCAATATAACAGTAGTGTGGCAGTAGCGCACTGATTTAGACTGTAACTTTAGGTGTCAAACTTGTGAGCGGATGCCAGAAATACTTTAATGCCAGTCATTAAGGAAGTCTGAAAATAAAAATAGGATTTAACCATTTTTAAATGTTTGCGAATGTTTAGTATAGAAGGTTAGACCATTTGGAACTGTACTGAACTTGTAAAAATTGAAATGTGACTTAGATTAACATGCACTTGATAGCAGATATCTTGATTTTTTAATGTATGTATATTAAATTTGGTCAACCCGACATAAAGAAATATATACCATGCAATACAAGTATACAAATGGCACAAAAGTAACATGAAACGCGAAATTAACAGTTAAAATCAGTCCACCTATCAAATACATCCAATAAATTTGACATGGACAAATCCATATTCAAAAAGTGGCACCAGCATCACCATCAAAAGAAGTTGTTCTATCTAACCAAGTTTCAGCAGGATATATTTGACCCATGATGATTTAAGCAGAAAATATCTGACCCGTCACCCACCACGGACCAGCAATCTGGCTGATGCAGAACAAGTTATTTTGAGCATGAAATGCAACAATTCCAGACTTCACCAACTATATGATTGTCAAGTGCAAATCCTTAACTCAACTACAGTCTAATCTCGTAAATTCGGAGTCCATGGGATTTGAAGTCTCGACGTTCGAGTTATAGGTAGGTAGACATAAGAATAAATAACCCCCCATAAATGATTATGATCAGTTTTTCCTATCAAACTGTTTTGTGCGCGTAAAACAAACGTCTCAGGGAGACGATTCTTTTACGCACACAAAACGTGCGTTTTTATAGACAATTATTTAGATAGCTAATGAATAGCTCCTATTCTCCGAATCCAGTGTGTCCCAATATTTCGAATAAGCAAGTAAACCGAACTTCGAATTTTTAAGGTTTTACTGTATTGTTGGCTATAAAAAATATGCAGTAACTCTCACAACAAATGCAAAGCAAATCTGCGACAAGATTAGAATAATGAGCATCTATAATAATACCCACATTTTATATAAATAATTCAAAACAAATCTTAAAATATACCACCCTAAAGACAACCAAGCACGCCATGACACGACTATAGTTATTTATACACCCAAACAGGTGTTTCCTTTATTGGGGTTTGTATAGGGGGACTATCAACAGGCAAATATCCCATAAAAATTGGCAAATATCACCATGATTAATTTCCTAAATATCCCATATCCCTGAAAGTAAATACAAATATTGAACACAGTATCCTATATCCTAGAAGTAAAATGGATAGTATCCCATATCCCTTGAAGTAAAATGGCAAATATCCTCAATCCCTATAACTCATATACATGTACAAAGTAAGTAAGGGTGCAAAGATCAGGAATCGATACAATCAAGTACTACACCTGACCCAGGATACCAATGGCAAAGTGACAAACTACCAGTTAGACACCACAAACGAGAGCCAAGAGGTCAGCCTTTTCCCAGCAGGTGACCACAAGACACATATAAACAGACGCGCACAAAGGCATAACAAACACAAGACAGAAAAAGAAAAGATCAACAAAAGAAGTACCGCATTGGAACGGTCAGTAAAATATTTTACTGGAGGGCTTCAGCCAGTTTAACGGCGCCAACCCCACCTTTAATTCAAATGTGGATCAAGCCTCTTTATTTGAGAAATATGAGCTTGGGTATTATCTCAATATGATTTCGTCAAAAACAATATTTCCTATTTGTTACGGAGGTTAGGACAATCTTCATGTGAGATAAATATAAAAAATAATTGAATACGCCACAGCCGAAGGCCACAGACTAATCAATGCCATGTAAAGAAAAAGACACTATCACACAGAAAAAGAAAGGCACTGGAATAGAGCATCTTTAAGTTACCTCTCATATAAACTAAATTGTTACATGAACACGTTGACCTGATAAACGCTGTCTATCTCAGGTCATCACGACGTTGCACTGTTTGAATAACGCCGTCCATGACGTTGAATCGATATGAAAATCGACAACGACGTCATAATCCTTAGTTTTAAAGAATGAAACAGCTTGTAAACTGATCAATAGAATACAATTTTCTTCACATCGTTTACTATCAAGGTTACCAGGTTCTGCTTCGAGAACGCATGCTGAATCGCTTGGCAAACCTCACGATTCAACAAGCCTTCTCGAAGCCTTGCCTGGTAAACTTGATATCAAAAGACACTCTCCTAGTATTCTCTATGTACATTATACTGCCCAAGGGCTGAAGGCCGCCTCGGCCTCAGATTGGTGGGGTTGAAAACACCTCATTTGGTCAGTCTATTGTTGTGGATTACATGTATGACTAAGCTAATTAATATCATGGCCAGTTTGGAATACCAAGTCATTTACCTGACTATTTTATAAACGCCTGACAGAACCTACTAAATGACATGTATCTAGCAAAGCCTTAGCCTTTATATCCGATAATTACCTTCGCAAATATTTGTTTTAAATATAGTTATGTTAAGTACCCATTCTTATTGTGTTTGAAAAACGAAAAAACAAAAACAACAGCAGGGGAGTACTTTGTTGCGATTACAGCCAGCAGCGATTGCCAGCAACGCGTCAGCCCAAAAATCACACGACATTTCGCGATGACTTAAGATTTCAGACAGTATATCGTTGGACTAACTGACTCAAAACTGATGTTGTGTTTGGCGTTTTAAGGCTGATGAAAAACAAGAATGAAAGCATACTGCCGTTATTACGATTCAAGATGCATGTCAGTGCTAGCAATCCATCTCACAGAGTTCTGCAAAACTACATGAGACAACAGATAATGAGTTTATTCACTGCAAAGATTTATAGAAATAAAAAAGACATGAAACATTTATAAAGAGGTATCCTGAAACACAAGAAGGAATGGCATTTCATTAAGCGCCCATTACATGGCCGAGAGGATAGATTAAATTGGTTTACCCTGATAATCTAAGACCTCATGATCGATCTGTCACTCCTGAATTTTGCAGGAAGACTTTAAATGTGGTCCTATACAAATAGAAATACATGTAATGATAAAGACATGCAATCAATTTAACGACAGTAAAGCCTGTCTTAAGCGGCAACTCAAAAAGAAGACCAAAACTTGTTTTTATCAAGACCGCATATCGCTTAATGCAGGTCAAAAGTATTGCAGAATGCTCCAAGGGGAGCATTCTGCAATGCTTTTGCCCTTCATTATGCTGCGTGTCATTTGTAATTAAGATCTTTGTTGTTTTGTCTATGTTTGAGTGGCCGCTAAAGACAGGTTTTCCTGTAAATGCTGTTACACATATCAATTTATTGTAGAAAAAAAAATGTCACATGACAAATGAAATATACTATTTCTAAACAATAAATGACAAACGAAAGCATGTTCTAACACCTACTAGAGATATGTTGCATATGCAATGCTGTCTGCATTTTTATTCTACTATATAATGCATGTAGCCAATTCCTAAATTAACATTTCTTTAAAACTTGTGAGCTGATACTTGGAATTAATAATATGTATTCTACGATACACTGTTTCATTTTCATGCTATCAATTATAGTGGCAGAATGTCAAATGTCTGGCGAATCTACCTTTGGAAGCTGGGTAGAAAGGTCGCCTTATGAAACGGATGTTCGAAGGGCAGCATTTGCAGCTGTCACCCAGTCCAGTCCTGGAAACGTATTACTGGAGGTTGTACGCGCACAGTCAGCAGTAAGATTTCGATCTCTTTAAGGATCAAGGTTAAATAATAAAGTCAAAGTCTGGGTGGTACACACGTGAAGTCGTACACACACCCTCTCTCTCTCTCTCTCTCTCTCTCTCTCTCTCTCTCTCTCTCTGGACAATATATTTTATTCCAAAACCCTTAATTGTATTGACCATCAGTAGATTACTTATATGTAACTTATATTTTCCGTTAGATCATTTATTTATCATTCACATACGTTGTTACTTTATTGTATGTTGAATGCTGTATTTAAGAGAATCATAAATTATATTTAAACAAGTCATTAAAGCAATTGCTTTATCATCTTAAGAAAAATCACACATATAAAATGAATAAAGTCATCTGCAATGAAACGATTATAAAAGGGAATGTCATAGAGATTGCTTATAAAATAGCTTGTTCTGCTATAGGACCTGGTTTCGATCATTGTGTTCGTCACAAATAGCCCTTTTCTACTAAACGCAGCCAAACCAAAGTAAGAAAGATGGCAACGATCAGGAAACGATACAATCAAGTACCACACCTGACCCAGGATGCAACATGGGAAAGTTACAAAAATACAATAAGCATCACAAACAAGGGCCAAGAGGTCAGCCATTTCCCAGCAGGTGACCACAAGGCAGCAATGAACAGACGCGAAAGTATGACAAACACGGGACATAAATAACACAAATGATCCTCAGAAGAAGTACATAATGTATCGCATTGGAATAGTCATTGAAAACTTTTCACTGAAGGGTTTGGCGCACATATAAAGCATAGAAGATGAACAGAGCCTTAGCCAACATTACATCGTCATTAACTGCCTTATTATTATCCCACTAGTGTCTCCAGCTCCTCTTCACCATTCTTCTGTAAATTGACAAGTATGAGGCATAGACCTCAAAATAGGTTCAAAATTGTTCTATTTTTCAAATTTATTTATTTATTTTCTACTTTTGTACTAGTTTTCTTCTTCTAATTTTTAACTAGTTTAACTTTACTTTGTTCATAAATCTAGTAATAGTCATACTTCCATGCGACCTGAACATTGCTTGTACTTCAACAACAGCAGAATCAAGGGCGAAGATTTGGTACCAGTAAAATGCATTTAAGCGCAATGGTGGCTTAGGATGCTGTTCGTTCTAAGGCGGTGGTTCTGTTGGTGTTGCCTAGTTGTTTATCATGTTTATTGTTACTCCCATTGTGGGAGTCTGTAATTGTTCTATGTTTGTTGTACGTGTCTCGGGATTGCTGTGTGGCTCTTCCTCGCGGTGCCATGGGTTTGTCTGCAATTTGTGATTGTGATAAGTTCTGATCATACTCACTTACTATTATTCAAGATGTAAAATTATGACTAAGCCTTGTTAAAATGTAGAATAAAAGTCGACAATATTCTTTGTAAACTTGACACATCACCAAATAGCTGTGCAAATTTGTTATGCGCTTTAAATACAGCCACAAAATTCTGGATAAGATTTTTAACAGTAAAACTATTCAAACCACAACACCACTCTGTTAAATCTATGGCAGTTGTATGCTTTTGCTTTTGGATTTTTGATTTGTATACATTTGTTTTGCAAAGTATAGTTCATACTTTAACGTAATATGATAGATGTACCAGTATTCGTGGTAGCTCCAGACATCGTGGTATGACAGAAAGAAAAGCTACCATTTATCAACTCCTCGAATTTGAGCAATGAAATCTCATCCGTTACCGAAACAATTAAATTTGCCCGTCGTGTAATAAATATCCAGCGATTTGACGTCACCAATGACGTCATTATGACGTAAGTTTCTTTGAACGTGACAGCCACAATTGTTGGATTGTCAGAAAACTAACGATGGCAACAGGCAGCTTAAATTCATCGTCACATGAACAAATTGAAAGATGGCTTCGGTAAAAAAAAATGATCGGCAACCCATTAGATTAGAATAAAAGTATAATTCGGTGGCATTTCATGACAAAATATTCGGCAACCGATTATATAAACCTTGATTTGCGATGGTTACCACGAAAACTGGCGCTTGTTTGGAAAGAGACTCAGCCTGGAATCAATTTGGATTTAACCTATCAGCACATCAACGGTGTGTAATGGTTATCAAATATAGCGAAGATATGTATGTCCAAATATTTTTATTAAAAAAATAATTATATGTCATAACTAGATTTATACTTTGAAACGCTGATACGTTAATACCACGAAAACTTGGACAACCAGCATATAACACATCATAAATTTTATTAGACTTTAGCATAAACAGCTCATTGTCATATAACATATATACAATGCGTGAATTACATGCTCTAAACACGCCATTTTTGTCACGCATGCGCATATATGAATTGTCACCTGCGTTATCGTGCGCGCATCAAATAAAGTCCGTCAGGGGATCCTAACAATTCTTTTTAAGTCATCAACATTATATTCAGAGGGCCGTACATACCTTCATTAGGGGTCCGTACCAGAATTCTGAGAAACCTATAGCCAATTATCAGAGGCGGATCAAGAGGGGAGGCAGGGGGTCCAGATCTTCCCTCCAGAATTCGCCAATGTTTAATATTGACATAATCTAGGCAGAGTTAGCTTTTAATTTCCTTTTTCAGGTTGTGGCTGGTACCAGCTATAAACTTTGGATGATGATTTTCAAGGTAACATTATACAATTATTGACTTAATCTAGTTTGAAATTAGAATTTATCTACCCAGCTGTACCCAAAAGTGAAATCAAAAACTTTTTTTTGACCTTTTAACTGCAATTGAAAACATTTTACTTTCACTTTTGTAACTAGAAATGTAGTGTCCAGGTCAATGTCAAAGAATTGGCTTCCTCACAGTTTTAGTGACTGTTTAAATATTTTGAATGTAGTATTCTGCATTAATCACTTTTTTCGGTTTATTCAAACATAAAACAAAATGTTCTTAAAATTCATCAAAATCTTTTAATATCACCGGTTGGGAGGTGAAACAGCAAATTGTTTCAGTTTCATGCAGTCCATGCTAATTTCATGTTCGCGCTATATTAGCTCTCTGGATGTTGATATAAGAAATGCGTCATAGAAACAAGTTTCAGCTGCTTCCCATCTCAAATCAACCTGTAGGCAAGATTAAACATGTTAAAGTTAGACAAAAATATCATTTATGAAGAAAATTGGGCCAATCAGGAGACTGAATTCGCTTGAGTCATAATAACCAATTTACTTAGCCCATTTAACACTGAATTTCAAAAGTGTATGAAATTCCGAGAGCAAAAATTTTACAGGGCTTTGATGCGAAAAAACTGTAACAAGAAATGAGACACAGCTAACATTGTATATGTTATACTGATTTTCGTTACAACTCTTTAAAAATAAGAAAGGTGGCAAATATCAGGAATCGATACAATCACGTACCACACCTGTCCTAGGATACCAGAATTGACAACAACACAATTAAACATCACAAATGAGAGCCAGGAGGTCAGCCCTTTCCCAGCAGGTGACCACAAGGCAGCAATGAACAGACAAGAAAGCATGACAAACACAAGACATAAAATAACACAAATGATTCAAATAATAAGTACCTCCTTGGAACGGTCAGTAAAAATATTTTACTGGAGGGCTTAAACCAATTTTACGGCGTCAACCTCAAAAACTTGGCTGAAATTTAAATTATATTGTGGCATAATATGTGTCATAATGCAGCATGCAATGTCCCAACTAGTAGAAAAGGGAATATATACAGGCATTAATGGATCATTATTTTTGCACTTAGGAGTTTATGATATAAACTAAGTTTCATTTCAAAACAAACGATGCTTTTCTAGAAAATAATGAAACTATAAATAGACTCACTCAAATTGAATAACGAAGCCTACTAGATTGACCAAGTGAAAAAGACAATTAAATGTTCTAAAAAGAATAGGGTATGTACCATGAATATTATTCTGGTGTTTAATTTGTGAATTGCACATATGTCTTGCAACTAAATGCAGCTATCTATCATACACCTATATACAATTAATGGGTACGTCGAAGGTAAACCAGATTTAATTACATGTGAACAACATGGCACAGACCAGCTTGCGTATCCGCACAGTCTGATCAGCGCCTTTGTTGTTTACCCTATGGAAAATATGATAACTGAACTTGCAATATGAAATATTTCAAGATTCTAGCTAGTGTCTGTAACTCGACAGCTAGATTTTGTCTTATTTGGTCATAAACAATGAAAACAGGTTTTGGTTTTATGATGGCGCAACCCATATATGATAATTTTGAACTCAATTTCTGTTATAAATTATTTTTCATCATGAAAGAAGGAAAAATAATGTGGTTAATTCATTCATTATTATAGTATTACATTTATGATTATGCAATGAATGAAAAAAGTGCTCGCAAAAAAGCTTTCAATCCCAACGTCTTCGTTGCATTGGGGCCTTTTGGCGATGCATTACGATTCAGTGACTATTATATTCAATTGAACCGGTTCACGCAAATATGGAACCTAGCAATGCAAAAATGTTCCAGGTCTTAAAAACTCCACAACTTTGTGCGCAAGAGCAGCGGAGGTTTTGTTTCCCCGGCTCGCCTGAGCCATCCATCGCTGCTTTCTTATGGAAGGATACCAAAGTCTATTGAACTGGCTACAGTTGGGTAAAGTCGGGTATATTCGGACAGACAGCTTAATTCGGACAAATCTTTGTTTGTTTTATATTTCAAATATTGGAATAAAAAAATAAATTAACTAAGCAAACAGCGAAAATCCTGATGAGACGGCTTATAAGGAGCCGTTCCATCTGGATTTACACTGTTTGCAAATGTGTGTCCGAATTAATCTGATGTCCATCCGACTTTACCCTAAATCAGTAAATTGATTAATTTGTGAAGAAGTACAATGTAGGGTTAAGTCATGTAACTTAGGAAACCAGGTAAAGTCGGACAGCGACCTTGTATGATTCATATTGTAATTGTTTGAATAAAAATGAATTAACAAAGCAAACAGTGAAAATCTTGAAGAGACGGCTCATGAGTCTCATCTGGATTTTCACTATTTGCAAATGTATGTCCCAATTCACCTGTTGTCCGAAGTTACCTGACTTTATCCTAGTTGTTTGCCTTATGCGCACGAGATGGATGGAATGAGCTTTTGAAACTAATTACACAATTAATACATTTATTAACATATAATGACCTTGGCCCGGAATTACAATGCGTTCTTAAAGTTAAGGAAGACTTAAGATAAGTATTGATTTTTCAGGACGCGAAAAATAATGTTTAAAACTGATTAAAATCAAAACAGTTTCATTTTCTCTGAAGATTACAATTTTATCTTTGACCGCAAATACCACATCGATCTAGGCAATTTATTTAGCATTTCATATAGCATGTTGAAATTTCAATACTTAACTTAAGTCTTCCTTAACTTTAAGGAGGCATTATAATTCTGGGCCCTTGTCGCTAAAACATCTGATGTAAGCTAACAAATGGGCAGACCAGCCTGCAGTCAGACAACCACCTTAGTCATTCCAATTCTAGCAAACATTTTAGATTGACTTGTTAATTGCAACATTTCAATAGTCTAGTAAGTCTCTGTAACCGAGCAAGCTGGCTTGAATCATATCTGATGACAATTCTGGAGTAGTGTCGAAGGCCTGATATGCTATGGTAATACATAATTATGTTGGTGGTATTGTTTTGTTACCGTAGTAATCTGATATTTCACGGAAACATATTTTAAAGCTTTATTATAATGATTCGGAAACAGGTCCATCTGTATGAGCCTATTTATGCATTGGAATTTTCAAACAAAATAAAACATGGAACACACAAAGTCTGTAGCATATAACTGTTTAGTTAAAATATATAGTTGCGAAGAAATGCTTTAAACTATTGATACGATAGTATATCAATTTAAGACGTTAGAGCAGAGGGTGGAGACAGGAGGTCCGGACCTCCCCTGAAAAACACAAGTGCTATTGGATTCCATAGGACCATTTGGACCCCGAAAAAAGGCCTAGAGCCTCTCTGGAATATTTTAGCTTTCCAGTTTTCCATGGAATAAACACTGGCTCCAAATTGTCGATGCCATGTAAAACAGGGAAACTCTGTAAAAAGACACCATCAACTAAGCACACGTCAGGTTGTGTGGGCTTGGACCACGGTCTGACGAACATTTATGGATCCGCCTTGCGTTAGTTCTACTTTTTTATTTCAGTTTGGTCGCCCAATGTTTTGTACAGCCGATGTCTGGCACAAACTGGATGACACCATGGAACTGTCAGAAACAACATGTTGAGTTTTGCAGACGTCAATAGTACAAGTATACCAGTACATGAGCGAACTATATATATGGCGTACTTTGTATTTTACATTTTATACATGGCCAAGCATTTTACATGCATGTGTATACAGAACAATACATGTTTTCAACCTTATTTTAGCGTATTTGTTTATGACGTCCTCTTTTTGTATCTTTTCATAGCAATACCTGAACTGAACTATATTCCCGGAATACTACGACAGTTTTGACACCATTTTATATTTAACCTAACATCTTTATACAACAATACATGACCTAGATTATATTCTGAAGGTTTTTCTTTTGTTTTGACGCCATTATTTATATTTGGCCACAATTCTTTAGTGGCGGATCAAGAGGGGTTCAAGGGAACACCCCTCCACATCCCCCGTTTTTAAGATCCTATAAAATGAAATAATTTGGTCTCAGTGAGACCAAATTATTTAATATTCATGGTAAATTTAAAAAGTGAGATTAAATCAGAACAGCAGACCACCCCACCTTTATACATTTGAACCCTCTTTCCAGAAATCCTGGATCCGCCCCTGAATCTTTTCACAACAATGCACGACATGTATAATATTCCCAGAGTGAATTAGTTTTGACGTTATTTCTATATTTAGACACATCAATACGCAAACTTTATTCCCAGATTGATTGATTTTGACATAATTTCTACATTTTTTTCTACAACAACACACGAACTGAACTATATTCCAAGAGTGACTCGTTTTGACGTAATTTCTTTATCAAGCCACTACAATATACGAAATGAACTATATTCCCGGAGTGATTTGTTTTGACGTCATTTCTATATTTAGCCACAACAATACACGAAAAAAAACTATATTTCCAGAGGGGTTTGTTTTGACAACATTTCTATATTTAGCCACATCAATGCATGAACTGAACTATATTCCCAGAATGGTTTGTATTTGACGTCATTTCTATATTTAGCCAAAAAAAAAATACATGAATTGAGCTTTATGCTCGGTATACTTTTTATTTTGGAGGGCATTATTTCTTTTTGCCAAAAAACTATACACAGACATACATAAGGTGAACTTTATTCTAATATATTATGTCCTATACGACTATCATATTTAAACAATAATACATAAACTAAACTTAATTTCAAGCACATTTCATTTTGAGTTTTTCCATATATGACTAAACATCTATATATGATCAAAATATAAACTAAGCTTTTGTAGTCATTTTTTACGTTTTCAATATTTGGCTAAGCATCTATACACAGCAATACATGAACTAATCTGTTTTCTAAACGTAGTTTGGCTTTGCCGCTGCTTTTAGTAGCTTGCAAAACATCTAAACATTTCATGTATTAAAATATGTTCCAAACGAATTTCTTTTTTGCGGAACAACAGTTCACAACAAACAGTAAGTAGTATATTGTATAAATGCCAGAACCACACACTTTATACCAACCCATGGCGCCGTGAGTAAGAAACACAATACGCTAAGAGCCACATGCCAGCAAAAAGACACTCAGCTCTCTGAATTTTGTAAAACAAGCAAGGACACTTAGTGCAGCACGTTAAAACATTGTCGAAACACCTTCCCCAACAATGAGAGCAACAATAATCAATGATTGAGCCGGTGTATTCGATTTCCAACAGTGTGGTATTTTGACATGTGTAGACTCAGATGAGCCTCTGCAGTCTCCTTTTAAGCTTAGAAACTCCAAATAGTGTTCAGTCAGTAGCTTAACAATCATAAAATACTCAAGCGACTAGCAAAGGCTGATCTGAGGCTTTGCTGGTCGCACATACCACATTGTTGAGAATCTCATGCACTGAATCAATTACAGAGCCACTGCCTTAGAACAGTAAGCAGTCAAGACCACTTAGGGGAGGGGTTGGGTGCTTAAATCCATTGTACTTGCGCCAAATCTTTGCCCTAGATTATGGTGCTGTTAATGTACATGTAAAATACAAAGATATGTTTAGATTGCATGAGGGCCTCCTAACAAATGCATTACATCATATTACAGACAGACAATCTGTTCAAACTAGAATACTATAATGAAACAAAGATGAGCCAGAAAACGCTCATTGAAGATCACAACATCAAGTTACTTAGCAGTTAACTTTTATTTGTATTACCCATCTACTGGATATATTAGGCATTTTTGAGTGTTAAACACCTGTTACATCAGTGCAAGTTTTATCCGGTTAAGATGAACTGTTTTTGCGTCAATAGGTTTAACTCTTTCCATGTCATGTGGCACGTCACATAAGGTAAACAAATGTGTAACACCTTTTTCACTGGTGCGAGTTTGAATCATTTGATCTGTAATTACAATCAACTTTTTCTTGAGACAATATTTTACTGTTTACAGTCACCTGCCATGGTAAAGGCTGCACAGTCAGATTAGATGTTAAACAATGTCTTATTTAAATGTTGATGCGCTTTTGCTGTCGTCTTAAAATAAACAAATAAATAGACAAATAAATGAATAAATAAAGTACCAGAAATAATCATAATCTACAGATAAAAAGCCTTTATTTCCAAGACATACCAGCCCTCAATGCTCACATATGCCCAGGGACATCCTGGCAAGTGTTCTTGAATAGGCCTTATCATAAGGAATATTATAATATATGGTTTAGGTATGGAGATCTGAATGGTTTCTGAGATATTAACTTATCAAGCAAAACTATATATCAATATACATCATATTAAAAATTTAGAACAATTCCTTGATCGAATAGTGAGAAATTGTCCGAATGAACATTAGGCGGTTTTGGGCACGCCCACAGTCCAGCCACAGAGTACAACATTCTGGACTTTTTAACCTTCTTACACAACTTTACATCAATATCTACCATATCCTTAAATTACAGAACAATCCGTCCAGTGGTTACGGAGAACTTGTCTGCGCAAAATTTTGGCGAGAAGAATAAGAATAAGAACAAATAGCCTCCCACTTCAGTAACCGTTGGTGTAAACGAGGAATGGTTGAACCTGATGCCTTGAAGGAATAGAAGATTGACTTTTTCTATTAAATTATTGATACTCGTACATCATTTTAATTCCGTAATACTAATCTGCTAGTCTTTTTTTCTCTACCATAGGCGAGGTATCCAGTATTTTCATATGAAGTGCGTTTTGGTTCCAGCAGATAAAACCGCAAACAATATTGTAGTTGTTTGACGATTGTATTATGTTGATACTTTAAAACGTGAGCTTTTTGAGGCTTATGCTTTTAAACCGCAGGCTTCCTTGACTGAGAAGGTTGTTGTCGATGGGCATGGTTGTAATACAGCCCTAGATTTTGGTTACCTAAACTCCTGCCAACTTTCCTCGTCACAGGAATGGTCCGCATTGGGAAATACCCGATATTGTTCTTAACTATATATCTTACCTACCGTTTGTTCGAAATAAGGAATATCAAACAAGCAAGCGATCAGAAAATACCACAATCACACATTTCATACAGGTACCAACCCATGGCACAGAATACTAACAGTCACAAGACATAAGGAAACAATGAATGTAGAGTAACCAGTTCTCTCTTCCTGCAAAGACTCTGACCATACTGTATGGATGCACAGATTTGTATGTAAAGACTGATCAGACTATGCGTATATGCAGTCTGGCTTGCTAAGACTCTTTTAAAACTGTGTGGAGTATTAGCAGGTTTACCACCATTTCTTTTTTTTGACATGGTTTAGATGAATATGTAAGCCTTAAAATGCCCTTTTTGCAACAGAAGACTTTGGCTGTTGTCAGGCCAACCGGGGTTTACCGATTGCATTTATTTTGCTCCCGTATTCAGTTTTATTTACTGTTTAGTCCTTAACTTTGCTTTATCTCCTTTTTATATCATGATTTATATGTTCTAGGAGATGATGCATTGATAAGTTAGGGGTCTTTCATGCACACCAACCATCTATGTGTCTTGTTTCACATCTGAACTAAGGGTGAGGTTGTTGCACCGTTAAACAGGTTTAAGCCCTCCAGTAAAATATTTTTACTGACCGTTCCAAGGCGTTGCTTCTTTTGTAGATCATTTATGTTATTTCTGTCTTGTTTTGTTATGCTTTCATGCACGTCTATTTTTTGATGAATTGTTATCACCTGCTGGGAAAGTGCTGACCTCTTGGCACTCGTTTGTGATGTCTAATTGCGACGTTGTCACTCTCCCATTGGTATCCTGGGTCAGGTGTGGTCCTTGATTTTTTCGATTACTGATCTTTGCCCTCTTTCTTATTTTGTAATTTCTGTTGTTTCTTTAACCCTAAAAGTAAGAATTTAATTTGCATGGTTCAAGGCAAGCAAACCGTGTAAAATGCCATGTTGTATTAAAACGTTAATTTCGGGAGGTATATGTGATTGGCGCTTTAAGGCTGATGAAAAATGAGAATGATAGCATACTGCTATGTAAAGATTCACGATGCGTTCTAATGCTAGCAATCCATCTTCCAAAGATCTGAAAAACTACACGAGACAACCGATATTGCGTTTATTCGCTGCGAAAATGTATTGAAATAAGAAAGACATGAAACTAGTTGTGGTACATGTTTAAGGCCAGAATTTTTTTTATTAGTTGATTTACAAACCCTCCTATTGTAATTTTTCGGGAAAGTAGAAAAAAAATATTTCAAAATTTATTTTTTTATTTTATCCACCAAATTATTATTTGTTTTGTTAAAAAAAAAAATATACTTTTGAGGTTCTGTCTGTGTTTTTTTGAGAGTGGCACTGTTAAAAGTGATTGTCCTGTCCAGATTTTTAGGAAAATGATGAAATGTATAAAGATTAAATACAGACTGTTGGTTTACTTCCCTAGTTTTACTGTTTTTTTCTGGAAATATTAAAAAAAAAAGCTCTGAAAATGACCAGTTTAACTGGTCATTTTCAGAGCTTTTTTATTTCTTTTTTCGTCCCCCCCGACCCTTGATCTGAAAAAAAATTTCCCGTAATTCAACTAATAAAAAAATTCTGGCCTAAAGCGGTACGGAACATGTGAAGGAATATCAACAGTACACAAAGCCGAAAGGATAAATGAAACTCCCGAAAACCAAGGATCACAAGATCGCTCTATCAATCCTGAATTTTGCAGGATAGGATGTTAAAAATGCGTATCTTCCCTATAGAAGTTTGCACAAAGAAATGAATCTTTTTCATTTTGACAAAATAAGAGGAATGTATCTTGATACACATCACCGACGCACCTGACCGTGTCGATTCCGCAAAGAAAATAATTGAGCCACGACATGAGATTGCCAACAATGTGGTATGTGCGACCAGCAAAGGCTCAGAGCAGCCTGCGCATACGCGCAGTCTGATCAGAGCCTTTGCTAGTCGCTTGAATATTCTATCAATATTATGCTACTGCCCGAACATCATTTGGAGTTTCTAAGCTCAAAAGGAGACTGCACAGGCTCGTCTGAGTCTACACTTGTCAAAATGCCACATTGTTGGAAATCATATGTCGCGGCTCATATTTTTTGTTTGAATTGATGCTTTACAGAGCAGTCAACACGTTTTCGGTAATGCTGACCGTTTTTCCAGTACTGATTCGGTCTTAATAATGAAGACTGAGCGTTTTGCTGAATGACACAGCACCGTGCCGCCGGTCAGATTCGAACCCACGACATATTGGTCTAGAGTTCGGACTCTACCAACAAAGCTACGGATATGTTAGAACACGAAAGTATCAGAAATTTTCGCAATAATCTTGTTTCCGCGAAAAGCGTTAAAGGACATATTTGCCACGTTAAAAGATTGCGACTGGGGCATGATACGAGTATTAAAGAGTAAGTTTGCTATTTAGTGAGGGTTTCATTTTCGCGAAACTTTGCATCCGTGAAGTTTCGCGAAAATAAACCCTACACGTAAATTTCTAGATTTTAGGTAGTAAGACATATTAGACAAGGCAAGATCAGCCTGTTCCTGAATGTACAGTCTGGTCAGCTGCAGGTTCATCACTATTGTCATAGATTTTTAATGACAAAAACGTTAGATGATAAGGTGTCAACATATTTGATCACCTGGTTGAATGATTGGGTTCACAAAGGTAGCATCATGCAAGAAGAATATTAATACATATCACTTACAAACCGCGACTGCAGGAAATAACGCCGTTCAATTTTGATTTGTCATTCCGTAGACCTGACATGCATATGCAATCAGATCAACGTCATACAGCGTAACGCATTCTTCATTTGTTTAATAAGACACAAGCGATTAAAATGCATAGATGATAAATGGACCAGGCTACATGTATATCATATATTATAGCATTTGATACATTACCATCAAGCCCAGTTTGAAACGTGCAGTTGATCAGCTTCGCCTTCGTTCGGGGATGCACGGGATCACGATCCGCATTTGAGCTGACTCAAGAAGGCTTTTTCGCACATTAGTTAGCTTGCATGCTTGGGGCATTGTCGCAAGACCCGATAAGGCTTGACCCAGCATCTGCTACTGGAGAGTCTTGCTAGAGTAGTATGCAGTTTACATTATAATTACATGTAATAAATGCATGCATGCGCGGATCCAGAAAGTTTTTAGAGGGGGTTATTTTTTTTTAATTGATGGGGGGCTAGAGGATCCAAATACCGCTTCAACTGGGCCATCATCGGCCCGCCAGCGAAACGCCATTGAAATGGCGTTTCGCTGGCGGGCAGATGATGGCCCATCATTGATCGCTGGCTTTGTATCTTTGCGATTTTTTCCAGGGAGCCGGACCAGTATTGCAAAGAACCCCTATATTTTTTTGATTTTTTAGGGGGAGGGGTCCAGACCCCCTGTCCCCCCTCTGGATTCGCCCATGTATATGTATTATCAGGGTTCCCGGTATACAATTATCGAAATAACTGTATTTTTTTCTCTGAAGATCGATATGTCTTATCAAGCAGTGTGAACCCTGATGAAATACCCCGTTCCGCGGCTTCACTGTTTGCAAAGATACCCGTTTATGGGGCTTCCAGACGTCAAAGGGTTAACAAAGGTGCTGAGAAGACTACATTCGTGCGCTGGCTGGTGTGTACCATTTGCTTGCAAGATCAATAAGGTTTTCTTGCGACACTGCCTAATCATCATATACTCCTCAAAATAATTAATGGAACAATGCTATCAATTATATCATTGATGCATTTTGTGTAGAACGTATTTTGAAAACCGATTTTACGATCTAGCCTAAATTTTTTGGACATCTTTGGCGCCCAATCGCCAAGTGAAACGACAAAAAGAAAATGTTAGAAAATGTTACTAACAAGGATTTTTTGTCATTTTGAAACTTGACCTAAATGCATTGGAATGTCATTTTTTGTGTGTGATCCATGGACCACAGAACTGCATGAAATGAATGAAAAATGCTTTTAGATGCTGTAATCTCTGTTTTCACATGATTGTATGGTGTTTTAATCCCGTCGATACCATCCACCTCTTCCTGTGAGAGAAAATTGCCCCTTTTGGCTGTGGCATAATGACCAGTCTATGGGTTCAGACAACTGGTTTTGGCGTTTGTCTGTGACAATCTTTAAACAATTCGCCGGGACATCTTTCTAACACTCAAAGGCAAAGAATGACGATTGAAAATTTGATTCTTAATGGCCAAGTACACACATTGTTTTCAGAAAACTAAACAATGTCAAAACTCCATTGTCAGATATGAAAATGCTTGCTTCCCAGTATATTGAAACCGTTTGTAAAAAAAATTTGCATGTAAGCTGGACTGTTTAAAACAAAGTTAAATTTAATGTCACTTTCATTCTACTCGAATGGCCACAAATTAATTTCTTTACCCCACCCACTGCCTTTTGAAAGTGTGTTTTTGTGGGTATGTGCATTTGAGACACAGTTATGGTTGAATTAGGCATGGATATCAGTAATAATGATTCTTGACTTATGGGCATAAAGAATAGAAAGCTTTGGGACAAGTTTTAAAGAATTTAAATGTTTGAGCTAATTATACTCGCATTCTAAAATCTTGGTCCTTTAATTATTTTGAGGAGTATATATTGATTTTCAACGAATGGCGGGGGAGTTGACATGTAAAAGTCATGTAGGCGATGAGTGTAGTGCTATGAAAACATGTTAGTTTCTACCCTGATAATCCTATCACAGGATAGTTTTGGAATTTTTAAGATATTTGATAGAGGGGTAAAATGGTAATATTTGAACTAATTTGACATGGTATGGTACATGTATGTGCTTCTACAAATTGAAATGAAGTACGAAGACATTGCTTCCTACTTTATAGCTTTGGTTCAGATTGTGTCCCTTACTTTGCTGGTTTGAACGAACTTAATAAACATTCCTGTCACCCCTGGGGTAAAATATGATATACATGTATCTACATTAAATTTTGGATATCGTGCAGTGTTGATATAGAGACTAAAATTAAGAGTGACAGGTCTCCCTACGGACAGGTACTTCATGGTTTCCAGGTAACTTGTGGTGGGGTCAGTGTTTTTTCACTATGGAAAAATAGTGGGTGGGGAAATAATAGACACTCCACTGGCATCTAGTGTTGTGCTTAATTAGGAGCTTTATTGAGATAATGCCATGTTATGACCCCAGTGGGAAGCAACACACGGTAGGAATTGAGTCGATGTGCCCTTTTGTTGGAAGTTCTTAAAATGTAAAAAAGTATGCAGCAGCGGGCCGAAAAGTTAACAGAAGAACTGTCCTGTGATGCCCAAGTCAGAGAACAGTTTGCTTTCGGTGTTATATAGTATTTTGAGACTGACTTTCTATGGAAAGCATGCATACAATTCCAGAATTCAGAAATGATTCTGAAAACTTTCACCGATGCAAATAAAGTCGCAGACAGATAGTGGCATATGCAGCATCTAATTTATCCATTTTCTGTTCTAGTTGATTTGTTAAATAGTGCCGCCTTAGGGTGTGAATACGATCAATGACGACCGAAAAAAAGATTGCCTCATTTTCTAAATCGTCGCGTCCTTAGCCTTTACCCATTTGAACAGCCCCTGAAAATGCAATAACAATACGAAAAGTCAAGGTCTATTTTATTTGGATTCTGTCTTTAGGTTCGGGACATGGTAAAACGGTAAATTTCATTCCAACCTGCTTAGCTACAAAGACCAGTTAGAATGTTATAATTTGCATGCGGTGAGCTTAGCTATTTAACTTAAAATAGTGAATGGCAACGGCACTAATCAGACCTGCGTATGCAAAGGATTTTCTCAGATACAGAAAAATTAGATTTTCCTGCGGCAGGGCCTATTTATAACCTCGCGTGGTTAATTAGAATGTATTTTACGTAATCGGCGTTTAAAAAGGGTAAAAATATATTGCCCTACTTTGAATGGATACAGACGCTGATCAATCACAATGCCGAGTAAATGCATCAATGTCACATTAAACAGACAATTAGCGTTTACAGGCCCCTTGTGGCATACGTAAATCGTCTAATTTTCCTCGTCACCACTCTTTATTCGGCCAGCGCGTGGACTTTTGCAACTGTCGCAAATGCCGCAAAGCATCATATACATGCATCTGTTCTGGCGCTTAGTCTGAGGCTTCAATTATAGGGTGTCTCAAAAACGCGGACCTTTTCTTCAAATCGCAATACTTCCTGTATAAAATGTTGAAACCTTTTGATTATTTTGTGGCTAAAGCAAAGTGATATCCCTTTTCCCCTCTGCTGATGTTTCGTTACCAGATGGTGCTTCAACAGGAAGTGACATCATTATGACATCATAAGCAATCATGACATCATTTCCTGTCGTTGACCAAAATCACAGATTTATTGGCCTACAACTTCCCTTTCTCCGGCTACATTCTCCAGTTTCACCACAAGCAGACCATTTTATCACCCAGTTCTTTGAATTGTATTTCCATAATCAATTCTTGTTTCCTTAAATGTAAGCCTGTGAACAATCTGACACGAAAGGAATTTTCACTGGAAACCATTTTAAAAACAGCAAACGTGCAGACGACGAGGAAATGATGTCATGATTAAATTATGATGCCATATGACGTCACCTTCTCTTGAATTGCCATCTGGTAATGAAACATCCTCAGAGGAATAGGATATCACTTTGCTATAGATGCACACACAATCAAAAGGTTAACCAAATCCGGGTCTTCAGTGCAACGCATTTTGTCGCCTCAATTTGGTAATAACATGCGGGGATAATGCTGACAAATAATGCAACGTTCATCACAGCTTTTGTAACCCTTAGGTTAGGATTTATATATGTTCATATTGAATACCTCCCAGACCCCTTAATATCCATGACCACAAAGCTACCGAAACACCCAAAACAACAAGTAAGTTGAATCATGCCACACCGCCACTTATGTCTGTTTCAAATTAGGTTCTAGAGTCTGTTCGAAGCGATTCACTGCAGGCTTCCAGATAAGAGTGCGTACTGGAAAATGATTTTTCTTATTACTGAAGCAAAACATATGTTGTGGGTACTCAAAAGAACCGATAATCATGTTCGAATTAATGGGTAAGGACATAAAGGCAATGTAAGGTGCAAAGCTATCCTTATCTGGACCTGTGGATTCAGAATGGTTTGTGGTTCAACTCGGGCTCTGTTTGTAAGCTTAGTGTGATACGTATGGTTACAAATTTGGTTACAAATGTGTGCACCTAACTATCCCCCGTTTCCATTACCTGGTTACAAAATGCGTAAACGAGTAGGGAATTGTGTGGCGCCCATAATCCATTTTGTCAGCGTTACAATGGATCCGCACTTTGATACCCTTTTTCACACATTGTGTGACCGTGTAACAAAATGCGTTTGGGTAACAAACTCGTGGGTATAGCTCCACACCGACGTCCACACCGATGCGATAAGTATGGAACGCCATAGCTGTCTTGGTATTAATTTTCTTCTTGACTTGTCGACTGATCTTCTTATTATGTCAAAATTCTGTCTATTTGCAGTGTTAATATGTTAAATAGCTTTTATGTCCTGTCAGCAAAAGGTAATAATCTCTTACAACGACATTATGTCTTGTCAAACTGCAGTGTAATTATGTTTAAACGCTTATCTTGTCTTTCAAAATGACATTCTATCATGTCTGTGTGTTGTTACAAACTAACGATTCATGTTGTTTTGTGCATTTCCAGTGTTATCATGTCAGCACTATGCTATCCTGTCTATTTGCCATGTTATTGTGTCGAAACACTATGTTTTCCCGCTTATTTGCCGTGTTATTGTTTCAAAACACTATGTTATCCCGTCTATTTGCCATGTTATGGTGTAAAAACACTATGCTATCCTGTCTTTCTGTCATGTTATTGTGTCAAAACACTATGCTATACTGTTTATTTGCCAGGTTACTGTGTGGAAACATTATGTTATTCTGTCTATTTGCCATGGTATTGTGTCGAAACACTATGCTAGCATGTCTATTTGTCATGCTATTGTTTAGAAGCACTATGTTACCCTGTATATTTGCCATGTTATTGTGTCAAAACCCTATAATATAATGTCTATTTGCCATGCTATTGTGTTGAAGCACTATGTTATTGTGTCAGTTAACATGTTGTTGTGTAGTAATACTATACTATCTATCTGTTTGCCATGTTGTTATGTTGAAACACTGTGATAATGTTTAAGATACCTGATGTCTTCTCTATTTGTTGTGTTATTATGTTTATAAAGCTATTATGGTTTATGTTGGCTTCTTAAAAGGACCAAATTTCTTGCCTATTTGCAATGCTATTGTGTTTAAAAGCTTTGTTATCTTGCCAGTACGTAGTGTTGATATTTGAAAACTACATTGTATCTTGTCTTTCCATTGTGATATCATTATGTTGAAAATGCATTTGTAGATATCAAATTTTAAGTAGAATTGTTTAATGCAGCAAGTAGGCAAAAGTATTCATAGTAGAGTTGTCTAAATCCCCAGTCCCACAGAGCTTGTGACCAGGGCGTGACCTCTTGATGACTGATTTTGTTTGCGAACAACTATTTTTCCATTACTAGTTTGGTTGCCCACCAGTCCCTGATAAGTCTTCGACCAGTCGTCACACGTTCGGCAATCATTTTGCATTTAGTTGGCGATCGGTCTGCGACAGATCGGCGATGGAAAGGGACAGGTCAGCAACTGGTCAGGGACTAGTTCAGGGTAATTGGTGACCAATCGATGACTGTTAGAGACTGTGCTACCATCATCTTTAAAAAATGAAATATTTGGAAAGAATATAACAATTTCTGTACAATTTCATCATTATAACACAAAAGATACAGTTGATTCGCTTACAACAAAGCAGAACGCTGAAGTTGTGGTTGTGATGGTTCTACTGGGACCTACTAGCTTTCAGCGGCTCCATGTAGAATTGTTTAATGCAACTAGTTGGCATAAGTTTTCATAGTAGAAATGTCTAAAGCCACGTGTAGGTATCATATTTCATAGTAGAAATGCAAATTGTTGATAGCTATATTTTAGGCAGAAAATCGTGAAAGACCAAAAAAAAAAGCTAAACATTACTTTTAGGGGGCTAAAAAGCTCTCTCTAATATAACATATAGCCCAAAATCGCGAATCGATATACCAATTGCAACCAGGCCCTCATATATAGTTGTCTAAGTGAACGTGTTAGCAAGCAGCCTGCATCAGCTACCCAAATACTTGTCTGCGATCCCACAAACATACGCTCTCCTTTGCTTAAAGCCATGTCTTGTGTCAAAAAGGGAGCCGCTTGGATGTAGTGGATAAACCCTTCATCGTGTATGCAGGGGCTCCTAGTTCGATCCCGCAGCCAGTCAGATGAGGTTCGAATCCGTGGCCATGTTTCAAAATAACCTAACCTGTTGGTGGGACATTACACAAACTCACTCACTCGCTGTTCAAGTTTAGAACAATTCAATATATATACTGTACTAAAGCGTAGACCAAGATTTTTTATAAGCACAAGCTTACTCATTTAAAATTATTTGGACTTCGACGATAGTAAACCTGCGTTCGTGGATTTGGGAACAACAATTTAAAGGGGCAGACCAACTTGCGCATCTGCGCAGTCTGATCAGCGCCTTTGATATTTGTTTACTAGAATGTATCATATCTAGACTTGCTACGAGCGAAATTTCTATTTTCTAGCTAGTCTCTGTAGCTGTGTAGGCTGGTTTGAATCTAACTTTGTCAGAAACTTCGACGACAGGTTGTTTCGCGTTGAGTATGCGAAGCGTAGACCAAGCTTTTTGTAAAAGCTGATACCTGTATTACTACGGAAATATTTATCGATTTTCTACACGTTGTTGTGAGCTATCTATACGCATGCGTAAAAATCAACAGGACAACATATAGTTTTGACATGACGACTCTCTGTTTACACAAAATGAGAATCAATGTAGACTATGACAACACGACATGTCGAGTTGGTGTAATAACATACCGTTTTAACATGACAACTGTTGCTTAAGACATGATGAGAAGTTTTTTGAGATATCAACACTACGCACTGACATGATAGCAAAGCCTTTGAACATAATAACACTGTAGTTTGTCAAGACATAATGCCTTTGTAAGAAATAAACGTTTCTTATAGACCAGACATAATGAATTTAAGATTTAATAACATTGCAAACAGAGAAGACCACATGCATTTGAGACATGTAAGCATGGCACACAGACAAGGCAAAGGTACGTTTTCAATACGATTCACGACAAACAAACAAAATAGAATGCAGTTCTGAAAGCTTAAGATTACAAATAGACAGGATAACATGTCTTTCACACATAACAGAACGCGATATAGTGTCTTTTTGAAATACCAACACTTCGCGCAGACAGAATAGAAAAGCTTTTAACACAATAAGACTACAACTGGACAAGACAAACTGTCTTTGTAAGAGAATAACGCTTTTTAAAGATAAGGCATGAAAGCTTTCCAGCAATAAAACATTGCAAACAGACAAGACATCACACATTTTCAACATGGCATGGCATTTTGACATAACATGAAGCCCAGTCGACAAGACAATAAGAAAATGAATAGCATCAGACAGCTATGGCGTTCCATAGATAAGTATCAAAATATTATGTGCTGGCAAATACATGTATATAGAATTGCTTATTTTTTTGGGGACAGCCCCTCCCCCATTATCTGTTTGATAAAGGTCATCTGTAAGCACAACGTGAGTCCGTCCGTCCGTTATCAGTTAGTGAAAATTCTCATAACTCTTGAACCACATGGTTTAATTTGATCAAAGTAAATAAGGGTGCAAAGATCAGGCAGGAATCGATACAATCAAGTACCACACCTGACCCAGGATACCAATTGGAAAGTGACAAAATCACAGCTATACACCACATACGAGAGCCAAGAGGTCAGCCCCTTCCCGGCAGGTGACCACAAGGTACAAATAAACGGACGCGCACGAAGGCATAACAAACAGAAGACATTAAAACATAAAAGAAGTACCGCATTGGAACGGTCAGTATATTATTTTACTGGAGGGCTTAAACCGGTTTCAAGGCGCCTACCTCACCCTTTATTCAGATGTGGATCAAAGTAAGTAAGGGTGCAAAGATCAGTAATCGATACAATCAAGTACCACACCTGACCCAGGATATATTTGCATACAAGACACATTTGCATACGTATACATGCCAACATTGTCTAACCTCATGCATGCATAACAGTCTTAATGATGGACGTGGCTTGGCTAAGCATCAGTCCAGTTCATTAACAGATTTTTATTTTAAAATTATGATCAGTTTCAAAATACGAAGTCCTCTTTTTTCAAGTTTTGCAGGTTCTTTCTATTTCTGAAACATGAAAGGACCACATTTGCCAGGTTATTTTCCATTCAACTCTTTGCCTCTCTGAGGTTAAAATTAGGTCATAAAATATTGTAAAAAAATCTGAGTTTATAATCTGGTACACCTGCCCAACACAAGTTATACTGCGATTACGGCTGTATGAGCTGACTGTGCCCAAAATAGATAAGTACTCTTTTACTAGGGTAGGCAATTATTCTAATGACTTCCAAGTTACATATATAAACGCGTGAAACACACCTCTTGGTAGTTCAGCTTTTGAACGGGCGTCAAAATAACTGCAACAATGCGCACCGTAATCTGTATCGCTGTACTCTGTTTGTGTCTGGTGACGGTGCAGGGACGGCCCAAAAAGGGAGGAGGAGGACCGTTTCCACCCCCCTGGTTTGATGTTAATATCTTCAATCCAGATATCCAGTGGGTAACGACGTTCGCGAATATGGTTTTGGCCCCGGCTAATAAAATCATTGTTAAAAAGAGGGCACAAGTACAGGTATGTTTTTATTTAATTTAAATCTAAGCATGCTGAGACATTTTTTAAGGTTTTTTTGACGTCTGCTATTTTTTTTAAAAAAATCAACTTTTCAAAGATAATATTTCAAAAATGCCATTAGACCATGTTTTCATGATTATGCCAAGGTTATCAGCAGACGACACTAGTTGGCAAACAGTTTTAAACCATTTGCCTATTACTAAAAAACTGGAGTATAGCCCTTCAAATGGAACACTGTTTTTTGGCAATAACATTAAAGCTGCATAGTCTGTAACTTTTGATCTTTTAATTTTAGAACTAATGTTTCTATTTTTCAAGAACACAGAAAAAAAATCAGGTATACATTTTACCAATTTCGTAAATCTTAACAAATTATCAGTATGAAAACAGCAGCATTTATGTTAAAATTAACTGTCTATAATTATTGGAGGGACGCAAATAATTACCAACAAGAGAAAAACACACCTGTTTTATAAGATAATTCACTTTTCCGTGCAGTTTTCAGCTATAGTGAACAGATTTATTGTGAAAATATAATCTAATTCTACTTTTACAAATGATTTAAAAAGAAAATAAAGATAAATAAATGTTCATGGTTGCAGACTTAGTCTCTTTAAATCTAAAATGGGAATTTTAAATTTAATTCAAAAAATATATTTGAACCAAAAAATCCCTAACCAAAAATATTTTTTTGAAGTTTATATACGTTTTCATAAATGCTGGGGTAGGATGGAATTTTAACATTCATAATGTTTTATGCCAAATAACATCCCCTTCTTGTACCTTGGGCGATATGGATCAATGACTATCAGTTGTATATAAAACCATGTATATACTATTATCACATATTTAAGACACATTTTGCCGTGATAACCCAAAGTATGCATATGGGATAAGCTCTTTCCCTTCCAACCGGAAGTCATGTATTTTGAATGGAGAGAGGTTATCATGCCCGGCACGTAACGTTGACCATTTGATGACGTCAGTTGTAAACAAGTGGCGTGACGTAACGCAAAAATTACGCCATTCCTCCGTTTTTCTTACATTATTTTAACGCCAAATGCGTTGAAATAGTGAAATGGAATATTTGATAAACAGATTATAACATGGAGTTTTGGTTATCGCCCTCGGCATAAACCCTCGACCATTATAAGCCCTCGAGCTAAAGCTCTCGGGCTGATAATGGGGTCTCGGGTTGATACTTCGGGCGATAATCAAAACGCCATGAGATATTCTCTAAATATAAGACAATTTACAATGCATCAGTGGGTTTTAAATGTAGCTGTATATTGGCTTACGTTGCTGTTTATCAGCATAGTCAACACTATTTCAGTTATATAACCATGTCACAAAGACGGTGACACAAACGAAAGGCTACATCTATAGATGCCTACTACCCAAAATGCCCTCTTAGTTGAAAGCGCCAATTTGCCTAGCTATTCCACGAATGAGTCTGCTTATTGATCTCACCACTCCAATATGAAAACATGCATATTTTCAATCATATAAAGAAGCAGTAAAAGTTAAATATAAAATGAAATGTAGTACATGTAAGTGCCCGTACATCTGTTATCTAAATCGTATTTTCAAGCATGTGCATTTCTAGTTGTACGCTCGCACATACAGACACATGAACAAAACATACAATTAGGTAGCCAGACGGAGGCAGGCAAAATGATGGTACTTAGTAGGCATGAAACGCGTTAATAACCCATTATCCGTAGAACTATATAAGCAGCTGGGATTGCATCGTAAACCGCACCATTTGATATTGCAAAATAATCGTCTGCTGTAATCTTTAATGGACATTTTATAGCTGAGCAAATACTACGATATCTATCCAAGGTGTATTGCACTGACAGTACAAAATTTTTACAATATAGCAGAGCAGTAACATTGATATCATTCTCCGCGCAAATTAAAATCTAGTTAGGGTCTTGCTATATCTATGCGCATGCACATTTTCAGGGTGAAGAAACCTTCATGTAAAATTTTAAAAACGAAAAACTGTGTTCCGTTTCTGGTGCAATTAACCAGTAGTGTCGTCTGCTGATATTACATCTGCAGTCATTATACATGATGTCGGATGGGTCTTGAGAGAACATTATACAACTTTTGACTTCAATTTCGGTAGACATGAGGATTTATCTACCGGCAAAAGTGATATTAACCGAGGCCCTGTTCACTTTTGCGGATGTCTACCGAAATTGAAGTCAATAATTGTTTTGGTATATCAGTTATGTTCAACTTAAGGACTCTTTCACAAGTTTTAGCAACTGTTATTTAAATGTTTAATGTATCGTTTTTGCATTTTGAAATGTATATAAATTCTCTGAATGCAGAATGTAAAATTATAAAATACTTACTTGTTTACTTTTTGTTTATTCAAACAAACAAAAAACCAACAAATAATACAAAATAAAACTTTGACAACACGAAAATAGACACAATAACGTAATAATATTCTAAAATAGGCTCATTTCATCTTCAGTAAAATCAATTGGTTCATCGATAAGTAGTGATTTAAATTCAAAATGCAAGGCAGTATGAACATGATGACGAAAGCAATACAGACAGTTTAAATCTCGTATATAAAACGATTTTATATGCACGAAGCGGCAAATAATATACTTTCAGAAATCTTCGGAACTAACTTTTTATGCGTTAATTTATACTTCCTTCTCGTTTGATAAATGACATTGAGGTGACATCAAAGATACCACGACATTTTTAGAGGAGTTCGATGACGTTTTGCATGTGTGTGGGTTTGGACTGTAGAAACATATTACGTCGAGATTTCGTCATACTTAGCCAGTTTTAAGCTGGCATAGCGACGTGGTTCGCATTCGTATGGTGTTAGTTGTTGCGCCACAACTATCAAATTGTGATGAAACGGCAGTCGATCTTTTGACAAACAGGAAACATTCGAATGAGACTTCTGGGTCTTTGTATACGCCAAGATTGCGATTAACGCATATTTAGAAGCTAACGTTACGTCATGTGATAATAGAGTCAGTCAAATTGATTTTTATGCGAAAACATTGCATTTGTTCTAAATAATAAATATAAATAACACAACTTTTCACAATTTTTGTTAGGCCACAGCTAAGCGTATTTGAAATGTGATACGTTTACTCACATATTTCTATATCGATGAGTCGCATTTTATTATTTCCCAATAAAATTGACTTTTATCTGAAGGTCTTGTTTGTTTTATCTTACAGTGTATACATGTACCCTGATGAAATGCCCGATTTCAACCGGGTCTTCACTATGGAAGCGTATAGGTACCCCCCCTGATATTTTTATTACCACATAATTTTAATAAAAAATATTAGGGGGGTACCTATGCGCTTCCATACTACACTCGTTGCCAAAACTGCATTTAATACGCGCATGTATAATATGATATACAAAGGTTAAAGATATAATTATATGCCTTTTTGCACATATGTCTAATCCACGATTTTAGAGTTGACGTAAACACATTTACGATTAACAACTTCCTAAATTACCAAAGTTGTTAAAACTAGGAAATCCCAGGATTAAAACAAACTCAAACGAAAAAAATAACGTCCGATTTTAATGGTACTTTATTTTTCGATCCAGTTAAGATGTCGCAGCAAAAAATAAACCAAAATGTTAACCAAACGCCTGACACACACAAAATTGGTAATTATTTTATTTTATTTTCTAATCTGGAAGAGGTATGGAACCTAAAGTGAAAACAGTTTTCTAGTATCATCAGCAAGTTGATCACAAAAATGTGACACATTTTACGTTAAATGGTAACCAGGAACGTCCAACGATGAAAAAAAAACATCTAAAAATCCTAATTGTGCCTATTAAGCGAACGGCATTGCAATACAAAACCGTTAATTTACGAAACTGACTGAAATTACCTCCATTTGAATTAAACAAATAAAAATTTAAAGAACCTCCCATTATCCCTAACCTAAAATCATTTTGACACTGTATTTGTTTTAATTTGTTGTGCTTGTTATGACAACGGTTACACAAAAGATAAAAATAAAAACTATGGCTGATGTCGGCCATCACATGTTCCCTAAATCTGTGTTTTATACCCCACCCTTACTGAAAAAAATACAAGTGAATTTCCAATATCAATTGTTTTGATGCTTATTAGTCTTAATTGATGTTAAAATGCTTGTGATAACGATCATGAAATTCAAATTTGACCGACATATGCTATGACTCAATTTGATTATTTTCACACAAACACATCATAACTGTCCATAAATTACATTGCTACCTGTTTAGGTAGGATTTGATATCAAATATGGCTGCCGTCACACTAAGGTATGAAAACGTATTTTTGGGGATCTTTCCTTATCCTACGGTCAGGTCACGTTTAAAATGCTTGCGTATGTAGTGGAAAGTCCGTGTGCCTATTTCACATCACAAAATGTATTGTCACGTAAGAATGGACACTTTAAGATGGCCTTGAATATGAGCACATAGGCTGCAAAATAGATTCGCTTTATTTAAAGCATTGTTTTGTCGAACCAGAAGGGGAGATATGCAAAAACACATCGCAATGTTAAGTACATCCCAAACGGTTACTTACTCTTTTCTAAGTGTGCGATAAAAGCCTACATGTAAATAAAGTTGATATAGGATGGCACCACAATGTTTCATTACATAGCTATTGGGCGAAAAGCGTGAGAATCTTTTGACATTTATAATCGGTTGACCGATTTCAAAAACCAACACACGTGGAGGGCAGTGTTGGTGGTTTATCTGTTGGTCTTCTATTTGTCCTGTCACACTATAATTCATTTTTAAGGATATAGTAAATACTATAATGTAGAATGCCAATGTATTTAGTGTATTATAATGTTTAACAATCACAATAAATTGTTCAACTGACCCCATGTTGTTATGTACAATAGCACATTTCTAAAAAAATATAGAGGTTTGTGGCTAATTTATTTATGAATTTTGTTATTTCCAATCTCTTGAAATTAGCATTAACTGTGGTTAAGGATGTATTTTGTGATGTCAATTGTGTAAAATGTAAAAAGTGTATGGTAGTACGTTTCATTTCAGTCACGTGACACATTAAAGTCCTCAAAGCGAATCTAAAGACAAAAATAATGAAGGCTTATTTTCAACACCTTCTATATTATAAATCTGAAAGAAAAGACTTAAAACATTAACAACGATGATTGTTAGATACAATATCATAATTCTCTTCCTAAAAACTGGTCAGAAATATGTATTCGTAATTATAGACGGTTGCCTAGCAACAATACAACATGTACTAATTTGCCATACCTGGTATAATAAAACAATCAACATGGCAACTAGACTTTCTTTAGCTCTGACTATCTGTGAGTCATGAGCCCTTTTCTTTGTTTCATCATGGTGTAGTAATTTGATTAGAGTGTTTTTCCATGATGATACATTGCATTAGTTAGATGGCCTCCATGCGAGCTGAACATTTTTTGTACTTCAACAACAGCAGAATCTAGGGCGAAGATTTGGTACCAGTAAAATGCATTTAAGCCCCCCGGTGGCTTGGGCTGCTGTCCGTTCTAAGGCGGTGGTTCTGTTGTTGTTGACTTTCTGTTTATTGCTACTCCCATTGTGGGAGTCTGTAATTGTTCTATGTTTTGTTGTACGTTACTTTATGTCCATTTTAGTATTGCAATCATCTTGATGGGGAGGAGAGAGCTGATTGCTTTGCTTAATTTGTCTTCCTGGTGTCTCGTGATGGTTGAGCGGCTCTTCCTCACGGTGCCACGGGGTTGTCTGCAGTTTGTGATTGTGGTATTTCCTGATCATACTCATTTACTATTTTCCATACTTGCATACTGTTATGGCATTACCTGAACGATATACTGATGTATCCATATATGGATTTATTGAAATTTCTTCCAATATCAAAGCGTATTAAAATTCATCATTTTATATTTTAGAAAATCAAAACAAGGGATAAACAATCAAGTAAGTTTCAGAACTTCCACAGCAGCATTTGGATGCACAAATTTAACTTTCAATACATATTTTACTTAAATAGTATGCATACCTGAATGTCTATAGTATAGTTTGAAGTACATATATTACTTGTTCACATCTAAAAAGTCATAACTGGCTCTCCCACACATTTAATAAATTTTCTTTTATGAAGTATGCAGTCTTGTAAGCTTGAGGTCTTTAATTTGGCATACTTGTATGTTTTACATGTATTATCAAAACATTTTGAAAGGTAGAAAATTGTTTAAAGATGTCAAATCATAGACACAAGTCCATTAAAATCAAGTACAAAGCTAAAATTGAATAAAATAGTCAAAAAGGGACAAAACAACTGACAGTGAAAGAAAATTTATCAAAAAAGAAAAGAAAAAAGAAAAAGATAGGAAAAGAAAAAGACAAAGACAAAAAATAGACAAAAACACAATTAAAAACTATGGTGTGTTATATAATGCAGCTGAAACTGGCGCCATGAAACTGGTTTAAGCCCTTCAGTAAAATATTTAAACGAACCGTTCGAAGGCGGTACCTGCTGGGAAAGGACTGACCTCTTGGCTCTTGTGTGTGACGTTTAATTGTGTTTTGTCACTTTCCCATGTGGAATCCTAGGTCAGGTGTAATACTTGATTGTATCGATTCCTAATATTTGCCGCCTTTCTTACTTTCATTGTTGCAGATAAGGACATCAGTAGTCCGAAAATTACGTATACCTATAATACCTTTAATTTCTGTTTTTTGTTCATGAAATCTTCTATCACCGCCCGGTGATGACTAGAATTTTTTGTTGTTGTAAAAATAGACTTCAATCAACTTACGAGTACAGTTAGCTGCGTTTATTTCTTCTCAGTGATTTGTGGATTGGTGTGTGCATTGTTTACGTCTGTTCAGTGCTTACTTGCAGCATAATCACCTCGTTAGAAAATTTTAGTTATATTGTTTCTTAACCATGTTTATTATACAAGTGATTTGTATATAGTTTCTTATCCTCTTGTAACCTTGTGTAGGATGATTGTCACGCTGCTGTTCTCCTCTGTTTCGTTTTTTCATTTGTTGTTGATGGGGTACCTATGTTTGTTTTTGCCACATGGGTTAACTAATGAGTATACTTTTTCAATTTTTATTTTTTAGTGTTGCAAGCATATTTGAGTCTCGGCTAATAACAAAATAATTGTCATACTCCTTTTGGTCATGAAGATTACTTAACAAATCGAAACGAACAAACGCAAACTTTGAATAGCATAGACAGTCTGTGTTTTCAATCTAGATTTTAAACATAAGGCAAATCAAAATATGTCCCCCCCCCCCTCCTCATAACATACAATGATATATATGGGGCAGGATATATACCATTTACAATCCCATTTGCTATGATAACAACGCGTTAAAATCATTATTACGATTTTTAAAGGAAAACGGCTTCCTATACAAATGTCGCTTATACGGCAATTCGCAATTCGCAATGAATTGCTATACAGTGGTTTTGTATTACCGAATGTTCAAATATTCTTTGTGCAAAAAATCAGCTTTGCTACTTTCGGGGTAAGCATTGATGACTTCTTTACGAGGTACGCTGGTCTGGGCTACAGCCTATTAGGATGTAGAGCGAGGAACATCCCCATCTAAAAATGGGATATTGACGATTTCAAACTCAAAGTCGTCACGTATATCATGAATTTTAGGTAGAAACAATATCATTAGAAATTGACAAATGCAAGGCTAAAAATGCGGCTTTGGTATTGGCTTTGTTAAGTTGGAGCTCTGAAGGATATATTTGACTTACCATGATGTTTGACTTACCATATTGTCAAAATAAACATTATTAATGTTTAAAATATCGTCCAAATATCTGGATGTAGTGTTAAATGCATCAATAACATCAGCCTGCTTATCATCAGAAAGAGACAACATAAGGTCCCTCTCATAACAAAACAGGAATAAATTGGCAACCAGGGGAGCACAATTAGTGCCTATAGGAATACCAACTACTTGTCTATACAGCTTGGTGTCAAATCGAATAAAAATGTTGTCCAACAAAATGGTCAGTGCATCACATACAAATTGACATGACCATGCATGATTTTTTTTAGGTTTTTCCGATGTAAAAGATGCATTTCTGTCATTACTGCAAGGTAAGGAGAGCCTGCTCTCTTGAAGGTTCTTACAATAAGATCAATAAGTTTTTTCTTTAATTAAAAAAATCAGCAGATGACATAAAAACGTGAATAATTACCCAGTAGGCAAAGTTAAACATAATAATACTCACCAGTACGTTCTCATGCTGTGATTCAATGCTTCTTGTTCTATTTCAGATTTGGAACGGGGTTAATTACAGGATTTATGCGATCGTCGACAATGTAAGTAATTGACTGTATTTTCATAATATAATCTATAAATAAACGGCTTCTGATTGGCTCAGATGCCTGTCGACTGTCTCTAATAAAACAACATGTCACATGGCTTGCCGGACGTGACGCTGCAAAACACACGGCACGAGGTAATATTCCGTGGCTTTCGAGAAATGACGTCAGAACGTCAAGTAATTTCGCATAATCCATCCGTAACGACAATGGTTTTAGTTGTCCAAAATAGCAGGAAATGCAGCATTGCATACATTATAGTAAAAGAATTGTTGACTTATGTTTCAGTACACATGGAGTGTTTAATACTGAACAGTAAACTTAATCATATTTACCTTCACTACGCGTATGCCAATATGACGTTTACTGTTCAATAATACTCCATGTTCACCTCAACATAAGTCAATAATTGTATATGATATATCTATAAATTAACGGCATACTCACACTAATGTCTTACGCTGACAAAAACTGGTGTATATCAAGCGAAATATCATTTTATACGTATCCTTAATGTACCTCCTCGAGCAACGGGAAGACTTGCAAAGTATAAAATCGATTAACCACTAGTGGTTAACACATATAATAATATACTCAGAAAAACAAATTGAAAGATATTTAGATTCAATCTATCCCTAGCAGCCAATACAACCAAAACTAAACTAAATATACTTGCATTTGATCGTTCCAGATATCTGCAATCAAAATGGATGTTAAATTTAAGCCACGCTGCAATGGTTAAATACCGTACAGTTACAAATGGTCTTACCCTCTATATTGAAAAGCCACACACATTCAAAAATGATTAGCTGCAAGTCTTTGCTGTCTCTTAGTCAAACGTTTGACATATAATTTCGTTGTCATTGGCAATGTTTTACTACCAATACGTTGTCATATTGACTCGGGTATGCAAGATCTGTACATTTTTGTTGAAGACATTGTCGCATTATTAGGTGCATTTACTGATAAATGGGTGTGAAAACTTGTCTGTGGTTAGAATTAGAATATAACACTGATCAGGTCAAGTTTGCAGCCAAAAATGTAAAAGCAAAATTCATTGCTTGTGAAATTTCGGTAAAGTGGGTCTGTAATTGTTCTATGTTTTGTTGTACATTACTTTATGTCCTTTCTAGTATTGCAACCATCTTGATGGGGAAGAGAGAGCTGGTTGCTTTGCTTAATTTGTCTTCCTGGTGTCTCGCGATTGATGAGTGGCTCTTCCTCGCGCTGCCATGGGGTTGTCTGCAGTTTGTGATTGTGGTATTTTCCCTGGTATTTCCTGATCATACTCACTATTTTTGTTACATTTGGCGTGGTACTGTATCGTAACCAATATCAGTAATTTTAATTCTCAAATGTAATATGGTCAAAAGAATTTAACATCCTTCAATTGTTTTCTGGGTATATTAAAAAAAAAAGATGACCATATTTATTTGGAATGTGGCGAAAATGTGCTGCATTATTTCGATGCAAAGTCTTTAATTATTTTTCAATTTAACATTAATGTGATTTTCGGATTTTTTGCAGCCTGATTTCTGCGCTTTTTAAATGTTCTCCCAACTTCGGTATGGTTTGGTCAACAACACGTCACATGGTATAATGACAAAATAATCCAGGATGTGCAGTTTCGATTAGAACTATATTAGCGCATTATGGTTCATGAGTTTGCACATGGTACGGTGACTTTGATTAGAACTATAGTAGTGCGCTATGGTACATGGTTTGTTTGGGCCCTGCGTCATTTCAGCACTGGGTTGATTAGGCCATGTGTCATTTTGGCCTTATGTTTGAGGTAGGTTGATAAAAATAGTAAGGTATATAATTTATAACAGAACTATGGCCCTTGGTCCTTAAATATTAAATTTGCTAACAATTGTTCTTATTTTAATATTTATGAGAACATATGCCTTGCTCAGGCGAGCTCTGAACTTGTTTCATCATTTGTTAAAATGAATCATAAACCCACGCTAACTTGGGTCATATCCTAGTATTTATTAGTTGTGTAAAGACGGACGTACATGTAACAATATAGCATCAGTGGGGCAAATCGTAGCATTTTTCACGCAAAAAAAAACGAATTTCAAAGTACTTTTAGTCTAATGATAAATAGAAGCTAACACTCGTGCTCTTGTTTAATTTGATGTTCTAAACTCTTTGCGAAAAAGTGAAAGGTGCTCTGCAATTCTCGCATCTTATCTTATCACTTTTGACCAACTCTCAAGCCTTGCATTTCATCACTTTCCCCTACTTGTTTAAGAAATTCAATAATTCAGGAGCACCAGTGCAGAGCCACTACCTTAGAACAGACAGCAGCCTGAGCCACCGGGTTCATTAAGTTCATTAAAATAATTTCCCATTATAAAAAGATTGGCTATAACATTAATATATTGCAACAGACTGCATGCTTGGTAGTCAACCCAATCACGGTTGGCAACTTTGCTTTCCTCTTTAATTGCACGCTGGTGGGTCGGACTTCAGACTCTATGATGGTTCCGACTTAAAGACTTATCTATTGATGAGATGGTAGGGGCCTGATGCTTTGGCTGTTTGTCGGGCCCACCAGGGTTTACCTGTTGGATTTCTTTTGCTCTGGTATTCAGTTTAATTTACTGTTGAGTCCTTATCCTTGCTTTATCTCCTTGTTATATCTTGATTTATATGTTTTAGGAGATGATGCATTGATAAGTTAGGGGTCTTTCATGCAAACCAAATATCTATGTGTCTTGATCCACAACTGAATTAAGGGTGAGGTTGGTGCCGTTAAACCGGTTTAAGCCCTCCAGTAAAATATTTTACTGACCGTTCCAAGGCGGTACTTCTTTTGTGAATCTTTTATGTTTTTGTTCTGTCTGTGTTTGTTATGTCTTTGTGCGGGTCTGTTTATGTGTGCTTTGTGGTCATCGGCTGGGAAAGGGCTGACCTCTTGGCTCTCGTTTGTGGTGTCTACTGTGAGTTTGTCACTTTCCCATTGGTATCCTGGGTCAGGTGCGGTACTTGATTGTATCGATTTCTGATCTTTGCACCCTTTCTTACTTCAATGCATTTTACGGGCGCACAACCTTCAGCCTAGATTATGCTGTTGTTAAATCACAACATAAAAACACAACCAATACATTCACCACAATAATATCACATCCTAAGTCAAGCAACCATAACCACAAACGTTTTTTTTTTTTTTCAATTTATTCTTTTTTCTTTTCAGTTCGGCATTATCAAACGATGTACTATAACGGTACGTAGACCATGGAAAGGAAAGAAGAGGCTGATTGGTTTTACTTGTAAGAAGTAAATGGAGATGTAAATAAATAAAGATATATATCAATAAAGATATATAAGCAAACATACAGAGTTGGATTCTTGATCGGTAAAAATTTCCCCCACTGCATCATCCGATACCATATAAGGTACATTGCACTACCGCTATAACTGCTCCTTAAGCCCTTGAATACAGGCGGCTTAATAAGAGAAAAATGATGCTTGAACTCCGCTGGACATGCGCGGATTATGAAATCATCGTCAGTGGGATCCTTACAGTTTTTAGTTGAGTCATCAACGCAAGTTACATAGAGCCGTACGGGCATCCTTCGAGAAGCAATTGGACCCGACCATATATATGTGTTAGTACATGAGATATATACAGGCACGTATCGCAAAAGCCTTCTTAATATGCTTAAGCTGACGTATCCAGCGGGTGGCCTAAAGTTTGGTATTTTCTTTATCTACATCTATACGTTGCAGTGTGTGCAAGCAGCAGAAAAGGTCTGGTGAAACTTTAAAAATGCGCAAGCTAATCTGAGTCGAGGCACATGCGATAAGTGACAGAATCCCATGTACTGACACATATATACATGTAGATAAATGATACACACTTCAAGTATTTACATCTGTACCGCATCTGCGCAAAATGCTGAGCTAAAGGTTATGGGGGTCTTTGAGGTGAGGATTTGGAATGGGGCAGGGGTAAGTGTGCTAGTCTGTACATGGGGATCAGCGTTTTAGATGGATTGGTGCTGGTTTGGTGTGTTTCAGTAGATACTACAATATTACACACATTTCTCTCCCAGCCTGCATGCACTGCATGTACTAACATGGTATACTCGAAGGAACTATAGCGTGAAGTTACAACTACGGCGAAGGCCCTACTGCGCCTGAAAACTTTGGCATAATTCCTTATAGAACATGATCGGTTCGATTTTTTAAGTGCGGTGGAAGGATAAGAGCTGTTATGTACATGCCATGTGTAAAATGCGCTTGTTCTGAGCTAAAACTGGCAAAACATTTGCATACTTTCTTCGTTTTGACATAAAACTGAAGAAATCCCGTTCTGGGTTCGATTTGGTTACGGTTCTCATCTACAAACAAATCTTTTTTCAACACCACGTTTGGCCTGTTTGGCAAGGTAAATCATATCTAAATGGAATAGCATTGCCAGAATTTTACATAGTTAGCTCATTCTCTTACAGAAATCAAAACAACCAACATTTTGTACAATTATGTCAGGATTGTCCATTGTATATATTGAGGGCATCAGTATTTATGCAATTATCCCCAGTTCCCCCAAAAATGTATTTCTTTCTCTGAAGATTAATTTTGTTTTTAGAAGCAAACAGTGCAGACCCAGATGAAATGCTGCATAATGCAGCACTTTATCTGGGTCTTCACTGTTTTCCAAACAAGCAGTAGGGAGCGCAGTTGTCAGTGGTAGATTGCTTGACTCGAGACCGAGGGGTTGCGGGTTTGAGCCTCACCGGCATCACTGTGTTGTAGTCCTTGAGCAAGACGCATTTATCCTAGCTTAGTACTGGTTTAACCCAAGAAGACCCGCCCCTGTTTAACCGAAAGATTGTCGATGGGACGTAAAGAATCAAATCAAACAAAACAAATAAGCAGCTTAAGGGTAACTCCCTCAGCAGGATGTGGAAATACAATACCCGACTTGTCTGTCCTTATCCAATTTTATTTAGGACAAGTAAGACTTAGCCATTTATTTTTACTAATTTAAGTTAAAACAGCTCTATAATATTTTGATTAGTTACTACAAACTCACATGTAGTATGCAAATCATGTAGATCCTGATCACGTGGTTTCTGAAGAAGCCAGCAGATTTGGATCCTCACTGTTTACAAAAGAGTTTATATCTGTTTTTACACATTGTTTCAGCAAAATTGGTGGTGGTTTGGTGTGTATCAGTAGATACTACAATATTACACACATTTCTCTCGGCGCCTGCATGCACTAACATTGTATACTCCAAGGAACTAGAGCGTGACGTTAATGCTACCGCGATGGCGAAGGCGCTACTGCGCCTGAAAACTTTGGCACCATTCCTTAATGGAGCATGATCGGTTCGATTTTTTTTACGTATGGAGGAAGAATAAGGGCTGTTATGTACATGCCATGTGTAAAATGCGCTTGTTCTGAGCTAAAACTGGCAAAACATCTACATTCTTTCTTTGTTTTGACATAAAACTGAAGAAATCCCGTTCTGTGTTCGATTTGGTTACGGTCCTCATCTCAAAGCATAGCTTTTTTCAACATCACGTTTGGACTGTTTACCAAGGTAAATCATATCTACATGGAATAGCGTTGCCAGATTTTTACATAGTAAGCCCGTTATTTTACAAAAGATCAAAACAAGCGAGAGTACCCAACTTTGTTGGGCTTTTCTGTGACGTTGCCACTAACGCGAAAGGTCCCGGAAGTGACGAAGGAACAAATTTACGCTGACGCGATTTCGCGGTAGTTCCGCTGATGCCCACCCGTGTATAAGCAGCAGTCTATAAATAGTCTGCCGCCTGTAATTTCTACGAGGTCTCCTGATGGCATTTTTTGTTAACGGTCGACATCCATGCTAGAAATATTCTTTGGACTATTACAAACAATATAGGGGTGGATGCCAAGCGTGATTTTTCGATTAAAGGTCACGGTGAGGTCAAAGGTCATCTAAGTGCAATTATGCAGAAAAAATACGTTTAAATATAGTAAATTCTTTTTTTTCAGCATACAATGCTACCAATATGAACACAAACAAAAGCACATGAGTACAGAGTGGCACAGAGGTTTGCCACTGAGGCTTCAATTGACACTTGAAAGAAAAATACCGTATTTATGATAATAAAGATTCAGAATCAATACAAATTAAAGATTAGTCCGCAGCCAACTAACCTAGATTGCAGTGCTTGCACTCAGGGCAATTTTTCTTGGCTGCCAAATAGTTCATTACGACCCCCTAAACGCGAAACAAAGTTCTAAAAATGAACCTGTCTGAGCTATGTGACAATGCATGGTTTCCATGGCAACCCATATTGCGATTCAAGAATGGGTATGTGCCTACAGAATTACTCATATCTCAGCTGCTACTTGTCCAAGACTTCTAAACATGGTGTCAAAATAAACCTTAGACAGTGGCCTTACATCCACTGGCGCTTATGCAACTTATCTAATTATATTAATTGCATAAATATTTATAAGATTTAAAAAATGAAATTCAAGAATGGGGGCGTACCTACAAAATCAATAATATCTCAGTTGCTAATTCTCATAACCTACTAAAATTGGTACTAAATTAAAGCTTAGACATTGGTCTTTTATTCATTTGTAGTATATGCAAATTATATAATATACATAATTTGCGTTTTAATGAATATTAATCAAACGTTCAAAATAAGGAAAATCATTAAAAACATAGATAAGCTGAATGCATGTCCATATTATCATTGATACACACTGTAATGTCATCAATGATACAGTTTGGCAAGTCAATTCATCCAATGATCCTATTTGAAATCAATCTCAATTGCATACCCATAAATATATATATGTACATTTATGAAAAGCCGGAAAGTCATGTAAAAACTATAAACCTTGGGAGAGGGGGAGGGATGGTGGTAATTGGACCTTTCTTGTACCCCTAGGGCATTTCCTCAAGTATGTCAACTTGTTAAGTGGGGTCGCCTTACTGAAAAATATTGTCATAAAAATAAACCCATTTGGAATATAAAAAATATATGATTTCGTGGCAACTCATCAATTATGCAATTCTCAAGAATGGGAGCGTTTGGGGATTCTAATGAACAATTTGGCACCCATGAAAAATTGTCCCTGACTATTACTATACATGTAAATTGTATTTCATATGACCCTATAGATTTGATATATAATTTTATGTTATCCAAGGCACTTTTAATTTGCATCTGCATTGTATCAATTTGGTGTATGGCTTCATTTACCATACTACTAGCTTCGAATAAGTGCCAATATGCTTATAATTTTAGACACCAAATCGCAGGTAATCTAAATCGGTACAGGCAGGATTGTGATTGCGCTTATTCAGCTGCTCCCAGGGCAACTTGTAGTCCTATAAGATAGACACATCACACTGCATCATATGGAAATTCTGTCATGCAGATCTGATTAGCCTTAACATTTACATCCGACGGTGCTGCACTTTTATGCAGCCACAAGTGGTGATGAGCCCCATGCAAGCCGGTCACACAGCTGACAATCTGTCAGTCTGAACCTAAATAATTTCGGGAGCCTATCTGTTATATAATTGGAGGTAGGAATCCCAAATGTAGTGTGTGGATACACCTTGGTGTCGCAGAATGTATACTATTTCTTTAAGTCACTGTGACATTGACCTTGTCTTCTGACACTAGTCCTAAAAAATCGTGTATAGAGCATTTATCTTGCATTGTGTTAAGGCAGGAATCCCAATTTTAGATTGTGGATACATGTTGGGGTGCCAGAGTGTCCGTACTGTTTTGGGGTCACTTTAACCTTGACCTCTGCCACATATCCTATATTCTTGTGGGAAGGAATCCCAAATTTAGTGAGTGGATACATTTTGGGGTCGCAGAGTGTCACACACTATTTATAGATCAATCTGACCTTGAACTCTGGTCTCATTTATGAAAACTAATTGTCTTTGTGGGCATTTTTGTCACATTGTGACACAATTCATGTTTTGCCTGATAATCAACTCTCAAACAGTGCAATTCAAATGTATCTTTAAAAGTGGTACAACCATTTTCTGACCTTGAAGAAAGGATTCTGAAGCTGGACCCACCGTGGCTCAACTTGAGGTTTTCTTTAGCTCTGAATATCTGTGAGTCATGAGCCCTTTTCTTTAATTCATCATAGTGTGTTAATTTGATTAGAGTGTTTTTCCATGATGATACATTGCATTAGTTAGATGGCCTCCATGCGAGCTGAACATTTCTTGTACTTCAACAACAGCAGAATCTAGGGCGAAGATTTGGTACCAGTAAAATGCATTTAAGCCCCCCGGTGGCTTAGGCTGCTGTACTAAGGCGGTGGTTCTGTTGTTGTTGACTTCTTGTTAATTGTTACTCTCATTGTGGGAGTCTGTAATTGTTCTATGTTTTGCTGTACGTTACTTTGTGTCCATTCTAGTATTTCAATCATCTTAATGGGGAAGAGAGAGCTGGTTGCTTTGCTTAATTTGCCTTCCTGGTGTCTCGTGATGGTTGAGCGGCTCTACCTCGCGGTACCACAGGGTTGTCTGCGGTTTGTGATTGTGGTATTTCCTGATAATACTCACTTACTATTTTTGGTACGTGTAAAGTGAAGAAAATCGCACTTTGAAAAGTTGGGGGAATTATTTTTATATAGGTTTGATACATGTAACGTAAAGAAAATCGCACTTTGAATTGTTGAGGGAATTATTTTTTTAGGTTTGGTACATGTAAAACGAAAAGAAAATCGAGTACATTTGAAAGAGTGTATTATAAAAAAATGCATCGACTGAAACTAATTGCTTTTACAGATTTCATTCTAAGATGTCAGCTTTTTACAGTCTGTTGGCATATTATTTCCCACTAAATTATGCATTTCTCGACAAAATATATCTTTTTAATTGACGTTCAATTAAAGTGTGCGTGTTTTAAAACAATAACTTAGATTTCTGCGCAGATTTATATTCTCTTAAATCAAATTCACGACACATTCGTAATTTAAAAACAATTGTTAAACGCTTCAATATTTAGGTCAACACTTTAACACATTAAAATATCAGCCTACATGTAACACTACCCATTAGACATATAAAAGCAGAGCTCTCTCGGCCCAGCAGCAAAACATCATTTCGATGTTGGGCCAATAGTCACTTCTGTAGAAGATAGCCATTAAAATGCCATTAAACACCTATTAAAATGTCATTTATTCGCTAATAACGTTAAATCTAGGCAATAATCCTTCCTTAAAAAAATAATGGCATGTATCTATGCCCATTAAAAAGCAATTAAAACATGATAATGGCCATTAATTTGAATACCTTTCAATGAAAGAAATATAAAATGGCTCTTAATTATATGCCATTTCATGAACTAAAAAATAATTAGGCCATTAATCCTTGTTTTTCCTATTTCAATGGCCTTTACAATGACACAAAAATGAAAGTAATGCCCATAATATACAGAACCACACTCCTAACGTAAAACTAGACTAAAAATCAATATTCCATATTTTATTTCATCCATTGTAACACAATTTTATCGAACATTGAAACATGTATTTAGTGGAAATGAAAGTTGAACTTTAACAGTTAATCATTCAGTTTTAAATCAAAACCTGATTGGGTAAATGTATGTCATAACCTCTGAACGGTACACTAATTTCAGCAAGACCTCGTTTTAATTAAAATTGTACTCCTGAAATATTTTTGCTTTGGACGTGTGGGTCAGTATACATACTAAATAAAAGGGTAAATAATGCCCATAAAATAAAATAACAATCGATTCATGAGTATTGATTAATATCCTGTCTATTAAAATTTAAAAAGGGTCATTAAACTGTGTACTATTTTAATTCATGGCCATTATAAAGACAAAAAATGTTAAACGTATGGCCATTACATGCTGAACTAAAAGGTAATTAATGGCCTAAAAGAAAAAACACATTAAACTAATGGGCATAGATTATATTAGTGCCCATCAGAATATTTCTTTTGAAAATAAAACCATAAACATAAATACATTGCAATCAATGCTTCATATTAATGGGCATTATACAGAGAGAAACACTTTAATGCCCATAAATCAGGGAGATAATGGTCATTATTTATTCTAATGCTTTATAAAAACCAAATCTGACATAATATAGCCATTAGAAAGTAAAATCAAAAATCATTGCCATAAAGAGTCTCTGAAATGGGCATTACAAACAGAAACGTGAAAAACTTAATGCATGAAAGTGAAACTAAATTACTGCCCATAAATTTCATAAATGCTGATAATGAAATACTGAGCCAAGAGTTGGCACCAATTGAAACTAAGAAAAGAAAAACACTGGCATATCTAATATGAAATATGCACACCTTATGTACAACCAACCACTATTTGTTCTGATAGGATAGCACAGTAGATGGTATTTCTTACGGTACTCGTGCGAGTTGAACAAATAAGGAAGAAGGCAAAGATCAGGAATCGATACAATCAAGTACCACATCTCACCCAGAACACCTTATGGGAAAGTGACAAAATCACAATAAACGTCATATACAGAAGCGCCTATAGGTCAGCCCTTTCCCAGCAGGTGACCACAAGGCTACAAGACACAGACAGGGCAATATGTCAAAGAGGAACACAAATAAAAAAGATCCAAAAAGAGTCAGGGGCGTACCTACGTGTACGCAAAAGGGTATGTGTATACAGCTCGGCGCTGCCTTTATAGTTCCGTATGCCATGTATTGTGACTTTGGAAAACGAAATACTACTAATAGTATTAATTCTTTGCCCCCCCCCCCCCCCCTGAGAATTTTATCATGCTGCTGATTTATGTCAAAATCAACTTTTTCGAAAAAATCTTTTAGAAATAGATCAGGACCAACGTTTGTAAGGCCTGACCTTGGTCCAATATGTTTGCAAAGTTTATCATCAGACGAAACTCAGTAGGCGATAAGTTGATTGGGAGCTAGTTTTACCCCTGTAAATGCTATAAATCCAGGGCGTTGCCCCTTTACCCAAACCACTGGAAGTACACAAAGAAAATTACTGGAGGGAAAAACAAGTTTCACTAGCTTAAAAGCCGACTTTAAACCTCACTCTGTCTGAGTATCTCTATTAGGAATAAAATAATCCTGCAATCTATTTATAAGGCGCCAGGACCCTTGAACGGAAATTCCTTTTGGATACCACGAGAATTAATAATATGTGACTGTCTCTTTCAAAGGCGCGACGATGCACGTGGCAGTTGGCGTTTAACACAGGACGCTATCACTTTGTGACGTAACGTAATAAGAATTTTGACGTCGTGTCGTGGGGAACATATAGCCGCTTGCTTGAAAGAGCGATCATTAACGCTTATGCTCCTGGTGATCGAACAAATCCCTTAGTCTTATGGCTAAATATAAATTAAATATCAACAAAACCAGCATCTTCGCGATTCTATTTCACTGTTTACCTTTCTACAATGTTAATGATGATCACGGCACATTTTTCAACAGTAGAATAAGGTTTATGCTTTGATCGAATCGCACCCGTATAGATACTTAACTGGTCTCCCTTGGCATATTAAGACAGATAAAGAGTAGCAGCCATTTCGCCTACGTATAGTATACACACTGACGTCATGATTGACGTGGTATTGGAAAATGCCCAGTGACATAAAGTGCATTTTTTAGAACAAGCCGTTTTATTAAGTTTATTTTGTTCTGGGCGCTTATAGCAATCAACCAACGTTGCCGAGAGTTGGTTGCTGTTGCGATTAGAGGCTCTGTTCTGTTCTATTCGTCTGTAGTATGAAGACCTGATTTTTTCGAAATCGCCCAGTTCCGGTATCTATACGGAGTCGATTCGATCAAAGTAAGAACCTTATTCTACTATTGAAAATGTGCCATGATCATCATACAAAAAGTAAAACTGAATCGCGAAGATGCTGGTTTTGCTGATATTTAAGTTAAATTTTAGCCATAAGACTGAAGGATTTGTTCAATCATCTTAGCTCAATAATTGGGTGAAATTAAGCATGAACATAATCTGTTGACACTAAATGCTTTAGTAATATGAATCCCGGTTGGTTCCTTGTTTTATTGTCTAGAACGAGATGAAAACCCAAGTACCGTGATAATCATATTCAAATTCGCCACAGGATAAACCTGTCATAGACAAGTGACATGTACAATAACTGGCTTTATAAACGCTTCACTCTTATTGTACTGAAATGGTCTGAATAAATAGCAATAAAAATAGAAAGGTGCCATGCGTCTAAAAACACAACAACTACAACATTTATATTAAGTCAACTATTTCGATATTCCCATGGTAACCATATTTACTGTTCCCAATGGCACTTTGTGCTAGTGGGGGCTGACTGGGTAAGGGTGTTTTCGGCTCAGGCGTAAGTTATTGATATGCATGATAGAACTGATTTTGAATATATCATTATGCAAACATTGAGTTCAGCAGTATTGTAATTCTAAACACATGAAATTAAATTAAAATAATAAATTAATCATAGGTCCAGATAAGGATTTTTTATTTGCATAAATGTTTAATTATTTTCTTATCCAATAATCTAAACATGTGTTTTGGGTGCTCAAAAGAACCGTCTCACTGAGACGGTTCTTTTGAGTACCCACAACATATGTTTTGTTTGAGAAATAAAGAAAATAGTTTTCCAATACGCACTCTTATCTGGAGGCCCCATGAATGCTATTCAAACCTCAACTAAATTGAAATACTTGTGTCCAAGACCTGTATATTATTTCTAGAAACTGTTGAGTTTACGTCAGATAAAAAATCTGTTCTGTTCTGCTATACTATACTATATATATGTTATAATGTTCAAATAAATCTGATGTCATAGAGCTGTTGTAAAACCAAATTCATAAAATCACAAATGTTGTTCAAACTGTAGCTTTTACAAGTTTCATAAGACTTACTTTAACCCTTTATATACTAATGAATTCTTCCTTCTGGTTTGATACAATAAACTTGGGATAGTCCATTATACATATCTACGGGTGTCAGGTTATAATTAAAACAATATTGTATTCTTTTATCAGAAATTCTTTCTACATATACATTTATAAACAGTGTATACCCTAATGGAACGCCACATTATTATGTGGCTTTTCATCTGGGTCTTCACTGTTTGTAGGGGTGTTCAGATTACAAATGGTTAATCAAGGTTTCTCACAAAAATTATACTGAAACACACTTTTTGAAGAATTAGACATGTTTCCTTGAAACTCACTGCAACTCACAAGTATTTCTTACATTGCCTGATTATAAAGATGTTCATTTGATCAGGCCAAAGGCCAAAAGTACAAAACATTCAGTCTGTTCAAAGAAGAAAAACTAGGGTATAACATTACTTAAACATGAAAATAATGACTATATTTGGTTACTGTTACAAAAACTAATGTTTTGGACTTTCAGATCATATTTACATCTGCTTTTTTCTCTCCAGACTATTCTACCTACACACAATCATTAGACTATGATTTATTTGACAGTTTTGAAAATGAGATTATTTAATATCAAAAACATGGTAAGATATATATAATTGTTAGCTGGCGATTTTAATGCCAGAATATGGGTCGAATATGATTTCATAAGTCAAAATAGTGATAGCAATTTGCATCTCTCTGATACACATATAATGGATAGTATACCAGTTCAGAGGAGAAGTCGAAATCTTATAGTAAACGACAGGGATAAAAAGTTCTTGAACCGTTGTAAACAGTGTGGCCTGAGAATATTAAATGGTTTAAGAGATTCTCTTTGGCAGTACACCTCACATCAACATCTGATAGTAATGTTATTGATTATTTTATTGCATCTGAATCTATCATAAGCCTGGTACTTTATTTCTCAGTTAACAACCTTCAGGTTGACTAAACGATCAATGCAAATACAAACAAATATTTGTACTGATATTATTAAAGAAAAACTAAACCATTAAAAAATTACATGGAAGAAGATTTTGTTTCAACAAGCATTAAACTCTGACTATTTTCAAAACAAAGTTATTAATAAAGAAAGATTTTGACAAAAAAACCTTAAATCAGCTGCTGAGTTCAGTATTATTATTTAAGATGCAGCGGTCAAGTCATTACAAAGTATACATAACAGAAAAACAGCAGCTGTAAGTAATGGCGAAAATAATAAAAGAAATAAAAATAATAAAAGAAATCTTAATAGGTACATGTATGATTTTTCACTTCAAATGGCAAGATTGGTGTTAGTAAATAAAGAAAAAAATATGTACAGTCAGTAATGATCCATATGTTAGAGTTATTGAAATAATTAAAAAAGCTTCGAAAACAAAAACTTCAACGAAATCGTCAGGGACTTTTAGACAAATTAGATAACATAAATGAAAACAACCCATCTCTATAGATTAATTAAAAAAAACTCTGATTAATTTACTAAGAGTAACTCTGACTATCTGTGAATCATGAGCACTTTTCTTTGTTTCATCATAGTTTGTTAATTTTATTAGAGTGTTTCTCCATGATGATACATTGCGTTAGTTAGAAGGCTTTCATGCGAGCTGAACATTTCTTGTACTTCAACAACAGCAGAATCTACGGCGAAGATTTGGTACCAGTAAAATACATTTAAAATCCCACACTCTGATGGCTTAGGCTGTTGGCCGTTCTAAGGCGGTGGTTCTGGTGTTGTTGACTTTTTGTTTATTGTTACTCCCATTGTGGGATTCTGTAATTGTTCTATGTTTTGTTGTACGTTACTTTATGTCCATTCTAGTATTGCAATCATCTTGATGGGGAAGATAGAGCTGGTTGCTTTGCTTAATTTGTCTTTCTGGTGTCTCGAAATGGTTGAGTGGCTCTTCCTCGCGGTGCCATGGATTTGTCTGCGGTTTGTGATTGTGGTATTTCCTGATCATACTCACTTTCTATTTTTGTTATTTATGTTTCGTGTTTATCATGCTTTTGTGTCTGTTCATTGCAGCCTTCTGGTAACCTGCTGGGAAATGGATAACCTCTTGGGTCTCTTGTATGTGATTTTTTAGGTCTGTGTCATTTTGGCTGTGGTGTCATGGGTCAGGGGTGGTACTTGGTTGTATTAATTCGTGATCTTTGCCTTCTTGTTTACTTTTAAGAAAGGTAACCAGACAACAAATCACATGTTTGTTTTTTTTGCAAAACTTTATTGATAGACATTCCTCAAACGATGTCTCAACTGTATATGCTTGTTTTGTTGATTTTAGACGGGCCTTTGATACTGTCTTGCGTGATGGTGGCTATTTGGTTTTCTACGGACCCCTTCGAGCAGGTCCAATTGTTTCTGCTTCTCGAGGGAGGTCCGTACGACTCTGTGAAATGATTCCAGTCTAGCCTAGATTTAACTGTGGACGGAACGTTAATTATATGATAGATATTTATCAGCTTTGAGATAACCACAATTCCTTTCCTCCGAAAAAGTCATATTTTACTACGACAGTTCATTTTTGGTTAGTCGTGATTAACTATATGTTGGTCGATTGATGTATGCAGCCGCAGTGCGAAAATGGACAGCTTTTCTGTATCTAGTAGCGTGCAGAGTGTATTGGTTCAACTAAATGTCTCGTGAGATGAATAAGGTAATCGTGCTCCTCTGTTGCATGTGGTTACTTATATATCAAACAAGATATACGACCTGTATTTGCCAAACGGGCAATTAAAACAAAGAATATTCTTCTAATGTGACGGTATAGCCATACAAATTCCGGTGCCAAAAAGTAAACGTGTCACTGGGTGATATGACCGTGATGCGGTACTGAAAAAAAGCTAAAAAAATATTACTAGAACAGGACATTGACAGGATTTTAAACGTTTGGTTTTTGCATGATAATGCCCCAGCACACAGCAATTTCTAGTCTGAGAAGGTAACCGTCTTACCACACCCACCTTACTCTCCAGATCTAGCTTCCTGCGATCTTTTTTCTTTTCCAAAACTGAACAAGTTCTTATTTGGTCGACGATATACCTCCAGACAAGCCTTTCGTCAGCTAGTGCTTCAGGCGTGTACCCAAATCAACCTACCGTGGCAAATTCTGCTAGTGTTTTCACAGACTGGACGTATTAATTTCGAACCACGGAGAATAAGATGTAAGTTAATTTGACCATTTGAGTCGGTTACTTTTAAGATAATACAAATACACATCAAATATCGAACAACTCTCGTAGTTTAAGGGGATATATTTTTCAAAAGCTATTACTTGCATGAAATTTTTCCTGTATAAACAAAAAAAGCTTTCTTATCAAGGAGACGGGTACCTTTGGTCACATTGTTGTATGAACAATTTATACATCTCACATAGATCACTTTACTCCCCATCATACAGCTTTTGAGCAATCCACAGCATGCTAATCATTTTTTTGAGTCACTTCCTGGTTTGGTACCGTTTACAATATTGTGACACGCTGGGCGAACTCTGACTACAATATTTAGAAGTATTTTCGCTCAAAATATATATTTACAATTTTTGCTTATGAACTTTCCAAGGTCAAAATGAAAAATTGTAAATAATACCAGAAATACATTACGTTTGGGTCACATTACTTCAAAATATCGTAGTCAGATAATTGTAGTTTATGTTCATGCAAATGGTTTTCTCTAAAATTCACCCAGCGTGTCACAATTTTGTAAATGGTACGTACCAAAGTAAGTAGTAAGGGTGCGAGGATCAGGAATCGATACAATCAAGTACCACACCTAACCCAGGATACCAATGGGAAGGTGACAAACTCATAGTAGACACTACAAACGAGAGCCAAGAGGTCAGCCCTTTTTCAGCCGGTGACCACAAAGCACATATAAACAGACGCGCACAAAGACATAGCAAACACAAGACAGAACAAAAACATAAAAGATCCACAAAAGAAGTACCGCCTTGGAACGGTCATTAAAATATTTTACTGGAGGGCTTAAACCGGTTTAACGGCGCCAACCTCACCTTTAATTCAGATGTGGATCAAGACACATAGATATTTGGTTTACATGAAAGACCCCTTACTTATCAATGCATCATCTCCTAAAATATATAAATCAAGATATAACAAGGAGATAAAGCAAAGATAAGGACTCAACAGTAAATAAAACTGAATACCGGAGCTAAAGAAATCCAACAGGTAAACCCCGGTGGGCCCGACAAACAGCCAAAGCATCAGGCCCCTACCATCTCATCAATAAATAAGTCTTTAAGTCGGAACCATCATAGAGTCTGAAGTCCGACCCACCTGCGTGCAATTAAAGAGGAAAGCAAAGCTGCCAACCATGATTGGATTGACTACCAAGCATGCAGTCTGTTGCAATACATTAATGTTATAGCCAATCTTTTTATAATGGGAAATTATTTAAATAAACTGCGCAGAAAAATTATTAGAGCCAACAATCTTCTTCAACTTATACACCAAGTCACCATAGAAATCAGGTTCCGACTGTTCTTGGCGGAAGAGAGATTTAAGTCCAATTCGGAATTTAGAAATCAAATCGTAGTATCGTCTATAAAATTTTGAAAATGTTTTGCGAAGTTTATGATACCAGGGAGTGACTCTATAAAGACGGATTAGCATGCTGTGGATTGCTCAAAAGCTGATTGTTGGGGCGCAAAGTGATCTTTGTGAGATGTATAAATTGTTCACACATTAATGTGGCCAAAGGTATCCGTCTCCTTGATAAAAAAACATTTTTGTTATACAGGAAAATCTTCATGCAAGTAAGATAGACTTCGAGCTAAAAAAGGTCCTGCTCCCCCCCCCTAGGGAATTTTGCAGACATATCCTATCTTGTAGAAAATTTCAAGCCGCATCTTTTAAGAGATGTTTGCACTCTGTGCTCCGGGGCGTTAGTCTCTGATAGCCTGTTACATATGTTACTGTAACAAACTAAGGAAAAAATCAAAATGAAAGTTGGAAATACAGAAAGAAGACATCAAACCATCTAATTATTCAAATTTCTGATGTAGTTTGCAAGCTGGATGCCTAAGCTACATAAAAGCAGCATTTTAAACAAAATTACAGCCTTCAATGGTGTTATATGCGTTACATAGATTAAATTTCCCTTTGAAAGTTGAAATCGTGACTAACATCATTCATTTTACAGACGATTTGTGCATTTTTACAAGTGTTTTTAATCTTAATTTACTAAAATACTCATTTGACTAATAGAAAAAACAAACTTTGCTTTTCTATCTCAAATACATTGTTTTATATGAGCTATTAAACAACCCTACCCCCAATTTTAAGTATCCAATTTTGGTATCTATTATTGAAGATAATTATATGAAAATATTTGACGCTCGTGGATATCTTACATTTTTGGCACTGTCTTGCTAATGCAATAAAGAATCGTACATTTGCAAGATTGACATCAGGATCAGAGCACTTATTAAAGTAAGTAACGTATGTTACATGGCATAATGAATGAGCTAGGAAATTTTCTTGGAAGTAAGAGGTGATATTTCAGAAAAATACTGTTTTTCACATGTTTTTCTATTAATCTCTAGCCCCTGGTGCCTTAGTCTTAGTAATTATAGTCTTTGCTGATAACAAGCCCATGGAATTGTGTTACCTATGTTATATATAACCTTTTTAATCACATATTTCCTAATGCCTATAATATTAAAATATATAGACATATAGATAGAAAATAATAGTTCTCATTTAAATGACACAATTTAATAAATATTCCTATTAAATAAAATTATTCAAAAACAATCTTTATTCAAGTCACCCTCACAATGTCTATCATTGTGTCTGCTTCTATTGCAAAATAATCACCCATTTCATCACAACCAGTAGAGTCATGGCATTGTATTAGGACTGCAAATTGAGTACAATCCTGTTCCTCTCCACCCCTTTGGGAATTGTGCAGACATATCCTACCTAAAAGAACAATTCAAGCTGCATCAAATAAGAGATGTTTGCACTCTTTTAACTAGGGGGTTAGCCTGTAATGGTATGATACGTATGTCACCACATCAATTTAAGATTAAATGAATTGAAAGACTGAGAAACAGAAAGAAGACATAAAACTATCTATTTATTTGAATTATTCATGTAGTTTGCATGCTGAATACCTTTGATACATAAGAAAAGATTTTTTAACAAATATACAGCTTCCTATGATGTTATATGTGTTACATTAATTAAGATTACTTTTTAAAATTCGTAATTGTGACAAACATCACTTATAAGCATTTCGTGTGATCCTCCTCTTTAGCCATCATTGAAATGACTTAATTTTCTTTGTATGTTTGGCCAGTGCCAATGTCAAACAACTTGACTCAGCCAAACTTGAATTCTTAGCATTCTTCAAAAGCAGAAACAGCATGTCAGTGTCATGGGATCAAACACCTAATCAAATATGGGTTTAATTCCATTTCACATATATGCATACAATGGAGTATGACTATGGTATATATCTCTTCCTGTGAAGTGGCAAGAGCAATCCAACTGCAGCTGCCTCTGCATCCATGCTAGTCAAATGATAACTTTGCTCTGATTTACAAAATCTATGTCTCTATGGTGTACCTCTAAGAATACTTAAAGATTTCTGACATTGGTCAAACAGAAATTTGATAGGCTGCTTTTTTGCATCATTTGCCATGGAACCTATCCAGTCTTTTGGTGCTTAAGTCCTCAGGTCTTAGATCAATAGTATTTTGCTGCGCCCAAAGAACTTTATAAGTTTTCTTTAGTTACTATGTTGACTCTTGATGGTTTTGGAAGACCGTCTGAAACAATTTCTTTTACACCTTGAAAGTTATCTGGTATAAGAGAAAGAATATGAAGTTGGACATTGCCATCAATTATGTTTGCAGTTGGTTGTTTTTTGATGTCAGTACATTGAAGCATGTCTTAAAATAATGTAAAACCTACGATTTCTCAGTTTTTGCAGCCATATCATTAGCTGTTGCATTCAAAAGAAGGAAAGTGGACTATAGGTAGAATGGGATAACCGGTAGTTCTATATTATGCTCTATGGAAGATTTATACAGAGTAAACAAGTTGATAAGGTGCCTCATTTCATGATCCATTGAAAACACTGAAATTGAAAACACTTGCCTCTGACTGTGTAATCAAAAAGGATGTCACGACAATGCCCTTGCTCATTTATTATGACGAGTTATATATGTTACATCCTTTAATAAGCCCCCTTATCTTAGAAACTTAGTGAATCATTGAATTGAAAGGGTCTAATTTGCGCTCTGTTCATCCTGCATTTCATTGCTTTTCCTGCTGTGATACATCTACTTCGTTTATCTGAAGGGAAAGAGTTACCTTGGTTTCAGCACTTCAGAAGTACTAAGACTTCAAATAAGTTTTTGAATGCTTGGGGAAAGATAATAAGTGCAGAGACATTATTAGATGAAAATATGTGGGTTGCATGTATGGAAAGGCTACATTTATAAAAGTTAACCAGCTAAGATATGATCCTTTATCACAGATATATCAAGTTACATCAGTCCAGGTACTCATTGCTCTTAATGGCATAGTTTTCCTCCTTGTAAAGCTTTATTCTTCTCCTACTTGCAGAGTATCACTTGAAACGCATACTCAAAGAGCCAACTATTAGGAATTTATTTCAGTTTCCGAATGTTCCAAGCCATAAATGGCAAAATTGCAAAGTTGATAATGGCTCATCAATTTTGAGTGGACTGGTGGCAAAACTGAATAACAGTAAATGATTGAAATATTGTGTGATGATTCTACTAGTTGCAAGGAGGCGTGTGATAATAATGATTACCACAGAAGCAGACAACGACAAACGTTTAACATGAGTGTTAAATCGATGAGAAATAGTTTGGACCATTTCATTTATTGTATTTTCTTGTAAAAATGTAAAACTAATTTTTCTATTTGTGGCTCTATATTTAGCATATATGCACAGTATTAGGAAATATGTCCAAAAGGTCATTGATAACATCTGTAACAACAGTCCATGGGCTTGATAATCAGAAATGAATATAATTTCTAGTGTTTTGGCACCAAAGACTTATAAGTACACATTAAGTGTCCTGATCTTTATTTAATGACATCTTGTAGATATATGAGCAAGACAGACTAAGAAAATGAAAAATATCCACACGCTGTAATCGCTTTAATGTGTTTTACTTAAACGGTAATAACAAAATTCGCTTCTCTGTAAAACTGGGAGTAGGGCTGTGTATTAGCTCCTATAAGACAATATATCTAAGATAGAAAAGCAAACTTGGTTTTTCCTATTCATAAATTGAGTATATGTTTGTAAAATCAAATAAAACAGTATGAAACCAAGTCATAGTAGTTGTTTAACTACATGACGATAGCCACAATTATAGCTTTTAAATTATAATTAGGTTCATGTAGCGCACATAACACCACAGTTAGCCGTATTAATGTTAAACAGCTTCCATATGTAGTAAAGACATCCAGTATAAAGATTATAAGAATGTCAATTTATTAGATAATTTTAATGTCTTCTTTTGGTAGCTCAAACATTCAAATTTCTTTTTCTCAAATTGATGTAGTAACATATGTAACAAGCTGTTACAGGCTAACGCCCGGACTTACAGAGTGCAAACATTTCTTATTAAATGCACCTTGAACAGTTACATAAGATGTAATTTGTCTGCAGAATTCCAAAGGGGATTAGGATGGAGCAGGCCCTTACTCAGCTTGATGTCAAAATACTGTTTGATGATTTTACTTATCACGCTAACATATGTAACACCCTCTGGTCTGTAAAACTTGATGACAACTAGCAGATCTATAAGTCTTTATCATAGGAGCCAGTTAAAAATCCCTAAACAATGTAAGATATCCAACAGCTGCAATTTTTTTCACAATTTTAGTTCAAACTTTCAAACTACATTTCCTTTATTTGATATAGTAACGCATGTAACACGCTGTTTCAGACTAACGCCCCAACGTAGAGAGTGCAAACATCCCTCATTCGATGCAGCTTGAGTTGTACTATAAGAAGGAATATGTCTGCAAAATTCCCTCGAGGTGATTAAAACATTTTTAGGCATATCTTACATAAAGACAATGAGCTTGCCCATTTATTACATCAGGTAACATATGTTACAGCCTTTGATATTAAAAATTTTGCAAGAAACTTGCAGATTTATGAGTATTTTCATATAAGCAAATAAATCCCAAACAATGAAACACATTCATCAACTGCAAATATTTTTTAACTATTTTTACTTAAGTTTTAATACCAAACATTTTACCTTAAAACTGGGTAGGGGTAGGGTTGTTTAATTGCTTATTTCAGAAAAAATATTTAAGCTAGGGAAACAAACTTTAATTTTTCTGTTAGCCAATTGCATAAGCTAGTCAGACATGGTTAAAAACATTTTGCAAAACACACAGAGAGATTGTGAATGTAAATGATGTTAGCCACACTTGCAAATTTTAATGGGTTATCTGATTTATGTAACGCATATGACACCTTAGGAAGCCGCAATTTTGTTCAAATGGCTGTCATACGTAGTTAAGATATCCAGTATGCAGACTATATGAATGATTTTTAAAAATAAATATTTTAATGTCTTTAATTTGTAGCCCAAACTTTCAATTTACTTTTTCTTAGTTTGATTAAGTAACGTATGTTACAGGCTCTTACAGACTAACGCCCCGGAGCACAGAGTGCAAACATCTCTTAAAAGACTCGGCTTTCAATTCTCTACAAGATAGGATATGTCTGCAAAATTCCCTAGGGGGGGGAGCAAACCCATTCTCAGCCATCCGTCTAAGAGCTTTTGAAAGGTATATCTCCTTAATAGGGTCTAAAGGAAATAACCATGTAGGGGATAACATTATATAAATATTACATTCCCTGTGCGGGTGATAGTCGAAAATATCATCCCGAGGAATGTGATTATCAACCGAGGCGCAGCCGAGGTTGATAATCATATTTCGAGGGATGATATTTTCGACTATCACCCTAGCAGGAAATGTAATATTTATTTTATTATACCGAACAGAACATTAGATTCCTTATTTTCTGAAGTAGAGCTACTTCTCTTACTCAATAGACCACTCATGGTGAGGGGAGATCCAAAGGGAAAATAATGAAAAGCCTCTCATCTATATGCTTGAATGAAATTAAATCTTTCAAAAAAAAAAGGTTCTTCTTTAACAATCTGAAAACTCGACCTGATCACTGACGTTCCGTTTTTACAAATTACGTCATAAAAGCTGATGACGTCAAACTTAATACCAGGCAGCGTCATTTAAAGGAGATACTGTACATGAGGCTGTTTTGATGCAAAATAGAAATTTTCGCCTAATCTGCTTAAATTTGGCCTCAACGTGTTCCTCTCGTCCTAACTAAGAAAACGAGTACCCACACTTTATGTTTCTGACCAAAAACAGCGAAGTTATTTGGAGTTTAAAGTCGCCAAATCATGCGACGTCATGTCCGCCATTGCTGTTGAACGTCTCCTGACGTGAACGAACCGTACGCGCATCGGCGTTGCGCATCATGTGACCGCCCTGATATTTTATAATATCACCCGCTGCTATGGCAAATACGTGGCAGCATTCGCCGTCGCTGTAGCAGCGGGTGATATTATAAAATATCAGTCGTTCGCCTATGGCAGTTTTATATGGAGAATTCACGTGAGGTATAATAAAATAATATACCATCTCCTTTAACTCGAACTATTGAGAACCCAAAATATAAAGTCAGGTTCCGTAGACATCGAGTTAACGAGAGTCGAATGTGTATACATGTACATAGTTTTCAGAATAAATGTCTTGGATGATCGCAATACTCGTAGCGAAATTCGTAGATGAATTCGATAACATTCCTTTGCACGCCTAGAAATTCCATACAAAATTAGAAGCAGTGTCTAGAAATACTCAAGCCTCTCGTACCGGGCCGCGCAGCGCAGTCGGTAACGTGTCCGGCAACAGATGCGATTCTGACTGAAGATCCAGGGGTCGCGAGTTCAATCCCGGCCCGGTCCCATACTTTCGTGGAGATTGATCATGAATCTCCTCCCTTCCACTGAATCATTCAAGAAGGGTTGTTGTCAGTTACAAACGAAAGTATGAGCACGAAGTACCGGTAAACTGCTTGTTCAAGCTTGCCCAGGAAAAAGTGTGGTCAGGTGAACTAACCGTCCAGCCATGACCATAGCTGTTGACTTGGGACGTAAAGCAACAAAACGAACAAACAAACTTATATCGACAAATTCACCGCGGAGAAAGTATTACATTGTAAGATTAATGATCCTGGATCCTGGTTAAAAGGAACACACGTAAAACAACAACATTATTTGTTATATGACTCCTATCAAAGACTTCCTCTGATTGGCTGAAACTCGTTTGCACTGGTTGTGACAAATCATGATGTCAAACAGTGATGAGCTCAGGACTTAATGTCAGCGCTGATAGAGAGCAAAAATAGATTGTCCTAAATTTAGCCCATGTGACATGACTTTTTTCACTGCTACCTGACAGCTAAAAATAGACATTGTAACACTGTCTGGTTTCTTATGTATATTTCACAGGTAAAATGTTTGTTCATTTTATGAGAACAGCATTTAACCCATTTTATGCCGAAAAGAATTTCCCACCGTTATCAATTGGAACAGTCCATTTCTGTTTTAAGGGATGTTAGGTGGTATTTTAATTCAAGTATAAATAGAAAATTATGCGAGCAAACAGTGGAGACCCTGATCAGACGCCACATTCTGTGGCGTCTGATCTGGGTCTGCATTGTTTGCCTATATCCTGCAAAAAGGACACTAGGCAAATATGGGTTAAAAGCAATTATCTCATAAGAGTTCCAGGACTTTGGGAAGTAGATTGTTGAAATAATCTTCCTAGTGAAATGCATTAGGAACATCTGACTTGAGTAAATTTATAGATATATGAAAATACTTTAAATAAAACTAGGAAATGGAAGACAGTGTCATATTACTAAACATTTGATGTATTCTTTTTCGGTTAACATCAGCATTAGTCAACCCTCGAAAGTGGTATTCACCTCGGCTTCGCCTCGGTGAACATCACTGTTCTCGGGATGACAAATCCTGATGTTAACCTCAAAAGAATGCATCAATTGTATAATAGTACAGAAGAACTAAGGGATACAAAAATGTCCACATATAGGCTATGAGCTTCTATGGGTTTTGCTCCCCCCTCAGGGGGAATTTTGTAGACTATGTTTTTCATAAAGCATATCATCTAACGAGCTTTTTGAAACATGTTAGCCCTCGTGTGGCTGGGGCGTTTGGATGTTACAGCGTGTTAATTACGTTACCCATCATTTTTTTTTAAAACAAAATTATATAATTAAGGCTGTTAAGGTAGTACTTGAACAGTTCAAATTGGCTAAATAGTCGTGTAATTTACAAGAACAGTTAATTCCTTGCAGATATTGATGTTTGTCAATGTTATTTAGGCCCATTATGGGGGCATTTACGTTACATTTTCAACTACACCCTTGTAAAATCATTAAAATTTTGCTAAATAGTTTCATTTGATAATTTTTTCAATACATATTTTAGATTAAAATAACATGTCTCTGAAAGACAATTTACTGACCATTCCAAAACTGCAAACAGCTTGCTCCTATCACAAATACTCCAAGAGTTATAAGCTGTTGAATACGACGACCCTGAAGAAAACGTTATGTAAAGTAAGAATCATTTTATTTTAAAATACAGCATGCAATCCTTTCTGTATGCTTTTAAAGCCATATATGAGAATTCTATTGATAAGCAAGACTGAAAGGGGATATTTAAAAACATTATTTCTGGTGTAAAATATCATTTTGATGTTTGATTGCCAATATGTTATGTATGTTACATTAGCTTCAGTGCGTTCTATATATTGATTTATACCCTAAATGATACTTTTAATGGACATTTTAATTTATCTAAAACTTTTTTTGTGTGTTTAATAGATATTAAGATAATAATTTGTCTGAAATGGAATTTATCAGCTTATATTAAGAGACTATATCAAATTGTCAAAGCATATTAGCTTTTGTGATATTATATATTTTTGAACTATTTTTTTAAAAAAAATGTTTTACCAACTTCGCAAAAATTATAGCTTTTAAACTTCATTAATTAAAAATATTGGAGCTCTCAAGTGATAGCTGAATAAAAAAATATTTTCCTATGTTTTGTCAAAACTTTTAAAGTAATGTATATTACCATTTTAAATATATCATAAGGTACTATTTGTGTCCAAAATGATGTCAAAGACAGTATAAATTGAGTCTGAAATACTTATTAAAGGTGAATTTAGATTTTGTAATACTTATCTGAAGACTTTTGGTACTAAGTTAATTCAATTACTTATTTAACAGCAACCAAATAATTTTAGTGCAACCAGTTAACTGTTTTTATATTATACGAACATAGTCAGTAACACGATACAGGCTAGTATTCCTCCTCGTATATGTATGCTCATCATCAGAAATAAAAACTACTTTTTAACTAAATGTTGTGATGGATGAGGTAGCATACAAAAGTATGTGCTAACAATTCGGATCGATCAAGCATATATATAAGTTGGTACGATACAATTTGATATGCGTTACATTAGATACTATGAATTATAAGTGAATGTATTCAGAAACTGTTTAAAGAATTTGTCTCCAAATAAAATTTTAACCTTACTTCTTATTTTCATATGCAGATATTGACACATTTCTTTATTTTTAGCTTTTAAATGGACTTTGTTATCTTCAGCATATCTTTCAGTGCTTAATGAATGAAAATGTCAATGAAATCAACATAGTATTTCTGATCATTTGCTCAAGCAATGTAATCTTTATATAAATAGGTAAATGATTTATTAAGAACAAATCCATAAAAATGGGAAAAAATAAGTGTGAATGATGGGGTTTTGCGTGACAATGATCGCATTTGATAGAATCATATCCACAGAATCAGGTCAGTTGTTACTTACGATACCAATTTAAATTTATAAGACTTTATCTGCCAGAATAAGGGCAAACAAATTGGCCAGCTGACATTCAAGTTAAGGTAAATAGATTCAACAATGTTCTTTAAGCATGTGGGATGGAAAAGTAAAACATATAAAACAGTGCTGAGATCTTACTTAGTTTTATAAATTAATATCAAAACAACTGATGCTAATTTCCCCTATACAGAATGTGGCATGACCAATATATTGCAGGAATTCTCAATAGCCATGTTTTATTTGAATATTAAACTAATAGAATGAGTTGTAAACACACCAGAGATTGGAAAAAGGACACATACAAAAAAGTCAACTGTTCTGACAAGAATAGTATTGAGAGGCCACCCTAGTCACTATCAACAGTGTTACCATAATAAACTTACATGCAATGTTAACAAAGTATACATGATTTTGTTAATAGGTATCTATGTATTTCTGATTTCCATGGGTATTTTTCCTCAGTTATCTCCAAAAGAAATCATATTTCTTTCACAATGTAAAAGATATCATAAATATCAGATATATGGCAGTGTATTTATTGTCGTATGTGTTACATGTGTGTATGAAATAGTATACCAAATATTGTAATCTTATCTCAAATTTGTTCTACGACAGTAGCAAAAGTATGAAATTTATTGAATTTAGATGGAAACAATAATTGCTGATCTTATTTAAATGTCATATATTATGTGCTCAAATGAAGATTTGACCAGCATGTGAGATTTTGGTACTTATTACATATTGGCAAAAGCCAGCATTAAACGTCCATACTGACGCAGTGGAGCCATCTGTCTTAATTCTGGTCTACATTTATATTTAGTGTATGCAGGCAGCAAAGGCTCTGGTGAGTCTGCACATTTACACAGGCTAACATGTGCCTTTATTTCTTGAAACTGTAATAAGTACATGTATCAAAATCAAATGTGCTTGCTCATTTGATTTATTCTTTGCGTTTCTAGTTATAATCTATTTAGCTTGATTTGAATCATGCATTAGATTCCATGATAAGAAGGATGTAATTTTGTAACCATGATCATATTTTCATTTGGCATTGGAAATAGGAATAAAATAAATTTCACTGTTAGACTAAGTATAATTGACAGAAATAAGTCAAAGCAAAATTACCAATGAATTTATTTAAGTCAATTCAATTAGCCATGTCTACAATACAATACTAACAAAGCAAGGGAGCTTTTCTATGTATTGTCCCTTTTAATTTAATTGATCAATAGCAAAGAACCTTAAGAACAAAGCTTATGCTGTCATGTTTCATTAGTTCACAAAATTGTATTACCAGATGAAACAGATGACATGTTATATTCTCCTAAATTATTTGTGTAATGCATGTTACCAAGATAAAGTGTATACTATACATGCTTTAGATATAGAGGGATTCATTAACATAGGGGATATAATCATTGGTTGGCATGGTGGGTGCCATATGTGGGTCAGAAACAACTATGATTTTTAAAAAAAAACTTTAGTTTTTGTTCAAAGGATAAACAACTGTTTTAATTTTCCATTTCTCGATTTTGACCATGCTTAAAATGACTTACAATTTTAAAAATTGTAAGGTAGCTTCCCCTGACTGTTATCAATATAGTTGTTGTAATCAGTAGCTGATAAGCTATATATGTATTTTGTTGGCTTACATAATGGTCAAGTGATCATACTAAACTACTAAATGCTTAATATCATGTTTCATCTAAATTGAACTATAGACAGTGAGGAAAATGTCTTGCATATACAATGTATCATTTCTTGTATAAAAATAATTAAACGTATATAAGTGTAAGACAGATAAGTGGTATCATTTTAGCATTTAAGAAACAATATTTGATCATTGAATTAAGCATTAAGTAAGTGATTGTTACATATATTCGATAAAACACTCTTAATTGAAACGGCATTTTATTTGCTTTGAGTTCAATTTTTCCTTTTCATCACCCATACTTTTGTCAGACTTTAATTCCACTTGAATTTTATGTTAAAAAGGTAATATTTAATGTTTCTCATGTCTAATTGAGCCCTCAAATGGCAATTATCTACATCCTCTAGCAGTTTAACCTCAAATGACGCTAATATTGCACTAAAATGATGTATTTAATCAAATTTAACATATTTAACAGTAATGAAAGGTGCCTAAAGGTGTTAACTTATACTGCTAGTCATTTAATTTCAATCACAAGATAATATTGATATGTAAGAATAAGAAACAGCTTGATATATACTAAGGAGTTCCTATTATTTTAGGTTAACGTATTAAACCCTGCTTTTGCAGGGTAACGCCCAAACCCATTAAGGGGTAACATGCATTATTTTGTGACTTATGTTATGTGGTTTTAGAAAATTATGCTGTATAAAACTCCCCCTCAGATATATTTTGGCAGTTCACGGTCTAGTGGAAGCACAACACTAAATAGTAGTATATTTGAAAGTAGGTAACGTATATAACTGCAATATAATAGACCAAAGTTGTATTGATGCATACCAGCTGTTTGCTGCGTTTAATTTAGTGACTTTAAGGCCTTTGCATGTTGATAAATAAGATTTAGGTATAGGTTTGTATTTGCACAAGAAGATTGGAATATGTTATAGGGTAACGTAGTTAACAAGGCTGTTACACAGTAACGCCGCAACTGCCAGAGAACTAACATATGTCATTTTGCTTCATATATAGTGTAGTTTAAGAAAATCATACTGTACAAAATTCCCCCTGGGGGGAGGGGGTCTATAAGCAGCTCACGGTCTAATAAATGCGACGCTTCGGTAGGAATCCTGACCAAGATGTAGAAGTGGATTACATAGCTTTTAGAAAAAAACAGGCTAACCCTTTTTGGACAAATGGAATTGTCCATAAAGCTACAAAAATTAAATCAGGATGGGCACTCGTTTATACTAGGTGGATAGAGGCTATAATTCCAAAACAAAATGTCATTCTTATTTGAAGATCGATAATGCCTCAGCAAACAGTGCATACCCTGATGAAATGTCACATGATGCGTCCTTTCATCTGGGTCTTCACTGTTTGCCAACGGACCCGATTAGGGGTGTCCAGTCTATAAAGGGTTACTATAAATAGAGGATCTTACATGAGTGCTCATGTTTTATTGAATTTATTAAACGAGTTGGGGAAAAGAGATACAATGCGAGGCTTGCCGAGCATTTTATCTCTTTTTCGCAACGAGTTTAATAAATTCAATAATACAAGAGCACGAATGTTAGATTCTATTTATCATATGACAAATACTTTGAAATCTCATTTCTGGCGTAAAAACGTTATACTTTTGTCATTATGTACGCAACGTTGTTATGGACGTCATAACGTTTCCCGTAAATCTATAAACCACTAGTGGTTAATCGATTTTATTGCATGTCGTTATTTCACTCCCAGACGCGACGTCATATGATAACAGTGCTTAGATTGTAGCTAGTTGACACCTGATCTTACTCTCATCATTGCAGCATTATGTAACTTTCTATCATCTATGCATTTTTTTACTCTGGCACTCTGGATAATGTATGGCACATTTATTTGTCACAAATTTTGTTAAGAACAAATATTCAAGCACAGCAAGCCTGATATCAGTCCCAAAATCGTGAATTAGACGCAGATCATTTCAGTATCAGCGTTTGAGTTTAGAAGGCTAATCAAAAACAGAAACAGTCCATTTTCTATAAAACTGTTATGCATTAGCACACCAGTTTTAGTGTTCGTTTTAAATACAAATATTACATTATTCTTGAACTATATTTGCATTTTTCTTAATCTTGGCATTGACTGTTTGGAGTTTAGTAATACTTTAAAAACTATACTCTACAGTGTGTTTATAACGTCACCTATCGAAATATTAGCGACATACAGCTCACACAGACTAAGTTTTTTTTTCTTTTGCAATCATCTCATTGGTGAAGAGAAAGCTGGTTTCTATACTAAAATTGTTATCTTGCTTTCAGATGTTTGTGCTCTAATGTGTAAACCTTGTGGTGCCCTGTGTTAATGGTCTGTCCTGGGTATACTCTCAAGTAAAAATCTATCCAGCGCTTTTGTGGATCCTCTTTGTTATTTTTGTTTCGTGTTTGCCATGATGTCTTGTCTGTTTATTGCAGCCTTGTGGTCACCTGCTGGGAAAGAGCTAACCTCTTGGCTCTCTGTTGTGTGATGTTTCCTTGTGTTTTTGTCACTTTCCCATGTGGTGTCCTGGATCAGGTGTGGTACTTGTTTGCAGGCCTTGTGTACTTCATGGTTTCCAGGTAACTTGTGGTGGGGTCAGTGTATTGCAATATGGAATAATAGTGGGTAAGAAAAAATAAACACCCCACTGGCATCTATACTAGAGGACTTTGAAAACGCATCACCATATTTTTGCACTTTTCTTGCAAACCGTACATACGATTGAAAAGTTACTAGCAGGTTTTAATGTGCAACCCAGAATTGGTATGAATCAGTCAATAATTTGACTGCACTATCACGCGACGCTGCTGATGACGTCACATGGACACATACAACATCTAGCACCTTTCCTGCACAAATAAATGAAGCTTTTTGATTATTTTTATGTTTAAACTGTGGCGTATATGATGTCATGTTTCCAAAAGAGTTTATAGACTTTTTCTTATTAAAAGTAATTGATAACTTCAACATTTCGAAAATAAACGTCAAATTTGAACATCAATTTATAGCTCCTTTTTAGAAACATCTCCATTATTTACCTTTATGCACGCTTTTATTACTGATATTGATTACATACACTGACAAGCATGTGGGGAAGACGTTTTGATGTAAATCGTTGCATGAGATCTGCTGTCATGTGATCAAGAACGTCTTAAAAATTAACGTTAACGTCACTTGCACAATACAAAAGACACGTGATACAAGCGTATTTTATGAATAATCTGTCATTTATGTATGCCCTTAGCCTCTCCCAATAAAACCGGACGTAAGAAATCGAAACTTTGAAAGGCCCAAGACGTTGAATTTTATTACTAGACTATAGTAATCAGGGTGGGTGGGGTATGTCGGTAATTTTAAGGGGGTGCAATTTTGAGCATACCAAACTGTCAATTCATTTCTTATCCTTCAATGATGAATGTACAATCGAGAAAGAAGGAGAGGACGCAAATTCGTTGAGTCAGGAATCAAAACTAACGCGTGTTAAATTGCAGCTGAATTTGTGTCCTTCAAAATCGACCACCCCTGTCTTAAAACGGATACTTTTTCAATACCTTAAAGTAAAATTATAACCATGAAATTTCTAGGACACACTACCAGATGGTCAGACTATGATATGCAATAACAATTATTTCGCTGACATTCTCAGGGTTTGTGAAATAAAGGATTTAATCTGGGTGATGCGTTTTCAAAGTCCTTTAGTATAGTTGTGCTTAAGGGGCTTTATTTTTATAGTACCAGGTCATGACTCCTGCAACACAAGGTAGGTGTTGAGTTGATGTGCCCTTTTGTTGAGCAGTTATTAAAAAGTATGCAGCACCGGGCCGAAAATCGCTCAAAAGAACTGTCCGATGATGCCTAAACCAGAGAATGATTTGTTTACGGCGTTATATAGTATTTTGAGGCTGAATTTCTATGGAAAGTATGAGTGTCTGGATGGGGTATCTTAATTAGTGAATAATGGCCTTTTTAAAAATGAAAAGTGAATAATGAGCAAAAAATATGAATAGTGAATAATGAGGGCCTAAAGAATAATGAATAATCCTACTTCTTTAATAAATTGAAGAAAGAAATAATGAATAGTGAATAATCAGATTTTTTGCCACCTTTCTTACTTTTAATGAATAATTGGTCTTGTTTTAATGAATAAACCAAGATTATATTGAGATGAATATTAAGGGGCTAAATTTTTAATGAATCGTGAATACCATACCCCCATCCAGACCCTCAAGTATGCCTAAAATCCCTGAATTCTGAAATGGTCCTGAAAACTATCACCGATGCAAATAAAGTCGCAAACAGATACTGACACATGCAACATTTAATTCATCCATTTTCTGTTCAAGTTGACTGCCTCTATGCCAGCTGGTATATAGTGCCGCCGGTGGACGGTGGAGTGAAATCTTGGGGTGTGAATATGATCGATGACGATCGAAAAAAGATTGCCTCATCCCATTTGAAAAGCCCCAGAATCTGCAATTTCACGAAAAGTCAAGGTCTATTTTATTGGACCTTGGCACGAATAAACTGTCTTAATTTAATATGAGCCAGTGCATGAGATTTCAAACAATGTGGTATGTGCGACTAGCAAAGCCTCAGATCCGCCTGCGCATACACGCAGTCCGATCAGAGCCTTTGCTAGTCGCTTGAGTATTCTATGATTGTAAAGTTCATTCAAGTCTGCTCAGCTGCAAAGACTCGCTAGAATGTTTAGAGTTTCCATGGGATAACTTAAATTTATATACTTTAAGATAGTGAAGACAAAAGCGCTAGTCTGGATTTTCTCAGCCTTTGTTGCTTGCATACAGCAAACATAGATTTTCCTGCGGCAGGGCCTATTTATAACCTCGCATAGTTAATTTGAGCGTATATTACGTAATCGACGTTTAAAAAGGTGTAAATTATGATGCAGACGCTGATCAATCACATGACCGAGTAAATACATCAATGTCACATTAAACAGACTATTCACGTTTACGGGACCCTTATAGCATACGTAAACGGCAAATGTCTTCGTCTTATTTTCTCGTCACCACTCTGACTCCTACTAATCTTTTTGGTCAGCACATGGGTGTTGGCAACTGTAGCAAATGCCCAAAAAATTCTATATGCGTCTGTGCTGATGTATCCAGCGGCGCTTGGTCTGAGTCTTCATTTACATCAACTCTTTACGTATGTTAGCAGCTAAGGTTCTGGCGAGCCCTTGTAAGCACCGATTTTGTTACGTCAACACAATGTGTTACCCGGCAGCAAAATGTGTCAAAACAGTAACACAATATGGGTCTTTAGTGCAACGCATTTTGTCGCCAAAATTTGGAAACAAAATGCGGGGATAATGCTGATTAATTACAATGTTCATCAAAGCTTTTGTAGTCTATACTTAAGGAATAAAGCAACGCAAGAGACGGAAACGAAATTTTTGCGTGTTTAAATTAAGGTTTGGTGAAATCTCTTTTGAAAATGTCTAATTGAGCATTTATAACATGATATGAAATACCAAAACGCCATTTTAACGCTAGATTGTTCGCTACAAGATGAAAAAATATGAAAACGTAAAATGTGACGTGAACGTCAGATCGAATATCAAGAAACTTCGTCTTTTGCCTGCTTGGTTACATGGTGTCGACTCGACAATGTGCAAATCAAGCAAACGTCATATCCTATTCGCAATACAGTCAAGTATTGCGTTAAATTAGGCTACTTGAATGGCAAGATACCCAATGTCAGTAAACAAACGATATCGTCACTTAGAGCCGTCGAGTTTGGGCCGGGGGTGCACATACGGGGTAAGATAAATCTAGAAACATCAGACTATGATATCTTGGGCAAAAACTGACTTTTCAGATACCATACCATAGAAGTACGCTAGCAGGTGTTTATCTTGACGTTAGCCAAACAAAGCACGACATAATGCAAATGAAAACACCTGATTATATGCCGACAAAATAGGCTTAAAATAGAGAAATTGCCATTTTAGCCCAAATGAGGGGCTTTTGGAGACCAATTTTTTAAGAATTAGATATCAGCACAAGCAAATACCAAAAAAAACTTTTAATATATTGTGTCCCGTGATAATTCTCATCATCTGTTGAAATATATTTTTTGTATTAGCTTGTGCTCTATATTAATTCCTCTGTTACACGTCTCAAATTTGCTCCAAAAGGGTCATTTTTCTATTTTCAGCATATTTTGGCGGCCATTTTTCTTACCATAGCAACCGTAAAAGTCGAATCAATACCAAACCTTTACACTTTGGCTATTATTTTAATAAACTTATAAGAAGAAACTTGTGAAGAGATATTTTTATTTTTTTACCTCATACGGGGGGGGGGGGCAAAAGAGCCCCTTAATGCACGTAGCGCTTTGATGGGTCTTGTTGAAGCCTTTCACCTAACCGCTTTCAAAACTATGCGCTGTTAGATTGCATTGGTCCGGAGAATAACTACAACAATAGCATGTAGAACTGTTTAACATTTATGACTGGAAAATGGTTGGCCTCAAGTTTCTTTAGTAGGAAAGTAAATGCTTGTTAACTCCAAATGTATGGCACCTCAGCATATTTCAGATGCATCGAATCCTAGCGGCATAACGATTAACAGACAATCGTTTAACTATTTCACGCTATATTGAACGATATTTGTTCAACTAACTTTGCTGCTATATATATTTATTTGTTATTCGTTGTGTGTCATATACATAACTGAAGAGAATAAATGCTTTGACTGTCTGTTTGTCTGTCTGTCTGGCTGAGTGTGAAAGTGGAAAGGGCTGACCTCTTGGCTCTTGTTTGTGGTGTCTAACTGTGAGTTAGTCAATTTCCCATTGGTATCCTGGGTCAGGTGTGGTACTTGGTTGTATCGATTCCTGATCTTCGCACCCTTACTTACTTCCTATTTATTGCAATGTATCATCATGGAGAAACAATCTAATCATATAAACATACTATTATGAAACAACTAAATTGGCTCACGACTCACATATATTCAGTGCAAAAGAAAACCTCAAGTTGAGCCACGGTGGGCCCAGCTATAGATATACATCAGGCACCAACCATCCGATTATAGTAAGTAAGGGTGCAAAGATCAGGAATCGATACAATCAAGTACCACACCTGACACAGGATACCAATGGAAAAGTGACAGACTCACAGTTAGACACCACAAACGAGAGCCAAGAGGTCAGCCCTTTCCCAGCAGGTGACCACAAAGCACATATAAACAGACGCGCACAAGACATAGCAAACACAAGACAGAACAAAAACATAAAAGATCCACAAAAGAAGTTCCGCCTTGGAACGGTCAGTAAAATATTTTACTGGAGGGCTTAAACCGGTTTAACGGCGCCTACCTCACCCTAAATTCAGATGTGGATCAAGACACATAGATATTTGGTTTGCATGAAAGACTCCTAACTTATCAATGCATCATCTCCTAAAACATATCAATCAAGATATAACAGGGAGATAAAGCAAAGATAAGGACTCAACAGTAAATAAAACTGAATACCGGAGCAAAAGAAATCCAACAGGTAAACCCCGGTGGGCCCAACAAACAGCCAAAGCATCAGACCCCTACCATCTCATCAATAGATAAGTCTTTAAGTCGGAACCATCGTAGAGTCTGAAGTCCGACCCACCGGCGTGCAATTAAAGAGGAAAGCAAAGTTGCCAAACGTGATTGGGTTGACTACCAAGCATGCAGTCTGTTGCAATACATTAATGTTATAGCCAATCTTTTTATAATGGGAAATTATTTTAATAAACTGCGCTGAAAAATTATTAGAACCAACAATCTTCTTCAATTTATACACCAAGTCACCATAGAAATCAGGTTCCGAAAGTCCTTGGCGCAAGAGAGATTTAAGTCAAACTTGGAATTTAGAAATCAAATCATAGTATCATCTATAAAAAGCCTTTAATTAATCTTTGGATTTTTGCAACCGTTCATAGTCTCATGAAGACATAAATTTGATTGACAGCTGCCCGTGCAATGCGCTTTGAACATCGATGCCTTTTGCCGAAAGTGACACTGATGTTGTGATTGACAGAGAGCCACACCTGATTTGCACGTGCAAATTAAGCCTCTTGTTTGCTCCATTGACTGTCTGTGTTCACACTGGCTATTCCACTTTTACACTCCAACTAAACCGTTAATTCGATTACATGTACATATTAAATACAAAACTGTTTATTTTCCTAAATCATAAATACTTTTTATATTTTAGATATTTATAATAAATGTAAAAATAAGCAATACATTTGTTTTTTGGTCTGTTCATGAAATCATATATACTTTGGGGCTCTTGCCAAGTTATTGTGAAACCCTTCGAACTTCACTTTCTTTGCAAGAGACCCGAAGTATTGATGATTCAATGAACATTCCAAAAATCAAATTTATTTTTTAAATATCCGCTGCTCATTATTGGTTCACCCCAGGAAGATCCGCACCGACATGACTGAACAAATGTTGACTGGGGTTGACCGGGGTGAAGAGAATCAAATCTAACCAAACCAAACACTTATTTTAACAGTGTACGAGGGCGCGAGAGTTGTTGTAGTTTGTTGTAGTGCAGAAAAATACTGGCACATGGGGCAATATTTCCAAAAAATGGATTGTGCAATGATAGCATCATGCTATCTGTATGTGTAGAAACTAGTTTTAGGAGATTAACTGATAAACAAAAGTTTTTTGACAAACTACCCCACCCACTTTTCTCAATGATTATCTACTCAGGCGGAATGGAAGAGGTGAGAGGCACAAACTGTTGCAAATAAACATTTCTGCTATTAATATAATAAAACAACAGTATAAGATAACGAAATATATTACAATAGGTTGGAAAATTCAATATTTGTTCAATTCTAGGCATTATTATTATATTTATAAGGTCTATTCTATTAATGTTTTCACTTTAAAATGCAAACTATAAATAATGTATTCCTATTTGATTACTTTTCTTTTATATCAGTTTACAGATGTAAAGATGTATCAACACAACTATCCTGCATATATTCTTTTAGTGCAATCTGATCCTTATTTAGAAAGGTATTGCAGAAAAGTGTTTTTTTTTTAACTTAATGGAGTCAGTAGTGTCCTTAAACCTTATGATCAGTCTCAATATAAGCCAGTCTTCTCTTTTCATATTTTGCAGGCTATCTCTATTTCCAAAGCATTGACCATATTTTACAGGTGATTGCCGTTTTAAGGTGAAAGTTAAGTCATAAAGTATTATGAAAAAACTACTGACTTTATAGTTTCAAACTGGTACTTGATCTTAAATAAGTTAACTACAAATACGGCTGTATGCAAGCTCACTAAAGAATTGACCGTGCCAAAAACAGATAAGTACTGTTTTACTAGTAGAGGCAATTATTCTAATGACTTCCAAATTATATATAAATGCATCAAACACACCTCTAAGTGATGGGCATTTAAACAGGAGTCAAACCAACCGCAGCAATGCGCACCGTAATCTGTATCGCTGTACTCTGTTTGTGTCTGGTGAATGTGCAGGGGTACTACAAAAAGAGATCAGGAGGAGGACCGGGACCAGGCTGGTGGTTTGACATTAACATCTATCGTGGAGATGTCCAGTGGGTAACGATGTTTGCGGACATGGTTTTGGGCCCAGGCATTAATATACTTATTAAAAAGAGGGCACAAATGCAGGTATGTTTCATTTTACTCTTTGCATGCTATTTTGTTTTCAAAATAAACTTTCTTTGAAAAGTTACATTTAAGGAATAATATCTGAATGTCAAACAGTTTGGATCTTAAAAATAAGTTTCTGTTGTTGAAGTCATCAGCATTAGAACACACTTTTGCAAAACGAATTAGGTGAGAAATATATACATCATAGGAAGGGGAGCGAGGAACATATCCAACATGAAATGAGAAAGTCACTATGTCAAAATTAAAATTATCCCGTTTATCATAAAATTTAGAAGAAACTATGCCGTTTGTTATGGACAAGTTCGACAAGTTTTTCGAATTTTATGATATCTATAACCTTGTTTTAACAACTTAGCAGTAAAAAAGTCATTAGACTATAACACACTCTCTAGATTGAGTTAAACTAAGCTATCCTTAGGCACTCCGCCTTGTTACTGACTCATTTTGGTATACGACTGGAGGAGAATCCTTTCTCCTGAGAGGCCCAATTTGTTTTCATAAATCTCTATGTTTACCTGAAAACTGGTCTAATCTGGCCTAAAGATTGATATACTGGTAGAATGAAAACAAGCTCAAACTAGTTTCCAGAATTTTATATTTTTGACGATTTTCTTATATCACTCTCTTCAGAGCTAACATACGTAGCATGATGGGTAAGAAACTAGCATGGACTGCATGAAATTGACATGAACCCAGCCGGAAAATTAAAGACTGTAATGCATTTTAACAAAAGTTTTATTTTGTTTTGTTTGTTCACTTTTCTTTGTTTGAACAAACCAAATGTAAAAAAAAGTGTTTTATGATTTTTTACAGACCACATTCAAAATAATACAAAAATTATATACATTTCAAAATGCAAAATACTGCATTAGAATATTTTATTAACAGTTGCTTAAACTTGTGAGAAAGTCCTAGGTTGAACATACTTCAACAACAAAAGTGAAAGTAGAAAATTTACATTCATATTTGAAAAGTCAGAATACCAAATCAGTTATTGACTTCAATTTTGGTAGACATAAGGATTTATCTACCCATAATCCTTAAAATGATATTCAGTCCTCACTTCTACCTTATTATAGCCCCACTTTGAAAGGGGGAGCATACTGGATATGGGATGTCTATCATTACGTCATTCTGTCATTCCATTCATCATTCTGCCCGTCAATCAATCCGTCTGTCATTATTTCATTTCTACTCCATATCTTGAGAACACATTGATAGAATTTCACCAAATTTTGTGTTTATATTGATAAGATTTCGGTTGGGATTGTTTCGCACCATTTTTCACGCATTTGTAATAGAGTTATGGTCCTTGATTGATGTCAGAATTTCGTTCAAAGTTTCATTCCCGCTTAAAATCTTGAGAACAAAATGATAGAATTTTACCAAAATTTGAGTATGCATTTATATTGACAAGTTCTATGTTGGGATTCTTACACGTCATTTTTCGCACATTTGTACCAGCGTTATGGCCCTTGAATTACGCTACCAGAATTTTGTTTCCACTTACTATCTTAAGAACAAAATGAAAGAATTTCACCAAATTTGTATATGCATTCATATTGACAAAAATTATGCTGAGATTGTTACACGTCATTTTTCGCACATTTGCACCAGAGTTATGGCCCTTGATTTATGCCAAAATTTCGTTTTCGCACAATATCTTGAGAACAAATTAACGGGTTTTACCATATTGATTTTTTGCATCCATATTGATAAGATCTAAGTTGGGATTATTACACGTCATTTTTTTTATACATTTGTAATACAGATAAGGTCCTTGATTTACTCCAGAATTTCGTTTCCACTCAATAAGTTGAAAACAAAATGACAGAATTTCACCAAATGTTAAAATATGCATTGATATTGACTGGATCTAGGTTGGGATTGTTACACGTCATTGTTTGCACATTTGTGTCAGAGTTATGGCCCTTGGTTTACGCTAGAAATTTCGTTACGTGAGAACAAATTGACAGAATTTTAACCAAATTTTATATATGCATTGATATTGACAAGATCTCTGTTGTGCTTGTTACCTGTCCTTTTTTGCAAAATTTGTAACAGAGTTAAGGCCCTTAATTGGGTCAGAATTTGTTTCCGCTTAATATTTTGAGAACAAATTGACAGAATTTCACCAAATTTTATATATGCATCGATATTGACAAGATATGAGTTGGGATTGTTTGCTGTGATTTTTGCTCACTTGTAACAGAATCATGGCCCTTGATTTATGTCGGAACTTCATTTTCACTCAATATCTGGAGAACAAATGGATAGAATATCACCAAATTTTGTACATGCATAAACATTAATTTCCCAAGATATTCTAGTTTAAGTCAATAATTGTATAGCATACTAGTGACTCCTAAGTGAGAACTTTGGCAAACATCAATTAAATGGACAGAAACCGGTTTGATGGTCGGGCTGATATACATATTTACTTGATGTACTGGTCATCTTGGAAGCTTTTATCGTCATGCATGGGTTCATTATCTTCATTATCTTTGCCCATTTGTGTCATTTGCTGATAACTAATGTGGATCCAAACTGTTTGACACTCGGATGGTATTCTTAGAACATCTTTTCGAAAAAATTGATCTTTAAAAAAATCAACAGACGACATAAAAACGTGAACACTTACCAAGGAGACAAAGCGTTAACATATTGATGTTCACCAAGATATTGATATTCACCAAGATATTGATATTCACCAATGATTCTTTTCTGTTGCAGATTGTCGCTGGGGTAAATTACAGGATATTTGCGATTGTTAACGTTGTAAGTTATATACTGTATTACAGTAAACCTGTCTTAAGCGGCCAGTAAAAAGGCAAAACAAAGGTCTTAAAGACAAATGGGAGCTTAATGCAGGACAAAAGTATTGCAGAATGCTCTCTTGGAGCATTCTGCAATACTTTTGACATGCATTAAGCGAAAATAGGTCTCAAAAACCAATCTTTGCACTTCTTTTGAGTGGCCGCTTAAGACAGGTTATATTGTATTTGGGACGTGATTTTGGTACTTGCGAACAAAAAATATGCAGACAAGCCTGTGAATCCACATACAATAATCAGCGCCTTTATTATTCGCTTTTTTAGAAAAGTACAGTAGCTCTTCTTGCTACACGCAAAAATTCAATATTCTAGGTACAAAAATGTAATCTCAGTAGCTAGAGGGGCATGTTTGAGTCTAAGCTTGTTAGAACCTCGAGGACAGGTTTTCTCATGACGAGGACCCATTAAGTATATTAACGCATATTTATACAGACTAAATGCGACCAACAAATGCCTTAGCAAAGCAAAACAATGGCGCCAAGAGGAAGATTCCAAATAACAATGTTAACCCTTTACCTTCCGGTGACACACTTTGTCGTCTGCTAATAACTTTTGCCAATATTTTATACTCAGATACTCTTATGGTATTTATGAAAGAAGTTTTGAAAACAGCAGTTCTGATAACAATAACAGCATACATCATACATCATGAGGATAATTCACAGCATGCAAAACAATTACGAAATGAGTCATTTAAATAGTATAAAAGAAGCAAAAGAATAAAAGAAGATTCAATCAGAATGAAAATGTTTTGCTATTGACGCCACGTCTAGGAGTCCTATAGACCCATGTAACACAAGTGGTTTACGCAATTTGTAAACTTGAGTATTGTTATATGACTCCTATAAAATACCTCCTCGGACTTTCACTGGTTGTGACAGATCTTGATGTATACCAGTGATGAGCTAAATGTATTACAGGACAGGTAGACGTCAGGATTTGTCAGTGCTGACAGACAGCTAAAAGTAGATTGAACTAAGTTTAGCCCAGGTCATGTAGACATCACTTTTACACTACTACCTGACAGCTAAAATAGATATTGGAAAAAATGACTCGAGAGATAGTATGATTTCTTATGTCACATGTTTTGAATTAAGAATTTGTTCATTTTATAAGAACAGTAATTTAATACAAAATGCAATTCTTTTGCACATCTCATAAGAGTTTAAGAAACTTGAAAAACAGTTCTTGAAAAAATCGTGTTTTAGTGCACTAGGAACATCTCACTAGAGTAAATACATTACTTTTTGGTTAACATCAGGGTTAGTCAACCCTCAAAGGTGATGTTCACCTCAGCTTTGCCTTTGTGGACATCATTGTTCTCGGGTTGACAAAGCCTGATGTTAACCTCAAAAGAATGCATCAATTATATAATGACGTCCAATAAAATGTTACGTACATAATTACAACACAAGGGCACAACAAAACATTCGCGTAACAGTGATGATATTCTGCTAACTAAATAATTTAAGGCGTCTGGTCAGAAGATACCAAGGACAAACATTTTTAGCCTGCTGAAGGGTCAGTAGATTGTAGGGAGCGTAGTCTTTTTCCCAGTCTGTACCAACCTTTGGGCTTGACTGACTCAGAGATAAATGCTTACAGACAGATACGACTAAATGTTGGCATTACATTTTCACCAGAACAATAGCACATCCAAAGTCAAGCAGCCATCTCCTCAAAACATATGTTCAATATATTCTATTTGCTTTTCAGTTCGGCAGTATCAGACGATGTGTTATAACGGTACACAGACCATGGAAAGGAAAGAAGAGGCTGATTGGTTTTTATTGTAAGAAGTAAATAAAGATATATATTTATAAACATCTATAAATAAAGATCTATATGAATAAAGATATAAAAACAAACTTATAGAGTTGGATTCTTACCCCACTGTATCATCCGCTACATGTACCATATTCAACTATTGGCTACATATATACATTGCAGGATACATTGCACTTCTCATACAGCTTACAGGCGGCTTAATAAGAGAAAAATGATGCCTGAAAATCTGCTGCACATGTGCGGATCATGAAAATTCCATCAGTGAGGTCCTGACAACCTTTTAATTAATTCACCAACGCATTTCACATGTAGCTGTATGGACCTCCTTCGAGATGCAATTGGACCGTAGGGAAAGCGCTAACCTCTTGGCTTTCTTGTATGTTATGTTTTGAAAGTTTTTTGTCACTTTCCCAAGTGGTGTTTCGATATTTTCCCCGACAGCATACATCGTCGGGCCACTATGGGCCCGCCAGCCAGCGAACTGCCATTCCAATTGGAATTACCACACCGGATAGGCGGCAATCGAAAAGTAAACCCTATCGACCAACGTAGATAAAAATCGTTAGAAACAGAGTTTTCGGTTGGCATTTGTCGCTCGACTAGCGACAAATGGCAAACGAAAACACTGTTTCTAGCGATGTTTGATACGCGTTCATCGATTGTTTAGAGCCTTTTTGATTGCCGCCCATCCAGTGTATAACGAGACAGCTGTTTTGGCTCATCATCTCTCTATTTCATGGCATTGTATTTATGTTTGTTTCTACAGCGACTTATTCATTTGTAGAGAAGCAAGTATTAGTGAGGCTTGTATAGGGGTTTTAGGGATATAGGATATTTGCCATTTTACTTCCAGGGATATAGGATTTTTTCCATTTTACTTCCAGGGATAAGAGATACTGTGATCAATATTTGGGTTACTTTCAGGGATATTGAATATATTTGAAAAATAATTATGGGGATATTTGCCAATTTATAAGGGATACTTGCCTGTATACTTCAAGGGATATGAGATATTTGATACCTCCCCCCACCCCCCCCCCCTATACAAGCCTCATTAGTCCAGATCATCAACTGAATTATTCAATTTTAGGAATAAACTTTGAATAAATTGAGAGAATTATTTTTCATATAGGTTTGGTACATGTAACGTGAAGAAAAACGACTACATTTGAAAGAGTATATTATAAAAAATATATAGTGACTGAAACTTATTGCTTTTACAGATATTTCAATTTTCGCGGTTCATTCTAAGATGTCGGCTTTTTACAGTCTGTTGGCATATTATTTTCTACTAAATTATGCATTTCTCGACAAAATATATTTTTTAATTGACGTTCAATTAAAGTGTGCGAGTTTATAAAGAAAAGCTTAGATTCCCGCGCAGCTTTATTTTCTCTTAAATCAAATTCACGACATAAACGCAATTTAAAAAACAATTGTTAAACGCTTCAATATTTAGGTCAACACTTTCACACATTAAAATATCAGCCTACATGTAACACTACCCATTAGACATATAAAAGCAGACCCATTCTCGGCACAGCAGCGAAACATCATTTCGATGTTTGGCCAACAGTGGTCCAAGGTTGTTTGCTGGCTGTATTCCCTAAATTGCCAACAAAATTGTCTGAAAATGTCGTCTACTTAAGTCGTCTGCTGCATTTATTTGCTATCATTAATGACTACTTTAAATATAGAGGCAGACTATATCGCAATAATATTTAATGTCTAAATAATATGTCGAATATATCGTAATATCGTTATATCTAAATGTATTATATCTCACGTGTATTTCCCTTATAAAAAACTTCCATAGACGAACGACCTATCTATAATACTAAATAAACGAATTACCGCATAAACTGAAAAATCGAGGTCATTTTCATGCTTGATTTCTTTACTGTTACTTTAAGATATTGCTTTCATTGATAATCTCGGTTAGGATGAGTTTTCATTTAGCATAGATTTAGAGAATTTTGGAATTAAGTGTGTTTTCTAAAAGAACTGCGCCCTCTGGCGAATGTTTCTATATTTAGTGTATGTCACGTTCATGGTCACGCGTCACTATTTTTAGATCGATTGGGTTTCCAATACAAACTGAATGGAGATGACCGAAGCGTTCCAAATTTTTGTGTATATGTCATATGTATATGTGTATTATGCTGTGTCAAGTCGGCCATATTATAAACAACAATGGGGAAAACGCCGCCAAACTCGCCAAAGAAAAAAAGATATGGCTGTAATTAAGAAATAGATCAGCTCCAGCAGTGAATTGTTGAATAATAATTCACTGTTTGGAGGTCAGTTGTAAAGAAGATTAAATCACGAGCGCGCAGCGCGAGTGATTTATCTTTGTACAACTGACCGACAAACAGTGAATTATTACTCAACAATTCACGCACTGGAGCTGATCTATTTCGATTCTAACACACAATAAACGACGAAAACACATTCGAAGTCTTCATCTTCTTCCAACTTTCCGCCATTGCATTGAAGAACTCCCGCCAATACTTAGACTGCATCGCATACGTTTACATGAAATTGTAACGTCTTCCAAGCGTAAAAACGACGTTACACCGTCTAACGCCATGAATGACGTCATTTTCCAGTGACGTCAGCTATCACACACTTTAGCAGTGAATTATTGTCCGATATATCACAGTTTGTTACCGTTGGCTCTATAGGCGAGGTGTGTTAGAATTTTAAATAATCCCTTATCAAAACTGATTATTAGTCGCGGTAATCATCACACCTTTCTTCGACACGCGCTTAATAATCCTAAGTGTCAAGGTCGCTGCGCATAATGTACTGTTTACATCGATTGGCTTGGTCGTACCACTTATATCACGGTAGGCAATGACGCTATCAAATATTATTAGTAAAAGGCGCCTCGCTGAAGTTTTTCTGTGATTTTCTTGACGAGAAGAAATAAACATAACCGCATTTACAAGTATCAGCTTTTGTAAAAAGAAAATAAAAAAAAAATCGTCGGTTCCGGGTCATTTCGGCCCATGGTCATTTCCGCCCAATAATCCCTTTTTGGTTCTTAGAAAAAAATAAATCTCACTCCTAAAAAATTTGGTAAAATTGGTCCGCGCGGTAAATGCGAGCAGAAAATAACCATTTTAAGGGCGTCGCGCGCAATCTCACTCTTTAAGATTTCAAAAAGTTGACAGGTATGCAAATAACGAAGTAAGAACTACACCAAAATCACCACCTTAGAACAGTCAGGTGCAAGCTACTGGTGAGGGCTTGAGGTTGAATTTGTTTTTAGCTCACCTTAGCAGCATATGTCAGCTTATAGGTAGGATGCCCATGGTCCGTTGTCGTCAACAATTTCAAACATCTTCTTCTCGGAAACCATTTGACCAATCAAAGACAAATTTTATGTGGAGCCTCTTTGGGTAGGGGGAACGAAAGTTTGTTTGTTGCATCTGGGTCACATGACCAAGATGGCCGCCACGCCCATATATGGTAAAAACCCTTCAAAAATCTTCTTCCCCGGAACCGGTGAACCAATTTCTACGAAACTTGGTATGTAGCAGTGGTGACTCTGCCCATCATACTTTGTTCAAATGATGACCTACGGTTGACCTTGACCAATTTTACAACAAGGTCAAATTTGTTAACTTAGGCTTTTCTACAGGAAAAAGTGAAAGCTGTTGATTTTTTCACAAATATTTCAGCCTCTGACCTGAAACCAACTGAAATAATGAAGAATTGTGAGTATTGAAGGCCGAGGTCATTTCTTGACCTTGGCTAAAGGTCATTTACGTATATGAAAATTAAAACTGGCTTTTCTCGGAAATTGATGGGCCAATCAAACCCAAATTTTATATGTTAGCTTTCAGGTACAAGCAGGGTTCCAGTTTGAGGGCAAATCGGCGAAATACTTCGCCCCAGACCGCTCCGTTTCGCCTATAATGGTCGTAAAAAGGGAAGTGTATTTCGGCATATGGAGGCGCGGTGGCTCAGTGGTAGAGCGTCGGACTCGGGACCTAGAGGCCCCGAGTTCGAACCCCACGACCGCTGTGTAGTGTCCTTGAGAAAGGCACTTTCACCTTCCCAAAGTACTAATAATACCCAGGAAGAAGTGGCTCCGTCTCAACATGACTGAAAAATTGTTTACCGGGACGTAAAACACCAATCAATCCAAACCATTTCGGCATCAGTGTTCCTTTTCAGGCCATTTTGGGGGGCCAAATTCGGCCCCACTCCCAAAGGCGAAACACCTCCTTTTTCCCAATTGGCACAGTAAAATTCCCAATCAGAAGTTGGAAGAAAAATAAGGAGAAAAAGTTTGTTTTTTAACCACGAAAAGTAACGACATTTCCAGGTTTGCCTTTGAAGAAGATAATTTGGTATACAAAAATTTCCTTAAATATTGTATTTCTTTGCATTTTGAGTGTGAAAACCACTCATTTATTGGTTTGGGCAGCTACCACTTAAAAAATTGCAGACTAATTTTTCCGACATTGTCCCTATTTTTGGACAGTACCAGTAACCAACACAACACTAAACTATAATAATCAGCAGACCTTAGTATAAACTTAAATTGACACTAGCTTTAAACAAGTACAGACATTTGGGGGGGGGGGGGACTCACAAAACAGTAACAAAACAAACAGAACTTCTATAAAATAGTTAATTACTACCATTGATGGCAACTAGAGTTATGAAAGTTCAAGACACCTTTCTCTGACTCACGCTCAATAATCCTAAGTTTCAAGGTCGCTAAACAGCTTACATTGATAGGCTTGGTCGTACCACTTGACGCAGTAGGCAATGACGCTATCAATAAAATCTGTTTAAAAAAGTGCATTGTTCAGAAATAAGAACCTGGATTTGAGCGATTTTTGGCATTGTTTGGAGGAAAACAAATATAGTAAAAGTCACCTCGCTGAAGATTTTTAGTGATTTTCAAGATGAGAAGATATAAGCATAATCATGTTTACAAGTATCAGCTTTTGTAAAAAAAATTAAAACTCGCCGGTTTCGGGTCATTTCGGCCCATACCTATTTGGGCCCATGGTCATTTCGGCGACTAGAATCGCCAATACAAGTTTCAGATTTCATAAAGCTGTGAAAAATTAACACACATGAAAGGGGGATACAAGTTTCAGCTTTTTTAAATGCAAAATAAAGGTAAATTGACAATCATGAAATATTTCCGCGCTTGCGTGGGCTCTTTTCTAGTATATTATATAGTATCGCCCGCCGCTATAGCAATGGAGAATACTGGCACCTTTTGGCCATACCAGCGGGTGATACATGTACAGGTATTATACAGGTATTTCATGCCTGTTTTAATATTGTCAAAATTATTACCTAACCGTCAATATAAGTAATTGTCTATTTTTACTGTCTCATGAGCCACTGAACTATTGCACGGACAATAGTTTTGGATATTTTTTTTGTTTTTTAATTTTTATTTTTTAAGAAATATGTAACAGACAGAACATATTTTTACATATTTAAACATTTTTTTACATATCATCTACTTATTGGAGCTATATCTATATACACATTTCTCTGGTTGTTTTATTTTCTTAAGATATATGGGGGAGGGTTGGGGGATGCTCAGCTCAAGTAAAGATGGTACCTATCGCATGTGCCTAGCTCGTCGCAAATGTGACAGGCTCCAAAATGACAAGAACTGCCCCCCTTTATACATTTGCTTGTATGGTGTTAATCATATTGACTGCCATATATCCCATAACTCTGAGAAAGAATAAGGGAACTTACGTTACATCAGTAGCTTCATTGCCTTTCAACAAAACATAAATATTCTTTATTCTATACATATATGATACTAAAGTCGTGTCCATAGAAGACGTCTGTTAAAATAATTCGTACAGAGCTGTCGTGGTGATCTCTTTAAAGCCCTTCTTTTAAGCGCAGTATATATTTCCTGTGCGACATTGGATAAACTATTAATATGCAGGTGTACACGGCTTACAGGTTATTGTTCACCCATCCGTGAAAATGTTTTCAAGATTATACATGTCTAAAGCTACCTGAACTCAAAGTGTGGCTATGTTTTAGTCTGCATTATGTGGTGGGGTCACGGGTAAAATTTTTGTGTATTTGCTGTGTTGATTCATTGAATACTGGATTTATAATATGTTGCTGAGCTGTTTGGAGTGAGAAGCTATCGGTGCATTCCGTGACTACTCTGTTGAACCTATGAAATATGGAGAACTATCGTATCGGACCAACCGTTATGTGTGGAGCCTGCATCGACTTGATATTATACAGTACCTCCTGTTTCAAAGTTAATGCACGAGACATTCACATCGAGAAGATACCGATGAGTACCAGTATTAAATTACCGTATATACAAAAAAAAAGAAAAAAAAAGAAAAACGGACAACTTTCGAAAGTCGGGCCAGTCTACTATATAAGCGGCCTGCAGCGGCAAATATTATGCACTATGCTCAACACATTCACGTTGTTACGATACCGGTGCAATAGTTTTGGATATTGACTGGGACGATATCATGATCTGGTTTCCCACTTCGCTGTTAAAAACTCGAAGGCGCTTATCAACATGCGCGACAACGATGAGTGTACAGTTTGTTTATGTCAGGAGACAATTTTTTAAGGAAGAAAGATTTTGAGTCACTTTAAAAATTCCAAAGGAAATCACTGAAGCAGATTCAGGGACTGCAAGATAAAACACTTAATTCAATAATATTGGCATTATTAGGAATTCCTCCTGTAGAAGTAGCAATACATCATAAATCTTTAAATTTATTTATGAACATTATACATGGTAAATCATCAGTTGAATACCAAATTGCAGAAAAGTTGTTAGCCATGAAGGATATTGGCGAAAAGAGCTGGTTTAACTATATCAGAGCAGCACTAGAGCTATACAATTTACCATCCGCATACACACTTTTACATCAAGACAAACAAAAGTAAGTAATGGTGCAAAGATCAGGAATCGATACAATCAAGTACCACACCTGACCCAGGATACCAATGGGAAAGTGACAAACTCACAGAAGACACCACAAACGAGAGCCAAGAGGTCAGCCCTTTCCCAGCAGGTGCCCACAAAGCACATATAAACAGACGTGCACAAAACAAAGCAAACACAAGACAGAACAAAAACATAAAAGATCCACAAAAGAAGTACCGCCTTGGAACGGTCAGTAAAATATTTTACTGGAGGGCTTAAACCGGTTTAACGGCGCCAACCTCACCCTTAATTCAGATGTGGATCAAGACACATAGATATTTGGTTTGCATGAAAGACCCCTAACTTAATCAAGATATAACAAGGAGATAAAGCAAGGATAAGGACTCAACAGTAAATTAAACTGAATACCGGAGCAAAAGAAATCCAACAGGTAAACCCCGGTGGGCCCGACAAACAGCCGAAGCATCAGGCCCCTACCATCTTATCAATAGATAAGTCTTTAAGTCTTAAAACCGCAATGGTAGAAACTTGCGAATAGCTCAAAAGCAACTTTGGGAAAAATTTTGGAAAACTGAGGATGCGACCAAATTGTCACTTAAGTAAGTAAACCAAGACTCGCTTAAGGTGGGACAGAGTCACCCTATATGTTCTAGAATAAATCATTTGGATAATAAGAGGACACAGCTAAAATGTAAGAATTTAACGGGCACATATATTCTGCAAGAAAACCGCGCAGTGTTCACCCGACATGCAAGATCTGCTTGAATGCTCCTAAAACCAGGCAGCACTTTATTTCAGAATATTCAGTGTTTAAATCTGAGAGGCAAGAATCCTTGGACAAGTTGAAAACTTATTCAGATTTGACATACTTAGTGAATTGCAATATAAAATATCCAGAAACCTTTACTCAGCTAGTGCCAGATGCGTCTGTAATTGTCAAGTCACAAAAGAGACAGGCAGAGATTCGATAGAACTTCATACAGGATAATATGTGAACAAGATCCACCAGAAGAGGATAGCAAAGTTGAAACAGATACCACAATCCTAGTTGTACTATATAATCAGCTAATGCCTCACATTAAACTGTAAATACCACCATGGACTTTTAACAAAAGTTTAACAAACTTTTAAATATAAAAAGTCACCAGCAATATAGTTTTAACGTCTTTGGACGATGCCTCGAAACGTCAACGGGGGTCCACTACGACACAAAACAGAATGGCGGAAAGGAGGCATGGTTTAGCAACTTGAACCCCATTAACTTAGTTGTTTATGATCAGAAACATAAAGTGTGGGTACCCGTTTTCTTAGTTAGAACGAGCTGGGCACTTGGAGACCTACATTGAACAGATTAGGTGAGATTGTCTGTTTTGCAACAAAACCGCATCGTCTACAGCAACTCCATTCAAGGAACGTCGATGCTTTTACGGTTCCTTCACACAAGAAGAAGTTCAGCAACAATAGCGGACACGAGGCAAGATTTTGTCACTTTCCACTCCCAATAACCTCGTTGTTTACTGTCAGAAACATAAAGTGTGGATACTCGCATTATTCAGGTATCACGCTCTCATGGAATGTAATAATATAATAGCGTTATAATGTGGCATTATATCTTAAAGCTGCATATAACTTTTGATCTTATAATTTTAGAAATAAAGTTTCTATTTTTCAAGAATACAGTAAAAATACTCAAATTCAGGTAAACATTTTACCATTTTCCTAAATCTTAACAAATTACCACTATCAAAACAACAGCATTTATGTTAAAATCTACTGTCTAGAATTATTGGAGGGACGTAAATAATTACCAATAAGGGAAAAACGCCTATTGTAATGAGATAATTCGCTTTTCCTTGCAGTTTTCAGCTGTACTGAACATATTTATTGTGAAAATATAACATAATTCTAATTTTACAAATGATTTAAAAAGAAAATATTGTTTTCGAAATTTTTCATAGTTACAGACCTAGCCTCTTTAATAAAATATTAAAAACATTATATCGTAATATGTCATTATGCTGTAATAATATAATCTGATATATAGATATGTCGTAGCAATATGTCAATATATCACAGAATGTAATGGTTAGCACAAGCATATGGACTAGATTCAAAGTAGGGATATTAAGTTCATTTGGAAAAAAAATGTAAGCACTATTTAAATAGTTCTAGGCCTCTGGAAAGGCTACATAAAGCTCTGTGTTGCCATATAAAAGTATATCCAGTGTTGTTGGTTCACATAGTGGAGTTATTTCTTATGGAAGCGTATAGGTACCCCCTAATATGTTTACTAAGACACAATTTTATGATGTGAAACAGGATAAAATCATAATATATTGGCATAATTTTGTCGTTATATTGAGATAAAATATTATGATCATGTTATAATTTCTCATGTTCAACACATTGCTCTATCTCGTTCACGAAGTAATTATGTATCTCGATCTAATAATACAGGATATTGTACCACATCACATTTTTTTACAAAGCACAAGTAAGTTTTTTCTGACAACCTGCCCTGGTTTGTAGTGAAACACAATAAAATATATTACATATTGAGAAAACTTTTGTCGTCATAATAAATATTTCCGAGAATATGTGACGTCACACAATAGAAAAAGCATTTCCTGTCAACCTGTCCAAATCTTCAGGGAAATGCTGCGCATAAATGGGAACCAACTGGTCCTAAACCGCTCACCTGATTATTATTGCATCCTGTATAGGTGATAATCTGTTGGAATCCCAATGGCACCTTTTCAACATACCAAAATCAGCTAAAGCAATTTTTGTAGAAGGTCTCCGATTGGCCATTTCTGACAAAATTTTTTTTTTTTTTTTTTAATTTTTTAAGTCTCAGCAAGCCAGAACCCAGGCAACCATGTTTAAGGGATCAAGCCCATCTTAACCACTTTGTCGAGAGAAACATCTCTGCCAATTTGTATTTAATATTAGTCATTGGGTGTCTTATATAAGAACATTAGCCTCAATTTTCATTTAGCTATTTTTGTAGAATGTCACAGAGTGACTATACCTGCTGAATTTGAATTCTGATGAGAGGTTTCTGACGTAATGTTTTTAGGTTTTTAGTTTTGTTGTTGTTGTGTGTGTGTGTGTGTTTGTTGTGTGTGTGTGTGTATGTGTGTGTGTGTGTGTGTGTGTGTGTGTGTGTGTGTGTGTGTGTGTGTGTGTGTGTGTTTTGAGGGGGGATGGGTTGCTTGGTGGTCATGTGTTTGGACGGGTCATTTTTAAGAGACATCTAGTGACTTTATGTAGATCAGCCAATTTAAAGCAAATATTGGGCGACACAAGACAGACACACGACTGATAATAGACGACGGACAATGGCATTGGTCCAAATAGCTCAAGTGGAACACTTTAAGCTAAGGTGAGCTATAAAGAAGCCATTAGTTTTTAAATCCGTCCTCTCATACCCTTGACCTTAGCGCAAATAGTTTTCATAAGGTTTCACGAAATAAAATCTAATATATGAAAAATATGTAATTTACTTTATGCAAAAATGTATGGCGTTATCTGCAAAAGCTACCACGAAAGTCGTGAAATCTAATAAATGATAATACAATACTGAAAACTTTGACGTCATATACTTTTTCGTCAAAAATAATCACAAGAAATTTTATAACGTTATACATGTACAACGATATAATAATAACGTGCTATCATCATAATTATCTAATTAATACGCCAAATATTATGTCGTCATAACCGGATCTTTTCACGATTTGACGTCAAAAAATTATGTAATAAAAATGTTAGGGGGGGGGGGGTACCTATACGCTTCCATAATTTCTTGCATTGATTCCTGGCGCAATTCATTGAAACTATTGCATTCAAACAAGAAGTGTTCTACCACAAATGCATAACGGCTGTCTGTGATATGTTCGAATGAAGATGATGATTTAGAGAGCTACAATCTGTTCTCAATCTAGCATCGTGTATTTGGCATATTATTACGCGTTTGCCGTCGAGATAAATCATGCGTAGGATACTGGTGGGCAACAGCCAAAACTCCTTTCTCAAGGCCTACATGAGTGCACAAAAACTGGGCGTAATGTGCGCGCTCTATACATGCATGTAAGTGGCGGGGCCGCACTACTCCATCATTTAAGCTGAAAATCGATTTATCGTCAAGATAAAGCAAATGGATATCAATCAAGGTAGAATTGAGCCTGCGCTTAAAAGTGCAAATACTTGTTACATTTTGGTAACTTGAGGCAGTTCATTCCAATCACTAGCTACCAATCACGTACAACTGATTTTCATCCTGTCCTCGCGGAGACGCTACAGACTGTATCAAGCCCTAGCAATATATGTAGTTATGCGGTAGTTATTTAAGGTGGTAGGGGACCCATGTCAAAAGATAACCTTACTTTTACTTAAAAGTAAGAGTGTAAGAGTTATCGTTCCTGAATCTTGTTTTTAAAAGAGAATACTTATTTGTAATCCGGTAGATATTATTCTCCCCTGACAACTCTTTGATGCGTTGGCAAGTAAACAACAAAATGGCAGAATTGCTAAATTCACGACAAAACAGATCCAAAAAAGGCTAGTTCGCTTAACGGAAGCCAAAGTCGCCGGATGACATGACTGACGAGAACAACAATGATATCGTCGAAGATTTAGAACAGCACATAAAGTGGAACGAAGGCCGCAGGATTGTGGAACTAGGTAATTTAGCGGTATAAGTTGAAGATAAGTATTTTGCTTTCACAAAAAGAAGGAATGCAAGTATTAGCTTTTAAAAACATCACCCAGAGTATGAAGTCATTCAGTATTTTGAGGGTTAAAAGTTGCGGACCGTATAAATATACACACTATATACATGTCTCGGTTGCTATTTCTGCTTGCTGCCGCTAATGGTCAATTTCAAAGAAATCTATCGTTTTCAAGGCTCCAGATGGGGTCCAACTTTTTCCAGGGGGTCCAACTTATTCCAGGGGGTGTCCAATTGCTTATTCCCTATAGAAACCCATATAATTTGTGATTTTCCAGAGGGGGTCCGGACCCCCTGCCCCTCCCCCCCTCTGGATTCGCACTTGGAGCAGCCCTTACAGCTTCATGGTTAAGGCTACAATACATTATCTCATTTGGGCTTGGCAAACGTTAATAGACAGAAGAATGTATCATCCTCTTATTGTTATATACCTTATAATAAGTGTTTACTATAGGGCTTAATTGCCATTTCAACCTGCTCACGGGTATCCTCTGCGAGTTAAGATACCGTCGCTAATGCTTTATTGAGAACTGACCAAACTATTCAATTATCATAAGATACGCTACTTTATCACATCGGATAGGCGGCAATCTAGAAGGCTCTGAACAATCGATGAACGTGGATCGCAAAATCGCTAGATTTACCATTTGTCGCCAATCAAGCAAACAAACTGCAATCCAAAAAGTATGTTTCTGACGGTATTTAATCTACGTTCGTCGATAGTATCAACCTGTTCGATTGCCACCTATCCGGTATGTGTATTGATACAATGAATACGTAACCAAAACGATCTGAAACAAGAGCTACGAGTTATCTACATTTTTCAGTCATGTTTCTGTTGAAAAAAAAAATGTTTCCACATCGGATAGTGAGCAATCGAAAACACTCCTAACCATTGACGAACGCGGATCAAAACTCGCTAAAAACAGTGTTTTGATTGCAAAGTGTCGCCTGTTCGATGAGGCACGGATGGTGATAAAAAAACTATGATTCTAACTATTTTTGGTCTATAATCGTCGATAGTATCGATGTTTTTGATTGCGCCTATAAGGTGTGATGTTGTTGTATGCTTCACGATGTTACAGTGGACATTTTTTTGGGAATGCTTGTGCTTGAAAGGAAAATATTCACAACTTTTTGGATACTGTAAAGGCGGCACCTCATGACCGCGTTATTCGTCTACTTTAGACATAGGTAAAATCTGAAAATAAGCGTTATAACTACATTCGAAAGTGTTTGTTTATTGTTTAACAAAAGTATAGAGGCAAACAGTGTGGACCCAGATCAGACTGCTCCTAGATGAGCAGTCTGCTCTAGATCTACAGTGTTTGTTTAAGAGGCTTCATAATATTTCAATAGACGATAAAAACATACGATAGTGTTGTAATATACGCTTTAAGGGTTAATAAATGTGGGTTCAGTGCATTAACGGACAGGGCTTTCATGAAATGCACGCAGGCCTGGGCGGCTCAAGCAACTTTTAAACGCTTAACCAATAGATAGAACCTGATTTCCATTCTTGAGCAGTTGAAATAACCGAACCAGGCCCAGATATGAATATTAAAGTTGCCGTGCACCTTTACAGTACCCCAAAAGTCCTATAATATATAACAATGTCAATATAACATTCCTTTCTGTATATTAACGTGTGTCAAGCTCTTGTGCGATAATGTGTTGCAGGCCTCACTGCTGTGTGGTTCTGGTTGGAACACATCACATTCAGGCTTGCCAAACATTAATACACGGAAAAGAATTTTTTATCCTATATTGCATATTTGTAAGTTTATTCTTTAAATGACATTTAGATCTATGCATCAGGAATAAAGCTATAATTTTTAGCTTTTATCTACATAAATCCTACGTGTAAGAAAGCATCAAAGTATCAAGACATGTTATAGCCATGCTTTAATAAGAGGATAAAACATTCTTTTACGTATATTAACGTTTGCCAAGCCCGAGTGTGATCATGTGTTGCAGCCCGAACCGCAAAGCGGTGAGGGCTGCAACACATTATCACACGAGGGCTTGGCGAACGTTAATATACGGAAAAGAATATTATATCGTCATTGTTATATACCTTCCTTTCAAACACAAGCAGTCCCAGATTATTTTATTCAATTGTATGCAAAAAATGTTCACCGTAGCATCATGAAACGTACAACGAATTCACACCAGATAGGCGGCAATCGAAAACGTCAATATTATCGACGAACGTAGACTAAAAATAGTAAAAAAACACAGAGTTTTTGTTTGCCATTAGTCGCCCGACTGGCGAAAATTGGCAATCGAAAACACTGGTTGTAGCGATATCTGACTCGCGTTCATCGATTGTTCGCCAAGAGTTTTCGATTGCCGCATATCCGGTATGGAAACATATTTTTTTATAACAGAAACATGAAAAATGTAAACTATTCCTAGTAGCCCTTGTTTCAGATTGTTTTGGCTAATGTTTACAGTAGGCCTATATTCAATAAACACTTCACATAAGGGGCAATCGAACACTATAATACTATCAACGAATGTAGATCTAAGATCGTTAGAAACAGAGTTTTTGATTGCCGTTTGTCGCCCGACTGTAAATTATTCCTAGTAGCCCTTGTTTCGGATTGTTTTGGCTACGTATTCAGTAGGCCTATATTAAATAAACACTTCAGATAGGAGGCAATCGACAACGTTAATGCTATCGACGAACGTGGAGATCGCTAGAAACAGAGCTTTCGACTGCCGTTTGTCGCCCGACTGGCAACAAATGGCAATCGAAAACAATGTTTCCAGCTATCTGTGATCCGCGCTCATCGATTGTTCAGAGCGTTTTCGATTGCCGCCTGTCCGATATGATAAAGGAGCGTATTTTATGCTAATTGAAACAGTTTGGTCATTTCTCCATAAAACATTAGCGACGATATATCTTAACTTGCAGACGATGTCCATTAGTGGGCTTTTATGTCGTTGCAGCCCTCTGCTGCCATGTATAAATGGCAATGAAGCCCTTGGACAGTGATTTGTCGCATTGCGACACGTTAAATATAGATGAAAAGTACAACTGTCAGCGATTGAAACACGTCAAGTTTCTATAGTAAACACTCATAACGTATATATCAATGAGAATCATAATGTAATGTGCTGGGTCACATATGCTAGGTCAAAATCTTTTTTGTCATTTTCTACGCCCATTCTTCAGTGCATAATCAATAATAGCTATGTCTCCGCCCAGTGATATACATAGGGCGTACATAGGGCGTAGACAAACAAAAATTGGTTGAAAGGGGAGACAACACTAATTATAGTCTTCTTTTTTTTCAGGATTTTTCAGAAAAGTCACCAAAACAAAAAAACGAGCACGGTGACACATATTTTTTATTCAATCATTATATTCTTCAAGAAAATATCTTTGTAAAAATATGTTTTTTGTTGTTCCAGTTACATTCTCTGATATGTTTATTTTGTATATTAATGATTTTTTTGGCATTTATTCGTCTGACTTAATTAGGATTTTGCTTAATAAATTGGGTAAATACATGTTATTTCACTAATTTTTGTTTTTATTTATATCTCTGGTGTGAGTAGTATTTGTTCTGAAAAAAACTGTATTGCGTTTCTTGTTAATTTGTCAACAAAATCTGTGTTTGTTTTTTTCAAAAACCTGCGATTTTTCAGTTTTTGACATCAAATAACTTTTTAAAAAGAACGGTGAGGTATTGTTTTTTTCGTCTTAGATTATAAGTATTAGTCTATATTATAATATATTAAAAGATAAAACACTTTTGGACATATGCCGGTGAGTCCTCTACTACCTTAAGCACTATATAGGCTGCTATGGAAACATAATCATATCTGAACAATTTATATAGTGGTATCTTATATGTCAGCAGTTCTTTGTGCGGGTGGCCCAAGTAATACAAACACGCACCATAGTTTGCCTATTATCATCGAAACATGAGATAGAATTTCCGAATAAGATGATTTTTATTTTAAAAATTATTCAGTTTTTTTACAGCAAAGTAAGTAACGGTTCAAAGATCAGGAATCGATACAATCAAGTACCACACCTGACCCAGGATACCAATTGGAAAGTGACAAGCTCACAGTTAGACTCCGCAAACGAGAGCCAAGAGGTCAGCATTTTCCAGCAGGTGAACACAATGTACATATAAAAAGACGTGCACAAAAGCATAGCAAACGCAAGACAGAAAAAAAAACCATAAAAGATCCACAAAAGAAGTACCGCCTTGGAAAGGTCAGTTAAATATTTTACTGGAGGTCTTAAACCGGTTTTACGGCACGCAAGCCTCACCCTTAACTTAGTTGTGAACAAGACACATAGATATTTGATTTGCATGAAAGACCCCTAACTTATCAATGCATTATCTCCTAGAATATATAAATCAAGATATTAAAAGGAGATAAAGCAAAGATAAGGACTCAACAGTAAATAAAACTGAATACCGGAGCAAAAGAAATTCAATAGGTAAACCCCGGTGGGCCCGACAAACAGCCAAACTATCAGGCCAGGGCTACTATCTCATCAATAGATAAGTCTTTAAGTCGAAACCGTCATAGAGTCTGAAGTCCAACCAACCGGCGTGCAATTTAAGAGGGAAGCAAAGTTGCCAACCGTGATTGGGTTGATCACCAAGCATGCAGTCTGTTGCAATACCTTAATGTATAGCCAATCTTTTTATGATGGGAAATTATTTTAATGAACTGCGCTGAAAATAATTATGCCAACAATCTTCTTCAATTCATACACCATGTCACCATAGAATTCAGGTTCAGAAAGTCCTTGACGTAAGAGAGATGTAAGGCCAACTTAGAATTTAGATATCAAATCACAGTATCGTCTATAAAATTTAGAAAAAGGTTTTGCGAATTTTATGATACTGAAAGCCAAACGCGCAATTAAACGGACTTGAATATGTATGCTGTTTTTTATTTTCCTTATAATAATACATTTATTTTCACTTGCTGTTGAACAGTGTCATTTGGGTCTGCAATGCTTGTTAGAAACTTTCAAAAGTAGGATCTAAGATATGACAAAGCTGACGCAAATGAGAGTAAAGCCAGCAAACTCAGTATTAACATGTGCGGATCCAGACCAGATAGTTCTGTCAGAGGGGGTCCAACTCTAACATGGTTTTAAGTTGATGAGGGGAGGGGATCAAAATACCGCTGGAAGCGGGGCCATCATCGGCCTGCCAGCGAACCGCCATTTTGATGGCGGACCGATGGTGACCCAACATTGAATGATGCTGGCTTGGTTTTTCAAGGGACCCAGACCAGTATTGTTAAGAAACCCTGTAGCTTTGTGATTTTTCAGGGGGTGGATGGGCCGGACGCCGTGTCCCCGCCCCCCTGGATCCGCGTATGAATAATGCAAGATGATAGAATATGGTAGTTAGATGTATCAACTAATGCCAATACCATATGACTTTTATCTAAAATACAATAGCATGCATGTCTATCCACCTTTGGAACAAAAGTGAAAAATGAAAGAATAGATAAGATAAGATAATGATAAAATACGATCACCATAGGACAAATGCCAATCATGCTGATACAATCACTCTCAAATTTAGTGAATATTTTGAATGCAGACACATTACCATAATCGGCCAAAATGCAAACGAGACGATAATTTAGACATTAGTTTAGATTTGAAAGTGTGGCTAAAGTCTTATATTAAATTGGTTTTCGAAAACGTGTCATTCTTTAACTCAAACTATTGCACCAGTCTTATCTAGAAGAATAATAAAGTTATATATTATTCTTGCATATGCTATGGCATTTAAGTTTGTTTCAAAGAACCGGACTTTATGACTTACTTAGTTCAAAATGGTAGTTCCATACGCCTAAAAAGCTGGCCGGTATCTGCCTACTAATATTTCCAATATGTTAATTAAATGAATGTATCGGATGTCAATGGCCTAGCTAACAGAGAAGTGTGTAGTTTCGGCTTCAAAAGTGTACCTTAAGGTTGGTATCTGGAAGAGTATTAGGAGAACAGACCTAGTTTGTCCATTCTAAATGAAGCTAGACTGTCAACGTGAACCAATGTATGTACCTGCTCAGTGATTTACACATAGCACCCGAATAATTCGTGTAAACGGTGCAGATCAGTTCATATCTGCTAGACAAACTGCATAATCTCCTCTGGCTGTGACGATGAGATTTAGTTTCATCGTCTCTGCTCAATAATTGGGTGAAATTAAGCATAAACATAATTTGTTGACACTAAATGCTTTAGTAATAAGAATCTCGGTCGGTTCCTTGTTTGTTGTCTAGAATGAGATGAAAACCCAAGTACCGTGATAATCATATTCAAATTCGCCGCAGGAAGAAACCTGTCATAGACAAGTGACATGTACAATCACTGACATTATAAACGCTTCACTCTTATTGTACTGAAATGGTCTGAATAAAAAGCAATAGAAATAGATAGATGGCATGCGTGTAAAAAGATAGAACAACACAACAACAACATTTATATTAAGTCAATTGATTTGATTTTCCTACGGTAACCATATTTGCTGTTTCCCATGGCTGTTTTTGTGTTAGTGGGTGCTGACTGGGTAATGATATTTTGAGCTCAGTCTCCAGTTATCGATATGCATGATAGAACTAATTTTGAATTTATCATAATGCAAACATTTAGGTCAGCCGAATTGTACTTCTGAACCCTTAAATGCTATTCAAATCTCAAATCAATTGGAATATTTGTGACCAAGACATGTATAGTTTAAGTTTACGGTCAAATGAAAAATGTGTTCTTTTCTGCTATACTATGCTATAATATTCAAATAAAAATGAAGTTATAGAGATGTTGTAAAGCCAAATTTATAAAAGCACAACAGAGTGATTTTCAAACTGCAGCTGTTACCAATTTTTACTTACTTTAACCCTTCGTAAACTAATGGATTCTTCCTTCTAGTTTGATAAATAAACTTGGGATATTCCATTATACATATCTAGGGGTGTCAGGTTATAATTAGTATTTATTTAATCAAAATAGTGTATTCTTTTGTAGAAACATCTTTTTTACATATCAATGTATAAACAGCGAAGGCCCTAATGAAATGCCGCATTATTATGCGGCATTTTATCTGGGTCTTCACTATTTTTAAAAGTACCCGTTGATGGGTTCTCTGTATACAAAGGGTTAATCGAGATTTCTCACAAGAAATATACTGAAACGCAATTTTGGAAGAATTTGACAGAACATTATATCGTTTGTTTACTTGAAACTCACTGCAACTCATAAGAGTTTCTTACATTGCCTGATTATAAAGCTGTACATTTGATCAGGCCAAAGGCCAAAAGTACAAACAAATTCTGATGGCATTTTACTCTTTGTTCAAACAAGAATAATTAAGGATATAAAATTTCTTAAGAATGAAAATAATGACTATATTTGGTAACAGTTACATTGATTTTTTTTTCAGAAGATATTTACATCGGCTTTTTATATTTTTCTCCAGAATATTCTACCTACACACAATCATTAGACTATGATTTATTTGAAATTTTGGAAAATGAGAGTAAATATCAAAACAATGGTAAGAAATTGTTAGGTGGCGATTTCAATGCCTGAATATGAACAGAATTTGATTTCATAAGTCAATACAGTGATAGTCATTTGCCTCTCTTTGATACATATATATATAATGAATAGTATACCAGTTCAGAGGCGTAGTGGAGATCTTATTTTAAACACCAGGGGTAAAAAGTTATTGAACCTTTGTAAACAGTGTGGTCTAAGAATATTAAATGGTCGAATGTTGAGAGATTCTCTGGGGCAGTACACCTCACATCATCTGTCTGGTAGTAGTTATGTTATTTATTATTTTATTGAATCTAAATCCATTTTAAGCCTAGTGGTACTTACTACTTTATTTCTCAGTGCATAACCTTAAGACTGACAAAGCTAAGCATTGTCAGAGATCAATGTAAATGCAAGCAAATATTTGTACTGATATTATTGAAGAAAAAATAACCCTTTACCTGAACAATTTACATGGAAGAAGATTCTCTATTTTTAGTTTCAGAAAGTATTAATCTCTGATGATATTCAAAATAAAATAAATTTATTTATGAAGAAAGATTTTGATAAAAGGTTCAGACACCCCCCCCCCCCTGGAAAATCACAAGTGGCTATTTGGTTTCCTACGGACCTCTTCGACCCATGGGGTCCAATTGCTTCTGCTTCTCGAGGGAGGTCCGTACGACACCCTGTGAAATGATTCCAGTCTGGCCTAGAATAAACCGCGATCGGAACGTTAATTATTCGGTAAATGTTTATCAGCTTTGAGATAACCACAATTCCTTTCCTCCGAAAAAAGCATACTTTACTACGACAGTTCATTTCTGAATATAATTATGTTGGTCGTTTGATGTATGCAGCCGCAGTGCGAAAATGGACAACTTTTTTTGGATCTAGTAGCGTGCAGAGTTTATTGGTTAAACTAAATGTCTCTTGAGATGAATAAGGTAATCGTGCTCCCATGTTGCATACCAAACAAGATATACGACCTGTATTCGCCAAACGGACAATACGCACAAAGAATACATGTATATTCTAATGTGACGGTATAGCCATACAAATTCCAGTTCCAAAAGTAAAAATGTCACTGGGCAATATGACCGTGATACGGTACAGAAAAAAGCTCAAAAATATAAACAGAACATGACAGTGACAGGATTTTAAATGTTTGTTTATTGCATGATAATACCCTAGCACATAGCAATTTCTTACCGTTTCTCATCTTATTCTCCAGACCTAGCCCCCTGCGACCTTTTAATTTTCCCTAACTGAAAAAGTTCTTATCTGGTCGGCGATATACCCGCAGACAAGCCCATCCTCAGCTAGTACCTCATAGGTAATCCAACATCAGCATACCGTGTCACATTCTGGATGTGAATTCACAGACTAAACTTATGTAATCAGAACCACGCAGAATGGAATGTAAGTTAGTTTGACCATTTCAGTTGGTTCCTTTTAGGATAATACAAATACACATTACATATCGAGCAACTCATCGTAGATTGAAAGAAATAAAGGAAATAACCATGTAGGGGCTAACATATTAATAATATATCACCTCCTTTAACTCGAACTATTGATAGCCTAAATATAAATTCTTGTTCCGTAGACGTCTATATAAGGACAGTCGAATGTGTATACATAGTTTGCAGAATAAATACATTGGATGCAATCGGGAAAGCCGACACAATTCGAGAATCGAATCAAGCCTCGGCTGTACATAAGGCGCACTACGCGTAGTACTATGCATGAAAAAGCTCCATTTTGTCAGCAAGAACTGGCGTAAAAATTGGTTCTGTAGCACGTGGGTTCAACCCTATTAAAATCCAATTTTCTGATTACCCGAAAAGTTTCATCAGCAGAATAAATAAAATTTAGGTATTTTTCAATAAAATATCGCAAAAAACATAACATTCATTTATAACTGTTTGTGTTGCTGCAATAACACTTGTTATTGTGTTGGCATGGTTTCTGTGACGTCAGTTTCACGTTATGTAACGTCAGCGTCAAAGTAGATCCTCAATGTACATCCGAGGTCTGATTCCATGGAATTGGCCGAGGCAGTTCCGATAGGCATTTGATGAAGACGGTCTCAATACTCGTAGCGAAAATCGTAGAAGAAATTCGATAACATTCCTTTGCATGTCTAGAAATCTCATACAAAACTAGAAGGGGTTTCTAGAAAAACGCAAACCTCTCTTATATTGACAAACCACTGGGGAGAAAGTATTAAGATTAATGACAAATAGATCCTGGTTTAACGAAACACAAGAACAACAAACATTATATAGTAATTACATGTACAGAAGAACTATGGGATACAAAAAATGTCCACATAAATGCGACGCTTCCGTTGGAATCGTCACCACGAAGTAAAAGTGACTTACGTAGCTTTAAAATAGAAACAGATTTACCCTTTTTGGGCCAGTGGAATTATCCATAAAGGGTCATAAAATCAAATCAAGATGGTCAATTGTTTATACTGAGTGGATAACCAGTATGCATGTCCCTGATAAGGTACCTGAACCTTTACTACATTCAATAAGTTATTTGGTTCTACTGCCCACTAAATGCTATTTCGCTATATCCATGATCTGCTCACATCGCCATTTCGCTCCGTTTAAATGTAATTTTACTGATTCTCTGAAACTAATGCCCCTTACATTCTATTTGAGTGCCTCATGACATTGCATTTTCTTGTCAAGACGTGGTTTTAAGCTTCGTTCCAAAGGGAAGATAAGAAGGAAAGTTGACAGCTTCGTGGTCAATAGTATACAATACTATGGCAATACCACAAGTTACACATATAATAATTAAAAACCAAAATAACCAGCTCCTGCGAAAAGATAATTTTGTTTAAAACCTTAATCTAATACATGTAACAAACAATGCACGTGTAAAGAGATAATGTTTTGGCGAATCTATTCGTGTTTCTAGGCTTGCCGTCGTACATATGATCAGGTAATTGCAATAAGGGCTGGTTGAAATATTTTTAATGAAAACGTTACATTTCATTTTCTTAGTTTCATTATGACAATCAAATTTGATTTGATTGATCACCATAATGATGTACATTTTAAAGCTGCAAATTCTGTAACTCTTAATCTTCTATTTTCAGAAATTATCTTCTAGTGATCAAGGACATAGTAATTTAGCTTATATTTGGGTACACATTTTACCAGCTTCGAAAACCTTAACAAAATTTGACTATCAAATCAACAGCATTTAAGTTAAAAATTGACTGTCTAGAATTATTGGAGGGATGCTAAAAATAATCCAACAAGAGAAAAACTATCTGCTTTTTTTATAAAATAATTCACTTTTCCGTGCATTTTCAGCTATAGTGAACAGATTTATTTTGAAGGCATAACTGAATTCTATTTTTACAAATGATTTAAAAAAAAACATATTTAAACCCCATTCCCCTATGGAATTCCCCTCTAATGTGGTACCCTAGACTTGACCCCGTTGTTGCTTGTTATTTGTTTTGTTTCTTCAACTGTGTGTTTATGTCGGGTTTCTGATTTGATTCATGTTGCTATTTCTAGCTTGGCATTCATCTCACTAAGTAAGTTTGTTTTGCTTATGTACGAGATAAATGACATACCAACAGGTCCACCATAGAACCAACAAGCCACCAAACAGAAGCTACAAAGTAAGTAAGGGTGCAAAGGGATAAAATCAAGTACCACACATGACCCAGAATACCAATGGGAAAGTAACAAACTCACAATTAGACACAACAAACGAGAGCCAAGAGGCCAGCCCCCTCCCGGCAGGTGACCACAAGTCACATATAAACAGACCCGTACAAAGGCATAGCAAACACAAAACAGGAAAAAACAGAAAAGATCAACAAAAGAAGTACCGCCTTGGAACGGTCAGTAAAATATTATACTGGAGGGCGTAAACCGGTTTTACGGTGCACCAACCTCACACTTAGTTCAGATGTAGATCAAGACACATAGATGCTTGGTTTGCATGAAAGACCCCTTACTTAGCAATGCATCATCTCCTAGAACATATAAATCAAGATATAAAGTCAAACACTAAATAGTTGGATGGTTCGATTGTTAGGTGAATCAGAGAAAGGGTCGTAACTTATGTTGCGGGAACTTGTGACCTAATCCCATTGCAGTAATTTGTGAAAACAAAATATGTTTAAACAAAACTTAGACGAATATGTGCGCAGAAGTCTCTGTACATATACCATCGTAGAACTATGTTCTAGAAATTGACCTCTTTTACTTCCTGTGTTTGTGACCTGACATTTGTCTCATATTTCTGAGATAATAATCACAGCCTGACTCAGCAATCTTAAGGCAAAGACATATACAGAAGGCGTCAAATTTCAAGATTAATGAAAATGACACGATGTATTATAGGCCTCTGTCGCTTACAGGTCATAAAGAGTATTTGGAAATACACAGATCTGGATTTATTACAGACAAAAACACTGTTTGTGCATTTTAATCAATTTCGTCAGACAACCCCAGAAAACTCTGAGTAGCAATGCTGTAATGGTGACAATTTCTAAATAATCTGGCAGAACGCATCGTTCCTGTATAGAGGGAACCTACAAAATTCGAAACAACAGACTCGATTTTAATTGAGTCTGTTCGTGAAAATTAACTCGAACCCATATTATCTGGTCAAAACGCATACATTGATGTCATGGACTACTGCAATGACATACTAATTAGCATAAACCATATCACGAACGCAAACTTCGTGTGAACATTCTGACGTCTTGCTTTGTCCAATGAAGCGACTCGTCGACCAAGAATGGCAACGTATAGCCAATTAAATATTAGACTACTGTCCTGCAAGTCAAGAATGACAGCGGTGTCATGTATTGTTTACCATAATTATTGTTAAGTAAAACACTAACTTGAACACACCACTTGAGCTAACGCGAATAGGATTAATACACAAGTTATCTGTCAATTCTAAGTCCCTGATAACTTTGTAACCAAAATATGACGCAACTACTGTCACTCTTGGCTGGCAGGACATTAGTTTTGGAGACACTGAAGAAACGTCACTGATGCATGCATACCACTTAGGGCACCTGATAGCAAAGATTTTTTCTATGGTGGCATTGCAAAAATTATTTCTGGCCAAATGGCAATGGATATGGTAAAGTCAATGATCTAATTGAGGGTAACAATGCATCCGAGATAGTCTATAGGGAATGATGGTGTTAAAATACTAAATATAAAAGAAACTCAGACCTACCATTGGATAATACATGTACACACATTGTCAACAATGAGCAAAATGTGAGTGAGTATGACCAGGAAATGCCACAATCACAGACCACAGTCCATGCCACTGCCACATGAGGAAGAGACACAATCAGCCATACGATATTAAAAGACAATTAAAGTAAAGCATCCCGCTCTCTCTTCCCCAGTGAGATGATTGTAGAACAAAAACTGACATTATATACTGCACAACAAAGCACGGACCAAACACAACCACCTCCAAAACATCAATAGAAGCAACAATAAACAAAGAAAAAACAACAACAGAACGACCGTCCTAAAATAACCTGGAAAAAAACTTTGTATATTAATTGAATCAGCCTTCTGGTTTGATACAATAAACTTTTAAACTCATAAAAACTAAAACTGCTGAAAAGTACAGACTTATCTTCCTTTCAACCTCGTAAATATCATATTAATGCTAATAAATGTTAAAATGCCAACAATTGGATTGTCCCACTCTTATCAATAGGACCATTCCACATCTCCTTCTAAGCGTTGTTTGGTTGTATTTCATTATATTGGAGCTTTAATAGAATATCTTGAAAGAGACAATGGTTACACTGATCAGACGCCGCGATCTTTGGCGTCTGATCTGGGTCTACACTGTTTGCATATGTCCCACTAAAAGGACACTACGCTTAAATGGGCTTAGAGTATGACAATAAATCTTGTTATATCAGAAAAAAATATTTGCTCAGACCTAATCCCTACATCATTTCTTTACATGTCATTGTATAGTTTAAAATAGTTATAATCAAAAGTAATTAGCTCTGTTATTGTTTGGGTTTAGTTTCGTTTCTAAGCTTATGTGTAGCGAATATTGGTGCTAGGTCCTAATTGTTTGCTATTCCATTTTGAGTCAAACAGGAGTACGAAGCTGATTTCTTTTCTTTGCTCTGTTCTTAATCCATATAATCATGGCGTCTTATAATGGGGCAAAGGAAAGCACTCCATATCCAAATCAGACGCCACAGGAAACGAGCTAAACATTTGTGATGTCCGTTCTTTGGTTCTTATTTATTATGTCCTTTCTAGTGCTGAGATTAATTCTTATTCATATCGTGTGTTGTCTGTGTTCTGTGTCCCTTCGGTTGGTCTGTGGTCTGTAATTGTAGCATTTCCTGGTCAAACTCACTTGATTTCTGATCGGGTTCTTCACTGTTTGCTTACAGAAATTTCTAATGTAATTGACTGAAAACTGATAAAATACCAACAGCAGCAATAAAATTCGAAATGGCCTCGTGATAATGATTGGCAAATTAATTATTCAACTTGAATGGGTTATATTTTTTTTATTTGTGATATGTGTTTTAGCTTAACTTGTTTATGCTTAGGCATTCTGTGTTATGTAATATGACTTTTGTCAGGGGTGAAGTACATGATGAGAAAATCGGTATTATACTTGTTGTTAGAACACAACAATGAGTAACCCTTTGACAACAGGCAAATTCGCCATCTCCAATTTAATAACCATAAAATTTATATGCTTTTAAGTGATTTTACATGTTATATAGAAGTTCAAAAGCAGTCTGGTACTTAATTTGATATTCATAACAGAAACAAAACTCACAGCATTTGCTTTGGAAACCGATCCTTTCTTCCGTTTTCTCTGAGATTAATTGTGTAATTAACGCTAACAACAGTATATTTAAAATCTGACCATGATCAAGCATTGTTAATAAATCACGTAAAGTAGACTTTAAATCAAGTCATCATTTAAAAGACGGTATATTACAGTGAGCCACTTTAGTTACGCACCACTTGTCAAGGACCCCAAATTTATGACCAAAATGCTGGAATCAGCCATTCTTTACAATATTTTACTTATCGTCATTTTATCTATTTGATGACACCAAAATGAAGTCGGAAGCACTCATGCGAATCACACAGCTTTGTTAAAGGCACATTTTGCCATTAATGCACGAAAAATCCGCGCTTTTATATTATTTTATTGTTTTCATTTTTACATTAGGCATTATCATCAGTGATCGTTGTGATACAAAAGCACACAAAATATTTTATTGACGTTTAACCTTTTTTATCTGCCGTTCAATTCAGGAACACTATTACTTTTTGAAGCAATGTTCAAGCTGACATCATATTTATGTCACTCACAATACTTGACCTGGTCTTTCTTTGCAAAATGTTTAGTAACAAGTCACTTGTTGGCCCAGAAATATAAAAATACACATACAAAACATATATACCATCGGCGCATTGAATACTATTTGGGATATTGAGGTCATCACTTACGTCAACTAATGACGCTTATATATTTATTAAAGTATTTTACGGAAATTAACGTGGACACATCGCTGTTAACAATAAGATTGTAGAAGAAGTGTTTTCTCAACTGGTTTACTCAGAACCATTTGAAATTTTATCTTCCTTTTAAAAAATACGAAAAACAACCTTTTTCAATCCTTGGCCAGATCCGATCCAAAACATTTGATTGTTTAAAAGAATTGTCAGTTACGTCCCGGTTTTAAATTTCGCCAAAACTAATTTCGCTGTAAGCAATGTCATGGCAGAAATGTGACTTTGAAAATAGTGCAATGTGATCAGAACGCAATTCTAAATTATGAAATGTGAATTGGTGTCATGAGGGTACTTCTCTTCAGGATCTGCTTGTAGTATACGTTTCTGGTCTAATCACAATTAATTTTCTTAGGATTATAAAGTCTCATGAGCTGGTCCTTAATCATCACTAAGGCCCCGTTCACATGCACAAAATTTACACCTGTAAGTATTTTAGTATATGGAGCAAATATACACAGGTAAGTAAAAGTATATTTAATCTGCGTTCACATGCTAATAGTGTCCACATAAGTATTTTAAAAGGTACACATACTTGTTGTACAGTAGACATGTACAAGCTGTTGATGACAACTGCCATATTTTTTGTGCACTGGTCTTGCACATGGAATGTCTCATGAAAAACTATTCGGACGAAAGAACAATCTCATGAGTTGTGGACTGATGTCGTTAAAGTATCATTTACTTACGATCAATGGTAAAGAATAAAGGAAATTGGAATAAAGAACTTAAATTCAACAACTGTTCTGAATCAGTTGCATATGTTTGTTCTAGAACTCTTGTCCAACAAATTTCTATAATTTGTTTATACTATGAAAGCGTTGTGAAACAGTCTAGAACATTTTACAACAATTCAAGAACCAGTAGTTCCTACAAATGTTAGAAATTTTCTAAAAATTGATTCAAAATAAGTCCTTGAACATTTCTCTTACTATGTTTGAACTAGTGAATTCTACAAATCTGCTTATAGTTTTCTAAAACATTTTTCAAGCTTTTCAAGGGCAAAATATTTTTTTACATATATAACTCCTCAAATTATATACTAGAACTTATTTAGTACTTTAGAAAGTTCTACAAATGTTCAAAAAATAATCTTGAACATTTTTAGAACATTTCAAGAACAAGCATGTCAAAACCAGATGGATTATGGGAAAATCATGGCTACCAAAACTGGATGGATTATAAAGGCAAAACATTTATGTGGCAATTAATAGATGGCAAATATTAATATGATAGTATTATTGTCTGAACAGTGAGTAGGCTTGAGGGACAGTTTCGGGTGATTTTTTCGTGCAAATGTAAGACAATGTTTTTAAATGGGGTAACATGGTGGCAATAACTGACAGCATTCAGGCCAACAAGGGCCTCTGTTTGGTTTCTATAATGATAATTCTTCCTCAGTTAATGTCTGTTTATTTATTGTGTCGCCCACATGAACATGGGAGATACTTTGGGATTACTTTTTTGGGTTTAATGCCATGTCAACAGTATTTAAGATGTATAAAGGTGACATATCATGGATTTGTACTTCCCATGTGATCTGCTAGGGCTAGGGATAATGTGCCTTGCTTAACTGCATTCCTTACCATGGCCGTTACAATAGCAATGGGAATCAATCCTGGGGCACCTTGTTGGAAGATTTTCAGAATGGTTTCAGAATAATATCAGAAATGTTAAAACGGTTTGGTCTATAACTTTTATTAAACAAACTTATTATGGAACAGTTCTAGAAAGTTCTCGATGCTTGCTCTAGAAAAGTTCTAGAACAAACTATTAGAATATTTCTGAAATTATTCTAACCTCATTCTAAATATCTATTAGAAAAATTCTGGGATATTAATAGAATGTTATATGGGACATTAATTCTTTTTTTTGAGGGTGTATAGGAGGTGTTCAACAATTGTTCCAGAACAGTGCATTTTTTTAGAACTGTTATAGAATAAACCACTAGAACATTTCTGGAATACTTCTGAAACTGTTCTAAAATGTTCTAGTATAGTTCAGGAACATTTATAAAATGTTATATGGGACAAAATTTAGAGAGGCGTTCTACGATTCTAGAAAAAATAAAATGTTTGTTCTAGAACAGCTCTTACAAACCCTTGAAACATTTCTGGAACTATTCTCAAACCATTCTAAAATGTTCTAGAATAATTCAGAAATATTTCTAGAACGTTATATGGGACATTTTTATAAGAGCTATTCTACAATAGTTCCAGAAAAATTCTTAAGGTTTGTTCTAGAAGTACCCTAGAACAGTTCTTTGATTATTTTTTCTGAACTGCTTAGGAATAGTTCTAAAGGTATCTTTTAGAACTTTGCTAGCTCTAGAACTTTTCTACAACAAATGTTGTGCCTTCGCTAGAACAATTGTAGAACAAAATATTGTTCTATATAACACTCTACAACTGTCCAATAAACATTCTAGAACATTTCTAGAACAGTTTCAGAGTAGTTCTAGAACACAGTTGTATAAAATTGTAGGACTATTCTAGAAGAGTTCCAGACCACTTTAAAGGGGTCCACAAATATTCAAGAAACATCAATTTGCTTACATATGTAAATCTGAGGTCTGTTCACATGACATTCTTTACTCATGGAGCATAATTACTTATAAGTAAATATACTTTTGCATGACCTCCAGAGGTGGTGCAAATATACTTTTACCTACCCCAGTTTACTCCAGGAGTATTCATACTGACGTAAGTAAGTGCGTTCACATGACACCGTAAGTAGAGTTGCTTACGTAAGTAACTTTACTTACGTAAGTAAATGTGTGCATGTGAACGGGGCCTAAGCCTATCCTGTGCTGCAAAACAGTGATACTCAGTTTCTAAGCTGAACATGCACAGCAATAACCTGATTTGTGTAGTAACATACACATTTCTTGTACACCGGATAAGGATATCTTAGATTTTACCGTGGGAAAGAAATTCTTATCTTACCCATGCTATCTTACCCAGGACGTCAACTAACGTCATCATGTGAAATTGCATCTTAGCGTATTCAGGGACTTCTGCATGCTTATTTTAAAATAAATAGATATATAAACAAATAAAAAAGTAAACCCAGTGGTGAGCAAGAAAAAGAATACATTACTCGTGTGAGGGTAGGATAGAAAAATCCGTCCCTCACATTCACCGTTTTTCATCAGTCCATTAGCCTCGTGATGCCAAAGACGTATTTTTCTATCCTACCCTCACACTCATGATAGATTCTTATATTCTGCTACATTCTATAAGCAGATCATGGGTGGAACCAGAAAATGCTGTCGGTGGTGGGGGGTCATGGCAGCGTTTATTTTAAGTTATCAACGTATTTCAAAGAGGGTACCCATCTCCCTGGATGAGCATTTGGATCCGAAGCGGTCCGTACCAGAATGTATAAGAAAACCTATAGCCACTTATTATTTTCCAAGGGGATCCGGTCCCCTGTCTCCTCTCTTGATCCTCCCAAGCAGATTAACCTATTATGGTTTTAGAGGGTTACGAAACAGTTTATTCCAGCCTACCACGGCCATATGAGCTTGACAAATAGCTTTTTAGACATGCATCATATTTCAAATTATGACATAATAAACTGACAAATAGCCAGGATTTGTCTGGGCGATAAGCTGATAAAAGCCATGTGTCCATATAACAGGAATATAGATTATGTAGCAGGTGCCAAGAAAATGAACTATCATCTATCACTACTTTTCCATTAAATAATATAATACGATACCAAAAAGGAAACACTAGTACATGTATACGAATATACGAGGCGTCAATGTATATGTCCAATAGGCGTCTAAAACCAGGCCACTATCGAATCAGTTTCGCTGGTTTATGAATTTAAGGGATGCATATGGAGTAAAGAGTCCAGCTAAATAAAAAAAAAAACAAAAAAAAAAAAAAAACTAGAAATAGTAATTGCGAAACGCTGTGCCCCGAACAATATGCTTGTCCATAAGGACCGTATTTTTTTGAAAAAAAAACATAAATATGGGAAATTTTAAGGCTTTTATGCTATAAACGTCAACCTGGTAATCTATTTATCATCTATCATGAGTTAACATAGTTATAAAACTGTAATTTAGCACGGAATAATAAAGATTAATTTATGTGTGAGCAAATTATTTAAAGTTATAAAATATCTGCTGAAATGATGGTTTGATATGTGTTAACGTTTAAGAAAGCAAACAGTGTAATCTACTGAGTCGTTCGTTGCGTAAAACAAGAAGGGGTCCAAACGTGTCTGAACTGCATTAATTGCAATACAGAATTGATAGAGCATAGGTTTATAGTCTCTTGTTTTCCAGTTAGGTCGTATCAGCCATTCTGAAAAAAGTAAGGTCGTCTCAATAGATCCTTTGAAACAAGTGTTTGGTCTCGGAAACCACTTACGCCCTTTTTTATAATGGTGTTTGCAAGTCAAAAAGAGTATGTTTTCGTTGTGTAGACATGATTTATGGAAATGTTTTTTATGTTTAAGAGGGTTCCATTAGAAAGACAATTAAGGGTGGGGCAAGTTTATAAAAGTTTGCCTCTGTATATTTGATTCATAAAGAGTGACGTCAGTTTGAATTATTCGCTAAATGTAGGTGTTAATGCTATCCATAGAATACGATTTCAAATGATTGATTAACAGAACTGTTCCGGGTGCTTGGGCTACTATAGCATCAAAAGGATTACTTGAACACTTGATCCAGTGAGCTGATAACACAAGAAACGGAAAAAGAGCTTTTAACGTCGTAATGAAACAACACAGAAACGTGGCATAAACGGGTACTATTCTCTGACGTTTTCGACGTTTTTCATCATTTAGAACCTTTTACTTTAAGTTAGAATTGGAAGGTTTAATTTCGGATGTAGGCTTGTACCCTTTATATGCGCGTGATATGAAGTGTAACGTTAATCCACTGACGCATATTTTTACCAGATGACGTTTTGTCTGGCGGACACGAAAAACATATTTTTTAAGATCTCCATACATGCTGACGTACACTAAATGAAATGTTTCATATCTATTCAATCCTGGATATCAAAATCCGTGCTAAACTTTTGTTGATCAGCATATATGTAATATTCTGCTAACAAGGTATATGTGCAACAGGTGCTAACTATATTTAAATATCTGATTTAAAGTTATGCAAGCCTCATTAAAATGGTCTTAATAGACACAATACATCTTATTCTAATCAAAGAGACATAATTCAAAAAGTAATTACTTATAAGCTACATGCTTCCATTCTTATCCTTATTATATTGCTTAAGCTATACATACCATGTACAAATCAATTTGAATAAAATATAATTAAACCAAAAAGTAATTGAGTATGGCCAGGAAATCTTACAATCACAGACTGCAGACCAACCAATGGCACTTTGATGAATAAACACAGAACACAAACAGCTGCAACGCAATCAAAGTGGGACAACCAGCTTTATACCGCCTTTACCAACTTTAGCATGAAATATCTCGTGATATGCAAGGTCTACACTGATGTGGGTGGTATAAAATAGTTATACCATGTTTGTCCACCTGTACGTAAGATAATCCACGAGCTAAAGCTCGTGAATTATCTCCACGAACAGGCGGACAACCCATGGTATAACTATTTCTTCTCCTCCTCAGCAAGATGACTGCTAAACTAGAAAAAAAAGCCACCAAGAGCCACATCGCAAAACACGTGCTCTTCCTGTCTGAGTAGTTTAGTTTTGGCATTCAAAGGGCTATATGTTTCCTGAAGTTGCCTTCTGCACTGTTCGCAATCCAATGGGCCTGTTTTCGGGGTTTCTGTTAGCAAAACTCAAACCACTTTCCTCAGCTGCAGTGATTAGCTAGAAAATTGAAATTTCGCTTGTAGCAAGTTTAGTAGACTGGCCCCAGTCTCTAATGTCATTTTTAGTAAAACTGATAATCTCTCTAAGATAACAATTTATAAACTTTACTTGGAAGTACAAGTTCTCGGCTTGGACATCAGAAAAAAAATTAAATTTGACTATCAGAGAGGATAGAATTTTTAGATTATTTTTTCAGAGTTAAATATATACCCGACAAAAAAAGAAACGCACCACTTAGAACTGTTCAACTCTCAGGAAGATCACAAGTGATAGGCCAGTTTAGTTTATATCAGTGCAAAGGTATGTCAGGTACTGCTGCGTTACACGTCTTTTGCAATCAGCCGTCGAAATTGTGTTAAAGAAAATTGGTCATGAACAAAGTGGGGGTCAAATAGTAAAGTCACAGGAAATAGGCGTTTTCATAATGTATCTTGCTGGATAAGTTCAAGCAATTGGATTCATCTCAGTAGACCAAATTGTACCCAGACACTTATTCTTTGCAAATTTTATCTTTAAATTCACCATTCGCGTTAATTGAACGCTTGGTAGCCAATATTTTGTGGCTACCCTTTGGATAACGATTCAACACTGAAGATAAACCTTACAAACATTTAAAGGTTCCAACAATGTTTTAATCAATTTAAATTATCCTAACTGATGAAATTGATTTTGGAATAAGAAAAAAGCATCAATAAACACATTGGCTGTCTCACATAACGACAATATATTATTTTCATACTTGGCTAATGTAAAACATACTCGGAATTTCATGTAGACAGTAGCGTTGAATTAACGCTTCCGAAACTCCTTTATCATTCGACTTGATGTGTTTTATGCCTATGCAGGGAAAGATCAGATACTCATCAAACGTCACAACCAAGTTTTAGTAAGATTTGATTAGAAATGAATATGTCATGACAATTAACATGTTCGTATTAAAAGGAGATCGTAATGGAAAAATCGTAGTGGTGCGTTTCTTTTTTTGTTGGGTATAATTATAAATGTAATTATATATATTAAGTGGACTGATTTAGATATGGTACTTCACAAAAGCGATTAACATAGGCGTTGCTGGCAATCACCGAAGACAGTTTTTTTTTCGCGTTTAGTCATATTTCTAACTTGTCATACATTTCTTAATCTGCCGTGGTCCATATGGTATTAACAACTTTACCGCCACCTTATAATTTGCAATATTGCGAAAGAACACGACTTGTCGCCTTCTGTTATCTATTGCGTGAGGTGTTTCATGAATAATATGAATACTAATTCGTGGACACTGCAGAATTATTCCGACCCCATTCTCAATCAACGACAACCAGATTTGGACCAGGTCAAGATATAATGGTTTTTATCTTATATGCGAAATTTCATTACTTTAAACGCTTAATTACAGCTATCTGGCGGATATAGAAGTCCAGTTAGTGGTTTGAGCCATCATCTACTTTAACACATTGTACCTTGTGTGTATGAAGAGCGAAGGTCCTGGTAGCAATGTTAGAATGTTCATGCTTGTTTGAATCATCGTTGATCACATATGCTATAAGCGCCAGCATCCCATGTGTTGTCAATATTGTATATTACTTTCTGATTATGTCTCTCCACGATAGAACCGGCCTTAGGTTCAATATAGAATTTAGTTACTTATGTTGCATAACGGTATATGGGATGAACCATGTGTTAAACTCAAAACGAGTCTGTACAATGGATTTTGGTACTAATCGCATTGCCGTACACCCGTTGCCCAAAAGAGCCTGCGCATTGGTAAAGCATGTCAGTACTTTCGCTGCTTGCAAACACGACGTTTGGGAGTAGATAAAAGCACCGACTAAATGTTAGGACGCTAAATTTACTGGATAGCTGTACACAAGAGTGACTTTGAGTGCCTAGGCGATAAATAATTTAAAAGTAAACCTCGTTTTATGGCCAATATAGAAGTGCCAGTGTGATATGCTGTCCCTACGTGTGGTTTAAACAAAACAGTGCAATATCATACCATTATGAACAGACCTGTGATTGTATCAGGCACAGCATAAAATCTATCATCGTTGATGGCAGATTTAGGGTTGTATGCAGGTACAGTTCATACAACTGGACATGGAAGCAAACATTCATCATCTGACCAGCTATTTGCGTTTCAGACAACATTGATGAGCCAATCACATGCTAACAGCGAGCTTTCGGACCATCTGTATATTCACACAGTTTTTTCCAGAACCGTCCCTGCCAACACATACACAAATTCTAGTAGATGCACTCAGACTGAGCAGTAATAAATGATGCAACGGATCTGCGATAAGTAACAGATATAATAACATGTTTTTTTTTCGCCTGTACGAGTATATGTGGATAGATATAATCCACAAGCTTAAGTGAGTGGATTATCTCCCGTGCTGATGCACATGCATGTTATAACTAGTCAATTACAATATATATTAGTGTAGGCCTTGCAAAATACAAGATATATCATGGTAACGTTGGTGGTGGCATAAGTACCATATTCTCGTAGACTGGCAGAACTATTTTTCATGGCAAGGCTTAGCCTATAACTGAAGTTGACGGTTTGGAATGACTTGTACCAGATTATTAGCATCCTCAAAATGAAATCACAATGCAATATATCACTGATTTATTGGATATAAAAGAATGTTCAGACATACGTCCTCTTTATTTCCATACGCATAACTATATCAGCATCAGACACTATCTTTTTTATGCAGAGTCCCTTAAAAATTGCAGATGTTTCTCCGTTACAATTGTCACAGGGTCTAATAGATTGGTTTGTTATAGTATATGATATCCCACAGTCTACAGTACTTACTGGTATATATTCGCCAACGCCACGAGAAAATATGAATTTTGGTGTGTTACAGAAACAACTCGAATTACGTTCCTTGTTATTGTTGATGGGGTCTAGTAATAATGGAAAAAAATACACATTGACATTTTACTTACTGTAAAGCACTTAATATTCACGGCATCAAAATTTGGCGATTTTTAAAAAATGACATATTGGCATAAGTAAATTTTTGGCGGTTTCTCAATTTAATGTCCTTTAATAGTTGGCAATCCGAATCGAAAAAAGATGCTTATTTTTAGTTTTGTTGGCATTTTTGAGTACATTTGTTAGACCACTTTTAACATAATATTTAGCATGTGTAAAGTTAGTTTTACTTTCATATGCGCTACTATTAAAGACAAGAATATGCTCCTTTAAGCTGTGGTTTTCTGGACGAGGAACAGACTCTTCAAATTCAAAAACTGGTTTATTGATACAGATACCATATTTATTGTGATAGAGCAATCAATTAGATTCTATTCAATTCTTTATTCACTCCAGGATACAAACATAAAAAAACGGTTTTCTAAAAAAAGCATAATTAAAATAAATGAATAACAGCTATATTTAATAACAACATAAAGAAAGACATGCTTAATACTATTGTTTTTAACATTTAGTTTAAAATTCAACGATTTACCACACATGTTTGGTTCTAAAGGGAACATTTTGAATCTATTTTGACAAAGTGCATAGATAATCAAGAAAACTTCTTTGTCAGAAAGTATTATTGCACGCCTGTAAATAAGTCTTTTTATCCACCTATAGATATCTGTTAGTGCCAAATTAAACATCTACACAGAAGTTACATGTAGCGTACTGACCAGCAAAATCCCCTATTCGACAACTTCTACGTATTATCAATAATGATAGACACCATAATTAATGCATTGGCGTAGCGCCCATTATGCAGTATACGCTTTAAAGGAACGCCTGTCATCTCACAGCATTTAACTAAAGTGGATTGTTGTCGTACAGTAGCCATTCAAAAGCAAAGCAATCAGCAGCTGTTTCAAAGACAAAAGTGATAATTTATTTGATGAACGTATTAAATGACACATCCACCTCATCGCCATCTCCGCGAGCAGAGATGGCGATGAGCTAGTCATGTTATTTTAGTGTTGTTATAAGGGCTTATAGGAGTGGATTTAGTATTAATGTCACTGGCTACCAATAGGTCGTTTGTAAGGCCATAAACAAGCAGCTGCCATTCCTATGTATTTCGTTCTGTTTTTGCAAGGTTCAAAATTCCGAACACTTTTCTCCTTTTTTTCTTAAATAATTGATGGTTATCAGGACTGAAACACACAAAATTATTGTGTGAATAAAAATAGGGCAGACCTTGATCAGACTGATTTTTTCAGTTTGATCTTGGTCTGTCCTGTTTGGCTAGGTTTTCTCGCAGTCAACTACTATATGAAACTAGTAACATCGTTGGAAAAGGTCTACTTTCATTGGGAAATACATACTTTGCTATGCGACAATTCGATCTAGTCTCGTATTGCACAATTGCAACAGATGCAAAGGTTAACAGACCAATTTATCTGACCTTGACGTCGACTGAAAGTACAATACATATTTTGATTTTCATTTTATAAGCACTATGTTACGGGTAACAACAATGCACTTTGAAATCATTGATTTAGGCTGATTCTGTTTTAATCTGCAGAGGGCTTGATAAAATGCCAATTTTATTCAATAATTCATAGAACGGCTTGTCTTTTGAGTCCATTAAAATGTGTTATTTGCTCTTAGTGGTTTAGCACCTGTGGGGCTATTTAAGAGAGACTATTCAATGCGAATTCAAAGAATGTAGACGCTTTGGAACGTATCGTTCATCTGTTATCATTAGCGCTTCTTAGACACACGTTTTAATCTTGTTGCACTATCGGCATTGCCCTGAACATCCGCTAATTATATCAGAATTCCATAAATGGCATCTTGATAGTTAACTGATTACTCGTTCATTCATGCAACTATACCCAGTTACGCCATCAACGAGATGTTGTAAACATTGGATGCAATGGTACGATCTCAGCCTTCACTGCCTGTCATCATACATCTAATATTGTATAGGCATAAAGATGGTCTTTAAGCACTATAACTTAATATAGACATCAACTTTTGTTTGAATAAAACCGATTTTAACTGTTAATAATAAGACCGTTTATTGAATGTAAATATAAAAGTATTTGTTTGTTACATAGTACCATCATGATGGATATTAATTATGCCTACATCTGTAACTCTCTGTTCTTAGTTTGTCTATTTAAAGATACACTTTGATTTGTACAGGGAAGAATGAGAAGTTTATGTGTATCCACAAATGTTCTTCATTTAAGAAGGTTTGTCTTTTGAGACTTTCTTTGGCACATTGCATCAATAGGTCACCATATCTTAGATGTTTTATACTTTTTGGGTCTTCTGCCATACCCAAAATTGTCTTATTAACAAGGAAAGGAGAAAGAGAAGAAATAGACTATTCCTGTTCGGAATATGTTAATAAGAGTCTAGGGACATAAGGTGTCCTTTTTGAAGTATTGTGCAGGTTGAGAAGTTAAGCATGATTCTTTGGAAACGGTGTAAGAGATCTGTTTAAGGTGTGTTTTTGTCTTTTATCAAAAAGCCAGTGTAGTTTAAATGAAAAAGTTATCCTCAATGTATTGGTTGCAATGTACCATTTACTGTACGTGACTTCCTTTTGGAATGTGACGATACCTCAAGGGCTAGAAATAAATATTTCTAATTAATAAATTCTGGAAGTTTATTTTTAAAAATAAACAGTCATTGGCGAGGAAGACAAAGAACCTTAATTTTTGCGTAGGGGTGGGATAAAAAAATATGTCCCTAGGGATCGCCGTTTGTCATCACCAGGCGCGTCTCGTGTTACCAAACGGTAATCCATGAGATGGCCCTCACACTCATGGTAGATTCTTATAATCTTATTATCATAAAGCAAAACAGCACTGATGTAAAACATATTGGTGAGCATTGAGTCGTGAAGTATAAGAGCAGTTTAATTTTGAAGGTATTCACTTCTTTTCTTTAGAAATAACATTATGACTAATTTCAGGTGTACAGTAAACCTTCTAACACCAGCCTAAACTAAACATATATGCACAGAAACGTATGGTGCGCTCAACGAATCTGTTCCTAGCTCATGAAAGCATTATGCTTTTTCGATGAGACGAAAAACTAACTGTTCATTTCAGGTTTTAAAGAAAGAAAAGTGGCAAAGATCAGAAAATTGATAGAATTAAGTACTACACCGCATTAAAGTCGCTTTACTTGTTGCACTATGAGTGGATTGATGTACTATCATCACCGGGAAGTGAGAATGGGATAGAAAAATCTGTCCCAAGGATTATCGTTTGGCATCACGAGGCTTGCCGACTGATGTCAAAGGGTGATCGCGTCCTTTGCACCATGGGCCTTTCTGGGTGATGAAAACTGGTAATCGCGAGGGACAGATTTTTCTATACCACCCTCAAACATATAATGAATTCTTTTTCTTGCTCTCCACTGACTGTTTATTTTGAAATTAAGCTTCCAGAAATCGATGAATTATTACATGATGACGACACTTTGACTGAAAAGTGGCGTTACGTGACGACCATGTGCGTGAGTTCCAATACAACCAATGAACAGTCCTCTTATGACAAAGTAAGTAAGAAGGCAAAGATCAGAAATCGACGCAATCAAGTACCACACCTGCACCAAGACATCACATGGGAAAGTGTCTTACCTGGGTAAGATAAGAATTTCTATCACAGGGTAAAACCTCAGATGTCCGTATCCGGTGTGCAATAAAATGCATGCCTAAAATGTTTGCAAGTACATTTTACTGTATTTACGAGTACATGCAGTATTTAGACTGTTATAGTAAAACCTGTCTTAAGCGGCCACTCAAAAAGAGGACCAAAATTGTTTCCAAGACCGCTTATCGCGGCAGGTCAAAAGAATTGCAGAATGCTCCATATAATACTTTTGACCTTCATTAAGCTACCATTTGTCTTTAAGACCTTTGTTTTTTCTATTTTAGAGTGACCGCTTAATACAGGTTTTCTGTATATCACAAATTAAACTCATCAAGGACTTAACGTTGTAGAGTAACTGAGACTGGAGAAGGTGGCGTTTGCTCAGGGTATGAACACTACTCGTTGTTGTACTTTATTTCAATGCAACAAACATTTCAGAAAAGTGTAATGTGATACTACATTGATGTTCTAGTTTCCGTTTGTGGTCTAAATTCAGAAGTTTTTTTTTTTTGCATGTCATCATAACAACACGTCAGTTTCGTTAAGACCATTGGCATTTATTGAGTAAAGAGGGGAAGACAAGGAGTAAGCCTTTTCTTCTGCATGTTTCATTCTAATAAATATACCCGACAAAAAAAGAAACGCACCACTTAGAACTGTTCAACTCTCAGGAAGATCACAAGTGATAGGCCAGTTTAGTTTATATCGGTGCAAAGGTATGTCAGGTACTGCTGCGTTACAATTCTTTTGCAATCAGCCGTCGAAATTGTGTTAAAGAAAATTGGTCATGAACAAAGTGGGGGTCAAATAGTAAAGTCACAGGAAATAGGCGTTTTCATAATGTATCTTGCTGGATAAGTTCAAGCAATTGGATTCATCTCAGTAGACCAAATTGTACCCAGACACTTATTCTTTGCAAATTTTATCTTTAAATTCACCATTCGCGTTAATTGAACGCTTGGTAGCCAATATTTTGTGGCTACCCTTTGGATAACGATTCAACACTGGAGATAAACCTTACAAACATTTAAAGGTTCCAACAATGTTTTAATCAATTTAAATTATCCTAACTGATGAAATTGATTTTGGAATAACAAAAAAGCATCAATAAACACATTGGCTGTCTCACATAACGACAATATATTATTTTCATACTTGGCTAATGTAAAACATACTCGGAATTTCATGTAGACAGTAGCGTTGAATTAACGCTTCCGAAACTCCTTTATCATTCGACTTGATGTGTTTTATGCCTATGCAGGGAAAGATCAGATACTCATCAAACGTCACAACCAAGTTTTAGTAAGATTTGATTAGAAATGAATATGTCATGACAATTAACATGTTCGTATTAAAAGGAGATCGTAATGGAAAAATCGTAGTGGTGCGTTTCTTTTTTTGTTGGGTATATATTTTTTGTACCTGTTAAAACCGAAGAAATGTGACGTATTTGCAATCTACATTTGTATGTTTTGAGCAAAAATAAGGAAAAAAACATTGGGACATTAACTTCATTTGCAATCTATGTTTTGAGCAAAAATAAGAAAAAAAACATCGGGACATCGACTTTTTTAAAAACCATTTTGGCATATCATTTCGTGACTTCGTCGTTGCGTAGAACCATATTACATACACATAGAACATGCGCATGAAGACGTACGATGCAGGAAGGTTTATGAAAAGGTATAAACTAAGCCATATGAAAAAAAAAACCTCACAGTTTGCTAAACACCACCATCAACACTTGTTCAGGCCAGTCGCGACGTTTACCTAGGCACGTTAAACCAGTACTTAGCAGTAAGTTTAAAAGGTCTTGCTAAAGTGCCCCCCCCCCGCCCCCCCCCCCTCCACACACACGTTGAACTTGTGCAAGAAATATACTGGCGCGGAACTATTGCATTTAGAAAATCTATGGCAAATGTGTTGGATTTTGCCTTGGTCAAAAACTATCATTCCACTGGTGTGATGAAGGTCTGATAACGTATAGTTGGCGTTATAATAGCTCTAACGATCATTTGTAAAATGCTATGAATGGACATTATGCCAGCCTTTGAGATTGTGTTATCAAATGTAAGAAAAAAAGCCTCCTTCTAACACCAATACTACTGTATTCTGCGGGACTATAGGTATAAATTTTGGTATGGGTTTTATCTACAATATACACATGTACTATGTGTGTGCGAGCAGCGATGGCTTGGCCGAATTTTCGCATCCTACGTCCAATATCATGTGCTGACCCATATAAATTTTCAAATATTATTTCAGGGCTCAAACGGTACATGTCTAAAATGCCAGAATCATCAAAATAATCAAGAGGGTTTAATTGTTTCTGTCTCTTAATATTGTTTTCCGACGAAGACTCCTTTTGTCCAAAAACGTAAACAAAGCAGCCGCCATGTTAAGTTACATGTACCACATACAACATCTTTGGGCATGTCATAAAGCCACAACATATTTTATGGGCTCAAAACGATATGACATGGTTCGAGAAAGAGAAAATTGTTGTCAGATATATTTTTATATTCGATTTTTGTCATAAAACCCTTTCGTCAAACGCGCCCCAGATATTTAGATAAGAATACGTACATGTATGATGATCCTGTTTCTCAAACAAACATGTTGTGAATATTCAAACGAGCCGTCGCAATCAAAAGACCCTTTTTTGCACCCAAAACAAATGTGAAAACAGATGGATAAGAAATTATTCACATATTTACGCTCAAATTGCTTGTATGGCGAATAATTGGCTGAACATCTCCAGACAAAAGCTTAAGTCTTACCTTGACGGGAACACATATCAAAACGAGCACCAAGTCCGCTGAGGCTAAACTTAGCAGGAAGGTATTTGTTATTGTCATCATCTGCTCATAGCGACTGACAGAAAATATAACAAGTCCATTTCCTATAATTCCAAGAATAAGTGTACTGCCATATACAATAGACACTGGTATAAGCTCCTCCAAAGGTAGTTCAAACTGTATGTCATAATCTGGAGTCGTAAGATTTTCATGGAAATCAGGTTCAACCGTACTGTTCCAAATGGCGTCTGATATAGTAACATCCGTCACTGCCATACTGCGTGAAAGCACAGGATAGTTAGCAGTCAATAGTCCAATGTTTAGTGCTCTGAAACATAAAAAATCAACTATATTCATGAGCATTGACGCAAAAAACTGACTTTTGTACACACAAAACAAATGTTCAATCTGATGAATAAGAAAATATTCCATATTGTATAGCATGAAGAAAAAATCTGATATCCATATTATGTACACACGCAGCATTGGTATTACCGCATTTATGACGAATGGACTTGCCTAACCTTGTCAGTAGGATCTGTCTATGTTTCAATCTTAGGGATGTTGGGCGGTATTTTTCATTTATGTCCAAATACTAATATAACACCCTGTAAGCAAACAGTGAAGATCCTGATCAGACATCGCATCATGCGGTGTCTGACCTGGATCTGCACTGTTTGCCTATGTCCCCCAAAAAGGACGCTAGGCTTAAATGGGACTTTAAGTTTCCTATTCTAAGTATTTGATTTGTTGAATGGCAATAGTTCAAAAGGCGACTTGATAGCTTTTTTGATAACCATACTTGATCTTGCTTTATAAATATTCAGAACAAATTCGGAAGTGTTTGCTCTGATAATCATACTGTATATATAGGGACCGCACACCAGACTTTGGCCAGTATTATTTTGATAGCATTTCAAGAAGCGCCCATGCAGACGTATCCAATGAGGATATAGGTCTTATATTTGGCGCGTGACTTTATCTACATATGAATTTTCTGTATGCTGGCAAAGAATGCATTCGCAAGTCTGTAGACTCACGTCAACTTTCGATGCTCTATGACGTGATAAAAAAGTAAGAGAGAAGGCAAATATCAGGAATCGATACAATCAAGTACCACACATAGCCCAGGACACAATATGGGAAAGTGGCAAAAGCACAAGCTAGAGCGCCAAGAGGTCAGCTCTTTCCCAAACAGGTGACCACAAGGCTACGATAAGCAAACATCACAGAAGACAAAGACACACACAAAAAAAAAACAAAAAAAGAGACACAAAAGAAGCACCGCATTGGAATGGTCAGTAATACAATAACTTGAGGGCTTAAACTAGTTGTACCAACCCCATCCTTAGATCTGAACCATAATCATGTATTCTGGGCGAATTGTTCTGATCCGACTCGATGAACTAAATATAGAAATAACAAATATTATTACTGAACACGGTTTATATTTAATCTCAATCACGAGTAAAGCCAATAATTCGATAATTTTCTATTTGTGGCGTGATTTGCAATTTAAAGATAAATAAGAGCATTTGGTACTCACGTGTTTTGCACAGGCGGCGCAGCAAAGTGAGGACAGAGCCTATTCTGCTCTCAGTAACTAAGTACGGACTGTGATAAAGTATCCTTCCAATATGTTCTTAAAATGTTATCTGATGAAATCAAAGAATGCACCAAATATCTGAAACCAGAGAGTACAAACTGTTTGGGCAAGACTAGCTTGTTTCGGCCATTTAGGCCTCATCAGTGACCCTCTAATAGTTTCAAAGTTCCACAATGAAACCCATGATCCCAAAGGACAAGAAAATAAAATCTATACTATAGTGAAGGGCAGGGAGACGCTCTACCAACGCCACACAGTCCCAATAACCAGATGTAGAGAAGTCGAATATTTTCTTTAAAAGGTTATCCGTTGGAATCAAATAATGCACCAAATACCTGAAACCAGAGTGTACAAATTTCCTGGGCCTGACTAGATAATTTCGGCCCTTTAGGCCTAATCAGTGACCCTCTAGCAGTTTCAAAGTTCCACAATGAAACCCATGATCCCAAAGGACAAGAAAATCAAATCTACACTACAGTGAAGGGCATATATAGCTTCCATTAAGTAATTCTGATAAGTGTGCGTTTATGTTTAAAGAGTGACTTTACGCTGATTCAACATATCTTTGGCGTTTGAATAAGATGTATATTTTAGGTGCCTTTAACAGAACTTACGACTTTGGAAATGCTACAGGTGCTCAACTCTTTGCATATTAAAGAATCATTTCATCTGCTTTGATTGGTCAGTTGTACATATCAAGGTTTCAAACGTTATATTGATCAAATTAAGACGTATGAAATTTCCTAAACATTGTTATTATCCTACAATTAGTTTCATCTGATCTTCAGTGAATGTAATAATATACGTTTAGGGATATCCAGCTTACAAAGTATAAAAGCAACATCTTGTTAATATGGAGTTTCCTAACCAATAATCTTATGCTGAAAAACCGTACAAGTAACCATAAAATTTTAATACTGAAAACAGAAAAGCTTTCCATTTTTCACTAAAACTAAAGTGTACCATTTGAAAGCGGCTTCAAACGAAAGTGTTGATCTATTGAATGACACAACCACCTCATCGGTTGCGGAGATGACGATGAGCTGGCTGTGTCTATATAGTGTTGTGACACCATGACAAAATATACAGGTAATTTTCGCAGAAAGGGCTAACTCATGCTACGCCACATAGCCGGTGCTACCATACAGGTTGCAAACTAAGTCAATTATAAGAAGTCATGGCAATAATTAATTGTACAAAACTCATATTAGTGAAATTTGTGGTAACGAGAGTCCAACGTTACTCCTCTGAGTGCGCTACTATATTATCTATATCATATCATAAATAAAATATCGAACTCTAAAAATGAAGGCAATATATTCACATTCACTATATTCACTCATGTAATGTTCTATGCTCTTACATCATTATTCTTGTCCAAGGATTATGTCTAGCAGAAGTTCGGCGTATTATTAAGTTATAGGCGCAAACAGAGCTTCTCATATTGAAATGTAACCCATTTCAGCGTCCATTAGTATTCAGCTAATAAAAGAGCATCACAAAAACTTCTTTGATCAGTCTAGCATACACAATTACAATCAAGAAATTATATTAGTCTGACTTTATGAAAAATGTATCTTTGTGTAGGCGCGAATAGCAAGATAGATTCGGTTCACAATTCCATGTTCTTTTTCTCCTCGCTTTGCATTTGGTCATTAAACTGTTAATGGTGATTTATATCTGTTAAAGCAAAAACAGCGGAATGATTTTGTCTCTCTATCGGATGCGCTCATTACTTCGCTGATACAATATGATATGAGAGCGGGCTCGTGGAACTTTGTATTTCAGTGTGTTGAATATTGCATAACGCTTCTTAACGAAACAGTATGTGGTCTTAAATGCATGAAAAGGGACGTAGAGACACGAGTGCTACCAGACTGGACTTACAAAGCCAGAATGGATGCATTTCTCGATGGCTGATATATATACATCTCAGAAGCTGATTGAGGATGTTGACATTAAAGGTCATTAACAGACAGACAGACAGACAAAACGTTTATTCTCTTAAGTCATGAACAATGAATGCGTCATAACCAACTGTTAAGGATTTTCGCGAGCTGCTTACATCGGTATATGGAAATACGGAAATAAAATTGGGCCGCGACATGAAATTTCCAACAATGTGGTACATGTATGTGCGACCAGTTAAGACTCAGATCAGCCTGCGCGTACGCGCAGTCTGATCAGAGCCTTAGCTGGTCGCTTGAATATTCTACGAGTGTCAAGCTACTGACTGAACATCAGTTTGAGTGTCTAAGCTTAAAAGGAGGCTGCACAGGCTCGTCTGAGTCTACACGTGTCAAAATGCCACATTGTTGGAAATCACATGTCGCGGCTCAAATTTATTTGACTGTGTTCCTCATTGTAGTGATGTTAATGAATTGCTTCCTAATTTTTCACTTATACGCTTTGGAAATATCATGAATTTCTAAACAGTGATGGATGAGAATTTTCCTGATATGGAACAAGATTACAATAAATACTTTAACTTGTATTATTAACTTTAACACGTTTAATATCGAATGGCTGCTCAACTAGAATAAGTGCAAATCCATGTCTCTTGGTTTTAAAATTTACAATGTGAATATTAGAGCGTATCTTACAGAATTGCAAATACAAGTGGTTGCACATGTCACTAATTAAAATTGTTATATGACTGGAGAGAATCCTGTTTCCTGATTGGCCCAATTTGTCTTCATAAATCTGTATATCTACCTCAAAACTGGTCTTAACTGGCTCAGAAGGTGATATAGGATGAAATCCAGCTCAAACTAGTTTCCAGAAGTCAATATTTTTGACACTTCTGCAATATCACCCTCTAGAGAGCTAAAAATAGCATGATGAGTATAAAACTAGCATGTGCTGCATGAAATTGACATGCTTTGCTGTTCCACATCCTACCAGGTAAACTAAAGACTTTCATGAATTTTAACAACAGTTTTGTTATGCTTTGTTCATTTATCTTTGTTTGAATGAACAAAATGTAAAAAAAAGTTTTATGATTAAATTTTACATTCCACATTTAGATAATTAATATACATTTCAAATTGCAAAATACTACATTAAAATATTTTAATAATAGTTGATAAAACTTGTAAGAAAGTCCTTAGGTTGAAGGTTGACTTCAGCAACAAAAGTGAAAGTAGAACATTTTCATTCTAAGTTGAAAAGTCATATAACAAAACAGTTATTGACTTCAATTTCGGTAGACAAGAGGATTTATCTACCCTTAAAAGTGATATTCACCTCCGCCTAGCGGCCTCGGTGAATTATCACTTTTTCGGGTAGATAAATCCTTATGTCTACCTCATTGAAGTCAATAATTGTATAATATCGCCTAAACCAAATAAAATAATAAGACAGTGTGTTTTGGGTAACATTTCTGAAAATTTTAGTTAAGGTAGGCACACATATTTTTTTCCGGAAGAGATAATAATTTTATGCATTTTGAAAGGCATATTGCCTTTCAAAATGCATAAAATTATATTTTTTCCAGAAAACCTGAAAAAATTCTAGGTTTCACCAGTAGATTTAGGTAGGGTCAGGTTACCCTAAACATAGGTAGTTTCTTTATTTGGCCCAGCATTCGAGTTTTTTTTGTAAAGCTGGAAGAGGATGATAATATTTTCCGTTCTGGTGGATTATCTATGACATATTGACATATTTTATCGTATGGTATAGTCCATTTTGAAATTTAGGGTCAAAATTTCTACACAATTAAGTATTTCTGTCCCTGTAGATAGTTTTATGTGGCATTTCAATTGAGTCTCTACTGTTTAGATAATGTATACTAGAGGATTTTGAAAACACATCACCTTCCTTTCTTTCTTTTACTACTGGCACGATCGCATGCTATCATTAGGCCAGGGAGTGCGAATTCTGAATTTTGAAGAAGAAAAAAAAAAAAAAAAAAAAAAAAAAAAAATATTTCGGCTGTGTTTTGACTAAATGAGGAGTGCCCTAAACTCCTCAGTAGTCTGGAAAATTGACCACCGAAGGAGAAATGCCATTCCACTGTGGAATAGTTCGGGGAAAATGAGTTCTTCAGGGCATCACTGTATGTCTGGTATCTACAATATTGGGCACTGTGTGATGCCCTGGTAGATTTCAAACTGTGAGCAGGGGTCAGGTCCTTGTCTTTTTCTATGGACACAGCACCAGAATGTATTTTATGAAAGAGAAGCAGGGAGGACCTATCCCTACGGGCCTCAAGAGATGGCCACTCAAGTTCGTCACGCATCTCGCCGACACTACTTGTATTTTGCCATCTCCTGCAGGTCCAGAGGGCTGCTGTCCACTGAACGTTCTCTACCTGGTTAATCTGAAGTTTCGAGTAAGGACTCCGAATGGGTGCTGCCCTCTCTAGTTTAAGCCGAACCAAAGTTTTTCATGCAACTTCCTTTGTACTCTTAGGTACAGAAGCCAAGTTCCTGCGAAGGAAACCAAGTGTCTCAGTTGCTTTGGAAGAAATTTCTGAAATGTGCTGAGCCAATCCATATTATCAGAGATAGTTATACAAAGATATTTTGCCGACTGAACGTTTTCCAAGGTTTGGTTATGAAGGGAATAGTCAAAGTGTATGTGTGTGTGACGCTGATGCCGAGGCACTCTCATGGAGTGACATTTGGCCACATTGAATTTCATTAGACAATCGGCTTCCCATTGTCCTAAGCTATTGAGGTCTTCTTACAGGGTCAAACAGTCCTGAATTGAATATGTGTTCCTATACAGGACACAGTCGTCCGCGAACAGGCAAACAGAAGACCTGATGTTATACGGCAGGTCCTAAAACCGATCCCTGGGGTACACCGGATAACACTGGGACTGGATCTGAGGCTTGACCACGTTAAGCTACTTGTTGAGTGTGCCTAGAGAGCCATGAGTTGATCCACTTGTGGGTGGACCCTCTTATTCCATAATAGTCTAATTTATGTAATAGACTCCTGCGTGGCACCTTATCAAAGGCCCTTGGGAAATCCATTTTGATCAAATCTGTCTGCTTGTGTCCACGATTCACAGCCCCATCCAGATTAAATCCTTTATTTCTTTAACATTGAGAATGTTAGCGAGATAAAAAATTTTTGCATATCATAGTTTGATCAGGTTTTAGCATGCCATAGAATATTCACCGTTGTAAATATAATTTTAGATATTGAAAGAGTAGCCGTTTTAAAACAGAGGTGGTCAATTTTAAAGGACACCAATTCAGATGCAATTTAAGCAACTTTAGTTTTTGATTCCTGGCTCAACAGATATGTGTCCTGTGCTTCTTTGACGATTGCACAATCATCATGGAACAATTAGGAATGTATTGGTAGCATGATGTGCTTTAATCAACACCCATTTATGGATACCGACATACCCCACCCGCTCTGATAACTATAGTCTAGCAATACAATTCAACATCTCTCAGACTTTCAAAGTTTTTTTTCAACTGTCTTTGTTGGAAGAGGATAAGGGCATATGCAAATGATAGATTTTGCATAAATTACGCTTGTATCACGTTTTTTTTGTATTGGGCAAGTGACGTTGACTTAAACTTTGAGGACGTCCTCAATCACCCGACAACACATCTCCTGCCATGGTTTACATCAAAACGCATTCCCTACATGATTGTCAGTGCAATTAGTTAATGTTAGTATTGAAAGTATACATAAAGGTAACTTATGAAGATGTTTCTGAAAAGGAGCAGTAAACATGTGTTTAATTTTGACGTTTATTTTCGAAATATGTAAGTTATCAATTACTATTGATTTGAAAAAAAAATCTATGGAATGCGTCACTGGTTTTGGTGGAGTAGATGCCACATTCTAAACAAAAAAATAACCAAAAACACCAACTGACTCTGCAGAATTGTGCTGGATGCTGTATGCACCTATGTGGCGTCACCAGCTATGTCGCATTATGATGCAGCCAAATTATTGAATGATTCATACCAATTTTGGGTTGCACATTAAAACATGCGCGTAACTTTTAATCACGCATACCCGGTGGGAGGAAAATACAAAATTATGATGATGCGTTTTCAAAGTCCTCTAGTATATCTCTGCCCCTAATTATTGTTTTTAATATTAGCAAACAGTACAGGCCCTGATGAAAATGCTGCCTTACATCAACTGCAAAGTTGATTTACAGGCTGAAAATGGGCGATCGGGCTGATCGCTGGCAGGTACTTAATGGTTTCTAGGAAAAATAGCCCATTCCAAAGTCAGAGACTGGTCCATGATGCGATAGATTAAATTCCAGATATTTAATTCAGCTAGTAAATATGATGTGCCAAATCTTCACCTTTGTTAATACAATTGATAAGTTAACCATTTTTATTAAAGAGACGCATTTTAACACGTTTGAAAACAAAGCAGACACAGATAAGGCATCTGATCAGGGTCTACTCTGTTTGCTCATTGAAATATGATATATCTGCTCCTATACTAGTGGACATGACAAGTAATGTATTTTTCTATGTACAAAAGTGAAAGTTTATTTATATGATTATTCATAGTGGGTGGAGTTTAGCACGAATATTCATGAAGGAAAGGAAAAATGTAGAAGCTTCCTAACTTACTCAATGATAAATATCTATGGAAAAACAAAGATTATTAGTAATAGATAAAGGATTCTTTTCTTAGGCTTTCTTGTTTGAACCGTGAGGTGGGCGTAGCCCACCGAGCGGTTTAAACAGGAAGCTGAGGAAGAATCCTTTATTTAGCTTGTAGTATGGCGCAGGCGCAAATAAACACGTGTTACTGACACCTGACGAAATTTAAATTCGCTCCTCCCTGATCCGGCCTAAGCTGTCAATTATATTACATTTACTTCGGCTTATTTTGTCGCTATTTAGATAGTTACCGCCTACATCGCTGTTTAACTTAGATTTGAAGTTAGAGTACGGTTTTAAGCTCCTCCTTCGTCGTTATTCTAGGGTGTCTGATTTCAACATAAGGAAAGATCAAAGAAAAAAGCATCGGCCATACTACAACTCATCTTAGAAATTAATGAGCCTATTGGCAGCCAGAAATAAAATGAATGTAACTGTTGAGCAATTTAGACCCCACCAAAGACAAATATCGATACAAGTTTAATTATTACACCATACAATAGCAAGTACATATGCGCAGGAAGGCCACACTAACAGATCATAGACCAACCTTCGGCACCACGAGGAAGGGACACACACAAGACTAACAGGCACATGGCAGCAATAACACAATGAAAGTAAAGTAACCAGCTCTTTCTTCCCCATCAAGATGATTACAAAACTAGAAAGTACACTAAGTACTGTATTATAAAACGATGTCCAAACATCCCCACACACAAAAAATTGGAGCAACAATTAACCAATGCAACATAGCACCAAAAGAAACAACGATTTAGATCCGTAACCCTGTAACGTTCTAGATGGTTAAGAACTTACCTTAATTTATGTTTTCATTGTGTGTGTCGTTATTTTAATTATCTTATGTTCATTGCCATTCAACCAATCATTTCAATCATTATTGTATTAAATCTCATTGTTTTCTGATCATGATCGGCGCTTTGATAAGCTAATAAACAATTTGTTGTTGTTGTTGGTCTCATTTAGGTTTACATTTAAATGGAATGTCCCGAATGCTATATTTTCGCGTGTTTATCTTTGTTTTATCTCCCTTTTACAGCTTGATTTATATGTTCTAGGAGATGATGCATTGATAAGTTAAGGGTCTTCATGCAAACCAAACATCTATGTGTCTTGATCCACATATGAACTAACGGTGAGGTTGGCGCGTCGTGAAACCGGTTTAAGCCCTCCAGTAAAATAGTCTACTTACTGTTTCAAGGCGGCGCTTCTTTTGTGGATCATTTATGTTATTTCTGTCTTGTTTTTAGTTATGCTTTCGTGCGCGTCTGTTTATTGATGCCTTGTGGTCACCTGCTGGGAAAGGGCCGACCTCTTGGCTCTCGTTTGTGATGTCTAATTGTGAAGTTGTCACTTTCCCATTGGTATCTGGGTCAGGTGTGGTGCTTGATTGTAACGATTTCTGATCTTTGCCCCCTTTTTATTCACTTTGCTCATGATTCTGCGTTTCCATGTATATTATGATTCTGCGTTTCCATGTATATTACTATCTGTTCATCTGTTTAACAATTCTAGGCAAGGATTGTGTGATAGGTATATAAATAAACTTTTACGTTTTGTACATAGAACAAATACATTACGTGTCAGGTCAACCAGTGTAGGATCATATCTACTCTATTTCCATAGGCAAACTGAGTAGACCCTATCGAGCAACTCTAACAATAGCTGCCTGATCTGGGTCTCCTCTGAAGGCAAAAGTGTTAAAATGCATCTCTATGAGCTAAAGGGTTAAAAGTAAGTGAGGATGACAGGGAAATGTCACAATCACAAACTGCAGATCAAACATGACATAAACAGAAAATTATCAACCACAAAGCACCAGGAAGACAATAGCAAAGCAACCGGCTCTCTCTTCCTCAGCTAACTTATGCTATGTATCACCACGGAAAAACAATCAAATCAATTACCATAATTGATGAAACGAACAAAAGGGCTCTCAACTCATTCAGACTTGGTCTTTGCTTAGTCTATTCTGATTATGTGATGGACGCGTAGATATTTTTGTTAGTTGTGACATAAAATGCCTCATATATGAATTTAGGAACCTTACTAGTTGTTTTATGTGATAAGTACCAAATTCTAAACACGTATTTCCACCATCCGAACATTTCAAACAGTGTTTCATAGAGATTAAAAACAGTAATGCAAGTATTTAATTATTCCACGTTATGAAGCATGTAAGCTGCTTAAAAGAAATAAGATGTTGATGCATGTGGCAAGACAAACGAGCCAGTTCAAATAAAAATGGTGTTTAGCAGTAAGCACATTGGTGACCGGGATGTGCTTAGATGAGCTAGCATACATTTTCTGTCTCGCTAAAGCTTTCGGTGTTCTGCAGGCACACATTATCGAAACAGCCAAAGTCTGTCCTTAAACACAAGGTGTGAAGCCAACTGGACAATTTAAGCATGTTAATTTTATGCCAGCGCGTACGGTTCGGTACTTGTTGCATATATCAGAAAACGAAGACTCACACGAGAGCTCACAATAGCGCTGCTGATCGCTCACACGAAGAAATTGCGAATATAAATGCCCAAATCTGGTCCCATTAGATTGCCACTTAACCATGTTACGAACATAAAGTATTCAAATCTCGTAAACTGAACCATCTGAAGTATGTGTGATAAGGGCCTCTGTTATATTGTTATGTCCAAATATAGTTATTTAAAATCAACCGATTCTTTGTTTTAATCAGCTCTGCGTTTTATTTATCTGACTTAAGCGGAAAACAAGTTACCGCCTCCAAGACATACAGGGGAAACAATGGGCTTCCTTATTTGACTTGCCGTCGTGAAAATTATCTAAGCCGTGCCATGTGATTTCCAACAATGTGGCATTTTGACAAGTGAATACTCAGACGAGCCTCTGCAGCCTCCTTTTAAGCTTAGAAACATCAAATGATGTTCTGTCAGTAGCTTAACAGTCATAGAATACTCAAGCGGCAAGCAAAGACTCTGATCAGACTGCGCGTATGCACAGTCTGATCTGAATCTTTGCTGGTCGCACATACCACCATGTTGGAAATCTCATGTCGCGGATCAATGCTGTCATGTTCACACGTCTTTGTTTTGATTATTTGTTGATATTAACCTTTTTCAGACCAATTGTAGTTTCCAGCTACTCACAAGAAGGCCAGTATGGTCTATTGTATATATTGATGGATCAAAGGTTATTATTTCCAAAAAAAATTGGGTATCTTTATCTGAAGATCAAAGCATCTACTGTTTACCCCCAAAAATATCAGGAATATCAGGCATCCCAAAAATATCAGTAATATCAGGCACCCCAAAAATATATATATTTGAAATTTCGCACCCCCCCCCCCCCCCAAAAAAAAAACAACAACATCCAATTCTGTACCTTGGCATTTAAAAAGCCATAAAATTTATATAAATAAACCCCTAGAATAGTTCAGTTTTGTGATGACCCAAACAAAATATACACAATTTCATCATACCCCAACAATATTCATTTTTCTAAAAACCCAAAATACTATTGAAAGTCAAAATGTTGACCCCCCCCCCCCGCCAAAAAAATAGGTACGAGCTTATATATATATGAAAATGTCAGAGTAAACAGCGAGGGTAAAATACATAAATAAACCCAGTACATTATTGCTTACGTTAAAGTACTAAAGTTATTTGCATTTTATATGGTAGAAGATAAAGGTAATTTTATTCAATATTCGTTCCAGTAGGTCTTAAGAAATGCAGATTCCTAAATTAATGAGATTTTATCAACCAAAGACAAGTTTCAAATACTTCTTGAATATTTAATGTCTGAAGCAAAATTGATACGAATGAGTTTTGCGATCGTTTTAGCAAATATCAGAACATAAGTGGTCTTTTGTATAACGCTATCTTTGCTTAACACGTGTATATGTGACTAGGATAGCCAAAACAAAAATAATTCATGGCAAGCGCTGCCACAATTAATCTAATATTTCGTTGAATGTTTCGTTGTACAATAACGTAACCATCACAGGACAGTTTTTCCCAAATCAGGTGTTTTGCCACGTATCTCTAAACAGCCAATACGAGTTCGTTTGATACATTTTGAGAATGTTTATCCCATAGAATAGCTGGATTTTCATTCCTTGTGTATTTTTTCACTAAGCAGCATTGGGCCAGTGTATTTTGACATGCACAGTTTTTATTGTAAAGCTTAATAAAGAGCAAAACATGTTTTCAAATGTGACTTAAGCAACTCAGATAAAAGTTAGAAAGGTGGAAAGGATCAGGAATCAATATAATCAAGCACCACACCTGACCCAGGATATCAAATGGGAAAGTGTCAAAAACACAATTAAACATAAAAACGAGAGCCAAGAGGTCAGCCCTTTCCCAGCAGGTGACAATAAGGCAGCAAAGAACAGACGCGATAGCATGACAAACACAAATGATCAACAAAAGAAGTATCGCCTTGGAATGGTCAGTAAAATAATCTTCTGGAGGGCTTAAACTGGTCTAACGGCGCCAACCTCACCGTTAGGTCAGATAGGGATCAAGAGACATACTTAGATGTTTGGTTTGCATGGAAGACTCCTAACTTATCCCTGCATTATCTCCTGGAACATATAAATCAAGTTATATAAAGGAGATACATTTGTAACGCAAATAAAGAGACTCATCAGTACATAAAACTGAGCACCAGGGCAAAAGAAATCCAACAGATAAACCCCCATGGGCCTGACAACAGCCAAAGCATCAGGCGCCTACCGTCTCATCAATAGATAAGTCTCTAGATGCCCTTGTTCTCACTTTAAGTCTGAACCGCCATAGAGTCTGAAGTCCAACCCATAATTAAAGAGCGAAACGCAGTTCATTTAAATAAGTTCCCATTATAAAAAGATTGGCTATAACATTAATGTACTGCAACAGACTGCATGCTTGGTGGTCAACCCAATCACGGTTGACTCTTTTGCTTTCCTTTTTTATTGCACGCCAGTGGGTCGGACTTCAGACGCTATTACGGCTCCGACTTAAATACGTATTAATTGATGAGATGGTAGGGGTCTGATTCTTTGGCTGTTGGCAGGCCCACCAGGGTTTACCTGTTGATATGTAATTGATATTTAATTGCTAGTCCTTTCCTGGTCATACATTCTCCTGTTGTTGTTTTTAAAATTGCAAAACTCGAAAAAAAAACAGTAAGAAAATACAGCAACCAGAGTCACAGTAAAACCTGTGTAAAACGGCCACTCTAAAAAGGCAGACCATTGGTTTTCAAGACCAATTATCGCTTAATGTAGGTCAAATTTATTGCATTCTATGCTTCAAAGGAAACATTCTGCAAATACTGTCGACCTTCATGAAGCTAGCAGTTGTCGTCAAGACCTTATTGTATTGTACTTTTACTTTACTCTCAGTTCTGATCAATTTTGTGAACTGACAACTAACGTTCTATTAATTGTTATAAGTTTATTTCCAAGCTCTATCATTACCTTTACCGTGTCTCATAGATGCGTTAAGTGGTATATATGACATCCCTCCATACAGATTGGTAAATCGTATCTTTATTCCTTTTGAACATCATATGCACTCTTATTAGTATAGTCATTTAATTGACATCATCATTTACTTGAGAAACATTCATATACTGTCCCCATAGGCACTATGAAAACAAAGCATACACAGTTGATATAGGCAATGTACTATCGTATTTCCACATCATAACAATTTGACTTCAAAAATCTTTATTAACTTAAAATGCTTTCATCAATTTTCATACCGGGATGTGGAATCAATATTTGATTATTGATAGTACATAATTCAACACATAGTTTCTTATAAAATTTATACAGCACGCGACAGACGCATTTTAACAGTGTTTTCAAAGTAATAAGCCTTTGCATTTTGTTTATTGCTCCACAGGGCAAACGATCTACTATAAACGTCAGGCATGATAAGCTTTATTGCGATCAGATAGCTAGAGAATTACAAAGTAAGCTTTAACAGACAAGATAGACCATTATTGTACGATTTAAACCTGACAAATTGCATCGTATGTCATTTGTGATTAGCTTTTGTTGACATACATGCTATAAATGTCTTTTATATATACAAAGACAATCAGACCTGATCGGACTGTGCATGCACAGTCCTATAAGGGCTGTTTGTCTTTATATGCACAATTAATTTAAAAGGTCCATGTGACAAGGCCGCTGTTAATAGAGTAATGACTGCTTTTAGTAATGGTCATATAGTGAGATAATAGGTTTTTTAGTTATGGCTTAACGCCCAAGTTATCAATATTTCAGTAAGGTCATACAAACGCTAGAAAATAACCGGGAAATGGCAAGCCATAGATTACAGCTAACGATTGCCACCAAAAGGAAAGAATAGATAAGCAAGCATCACAATTAAGCGAGAACCCTAGACACAAAACAACAATACCAGTACAAACACGACTGATATGCAGCACAGACAAGAGAGGATCCAATCAACCAGCCACCTAACTAACAAAAATGACAACAGAACCTCCAAATAGCAACCACGTTCACCATTATGGCTTACATACGTTTAGTATGGACGAATCGTATTTATGCAAGATTGTATTCTTATAAAATCACGAACCTAAGCAATAGTCTTCTTCGAATGTAATATTGGTGAGCAGAGAGGACAAGTTTACCTATCCCCTATATGCCTTGCTGTCAAAGGTCAAGGTCAAAAGTAGTGAATGCTCCAAATATCGGACAATTGAGATTGCTCCCATTCTAGATTCTTATTAGAATGCTAAATTGTCATTACTTTTAAGAACATATTTGTAGTTATAACTATCAATATTATTCTTGTACTTCAATTGACTATCTTGTGATATTATCTGCGTTTCAAGGGCACCAACTGAGATTATAAGAATGTATAATGATTGTGAGGATGGGATAGAACATCTGTCCCGAGGATCACCTATTGGCATCACGAGGCTTGACGAGTGATGAAAAACGGTGATCAAGAGGGACAGATATTTTATCCCACCTTCATACAACTAATGGATTTATTTTCAATGCCACTTTTTCATATTTAAGAACATGCGCCAAGAAGCGTCTGAAACGCTTAGAATAGACATAATTTGATCATACTCACTTACTATTTTTGATAATTTGATGACGTCACTTGTCATCTTCCAGCGTGTGGTGGTTCGATTTTATCGTACCCATGGGTTGGTACTGGGTATTTGAGAATATAGAATCCTCATCGGTTTTCAGTGGGGACAGGAAAATCCTAACCCGAGGGCCCACCGTTCCAGTGGGAAACGAAGCTTGCCAAGTTTCCCACTGAACGATGGGCCCAAGGGTTGGGATTTTTTCCGGAACGACTGAACAGTAATGATCGATTAATTTTCTTATGTACCAATTCTACAGTTAGCGACGTACTGTATAATATTTGTTAATGACATCTGTATAATATTTGTTGGTGACGTCTGTATAATATTCGTTGGTGAAGTCACTGAGGTTGGTGTTTACAGTCAATTACGCGCGCTGTACAAATCACCTTGAAACAGCAAATAAACAGCACATTAAACAATGAACTATTTTTCAGCATCAGTAACTTAAGTAAGTAAGTTTGTTGAGGAAAATGTGTTTTTACCATCGTCAAGACTCTCCGGGCCCAGTGCATTCAATCGGTCATTGCCCAACACGTCAAATATGTCATTCGCAATGCACTCAGCATGTTCAAAGCATTGAATAAATGTTTTAAGTAAAAATGCGCAGTTTTACTTTATACCACGTTAAAGGTCGACTTTAATAGCTGATATTTTAACATTGAAAATTTTTATGACTGTCTCAACAATTCAAATTTCGTCTTCCGAAATCATACATTCATGCACAAAAACGTCGTCTGTAGGTTATCTCGCATTAGCAACCATCCTAGTGTGGCTTATCTCGTATTAGTTACGCTTATATCACATGGGTAGCGTTGTGGGACAGATTTTTTCGACAGTGAGCTTACATAGGGATCACTCGATCTTGTATGCATTGGTATGTGAGAAAGACTGATCTCAAATGGGTAAACACAGCGGAAACTCCAGTCTGGTATGCCAGAAAGAATTTTGTCATCTGGGTAAAAACATCAGAGACCCCGATCTGGTGTACATCGCAAAATATCTGAGCCGCATGTTGTCCAATATACAGAGTGGTCCTTGATGCAAAACTACAGTCCGGTGGCATATACCATGATACAAGTACATGTAACGATGCATGATTTGTAATAACACTCATTGGATACTTTATGCAACGTAATATTTGAATTGGAGTGTTCAATTTTATTGTTCGCATCGTCAACAAAACTTCTAATGAAAATGTTTTGATGTTTGGTGATACGGTTACCATAGCGTCGCACGATGTAATATTATATTTCACTTATTCATGCTGCAGAGGTTTAATTTAACGACAGAAGTGTATCATTTTACTGCTAAAGCAATGGCTTTAACTATCAACTATCTTGAGATATGACAAAACAACAACTATTATAAACAATAAGGAAGGTCTTAAATTTACTGCAAAAGGTCAAGTTACCTTGCATCAACTATCGCGTACATGTACATCGACTACTCTATGACCGGAAATCACTATACAGATACTTTGGCAAAGAGTAAAAACCTAGATGAAATGCTGCATGAATGCATCAGTACAGGATCTGCACTGTTTGCTAAGACAAAATAGATATTCAGAGAAAGAAATATAATATTTTGGAATTCATAGCACATTGTCCCTCAATATACTATTAAAGATACTATTAAAGAAATAAATAAATGCAAAATTAATGGTAAAATTCAAGAATATATTAAACAGTTACAAAATGAAGTATCTGCAATAATAAAATCTGCAAAACAATCAATGTATTATACAATACTTGAAAAAAGTAAGGATAACACAAGCTCAATTTGGAAATTATTTAGGCAATTAGAAGCTGGTAAAAAGTCTAAATCCCAAGAAAATACTCTAGGCATAGATGTGAATAATGAATTTGTATCTAGTCATGTAAAGATAGCTAATGCTTTCAACAAAGACTCAGCCAATGTGGCGTCAAAGCTAAAATTGCCAATACATGTCTCTAATTTTGAATACAATAAGAAAGTTTGTTGATTCATAAGTAGACAACAATGTTTCTTTTAGATTCCTGAAATGAATATAGCTTTTGTAAGAAAATATATGCTCAATTTAGATAGATCGAAATCCACAGATCTGGATGACATTGGTTGAAAGATATCAGCAATTTCTTATGACATGACATCCCTAAGTGTACATTCCTTATCAATATAAGTTTGTCACTCAGTATTTTTCCAAATGTTTGGAAAACCACAATTATTATACCCATTCACAAAACTGGACCAAAAAGAAGATTTAAATAACTACAGACCAATTTCGATATTGCCCACTGTTTCAAAAATTAAGGAAAAACGGATCCATTTGAAATTCATGAAGTATCTAAATGATAATATATTGCTACATGAAATGTAGAACAAGACTTACAGACCGATTTGTAATTTCAAGACCGATTTTAATTTAATGCAGGTCATAAGTATTATTGCATAATGCTCCATGGCATTCTGGAATATTTTCGATCTTTATTAAGATACCGTTTGTTATTAAGATCTTTGTTTTTTTCTATTTTGCACAGGTTTTGCCGTAGTAGAAAACTATCTAATAGTGTACATGCTGTAGAGCTTTTCAGACAGTAATATCAACTCTTTATCCGCTAGTGGCGACTTCTTTCGTTTGCTGTTAAGCTCCTCAAACATTTTGAACCCACATCGGACTTGACAAAACGTTAGGCCTGGCCTCAAGATTACAAAACTGTTTTCATGCTCAACTCAGCTGAGCACGAAATTTATCCTGCTCATAAATGTTACAATGCCAACATTTATTGGCATTTGAACATTTATTTGCATGATAATTACAACCGCTGATTGTTTTAAGCATTGAAATCTGTTTACTTTTCAGTATAATGTTTTTATGAGCAGGGTAGATTCCATGCTCAGTTGAGTTGAGCATGAAAAAAGTTGCATAACATCGGGGCCTGTATTTACCCAGCATGCAAAGAGAAAGTGGTGTTGGATAATGGACTTTTAGCCATAGTCATCCGGGTGGAGCCATAAAATTGTCATTGAGATAATGACCAGATTATAAGTTTAATGCGCCAGTCCCAAGGGGCTTACGAATCTATAAAAAGCTGACATTGTAGTTCAATGCACCGGTCTCAAAAGGGTTTCACGAATACGTAAATGTACATGCTGCTTTGTAAAGGATTTATACCTATGTTAAATACATCAGTCTCAAAGGGTGTTCAAAATTTTGCAAAAATATTCACTTTTTATCACCTATACATTATAGTTAAATACCGACTGGGCCAAATACGTTAGATTAGTGCATCACATCACGGAAACGTCTACAAGTACGTACAAATTACCCACCCCCACCCTCTCCAAATTTGCAGATGAAATATGAGCATCGATGGTAAAAAAATCGGTCCTTTGGACTTGCGAACAGGTACGGCTTAATCTGTGACCAGCTTGGTCATTTACAGAGATGATTGTTCGTCTCTCAGAATTGTGAAAGGCCATCTTAAATCTTGAATATTCAGTGTTCATGTCTGAATGTGTGTCTTTGATGGCTGTTTTAGCCAATTTCGGTTGCAAATATCTAGCAAGTGAACTCAGATTGTACCGACTCTGATGATGATTCTTTAGCTTTTACTTTGCGCTATTTGCGCTTTCTTTCAGCTTCACAGATCCTTTTTTATTCAAACTATGCTGCTCCTTTATTGATGAGGCAACACCACTTTGTTCGATCCTGTGCAGCCTATTCCCAGGATTCAGTTGGTATAGTGAAATCCTTAAGTGAGGCTTTAGAAGTGTCTTTGTAGCGTATTGTTTGGAGCACTCTCATTCCTTTAATTTTTCCGAGTTTAGCAGTCGCTTATCAATAAAGCATTCTCATAACATGGCCAGCCCCTCTTAGCTGTGCTAACTTTAATAGAGAATGTTAGCTTTGCATCCTAGCCTTCTTCAGGATTTCTGTATCTGGAAATTTTTCTTGCCACCTAATTCTAAAGTTTTCTCAAGCGACTTCAGTTGAACTGGTTAAGTCTCTTGGCATGACGATGGTATAATGTCCAGGTCTCACATGCATATACATGTAAGGGGATTGACATTATCACAGCCTTGTAGACTTTCAGCTCAGTGTCAAAAAGTAAGTGCTTATGATCAGGAAATGCCGCAATCACATACTACAGACCAACCCATGGCAACCCATTTATTTCTGAAGTTTCCGTTTTTCCAGATTATTTAGAGGTCGCAACAACTGTCGTTGTTTCTGTGTGAAGTTAGTAATTCAAAAGCTTCTCCCCGTGCATCGATATAGTGTTGATGTTTTTTTTCTCCATATTCTGGTCCTTCGGGAATATTGGGTTCTGACGGAAAGCAGAATTTATTATACCGCATAAGCCGGTGCTAGGGGCGTTAAAATTGATGCACTTTCCATTAAGTCTCATGAAACCGAGTCTGCTGTTTTCTTATATTGTAGGTTCTCTCTAATTCTGAAGGATCCGCTTTTCCTGATTATTTAGTTTAGCTTTAATGGAGGTTTCCTTACTTATGTAATATAGTTAATTCCATTCCGCTGCGAAGTCTACGGCGATCTATGACGTCATTTTAATGTTAAAATGACGTTCATATGTTGCTTCTCAGCGAATTCAGGAATTCAGGAATTTCTGCCAAATCAGAGGAAAAATGCAAGGGGCTGTAGATCGCATGTCAAAAGCATGTGACAACTTTCAACTCACAATTAGCACAAAAAAGACTGGGGAATTATACCAGCCAGCACCTGGAAAGTCGTACAGCGAACCAACCATCATTGTAAATGGACTTAAACTTCAAGTTGTTGATAAATTCGCCTATCTTAGAAGCACTCTCTCCAGAGCAGTGCACATTGATGATGATGTTACAGCTAGAACTGCGAAGGCGAGCGTAGCATTTGGCAGACTTCGCACAAATGTCTGGGAACGAAATGGAGTCAGACTTGATACTAAGCTGAAAGTCTACAAGGCTGTTGTACTGTCAACCCTCTTATATGTATGTGAGGCATGGAGAGTATAAAAACGCATTGCCAAGAAACTTAACCATTTCCACCTAAGTTGCCTGAGGAAAATCCTGAAAATCAGGTGGCAAGACAAGATCCCAGATACAGAGGTCCTGAAGTAGGCAAAGATGCAAAGCGTACATACTCTATTGAAGCTTGCAAGCTAAGATGGTCTGGCTATGTCACAAGAATGCCTGATGAGCGGCTGCCAAACAAAGTTCTCTATGGAGAACTGCAAGAAGAAAGCGCTCACAAGGTGGCAAAAAGAAACGCTACAAAGACACCCTTAACGCATCACTTAAGGATTTCAATATACCAACTGATTCTGGAAACAGGCTGCTCAGGATCGAACAAAGTAGCGTTGCCTCATCAACAAAGGTGTTTCCCAATTTAAAGCAAAGAGAATATGTGAAGCTGAAAGGAAGCGTAAAGAAAGGAAAGCAAGAGCCAAGGGACCAATGTCAGTCCGAATTCACTTGCTCTATTTGTAACCGACAGTTTAGAGCTAAAATTGGCTTATACAGCCATTCAGCGAACACACAAACACACATAAACGCCGAATATTTAAGATTTAAGAGGGTCTTAATCAGTAATGAGAGACGAACAATCAGTTATGTTCTTTCAATATAAAATGCAGTACTTAGTGGTGAGCGAGAATTGGAATCTATTATACCTGTGAGGCTGGGATAGATAAATTCGTCCCTCGTGATCACCGTTTGTCAATGGACAGATTTTTCTATCCCACTCGCACACTCATGATAGATTATTAAAGAATATCATACATGTTTAGGGTTAGGGACACTAGGTTTATTGATCCCTTGATTGACTTCTTGTCAAAATATAGGAAAAACTGAATCTTTTAACTGCTACTTCTTATTTATCAGACCTCGGTGGATGGGTATATAGATATCGTTTTTTTTTCCGTCGTTAGCCCAGTCTGTTATTCAATTCAAGATTTAGGTTGTACGTCAGGGTTTTGCGTGATAATTTCTCATTAATTAATACTCAACAGTTAGCATTATTTGTATATGTCATCTTCACAATTCACTGTCTTTATTATCTTAACTTACTTAAAACATATTGTTAAAATGAATGGACAGAAATCAACCAAATTTTGCATAGACATTATCATTGACAAGATCTACGTTGGGATAGTAAATTGTCATTTTCCGCAAATTTGCAACAGAGTAACGGCCCTTAATTGACATCGGGAATCATTTTTTTAATATCTTGAGAGCGAATAGACTTATTGAGATTATTGTTTGTATACACAATATCATAAACAATATCTACCTTTATGTTGTAAATCGTCATTCTGCACAAATTTGCACCAGAGTTATGTTCTTTGTTTCAAGTTATAGAGCGGCCTTGGTTACTTGTGATAGACAGACATGCAGACGGACGGACGGACGCCCGGATAAGAACAATAAGTCTCCCAACCCTTAAAGCTGCATACTCTGTAACTATGAACATTTTTTGAAAAATTTTATTTTCTTTTTAAATCATTTGTAAAAGTAGAATTTAGCTATGTTTTCACAATAAAAATGTTCAGTACAGCTGAAAACTGCATGGAAAAGTGAATTATCTTATCAAATAGGTGTTTATTTCTCTTGTTGGTAATGATTAGCGGCCCTCCAATAATTCTAGACCGTTGAATGTTAACATAAATGCAGTTGTTTTGATAGTGATAACTTGTTAAGATTTACGAAAATGGTAAAATGTTTACCTGAATTTGAGTATTTCTACTGTGTTCTTGAAAAATAAAAACATTATTTTTAAAATTAGAAGATCAAAAGTTACAGACTATGCAGCTTTAAGCGTGAGATATATTCTGAACGCCAATCAACCGCCGATAAATTTGAAACATTGAGTGACAAAACCAACAAAAGTGGCTCTGTGCGCATCCATCCAGCTTACTTTATGCGGTTACCCAAGACACTGATCAGACTAGGCGGATATCCAGATAGTCCCGAGTCTTCATTCGGTGAAAACTCAAAATGGTTTGTTTTGTCATTTATGAGAAAGTATCATGGTCATATTTCTTATTTTTCGTTGTTTCATTTTATATAGACAATAATGGTTGATTATGTACATTATCGCCGCTTCGTTTAAACATGGCCCTGTAGACACTAACGGTTGCAGTTGCAACCGTTGGTGTCGACGTAGACACTAACGGGCGTGTAGACACTAACGGACGCTTCAACGCTGAACATTCAGGAATGTAAATATACTATTTAGACTGCCCGTCTTGACCATGCCGTCAGTTCATAGTTTGTTTATCAGTCATAGTTCAGAACAGTCTTTCGAGAACTCATGATCATGCAGACTGTATAGCATTATTATCAGCTCGAACCTGGGTCGATTTGAATAAATTATTATTAATTATGAATTATGAACTGTTGTTTTTGACTCTGCAAAGTGCTACTATATGATACGGCCCCGGCTATGTTATAGAAGCCGGAGAAAGGAGTAGAATAATAATAAGAATAGGAAGAAATCGAGCAAAAAACTCTCCCTTTGTCGTTTGGTAGACTCAAGTATAACATATACCGACACGCTTCTTTGCTAATTCATAAAAAAAATCTGGTATTTTAGTCAACCATATTGACTTTGCCATAGATACCTGTAGCATGTGGCGTTTGGTGCAGATGTAAGACAGTGACCTAGAGCTATTGATGGACACTTTTTAATATCCTTGTCTCAACACAATGCAAATTGTAAAAATCATTATGTTTTTGTATGGTTTCTTTGATGGCACACTACTGATGAGCTAGACCCTCTTCATGCAAAAGATAAAATGAGGAATTCAATGAACGAAGTAATAGTTATACCATGGGTTGTCCGTCTGTACGTAGAGATAATCCACGAGCTTTAGCGTACAGGTGGGCAAACATGGTATTACTATTTTATACCACCTACATTAGTGTAGACCTTGCACATCATGAGATATTTTGTGCTAAAGTTGGTGAGGGTGGTTTAAGCTGATATATCTTTTTTTTTATTCTTAAACAAGACGGTGGTTTTCGGAAAGTATGATAACCCATTTCATCCTAATTTTATGTTCAGCCCTTAATGATTTAAGGGTTGTTGAATTCGAATCTTAATTTTAAAAGTACACGATGTTAGTAAGCTGTAAAGAACCTGATTAGTCGTTTGTTTGGTCAAAGTAACAGAATATAAGAACCTGTTCAGTAGGAGTTCTGTAATTAGAAGATATAAGCTGACTGTGAAACTGACCCATCTTATATATGTGCGTTCCTTAATGTTTCAACAAACATGTCAAATAGAGTCAACCCACTGGAAGTGTTGCAAGCAAACTCGGGATCCATTTCATTGCATGTGACTCAATGTTGATTTATAGGATGATAATAATCTGGACAAAATGAAATCATTTCTTAAGATGAGAAAATGAAGATTTATCCATGAATGGCATGTTAATTCAATGCTTGTAAATATATCTTACTACGTTTGTGTCACAATAGCGCAACACAGGTTGCAAGTCGCAGAGAAAAATGAAAAATACAAAGCAAACAACATTAATAACAAAAACATGTTTTACTTGTCTTTTGTGCAAACGATTTTCCATAGGCTTCGAAATACGACATTTTCATTAACGTATTTAACATTTTATCTCATAAAAATCAATCTTTAATATCTTAAAGTAAGAAAGACGGCAAAGATCAGGAAACGATACAATCAAGTACCACACCCGACCTAGGATACCATGTGGGAAAGTAACAAAAATACAACAAACATCACCAACAAGAGTAAAGAGGTCAACCCTTTACCAGCAGGTGACCACACGGCAGCAATGAACAGAGGCGAAAGCCTATGTATAGAAAAGCAAATACGATGTCATCCGCTAATTTGTCTCAGACAGTATTGACCCTTTTCACACTGATAGATTTCCAAGTAGAATTTGAAACAATAAGTACGGGAATGTCAATCTGTGTACTTTTAGGGGTCAACTATGGCGAAGTTTCAAAAGTATGATGCATTTCTGTCCCTGAAGATTGCTTTATTTTTTGCAGACAGTGTAATGTCGCAGAATGCGGCATGTCATCAGGATCTTTATTGTTTTTTTTTGAAAAATACCTTCTACGGGTACATGTATCTATAATACTAAATAGATATATTACAGCATAAACTGAGATAACAGTGAAGATTTGTCGTAACTCTTCGATATCAATGTAAGTAAGGGTGCAAAGATCAGTAATCGATACAATCAAGTCTTTTAAATAGAGTTCGAATAGATAATTACGATTTGCATTTTTTTAATTAAACATTAAGTTTGTGCTTTTTGGGGATTTTAGTCAGTTTCTACATATTTCAAATTTACCAAACTTTCTCGAGTAACGTATATTAGAACTAAAGAAGTGCGTTATCAGACACAGATTGTTTGGGCCCTGTGTCATTTTGGCCCTGTGTCGATTCCGGGCCTTATTTTTGAGGTAGGTTGATAGAAATGGTTAGATGATCTTGATTATTGTATTAAGAATCTACCAAAATCATATATATAGTAGAACACTTGGTGTGCTGTGTTGTTGTAGACGATCTTTTAGACTTCTGTTCTGCACAAATTTTCGTACAAGACATTTCTTGCCAGAACGCCAGTTTTGAACGCTGTATTTAATTCATTAATATTGTGCAGTCATATTTGCGAAAATACACGTACAATAGCTGGGCCCTTTTTAGGGCTTAAATAATCACATAATTCATGTATATAGTTATATTTTGTTAACTATTCACCTAATCTATTGTGTCTTGAAACTCTGATGAAGGCGAAAGCCGAAAGCGCTTAGTTTCAAAAAAAAATTAGCACTGTTTTTTGATTTATATCCTTTTATATTTATTTCTCAAATCAATTTAGCATCCTTTACTGGATCCAGTGCCACAGGAAAGATATCTCGTTTGGTGCATTAGCCTATTTCTCACTCTATTTAAATTTTGCTTGCATCTTGTATCATATTGATCCGAAATATCTTTCCAACAACTGTCTCATCAAGACATGGATTTTTCCAAGATGAAACATGAATTTGTAACAAATACCCTCAAACGGGTAAGATATGCACACCACTGCGAATTCCTCACACAATGTCTAAGCCATAAGGTGGTTCCTAAAGGGATGCATATAAATCTGAAGATAAATGCGCCTGGAAAACCCTCATCTAGTTTTCAAAACCGACTCTTGGGTATTCCAAAAGAAAGCGTCATTTGACTCAATGCGACTTTTACTAAGTCGCAACCAGTCAATCATAAAACAAATTAACATTTCATTAAAAAAAACTCAGAGTTGAACTTGAAAACCAAACAAACTCAGACATTGCTAATGATGTATTCGCAGAGGCAAACCAGCACAAAAGTAAGCTGTATAATCGCTTACACGCTAAGCGTTCCAAGAAACTGAAGGGCTTGGGAATTCACAGGACTTCAGAATGTCAGGCTAGCCAATCTGGTGATGGCAAACTACCTAGAAGTAGGCGTTTTAAGCGTAAAACTAGGCAGACAGATGAGCAGGCGACAAACCTCGATTCTGTTGTGGTCAACCTTTCTAGCGCTGAACTCACAGAATCTGAGAAATCCCTGCTTTCTAAAGGTCTGAATTTTTGCCCTCGACCTAAAAGCTATGACAAAGGAAAGCTTGTTGAAGACACCAAGGCCTTCACAAGGCGTATGAGGCTCAAGTCTCATTTTGCTGACCGTAGTGACTCTCGCTCTCGGGAAAAATACCCCGACTTCATCCCAAAGAGTGACTGGCAACCCCCTAAACAAGGTCGTGATCTTGAGGCGTTTGTGAATCGTGTAGAATCAGCAGTTAGATCACACATTCCTCCCAAGCCAAAACATGACAATCTCAGCAAATCTGATCGCAGTGCATTATACAACCTCCAAAAACGGGAGGACATTGTAATAAAGCCTGCAGACAAAGGATCAGCCGTTGTTGTCATGGACAGGGACCATTATGTCTCCGAAGCTGAGAGACAACTCAATGATTCTACTTTTTACAAGCCCTTGGATCATGACCCTACACCAGAATTTGCCAAGCAAGTGTCGGACACGGTCAGCGAAATGCACGATCAGGGTCTCATAAGCGAAAAGAACATGACATACCTCATAGTGGACCAACCTAAAGCAGGTCGATTCTATCTTCTACCAAAAATTCATAAAGCTGGAAATCCAGGCCGCCCCATTGTCTCTGCCAATGGCCACCCAACTGAGAAAATATCAGAGTTTGTGGATTTGCATCTACAGTCTCATGTCCAGACTTTACCATCATACCTTCAGGATACCACAGATTTCCTAAAGAAGCAGGAGGCTCTTGGACCCATTCCATCTGATGCTTTACTTGTGTCCATGGATGTTACATCCCTCTACACCAATATACCTCACAGCGATGGTATAAAGGCATGCGAGGAAGCATGGGATGAAAGGGATATAAAAGACCCTCCTACACAAACTCTGGTGAAACTTCTCACACTAGTTCTGAAGTGTAACAACTTCGAATTCAATGGTCAGCACTATCTGCAAGTCCAAGGCACAGCAATGGGGACGAAAATGGCACCAGCTTATGCAAATATGTTTATGGGTCGTCTTGAAAAGCAGCTATTGATGTCAGTCACCATGAGGCCATTCTCATGGCTTCGATTCATTGATGACATAGACATGAAATGGCTGCATGGTCGTGACAACCTAGATACCTTCCTACAAGAAGCCAATAGTTTTCACTCAATTATATGGTTTACAGCTGAGGTATCGAATGACAAGCACGTTTTTCTTGACACCCAATCCAGATTGGATGAGGATAGAATATGCACAGATCTGTACACCAAACCTACGGATACCCACCAATATCTTCTACCCACCAGTTGCCATCCTAAACACTGCTGCAAGAATATCCCATATAGTCTTGCACTGCGCCTCAGACGCATTTGCTCCGACTCAAACACGTTTGAATTAAGAGCCAAAGAACTGACAAATCAGCTACACCAGCGTGGTTATCTGAAGCAGGACATAGCTTCTGCCATTGACAAAGCCAGGCAAAGGAGCAAAGATGCTCTGCTGTCATACAGGCCAAAGTCTGCAGAGGTCGGCACAATACTCCCATTTGTGCTGACATATCATCCTGACCTACCCAAGGTCAGGGATATTGTTGACAAAAATTGGTCCATCATCGAGTCATCAGATTAGTTGAAGGATATTTACCAGAGCAAACCAGTCATGGCTTTCAGACGCCCCAAAAGCCTTCGTGATTTCCTGGTACGAGCACGACTCAAACCAAACTCTGATGATGACAACCAAACTGGTGAATGTCGACCCTGTGGCAGAAAAAGATGTCAATGCTGCAAAATGATAACCTCTGCTGGCACTGTGAAGTCATCTTCTGGGGCCACTGTAAGACTGAGACAGAACACAGACTGCACAACAGAGAATGTTGTGTATCTGATCTCTTGCAGCAGTTGCAACAAACAGTACGAAAGCGCTTAGTTTCAAAAAAAATTTAGCACTGTTTTTTGATTTATATCCTTTTATATTTATTTCTCAAATCAATTTAGCATCCTTTACTGGATCCAGTGCCACAGGAAAGATATCTCGTTTGGTGCATTAGCCTATTTCTCACTCTCTCTCTCTCTCTCTCTCTCTCTCTCTATATATATATATATATATATATATATATATATATATATATATATATATATATATATATATATATATATATATATATATATATATATATATATATATATATAATAAAAAGTCCGATTGTCATACAGGCCAAAGTCTGCAGAGGTCGGCACAATACTCCCATTTGTGCTGACATATCATCCTGACCTACCCAAGGTCAGGGATATTGTTGACAAAAATTGGTCCATCATCGAGTCATCAGATTAGTTGAAGGATATTTACCAGAGCAAACCAGTCATGGCTTTCAGACGCCCCAAAAGCCTTCGTGATTTCCTGGTACGAGCACGACTCAAACCAAACTCTGATGATGACAACCAAACTGGTGAATGTCGACCCTGTGGCAGAAAAAGATGTCAATGCTGCAAAATGATAACCTCTGCTGGCACTGTGAAGTCATCTTCTGGGGCCACTGTAAGACTGAGACAGAACACAGACTGCACAACAGAGAATGTTGTGTATCTGATCTCTTGCAGCAGTTGCAACAAACAGTACGAAAGCGCTTAGTTTCAAAAAAAATTTAGCACTGTTTTTTGATTTATATCCTTTTATATTTATTTCTCAAATCAATTTAGCATCCTTTACTGGATCCAGTGCCACAGGAAAGATATCTCGTTTGGTGCATTAGCCTATTTCTCACTCTCTCTCTCTCTCTCTCTCTCTCTCTATATATATATATATATATATATATATATATATATATATATATATATATATATATATATATATATATATATATATATATATAATAAAAAGTCCGATTTCACAATAATATAACTTTATAACTTTATTTTCTTCTGTTCTACCGGTTTCACTGTTTTCAGATCATCAGGAACTATTCTTGCGCCGCTCCTTTGCTAGTGTATTTTAAAAAATGATTAAGCCATAATTCAGACTGGCATTTGCAGCTTTTAAAGGCAACTAGATGTCTAGTATTTTTCATAAGGTCCAGATAGACGTTTGAATATACCACAAGATATTCACAGATCTGGATTGTCTTGTAACACAACATACATGTACACACACGGTGACAAACGACAATCGAAAACTCTGCTTCTAAGTTCGTCGATCAGGACTCGTAGTGTTTGCTTGCTTGATAAAAATTAGTCTGAAGTAAACTTGAATAAACACAACAGACGTAAAAAGCAGACGACATTTCCAGGACAAGACTTTTGGGGCGGGAAAAAGGTTAAATCTTAATGGAAGGCAGCTTTGTGCCTGTATCTGACATAGAAGCGGAATTAGATTCAAAATGGAGCTTCCGTTTTACTGCAACGGGCTCGTAGGGGCTTCACTGCCAGTTTCATATTTAAGTACCCATTCCCCTGTGAAAATTGGTTTGGGGGTATTGGTGCGCATGGGGTTTGCTTTTTGGAAACTACAATATTGTGTGTCTGAACCTTCTACAGTGGCCATATATATTTCAACAAAATGGAAAAATCGAACAAAAAATAGCAAAATTTGCAATGTCAACGTCTCTTGTAATGTTAACTTATTATGTAAGCAAATAGAACCAATGTTTTGCGAAAAACACTTTTTTTGCCATTCATTACGATAATTAACCTTGGCTGCTACGCGATTTTGAAACACCACTAAAATCCACCACCTGCTTATAGATTATGGTTGCTATGAAAAGTCAAATAAGGCATATATTGCCATCAAGTAAACATTGTCTGATGCTGTTCTAACAAAATTCTAAGAAATTGTATATGTTTTATTTTCCAAACACACTTTTGGCATATTTTGCATGTATTTCAAAGGAAACCATGTCTGAATAAATTTGACACTACAAGTGGAAGACATTTAAATTTGGAGTGTGATGTGTTACCTACTTTGAATAAATAAATCATCGATTATTGATATAGCGTCCTTAATTTTAATGAATTCTAGTCACAATATGTGATTGCTTGTTACCATAGCAACCATATTAGATAGACAGTTATGTGATTTTCACTAGTGTTCTATGGTTACCTGGTAACAAGACATGAAAATTATATCAGTATATATGAGATTGAAATCTGCTCAACAGATGACCATTCTAGTCAAGTACATGCAACTTTACTTAAATGGAGACACGGTTAGTTTGTACTAGTCGATAGGTTGTTGAATTTATGCCTAGTGTTTTGCTAGTTTTTCAATTTGATGAAATATATATGGCTAATGATTGTATATGTTTTCTATATTTTAAATAGAAAGAGCATAAAGTCTGCTCTGGTCGCCCATACATTATGCACTAACATCGCATAAACTGGCTGGCCAAAAGAAAATTATACACTTTTTCAAAACATATATTTTGTCCCTAGGATATGCGATCCATATTATGCACGCTGCTTACGCTATCAAAGTTAATTGATCTCGCATTAGCCACGAATTGTTTTGTTCGTTTGATTTGATTCTTAACGTCCCATCAACAATCTTTCGTAAAATAGAGACGGGTCTTCCTGGGTTGAACCAGTGATAAGCTAGGATGTATGTGTCTTGCCCAAAGACACAACGCAGTGACGCCCATGAGGCTCGAGCCCGAGGCCCCTCGGTCTCGATTCAAGCACTCTACCACGGGTCCACTGCGCTACTTAGTCACGAATTGTTTCGTTTCATCGTCTCGTATGCTGATATTCTTAGGTAGCCAGCACAACAAACATTATGGACCAAGACCAAGCTGCTCCAAAGGGAGCAGTTTGATCAGGGCTCATAGTGTTTGCTTCCATGATAAAATCTAGTCTGAAGTGAGCTTGAGTAAACCCAGCAGATGTAAAAAGCAGACTACATCTCGGGTTAATTTGGTGGGATAATGGTTCATTCTTTATTTCGCTTGCTAATTAACCCCGTCAGTAAGCAAATTGGGGTTGATCCAAGTTGTTGGCATGACAAGTTTGATTTTCTGTCTGTTAGGGTATGTGGCATATGATCACCTTACGTACCTGTATAGATATCTTACTGTATATGAAAATTAAACAGGCATGCCAGTGGACCCATAAACTCATCAGAATCGGTTACACGGTATGTTGTTAGAGCCAGACCTATACACTTTGGTCGAGAGGGTTATTTGTGTTCGCTAAACGAACTGGCTTGATGTTTTATGTCTCAGATTAGTGACAAGTTGCTTGGTAATCACAGAGCTCTTACACAAGGAGGATTAAAATCGTATATTTGTCGATAGGCGGCAGCGTTTATGGTCGACTACAAGCTAGCTCAGAGAATCACCAACATGCTTCGATCTTATGACTAAACATTTATATTAGAGTATGTTTGACATGCACGGATCAAGAGTGGGGGGTTCAGGGGGTCCGAACCCCCCCCCCCCTTGAAAAATCACAAAAATATAGGGTTTCTGGGCAATACTGGTCTGGATCCCCTGAAGAATCAAAAGCTACTAAGCCAGCATTCAAAGCTGGGCCATCATCGGCACGCCCGCGAAACGCTTTTTAATTGAGACGATTCTAATGAAAGCTCACAACTTGTTATAATGTGAACGGTATACATACGGCCTGCATATAATCCATGAGTACCCGTTGCTTCCGTTTTTTGTAGAAAAAAGAACTCTATTGATTTGCATGAATAAAATGTGTCAGCTGAAAGCAAGTGAGGATAGTAAAACCTGTCTAAAATGCGTAGAAAGCAAGTGGTTACAGTAAAACCTGTCTAATACGGCCACTCTTATACGACCAAAACTTGGTTTTAAAGACCAATTGTCGCTTAATGCAGGTCAAAAGTATTGCAGAATACTCCAAGGAGCATTCTGCAATACGTTCGACCTGCATTAAGACAGGTTTTACAGCATGATCAAGAAATACCATCACCACCACACCATGCAGACCAACACATGGTACCATGATGTAAATAGGAAAACAAAGCTAACAGTCAAACTACACCAGGAAGACAATTTAAGTAAGGCAATCAGCTTTCTCTTCCTCAGCAAGATAATTGCAAAACTAGACAGGACACTAAGCACTGCATAACAAAACAAGGACCAAACAGAAAACAATTGGAAGGGCATCAGCCTAAGCCACTGGACTGTAGGGTGGGGGGGGGGGCTTGAATGCATTTTACTGAAACAAAACACAAAAATTGCTAAGATTGCACTTATGCAATGTATCATCATAGAGAAACACTCTAATCAATTTAACGCACTATGATGAAACAGATAAAAGGGCTCATGGCTTCATTTTTAATTGTAATATAAATGCAGTAATTCGCTTGTCCAAAACTCCTAATGGATTATGATGCTATACTGACAGCTAAATATTATAGCGCCAGCTCTCTTCAAAGATGCAGAAAATTGCAACTAAGAATTTGCTCCCTTAAGAAAGGAAATGAAATAATTCGATAGTCCATGCCTAAATAGTTCTACAATAATCAAACTGATATTATTGAAGCTTTTACTCCACTTCCAGATATTAAGATGACTTACTTAATATTAATAATCCCCAATTTTGAACAAATGGTAGATCAGATATATCCCACTGAACTTCAGTTAAATAAGGTGAATTCTTCTGATACTGAAGCTCCGTTTTTGGACTTGAACTTGTCAATAACAAATGGCATAGTTTCTTCTTTTATGATAAAAGGGATGATTTTAACTACGAAATAGTAAATTTCCCATTTCTTGATCGAGATGTTCCTCACTCCCCTTCCTATGGTGTTTATATTTCTCAGTTTATTCGTTTTGCTAGAGTGTGTTCTAATGTTGATGACTTCAACAACAGAAACTTATTTTTAACTGCTAAGTTATTAACACAATGTTATAGATATCATAAAATTTGAAAAGCATTTTCTAAATTCTACCACAGACACTCAAAGTTTATTGTTAAATACAACATTGGGTTAAAAACTCTTCTGCAACAAGGCATATCAGAACCTATATTTTATGGTGATTTAGTTTATAAATTCAAACGAATTGTTGAAAAATCTAATTTTCGTAATCAATTCAAAAAGATCGTAAACGTTATATAAGGGTTAGATATAACTTGGATATCATGCGACCGTCTGCATGCCTGGTTTTAAACCCAATCACGGTTTATAGCTATGGTTTCCTCTTTAATTGCACGACGGTGAGTCAGGCCTCAGACTCTATGACGGCTCTGACGTAAAGATTTAATCGAATGCTTATCTGTAGCTGGGCCCACCGTGGCTCAACTTGAGGTTTTCTGTAGCTTGGACTATCTGTGAGTCATGAGCCCTTTCTTTGTTTCATCATGGTGTGTTAATTTGATTAGAGTGTTTCTCCATGATGATACATTGCATTAGTTAGAAGGCCTCGTTGCGAGCTGAACTTTTCTTGTACTTCAACAACAGCAGAATCTAGGCTGAAGTTTTGGTACCAGTAAAATGCATTTAAGCCTCCCAGTGGCTTAGGCTGCTGTCCGTTCTAAGGCGGTGGTTCGTTTGTTGCTGACTTTTTGTTTTTTGTTACTCCCATTGTGGGAGCCTGTAATTTTTCTGTGTTTTGTTGTACGTTACTTTATGTCCATTCTAGTCTTGCAATCATCTTGATGGGGAAGAGAGAGCTACTTGCTTTGCTTAATTTGTCTTCCTGGTGTCTCGTGATGGTTGAGTGGCTCATCCTCGCGGTGCCATGGGGTTGTCGGCGGTTTGTGATTGTGGTATTTCCTAAATAAATCATACTCTCTTGCTATTTTTTCTATCATTCTGTTTTCTCTTAAAATGCAGTCTACTGTATGGGCTATAATATAATCTTTGAATATTTTTGTCCTAAAATTATTAAATACAGATTTACCAGAGATCACCATTCTAAACGAAACATAAACAAATGACACACACACAGTTTATATACACGTGCGCAGAAATGACGCACAGGTTTGACAGTTTACCATTTAATGAGTTTAAACAGAATTGCAGAGATATATGTATTTGATATATTAGCAGGTTCCATCGTCATAATGAGCAGCGCAGTGGCTCACTGCTAGAGTACTTGACTTGTGGTTTCGAGTTATGCGCTGAGTTCTTGAACAAGACACTTTATCCTCTGCTTAGTGCTGGTAAAATCCAGTGAACGCCGCGATCTGGCTGAAAACTTGTTGACTGATTGGCTGAGATGTAAAGCATCGACTAAAAACATCGTCATAAACACGTTTGATGGAAACTCCAATATGTAACTCAATTGAATTGAAAAAAAAGTAAAATGAATGTGATATTTAATAAATTGTTCTATGTGGAGCAATATGGATTTATGGTGAACATGTGGATAGTATCATGTCTACAATAACACAACAGCCTGAAGCTTCTTTCCAAAGACATCAACGACAATCAATTATTGCTTAATGATTTAATTTGCTCTAAACATCATGTGAGACTTATCCATAACAAATGGCATAGTTTCATCTTATATTTATGATAAACGGGATGATTATAATTTTGAAATAGTTTATTTCCCGTTTCCTGAGATTCTCCTCACTCCCTCTTCTATGGTGTACACATTTCGCTGCTTATTCGTTTGGCAAGAGTATGTTCTAATGTTTGTGACTTCTACAACAGAAACTAATATTTGAGTACTAAGTTATAGGTTATAGATATAATAAAATTAGTAAAGCATTATCTAAATTTTACCACAAACACTCAGAACTGATTATCAAATACAATTTTGGTTTAAAACTCTTCTTCAACAGAGCATATTGGAGCCATTTGTTTATGGTAATTTAAATTATAAATTTAAAAACCCTAATATAAGTGATAAGTTCAAAAAGATCATCAAACCTGATATTAAAATTTGATAAAACATTGATACCATGCGACAGTCTTAATGTCTGTAAGAGTTCGTAACCTCAATCACGGTTTATAGCTATGGTTTCCTCCTTAATTGCACAACGGTGGGTCAGACCCCAGGCTCAAAGATCTAATCAGTTGGTTGGTGCCTGATGCCTATCTTTATCAGGGCCCACCATGGCCCAACTTGAGGTTTTCTTCAACTCAGATTATATGTGAATCATAAGCCCTTTTCTTTGTAGCATCATAGTGTGTTAATTTGATCTCTGTGGTGATACATTGTATTAGTTAGGAAGCCTTCATGAGAGCTAAACACTTTTTTGTATTTTCAACTAAAACAGAATCTTGAGTGAAAATTTGGTACCAGTAATATGCATGTAGGCCCCCAGTGGATTAGGCTGCTGTCAATTCTAAGCCCATAGTTATGTTGTTGTTTATTTAATTTATTGTTTATTGTTGCTCCAATTGTTTGTAGGGGTTCTGTGTTTGGTCTGTGTTCTGTTATTTAGTAACTTATGTCCTTCTAGTTTTTCAATTATCTTGATGGGGATGAAAGAGCTCGTTGCTTCACTTTAACTGTCTTCCTGATGTCTTGTGACTGTAAGTGCTATGTGACTCTTCCTCACGATGTCGCATGTTGGTCTGCAGTGTGCTACTGTGGTGTTTCTTGATCATACTTACAGATTCAAATATTATATGGAGAGAAATTTTCTGGGAGGTGGGGAGAACGGAGCAATATTTCCAGGGCGTAGGGGGACACATAACCTACCAACCCATGGGACGTTGCGCTCTATGAATATCTATATAAATTAAATTGAAAAGAAATACTATAGGACATGTCAAACATGCCTTTATTTGGGTGGAAATGCAATCGATTTTAAAACTTTGAGCTTGTAAAATAAATTGGACAAACCATGATAACACTTGCAGAACAAATATGCAGCAGTTGAGTTAAAGTTAAAAGCCTAAAAATGTTTCCCTCTTCGTTTGATATATTAAAAAAACCGTAAACTTGAACATTACATATTTGTTCTAAGACGCAATACTGAGGCTCTAAATGGTGTTGAAATGCAAAGTTATTCTGACTGCCAAGGTTAAACTTAGCCGTAGCTGTAATTCAGCTCACATGAGATGCAAATTACACTATTTAGCTTCTAGAGAGGCAAATAAAACATACAGCCATATTTGTCTATATGCTATGGTTTATCATACACATCCGGTCACAGTTCAGTGTAGAGAAGGTAATCCTCATAAATTCATGATATTACGCAGGTTTTCTGATTTCAGCAAAAAATGGATTTGCTGATGTGTTTATTGGTAGCGTCCCATTATTGCTTTAAATATCAAATCTTCCATCGATACTTTGTTGAAATACAATAACGCAAAACAGTAAGACAACTGCATATTGGTTTAACTGGTTTAACACACACACACACACACACACACACACACACACACACACACACACACACACACACACAACTATTGTACCTATGAAAATATACCAAAATAGAGGGGAGGAAGTATTATTGCTGAAATGTAAAAATAGCTTGTTTGTAAATCAACCATTTTAATTATGGGTACCGATAAACAGGTACTTGAAAAACAGTGCAGACCCAGGTGAAATACCACACAAAGCGACATTTTATCAGTGTATGCATTTTTTCTAAGATATATTCAACAATCATCAGGGACTGAAATACATCATTTTATAGAACGTTTGATCGGTAACCCACAAACAAACAAAACAAACAAAAATAACTATTCCATAATTCTTATCAATAGTCATAGGGTAATACATCAGAAAAAAGATTTAAAGCTCTAATTTATCCAAGAATGATTTGTTTCGATGCTCATTTGAAGTGTCTCGAGTCTTGAGATGACTCCAATAGGGCCAATATATATTATTTTTTTTGATAAATTAGAAATGTTTGCGGAATGATATATAATTACTGGTATTACGTAAACAAACCTATACAATGTTAATAAAGTTAAAAATGTCTGAACTATATGCAAATACTGATTTTTTCAATAAATAATATTCCAAATGGAATCTATTTAAACGCAAAAACTTTATCATCCATTCTATGTTTCAATTTCCGGCCACTTGGCCAACTTTATAAACTAAACTATATATTGGTATGTTTGAAACCATCATTTATACCAAACACATGCCTATGTAGTACAGTGATATTGTTTAGTTATTGGTTACCAAAAGCAATATGTAGTTTAACTATAGGATCTTACATGAGTACTCATGTTTTATTGAATTTATCAAACGAGTTGAGGAAGAGAGATAAAATGCGAGGCTTTTTCGCAACGAGTTTAATAAATTCAATAATACAGGAGCACGAATGTTAGATTATATTTATCAAATTACATTAAATTAATTTTGAAATCATATTTTTGGCGTGAAAGCATTAGAGTTTTTTTTGCCATATGCGTGGCGTTAAAAGCGTCATTTAATAACGTATCCCAAAAATCTGTAAACCACTAATGGTAATCGATTTTAATGCATGGCGTTATTCCATTCCTAAACGCAACGGTATATGATAAAGTATTAAATTCTACATGTATATATGTGTCTTGACAAAGACCAAGTGGCCGAAACTTTTAAAGCACAGAATGGAAGAAGAATTGTTTGTATTAACCAATAGACAAATCCCATCAAAAGTCATCGTTAAAGCGCTTTGTGTATTTTCATCTCATCATTATACAATGACATACACTTACTTTCAAAAAAGAAAAGTTATTCCTTGTATGGCATCGGTTAGATTCAAAGTGAAAGTGATATTAGACTTTTGAATGCCATAACTTCTCCGCTACGGAATTTTCCGATATGCAATATTTTCGTTCCTCCTAATCATAGCACTAGTCTCCAATATGTCTTTTAAGCTGAACTCGTTAGCCAGCCTACTGACAAGATAATATTTTTCATTTAGACGCTTCTCACACAAGTCATGTGAAAATGTTAATCAAGCCTCTGTTATTAATTTGGTGACGATAATAGTACATGTATCTTGAAGCATGCGCACTCCACAGAAATTACCGCATCCGCACTTTTAAAATATATCAGGGGATGCAACGTGTTGTGTGTGCCTTTTTTCTTTTCTTATATGAAATTTGTTTCGAAGGATGATTTCGTATATAAACTAGTACAGAATGTAGAGACTGCAATTGACCTTCATCATTCCATTTAAACGAAATGGATTTTCCTACCCTTATAGGTAGAATGAACCCATTTGCAACTTTACATGTACCGTTTGCATATGTCCCCTTGTTATTTATGTTTCGCGTTTGTCGTGTTCCTTGTCTGTTCAGTGTAGGCTTGTGGTCACCTGCTGAGAATAGGCTGACCACTTGGCTCTCTTGTTTGTGATGTTTTATTGTGTTTTTGTCACTTTCCCATGTGGTGTCCTGGGTCAGGTGTGGTGCTTGATTGTATCGATTCCTGATCTGTGTCTTCTTTCTTACTTTAAAATGATATACATGAACTTATACCACACTTACCAACTTTAGCCCGAACTATCTTATGGTCACTGATGTAGGTTGTATAAAGTAGTTATACCATGTTTGTTCACCTGTACGTAAGATAATCCACTCGCTGAAGCTCGTGGATTATCTCCATGTACTTGCGAACATCCCATGGTATAACTATTATTTAGAACTTGTGGAAATACTGGCTGAACTATGAGTAATGCCTGGAAAACTGCAATGCCTAAAACAACAAATGAGATGACCAAGAAATGCCAGGAAATGCTACAATCACAGTTCACAGAACAACCCTTGTCACCATGATGACGAGACACCGGACACAAAGCCCAGCACATAAAAATAATAGTGTAAGAGTGCAAAGGAACCGATTCTCTCGTTCTCTCTCCGTCAGCAAGATGATTGCCAAACTAGCTATAACACAAACAACTACTGTCCTGTCAGCCAAGAATGACAGTGACGTCATGTTATGTTTACAACATTATTTGGGACTTATAATCGATAGTTCACCTGTACATTAATCCTATTCTCTGGATAGAATTAATAAATAAGTGATCTATTGATTCGACAATAGCAAGCAGAGTGTACGAGCTATTTTTAACTTAACAGTTTAAACACAATATTACGTCAATGTCACTCTTTGTTGGTTAAACAGTATACCATCACACCAGTACCAAACACAAATCGCTACACGTAATGGGAGCAGCGAAAAACGATGAACTAAGAACGTACGTACAATATATGCATCGCCTTATAGCGAATAGCAGCCGCACCAGTGCGGTGTGGGGACATAGATATATTTACTGGATGAATTTTTCACCCTATAGTCTGCTGTTATTAAAATACATAAATCGTTTATCTTGCTTGCTTGAAGGCGTCTACTTATTCAATGTCTCCTCAAAGACAAATAATAAATCAAAGTACCTTACTGTCATAACTCACAGGCAGAGTTAAAGAAAACTGCTTGTTGAACCCCGGTGGGCACAGCTAAAAGCAAACAGCAAGCACCAACATACCGATGAAAGTTTTTGAGTCAGACAGATTCTGGCCTGACCAACCGTCGTGCAATTAATCGTGAATTGGTTTAGAGCGAGGCATGCAGACTGTCGCATAATGTCTTTGTTATAGATACGTAAATGACGGCAATCTAATGATTTACGTAAAGGGCGGTATTCTAATGCTTATTGTGAATTTATAAACTTATTTACCATTTAATACTGGCTCCGTTATACCCTGATGCTGGAATCACCATAATATTTAACAATTATTTACGAGTTTCTGTGAGAGAATTAAAGGGAAAAGTCATACTTTTTTTTCAAATGCATTTATTATAGAGCTTGCTGTATGACAATAGTAGTCCCTCATTAAATGTTTGTGAATGCTCTTCAATTAGCCTGTAATTAATAACTGTTGTTTGTCTATAGGGGTCTGGCCATTTTCAGGTCAATGAGCTCTACGCAGGAAATCTGGAAGCACTACCAACTGCTTACATGCAAACCAAGCAAAATTATATATCCTTGCTAATGTCAAAAATTATTATGTTTCAGATTAATACTTTAATTTGGCAGTGTGTGCATTGATGAGTTTATTTTGATACCTGTCCAATAATTCTTTTCTAAAATTGAACAATTAAAGCACTAATTATAACTAAAGCAGACGGCATATTTTGTAACAGTTTTCCTCACTTTTGGTTCAAAAAGACAGATTCAAACCATCATACTTTTTTTGATAGTTGTAACATTTTGGGTTTCATTGATCTGACTGTTGATTGTAATTAAAACAGAATATCCATTATCCAATATTGAAGAGGAGAAATGGCTGGAAGGTGCTGTTTCAATCATTTAGCTGACCTGCATATAGCTGTGGTTAATGTGTGGCCAATAGCTGTAAGATGGCTGCTCACAGATGTTTACATTAAGCCGATAAATAGTGCTGTAATTAACTTAGCAGATGAATAAATGATCTGTGAAAATAACATCAGTACATTAGGAAATATTTATTTATTTTTTATTTAAGTAAAATGTTCACAGTCACGAACATACACTTTAAGAAATGCTTTGCAGAGTTATGACATCGATAGATTTGCCTGGCGGTATCCTAGTCATTTAAACATTTAGTCACTAAAATACGCAATACAGAAACGTTGTGAAATATATACAAGATATGGACATACGTACATCATAAGGTGGGGAGCGTGAAACATCTCAATTCGGAAAGGGGATATCATTAATTTTAAATTTTAAATCATCTCGCTTATAATATTATTTTGTTTATGGAACTACATATATAGCAATTGATATGGAACAGCCCTCATCAGTATGAAGTTCAGCAAGATATAATTATCTGACTTACCAGTTGGTCAAAATATAGATTGTCAGTATTGAGTAAGGCAGTTAGATATCTAGATGTAGGGTTGAATTCTTCAATTACATAGCTAGGTTGTTGTAAGAAAGAGGTAACAGGGGTTATCTCATAAGAAAATAAACATAAATCTGCAACACGAAGGCGCAATAAGTAAAGAACAAGTAAGTATACAACCATGCAACTAGCAACATACTCCCGTGAAACATCTCAAGATAAACTGCCAGAAGCATAGAATAGACAGTCTATTATTGTAATCCAGGTGCATGACAAACTACATGAAAAGTTGTTCATTTCTACATGCTAATTTCTTTAAATAAATGGAAGTGGTTGAGAATTTGTTTAAAAAATAGTATGGTGAAAAACACATTTATTGAAAAGATATATGTTGAAGGTACACATTGGAATTGCATCATAGAGGCAATTCCAATGTGTACCTACAACATGTGTTACTTAAAATAAGGAAGAAAACTATTTGGAGTACATTATCCAAGTATCATACCCATTGTCTTTACCACTTTTAAACATCCCCAAACTACCAATGAGTATTAAAATGCCTGTTACTCGACGGCAAATTGTTTATATTTGTATGACAGCTTTATCTCCTAATTTGAGTTCATGAACTACCCCTTTGCTAACATGCTAGTTGCCTGGTTGTAAATTGGAGAGCTATTAATTTAGACATGATTTGACGACAGACGCCGGACACTGAATGAAAGCAATAGCTCACTTTCAGCTTCCTGCTCATAAGAGCAACTGATATAACTCGTGTTTAAAGAAGTTTGATAAATTTAAAGCGACACCAAATCGATGTATTTAAATAATCGTCACGTACGCCACAAAGCAATGAATTGAAAAAATGGTCCTTGAAACGAAACTGGAAGAAGAAGAATGTTGTAGTATTTCATTAAAGAGTTATGTACTGTGTCTAAATCAGTTTGAACGTAAATGATGACCTCAGTTATCATCTGGACCTCGTTTCAAGAAAACCTCTCTTAGGGGCGTCGGATAAAGTTGAAGCGTAAGTGAGTATTACCAGAAATTGCTACAATCACATACCGCAGACAAACCACAGCACCGTAAGGAAGAGCCTCATACCACTAAAAGCCACATGAAATTAAGAAAACCTTCGACAATATGATTGTAAAACTAGAAAGCTCACAAAACACCGCATAACAAAACAAACACAAAAAACCCACAAACAATGGGAGCAACAAAAAGCAAAGAATCAGCAACAAGAGAACCACCGCCTTAGACTTAAACCAGCCCACTAAGATACAAAAACTAACGAAACTTCTGAAACTAGGATGCACAGTCTGTTCTGCGCCTGTGTTGTTCGAATGCAAGAGTAATAGGTTTTCTCATGCAAAGGCCCATTTCTATTATTGGAAATTTACATGAGTTTAATTCATTAACAGATTTTTTTCTAGCACAACTCAAAAGAATCCTCAACTGAAATTTATTGATAGAAGCTTTGGATTTGTGGTAAATAACCGTAGCAAAAGCACTTGAGATGTTATAACACACTAACCTTTATGTACTACATAATGAAACATTTCATGTTGTTAACATTCGCAACGTCCTAATTGAGCTCAAGATATCGGATACGTTTATGCATAGGACGTATTTTTGCAGTTGACAACATGAAAAACTTTGTTAAAAGACGAATCTTATAATAAATTGAAAAAAAAATGAAAAAAAAAAATAGCAAACAACAGAGGTATAATTCTTGAGTTGACCAGTTAAACTTAAAATTGAATTTCATTATTGTAGCTCAACAGACACATATTATTAAAACGTTTTGATTAACTGTGTGGAGGACCAGGGCGGGATAGGCTAAGACGCAGTTAGTTTTTTGTTCCTAATAAAGGTTCTTTATGTCTTTTCTAGTTTGGCAATCATAATGCGGAGAGAGAGAGACAGAGAGAGAGAGAGAGAGAGAGAGAGAGATACACGCGCGGATCAAGAGGGAGAGAGGCCCGAAAATCACGTCATCAACGTCTTTTCGATGGTGAGCCGATGGTGGCCCTCTTAGAATACTTTTTCCTCTGTAAAATATGATGACTAATGAAAAAAATCTAAATATTTGTAACCTCCCCCCCCCCCCCCGACAAAACTTTCTGTATCCGCGCCTGAGAAATTCGTGTTAGTTTTACTTTAATTGTTTTTTGTGCACGTCTGTGTCTGTCTTTTATGTCCCTTCTTCACATTGCCATGGGTTGGTCTGTGATCTGTGACTGAGACATATCCTGTTCTTACTCATTTATTTTCTGTAATATAATTTTATTATTTAAGATTGATCTTAAGAAGACAAAACAATTTCTTGAAAAGAGAAAATACAATATAGGACAATCCATAAGCAGATATGTTGGTACTCATATATTAATTTTCTGAATAATACTTTAAATACTAGTAAAGAAAAAGATGACATAGATCACACCGCATCAATACTTTCTTGGGGCACAATGTTCCAAACAAGGGAGATTGGTCCATTGTTTAATGTTCTCCCATTGTTTGTAGGGGTTTTGTGTTTTGTAATTGTTTTGTTATGAATTTAATGGTACCATATCTAGTTTTAAGAGAGAGTTGATTACTTTGTTTTAATTGTTTTCCTGATGTCTTATGACTGCCTGTGTTCTGTGGCTCTTCTACCCGGTGCTTTGGGTTGGCCTGCGGATGTGTGATGTGCGGATGCCATGCCCACTTACCTTTTTTTCTTTTACATGTTTCAAGATCAGTTTAACCCTACAATAGGACAGACTTGTTTTCAATTTTTGTATTGATGCAGATATAATGGAGGAATGATAATGGGAAGACCAAACTTCCGTGTCATACTGTCTTGCCTGTTCCTTGTAGCATTGTGTTCAGCCGCTGGGGACGGGCTGACCTCTTGGCTCTCTTGTATGTGATGTTTCTTGTATTTTTGTCATTTTCCCATATGGTGTCCTGGGTCAGGTATGGTATTTGCTTTATGGATTCCTGATATTTGCCTTCTTACCGACTTTTATATAGTATGTTTTATCGGCAATATTGTGATTGGCATTGATGAACAAATTAAATATAAGAGCGCAATTGGGAAAAAAATATATGGAATGTTTAACCATGTCGATTTGAATATCTATATATCTAATCTAAATAACATAGTCCAGTAGAAACTAGCTATTTCAAAATGTATCAGATACAAATTTTATGAGTAGGACTATGAAATGTTACAGTCACACATCACCGTGAGGTAGAGGCAAAAAACGATAGAAGCCACATGACATCAAGAATACTTGAAAAGTAACGCAACCAGCTCTGATTTTAGGAAATGACTTACAAAATTATGCTTTGGTCAAATTGATAAGTTCATGAACGAAATTCAAAAAACATTTCCTTTTGTTATAAATAACAACAATTGAATTTGTATTAAACTCTAAGTTTAAGCTTTTTTGGACAACGATATTTATCTAAAAGTAAGTTAGTATGGGTCTGAAAAACCACAGCCATACACTGGAGGCCAACCCACCGAACTGCAAGGACGAGCCACAGAATATGGACGGTCAGAAGACACAAGGCAGACAATTTAGATAAAGCAACTTGCTCTCTATTCTTTCGCAAAATGATTGCAAAACAAGAGAAGACACCTAAGTACTGCATCAAAAACAAGAACCAAACACAAACCTCCAACGAACAACGGAAGCAACAATAAACAATAATTCTACAACAACAGAACCACAACCTTAAAATTGACAGCAGCTGAAGCCACTAGGAGAGGGGAGCTTTATGCATTTTACTGTCACCAGATCTATGCCCTAGATGTTGTATTTGTGTAAAAGTAAGAAAGGGGGAAAAGATCAGAAATCAATGCAATCAAGTACCACACCTGACCCAGGATACCGCATGGGAAAGTGACAAACGTACAATTAAACATCACAAACGCCAAGAGGTCAGCCCTCTCCTAGCAGGTTATCACAAACCAGCAATGAACAGACGCAAAATCATGACAAACTCAAGACATAAAAACACAAATGATCCACAAAAGAAGTACCGCCTTGGAACGGTCAGTGATCATCTCCTAGAACATAAAATCAAGATATAAAAAGAAGACAAAACAAAGATAATGATTTACGGTACATAAAACTGAATACTGGACCAAATAACTCAAACAGATAGACCCCCGTGGACCTGACATCAGCCAAAGCATCGGGGCCCTACCATCTAATAGATATGTCTTTAGGTCAGAACGGTCATATAGTCTGAAGTCCCATCCACTGGCGTGCAATTGAAGAGGAAAGCAAAGTTTGCCAGCCGTGATTGGGTTTTTATTATTCGTTTTGCTAGAGTGTGCTCTAATGTTGATGACTTCAACAACAGAAACTTATTTTTAACTGCTAAATTATTAAAACAAGGTTATAGATATTATAAAATTCGAAAAGCAGTTAATTGTAAAATACAACAATGGGTTAAAAACTCTTCTGCAACAAGGCATATCAGAACCTATATTTTATGGTGATTTGGTCTATAAAGGATCATTGACACTTGCTATGGGTAAATGCCTATGGTTTTCAGTAAAAATAAAAGTTTGTCAATTGTCCCTTTCTTCACCTTGAAGCTACCCTGACCAGTGTACTTTATGGCTGTGAAATCCGTTTTTGATATTAAATGCTTCAAAGATGTAAAATTTTGGGTAGAACAATCAGTTTTACATTAAGATATATAGAAATCCAAAATTTTTTTTTTAAATATCATTCCCCCCCCCGTGTGCCAGCAAAAGCTTTTGCATGTATATGTGTTACCATATTTTACACATCGTATGAAAGTGGCTTGCTGGCACAAGGGGGGGAATGATGTTCAGCAACCCAAAAACCCAGGGCCTAAGCCCATAAAATGCCTTTTCTACCGAATAAGAAATTAGTGACAGTAATGAAATTCTCTAGAACCAACCTCCTAAATTGCTTTGTATTCTATGCTAGTTTAATATAAAGTACTTATAGATTAAAAGTAGAATTAGCAAGGTTTTATGCATTTTTCATAAGAAAAAATCTCACTGTTATTAAATGATACATTATTTTGCAAACGTCCTATACTTATCTATTTACATGCTAGGGATTGTTCATGTTTTTATTTTCGTCTGCTGACTTTCTTCAAAATAAAGTTTTTAAAAATAAACCACCCAGGACCACCATCAGAGTGTCAAACAGTTTGGACCCAGATCCAGACGGACATTCTGTTGGTCTTCATCTGGGTTCAAAATGTTTGCAAAAGGCTATTGGCAAACGACAAAATTATCCACTGGCATGCAAAGAGTTATAACAGGTAAATACTTTAGTGTTCAATATATTGTCTCCTATAGGGATATACATGCATATGTATAACATAAATATTCGGACACTTTAAATACATTCAACATGCTATGCCCTTTCAACAAAGCAAAAGTAACACTCAAAGGATCTAGTTAGAATCAGTTTTACTTTCCAATGCTAATTGGGACACTTTCATTCCTTCAAAAAATAGTCATTTCTTTTGTTGAGCTTTCAGTTTTGTATTATTTACGGTACATATAGTCAAAAATGTACAGGTAACTTCTAAATTATCTCCCCAAAATCATTTTATTACAAAACATATTTTGTTTTTAAAACAATTTCATCAATTATCGTGATTCGTTAATACACTGCCAATGGTATAATCAATAGATATCACCATGCCTACCAAATAAATCAAGAAAACGTGCAGAAATCACTTTTTAAAGCACTTTTTATTTTCATGAAATTTCAGACCCCCTCCCCTTTCTACCCGCCATAACTCTCAAGTGCGTAGGAATTTTGAAAATATTTTGCTAGCTGGCACTTGCCATTAGATTCATCTTTTGCACTGATACTACATGCACCACACTAGAAGCTCAAAAGCAGCGTTCTGTAAATCAGAAAAATAGGCGTATAAGGCCCAAACCGTCAATGATCCTTCAAACGAATTGTTGGAAAACCTAATTTTAGTGATCAATTCAAAAAGATAGTAAAACGTTATATAAGGGTTGGATATAATTTGGATATCATGCGACAGTCTGCATGCCTAGTTTTTACCCAATCACGGTTTATAGCTATGGTTTCCTCTTTAATTGCACGACGGTGGGTCAGGCCTCAGACTCTTTGACGGCTCTGACGTGAAGCTTTAATCGGTGGGTTGGTGCCTGATCCTTATCTGTAGCTGGACCCACCGTGACTCAACTTGAAGTTTTCTTTAGCTCTGACTATCTGTGAGTCATGAGCCCTTTTCTTTGTTTCATCATGAATTGTTAAATGGATTAGAGTGTTTTCCATGATGATACATTGCATTAGTTAGATGGCCTCCATGCGAGCTGAACATTTCTTGTACTTCAACAACAGCAGAATCTGGGGCGAAGATTTGGTGCCAATGGGGTGCATTTGGGCCCCCGGTGGCTTGGGCTGCTGTCCGTTCTGGGGCGGTGGTTCTGTTGTTGTTGACTTTTTATTTATTGTTACTCCCATTGTGGGCGTCTGTAATTGTTCTATGTTTTGTTGTACGTTACTTTATGTCCATTCTAGTATTGCAATCATCTTGATGGGGAATAGAGAGCTAATTGCTTTGCTTAATTTGTCTTCGTGGTGTCTCGTGATGGTTGAGAGGCTCTTCCTCGCGGTGCCATGGGGTTGTCTGCAGTTTCTGATTGTGGTATTTCCTGATCATACTCACTTACTATTTTTGACCACTATGTGCACACAGTCTGTTGCAATATATTAATTTTATAGCCAAAATTTTTATAATTTAGAGAGAAATTATTTTAATAAACTGCACTGAAAAATTATTAGAGCCTACAATCTTTTTCAATTTATACACCAAGTCACCATAGAACTAAGGTTCGCGCAAGAGAAGTTTAAGTTCAACTTGGAATTTAGATATCAAATCATAGAATCATCGATAAAATTTAGAAAATGTTTTGTGGAGTTTATAATACTGATAGCCTTGTTAAGGAAGCTTCTGAGTTAACAATTTATTGGGAGTGTCGTAGGTCGGCAACATGGCTAGATGCTCTAGCAAAACGAATGAGTTGAGAGATATAGATTTCATAGGATGTAGAGAGAGATATATCATGATCTAAAAGTGAAAAAATGACAAAATCAAAATTGTCACGTTTATCTTAACTTTAATTAGAAACAATACGCTAGAAATGGACAAATGTAAGTCTAAAAACGCGGTTTCGGTATCAACGGTATTTAGCTTTTTTCAGTTGGAGCTCTGAAGGGTATATTTGACTTACCATAATGTCAAAATAAACACTATTACTGTTTAGAATACCATTCAAATATCTGGATGTAGTGTTTAAAGCGTCAATAATATCAGCCTGCTTATCATCAGAAAGAGACATCATAAAGTCCCTCTCATAAAAAACAACAATAAATCGGCAACCAGGGGAGCACAATTAGTGTCCATAGGAATCCCCACTACACTGACCCAAAATGAAAACTTTACACTTCTTTTTCTTTGAATAATTGTTTTGTTAGTATACATGTCGTGGTAAGATTTACGCATGCTTATCGAGACTTCATCGCAGATAACGATTATGCAATTTTTATTCAAATCGCAAGTCTATTTGAGTGTCAACGCCTGAAAAACGTGTTCCTTACGTTGTACGTGCTGAGGAACAGGTGGTTCATTAACAGCTTTAAAACCGACAAGAAAACTTTTGCAACTGAGTACTGGTAATAAAAACAATTTATTGTTACAAAACGCTTACATTTAGTGACGGCACGTCTTTCAAAAGTTTTTGACGTGCTCAAGGTGGGGTCTACGGTAAATGATATCGCGCATCATTTTGGCTGCTCTAGACAGTTTATTCATTATCTCATGAACAGGTTCAACAGAACTGGGTATGTCAGAGTTCGTGCAAGACCTGGCCGCGCACGTGTGACGACGTTACGTCCTTATCGGGTTAACACGTTAACTCACCCACGTAATCGTTTTAAACGGCAACCATTATTGCTCGTCATTACTGGGTTCATGCACAAAAGATAATTAGTCATTTCGTGCAAAATAACGGACCTGACATTTTCCACCATGACAATGCACGAGTCTCACACAACACATAAATAACCACACAATCCATGCTAAAAATTAAGTCAACCTCTTGCCTTGGCCTGCTTCATCCACGGTCATGAATCCCATACAACACGTATAGGATGAATTGGGTCGGAGGGCCAGGTCCAATCATCAAATAGATGCGTTAAATGACTCCAATATGCACCTCTGTTAGCATTACATACGTATCCCTAACGTGGTAATACAACGTTACGTTAATTCAATGAGACGACGTATTCTGCTTAAGCTAGTATCTCACTGGGATGCGAGCAATTTACGACTATTTCGAGACTAATTTGAGACATAATTTGGCGACAGAAATACGACATTGCAACCATAATCACATTGCGGTCTCACCGAATAGGTGAAAAAGACATATATGCGACAGTCGCACGAATGTCATACGATTGTCGCACGAATCATTGGCGAATGTTTCACGACATCCGCGCGACATTCGTGCGACATTCGCGAGACACTCGCACGATGTTCGCACGATGAAATTGCGACCATTTATTACCATCGACCGCATCACGACGTTCTCACGAACGTCGTGCGACTGTCGCGCGAATGTCGTGCGACTGTCGCACGATGGTTTTGCGAGAAATGATAAACCAAGAAAAATAAACATTCTAGCAAGCATTGAAACTCCAGACTAGGAAGGTACTACGCTGTTGGAAGGAACTAGAGGGCTGGAAGGAGCTAGATTGTTGGAAGGTGTCACGCTGCTGGCTGTGTTGGACTGTTGAATGGTAGCAACTATTGAGGTAGAAAAAAGTTACTCGTTTATACTGCACAGTTATGTTGGCCCATCAAGCAGCTTAAGAAAGTCAGTCGAGAACGCACATGCTCTAATTGCCTATACGTATGGCATGGTGAGCCCAATCAAATCAAAATTGCAATGAGTTCGGATGAGCCTCGTCCTGCGAAAATCTATTTGATACAGTTATGCGCACAACAAAGGCACATATCAGACTGCACTGATGCGCATTCAAATCAGAATCTTAGTTGTCCGCTGCAGTGATAAATTGTTTATAGGGTTCTGTATGAAAATTCAATTCTTAGAAGGGCTGCTGAGACTAAGCAGGCTGTTGTAGTCTTACCAAGACACAATAATAATTCCTTTTAGTTTATACTGTAGTAGAAATAGTAAACATTTAAGTAGGCCTTATAAAACATACTTAACAAAATTATCCTCTCAGAATGTGGAACCATTTTTTATAACTGAAATTACTCCAAACAGTATACATGTAAGTGAGCCTAATCGATACACCATACTTATATGAAACTATCCTCTCAGATAGCAAGAATACTTGACAATTGGAATTTGTCAAAAATGTATGCTTAAGTATGCCTAACCAAGATCATATACCAGAGGGAACTATCATCTCAGATAGGAGGAACTCTTTTAACGAACCTTTGGCGACATAATTGCGAGTAATTTAAGATACTCGCGCGATAGTCGTGAGACGTTCGTGCGACTGTCTCACGACGTTCGCCAGAACATCGCTTAGTTTAATTTACTCGCAATGTTGTCGCGAAGTGTCTCATTTATGTCGCAATTGATTCGCAATTTAGTCTTAATTGTCTCGCAAATATGTCCTGTTCCAAATTGATTGCGACTAAATTGCGAGGGGTCGGCGACAAGTTCGCGACGGTTTCGAGACACCCGCGATGACTTTGCGACCATTTTGCGAGGAATTTTGTCGCATAAAATTTTTGAACATGTTCAAAATTTTCGCGACTACTTTGCGCCACTTGGCGACACATGCGAGGAAATTACGAATCACTGGCGACTGTTTCGAGACTGCTTTGCGACCCACTCGCGATGTCTGTCACCAGCTGTCGCAAAACAGTCGCAGTCCAGTGAGATAGGGGTTTAAGCATTTGTAAAAATGGAGGCCACACTGGTTACTGTGATCTCTTAAACATCACTTTAAGCACACAGTCAGTAATTTCTTATTTCCAAAATCTGTGTGGCTGTTTTAATTGTTTTTAGAAATTTTCATGTTGACCCCTCTGAACTGAATTGTTCATAAAAATTATGCAATTTATGATTTTTTTTCAATAAGTTTTTCAGAGACATCGATAAGGCATTGAAGATTCAATGACTGAAAAAATTAACCCTGAAACTTCATTTATCATCAAAATATATACTTTTGAACACTATGTAAAGTTTTTATTTTGGGTCAGTGTACTTGTCTATACAACTTGGTGCCAAATCGAACCAAACTGTTGTCCAACAAAAAGGTCAGCGCATCACATACATTTTGACAAGACCATGCATGGTATTTATTTGTTAGTTTTTTTTCCGAATTAAACAACGCGTTCCTGTTGTTAAATGCAAGATAAGTATAGCCTTCTCTATTGTAGGTTCTTTAAATAAGATCAATAAGTTTATTTTTTTCAAATTTTGAGGTAAAGTAGTGTAAAGAGTAGAACATTCATATGTAGACAAACTAGTCTCATTGAAATCTCTATCCTTAAGTTTATCTAAAACGCCTCTTGATTTTTTTAATAGAGCAAAATATATTCTTGCACGATCTTTCATATACCTTTTCACAGTACTCAATAACCTGCTGGGAAAGGGCTGACCTCTTGGCTCTTGTTTGTGATGTTTAATTGTGTGTTTTTTTCAATTTCCCATGTGGTATCCTGGGTCAGGTGTGGTACTTGACTGTATCCATTCCCTATCTTTGTCATCTTTCTTTTTTTAACAGCTGTAAGACATGAAGTTAACAATAAAGAAAGTTCTGTTGTCGTACAAGAACTAGAATTAGCGATAAATCTTGCTTTATATGGTTTTTTATGCAGTTTAGGTATCCAGTACAACTAAGGAACATTTTCTTGGTTTTCTTTAGCTTTGACACCAGAATAGAGGGCTGTATGACAAAATCACCCTCTCACCCAAAAAGCCTGCAGTTTATAGGCATTAGTGTCAATAAGATCATGTTTAAGAGTATCAATTTAATACAATCGCTTAATAACTGCAAAATTGTTAGCGGCTTCATCTGCTGGAACCAAAACATAGTTCATATGAAAGTCCTGGATACCTCGTTTATGATGACGAAAAGAAGATTTAGGTTCAGGGGGTATAAGATGTTTATTACGAGAGTAAGATGAAATACGAGTATCAACAATTTTAAAAATGTTGTTCCTCCATTCTTTCATGGCATCAAGTTCAACATTTTCTCATTTACACCAATTACTGAAGTCATTTAAAGAAGTAGCGATCTCTCTGCGGCATTTAGAGAAATCAATATTAGAGGGAAATCTTTACTTAGGGCCTTTAGAAATAATAATGCAAACTCAAGCGTCATGAATGACATTAAGATAACCTGTAATCACATGCCCTGCAGGGGGATATAAATAAGTAGAATTTTGACAATCACAGGAGTCAGGCGTATTGGAATCTTTATTCATATCAGTTACAATTTTTATTGAAAAGTTAAATACAGTATACCTAATTGGTCTGTTATATTTATAGCAGATAATTGGAGTTTCTGAATTATTTAAGTAATTTGCAATAGAGGAAATCACTGAGTTATCCTTAAAGATACTATGTAAATCAATAAACTCCATACATTTGTTAATGAATGGAATTGTGATAAAATGTCGTTTATGGTTGACCTCAGCATCGATATAATGACTAAGGAAATGTTGAACATAACACCTTGTCAGTTGTGCTGCTTTATATCATTTGTTAGCTCTATAGTACAGTTCATTAACCGTTAACAACTGAGATAGGCAAGGAACCTAAAAATGAAAGTAAGCCATGCTGACCATGATTATCTTAAGTTATAGAAGGATCCTTTAGAGAAGTATTTATGCGTTATTAGAACAAACTTCAGTTACTTATTTGCTAAAACTTAGTACAGTTCTACAAATAGGTTTATTGTACAAACAATAGATGATACCAAATTTTCCAAATAAGTGAAAATAGAAGAGACAGCAGATTCATCTTTAAATATACTTGGCAAGCTAATATGTTCAACCCCATTGTTGAAAAAATGAACTTCAATAAAATGCCTTATATAATAAATCTCAGAGTCAATATAAGGTGGAAGACTATGTTGAGTATAACACATTGTAAGAAGTGCTGCGTTATAAAGTCAAAGGACTCTAACATATAATTTATAAGCCTCAATACACAAAATATGAAGTGACAGAAAGAGTAACTAAACGTCAAAATGCCATATGTTTATGAATATCTAAACAAAGTAAAACATCAGATTCAGGTAGTCTAGAAATATATAAGTTTGCTTTTCAATCAAGATCAGAATTCCTCAATACAGAAAAGTGTCTACCATTTATTTTATAGACTTACTAGTAGCTTTACAACGTAATGTACACAACAGGCACACCTCTTTACATCGCACGTGAAAACAGAAATATACATTGCACTTCTTCTATACTTAATCCTAGAGTTCCTATATAAGTACAGGTGACTTTAGAGAGGATGGCGAACTTTTAAATAGTGTCACAAAGGTACAGAGCCAGAAACTCCATGCAAATTAATTTTGGCAGCTGTATGAAGCTTCGGAGATGAAACTGGACAGATGGTAACATATACTCATATCTATTGGTGGATTGTGTAATCTGTATAGAAGGAGCAGAATGTATTCTAAGAGGAGAGAATAAAAATATTAATTGTTTAAGCTATTCATAAGGTAGAATTTTGAGTTATACCATACCATGCGACAGCCATACTGATTATTTCTTGCAATATCCTGCAGCTGCATGTAAGTCATAACTAAAGCCTAAGCACATAACTAAAGTAAGTAAGGGTGCAAAGATCAGGAATCAATACAATCAAGTAACACACCTGACCCAGATACCAATGGGAAAGTGACATACTCACAGTTAGCCACCACAAGCAAGAGCCAAGAGGTCAGCCCTTTCTTAGCAGGTGACCACAAAGCACATATAAACAGACGCGCACAAAGACATAGCAAACACTAGACAGAACAAAAACATAAAAGATCCACAAAAGAAGTAACGCCTTGGAACGGTCAGTAACATATCTTACTAGAGGGCTTAAACCCGTTTAACAGCGCCAACCTCACCCTATATTCAGATGTGGATAAAGACATATAGATATTTGGTTTGGATAAAAGACCCCTAACTTATCAATGCATCGTCTCCTAAGACATATAAATCAATATATAACAAGGAGATAAAGCAAAGATAAGGACTCAACAGTAAATAAAACTGAATACAGGAGCAAAAGAAATCCAACAAGTAAACCCCGGTGGGCCCGACAAACAGCCAAAGCATCAGGCCCCTACCATCTCATCAATAGATAAGTCTTTATGTCAGAACTATCATAGTGTCTGAAGTCTGACTCACCGGCGTGCAATTAAAGATGAAAGCAAAGTTGCCAACCGTGATTGGGTTGACCACCAAGCATGCAGTCTGTTACAATACATTAATGTTATAGCCAATCTTTTAAATGGGAAATTATTTTAATGAACTGCGCTGAAAAATTATTAGAGCCAGCAATCTTCTTCAATTTATAAAACCAAGTGACCATAGAAATCAGGTTCCGAAAGTCCTTGGCGCAAGAGAGATTGAAGTCCAACTTGGAATTTAAAAATCAAATCATAGCATCAATAACATCAGCCTGCTTATCATCAGAAAGAGACATCAGAAAGTCACTCTCATAACGAAAAAGGAATAAATCTGCAACTAGGGGAGCACAATTAGTGCCCATAGGAATCCAAACTACTTGTTTATACAGCTTGGTGCCAAATTGAATAAAAATGTTGTCCAACAAAAATGTCAGCGCATCACATACATTTTGACACGACCATGCATGATACTTTTTAGGTTTTTCTGAAGTAAAAAAAGCATTTCTGTCATTACATGCAAGGTAAGGAGAGCCTTCTCTCTGTAAGGTTCTTTCAATAAGATCAATAAGTATATCTTTAATTAAATTTAAGGTAAAGTAGTGTAAAGAGTAGAAAAATTATAAGTAGACAAACTGGTCCCATTGAAATCTCTAGCTTAAAGTTTATCTAAAATTTCACCTGAATTTTTAACAGACCAAGATAGGTGTTTACCAGATCTCTCATATACCTTTTCACAATACTTGATAACATGTTTTTAACAGCTGTAAGACACGAGGTTAACAATTTAGAAAGTTCTGTTGTCATACAAGAACTAGAATTAGCAATAAATCTTGCTTTACAGGGTTTTTTATGGAGTTTAGGTAACCAGTACAACGTAGGAACTTTGTCTTGATTTACTTTAGCTTTGACACCAAAATGTAGGGCTGTATGATAACCATGCCCATCAACAATCACCCTCTCACTTAAAGAAGGCTGCAGTTTATAGGCATTAGTGTCAACAAGCTCACGCTTAAGAGTATTAGTATAATACAAACGTCAAACAACTACAACATTGTTAGCAGCTTTATCTGCTGGAACCAAAACATAGTACATATGAAAATCCGGGATACCTCGTTTAAGATGACGAAAATAAAATTTAGGTTTAGGGGGTAAAAGATGTGTATTACGAGAGCAAAATGAAATACAAGTATCAATAATTTTAAAAATGTTAATCTTCCATTCCTTCAAGGCATCAGGTTCAACATTTTCCCGTTTGCACCAACGATTACTAAAGTCATTTAAAGAAACAGCGATCTCTCTACGACATTTAGAGAAATCAATATTAGAGGGAAATCTATATTTTGAACCTTTAGAAATAATATTACGAACTCTAGCGTCAGAAATGACATTTAGATTACCTGAAATAACATGCCCTGCAGAGGAATATAAATAATTAGCATTTTGGCAATCTCAGGAGGCAGGAGTATTCGAATATATATCTATATCATTTACAATTTTATTAAAGTTAAATATAGTAGACCTTATTGGTTTGTTATATTTATAACAAATGATAGGAGTTTTAGAATTATTAAAGTAATTTGGAATAGATGAAATCACTAAATTATCCTTGAAGATACTTTGTAAATAAATAAACTCAATACCTTTGTTAATGAATGGAATTTTGATAAAATGTCGTTTATTGTTGACCTCAGAATCGATATAAGGACTAAGGAAATGTTGAACATAACACCTTGTAAGGAGTGCTGCTTTATATAACTTGTTTGCTCTATCATAAAGTTTATTAGCCTCTAACTCTAAATTACATAAAACTGAGATAGGCAAGGAACTTAAAATTGAAAATAAGCCATGCCGACCATGATTAGTTAAAGCCAAAGAAAGATCCTTTAAAGAAGTATTTAAGCGTTTTTCAGTTCAAATTTTGCGCTTAATGTTGCCATTTTTACGTTTACCATGAGATCTACTTTTGCGTTTTTTACATTCCAAAACAGAAAAAATCAAAATCTGGCATTTTAGAAATGTTATCCTTATGGTATATATTATCATTAAAAACAGTAAGGGAGTATGATCAAAAAATACCACAATCACAAACCGCAGACAACCCCATGGCACCGCGAGGAAGAGCCGCTCAACCATCACGAGACAACAGGAAGACAAATTAAGCAAAGCAACCAGCTCTCTCTTCCCCATCAAGATGATTGCAATACTAGAATGGACATAAAGTAACGTACAACAAAACATAGAACAGTTACAGACTCCCACAATTGGAGTAACAATAAACAAAACGTCAACAACAACAGAAGTACCGTCTTAGAACGGACAGCAGCCTAAGCCACCGCGGAGTGGGGGGGGGCTTAAATGCATTTTACTGGTACCAAATCTTCACCCTAGATTCTGCTGTTGTTGAAGTACAAGAAATGTTCATCTCGCATGGAGGCCATCTAATTAACACACCAAGATGAAACAAAGAAAGCCTAAAGGAAAAAGGGATTGCAAAAGTTTAATCCATTTAAAGTCAGTTTCATGTCTCTTTATATTTTTTAATCTAGTTGATGAATTTGCATCAATTATATTTTTTTCAAGCGGCTGAATAACAATTTTACTAGGTGAATGGCCATTACTTTTTTAGGCTATTTCATTTTACGAAAGTGCTTACAAAACCTAGTCTTAAGAGATCGGCCAGTTTGTGCAACATATTGCCTTCCAGAATTAATTTCAGTTCAAGTTGTAACATAAATCAGATCAGATGTAGTTCAGTCCATATCATTATTATTGATTACGGAAAATTGCCTACTATTTACAGATGATGTAATGGTAGTTTTAGTACATAAATATGTGCAACAGGCACACTTCTTGGCATTGCACTTAGAAACAGTAGTATACATGCGGCGTCTTTTGAATGCATTAAATGGTTTAGTATACTTCCTGATAATAGGTGACCCAAGAGGAGATAACCTAATGGTAGGAAGCATATCCCGAAAACTGTTACTGAACTAGGAATACGAACAGAGGACGCTGAATGTAAACTTATGGGAGATAAATGTAATTTTGTTATTTTCGTTCTTATCATTAAAGTTGTGTGGGTAAGTACCATCCCAAGACAAGCAATCAACACACCGGTTATTAAAATGACAAGCCAATATAAATATAAGTCCTTAAAAGCAAAGGAAGGCATAACAAATGCAAGCGATAATCCAAATGGCTAATACAAGTCCATAGGTATATAGAAAGCAGAAGTAATACAGCGGGGTATGAAAATCGGTCAAATAAGTCAAAAAATGAGATTGTTCAATTATTAGTACAACTTAATTACATTTATACTGAAAGAAAAAAGAATATGGTTGGAACATATCTTCGCTACCTTGTATCCACCTGATATTCAGCTCAAGGTTTAACTGGTTTCCATTAATTTTAAAATACTATTCTTCACTTCCAAAGTATTAACGTTATCAGCGTATGGCTGGTATCTGATCTTAGACAATTGTTTAGCGTTTTCGTTCTTTTTAGCTTTTGTAAATGATGGTTACTGTGTGATTCCTGTTATTTGGTTGTGTGTACTTTATCCCGGTGTGTTTATGAATGGGAAATGTAACAATTACGTATCAAAACCTAAGAAGGAGGAAATGAAGAACAGAATATTTCTTAGCATGGTCAAAAACAATAATTTACCCGAAGATTTAAATATATATGATTGCAGTATTCCTTCAATATATTGATTTGAATGTTAAATAAACACATTCGTGAGCAAGTTTTATGTTTGAACTACTAATACAGATTTTGCGAAAATGCTGAGCGCAAATAAACTATATACGACCAATCGGGCCTATATATTGCATTCATCAGTTTATCTTATAGATGTATTTAGTCTGGTTGCTTCCAATCAAAAACCTGAATTATTCATGACATAGAATAGTATATCGTTTATAGTGAGGAAGCGTTAGACACCTACACGTGTTAACAAAGGCTAAACCAAGCTTAACAGTGCATCCAGATGGATGGCAAAGCGGGTCAATGATACGAAACAGATGACACTTTGAAAATTTATAACTGCAGTTTAGGCAGTTCATAATATATTGAAACTTATCGTATATGTGTAAGGTCATAATTTATACATGCATGCGCCACTCACTATCTAGTGGGCACTAAAGTATAATTTTGGCTGTTGTCGTCGTTTGTGTGGCCGCAATAAAGGCTCGTCATGATTTATATAGAAGATCTTACATGAGTGTTCATGTTTTGTAAAAAAAGGTACTGGAATTGACTTCAAGGATGTGACCAGTAAATACACGTTAAGGCAATCTGGGTGTATCTTAAGCATACCTTGAAAATTCGACTTCAGACCACGGTATCCTGTGTTAGAATCCAGCTGGAGGCGGAAATGATCTCAAAGTAATGGGAATTTAATGCGTAAGTTGTTTAACTAAAACCTGTGAAAGGGGTTTAAAAGTAAGTGAGCATGATCAGGAAACACCATAATCAAACACTGCAGACCAACCTACTGTACCGCGAGGCAGAGCTACGAAAAACAGTCACAAGACACAAAGAAGACATTTAAAGCAAAGCAACCAGGGCCCGGAATTACAATGCTTCCTTAAAGTTAAGGAAGACTTAAGTTAAGTATTGATTTTTCAGGATGCGAAAAATCACGTTTCAAACTCGTTAAAATCAAAATAGTATCATTTTTTCGGTAGATCATAATGATATATTTGACCACAAGTACTGCATCGATCCAGGCAATTTATTTAGCATTTAATATAGCATGTCGAAATATCAATACTTAACTTAAGTCTTCCTTAACTTTAAGGAGGCATTGTAATTCCGGGCCCATCTCTTTGTTCCTCGTCAAGATGATTGCAAAACTAAAAAGGACATAAAGTACTGCATCACAAAACAAGGACCAAAAATAGAACCCCCAGAAACAAAGGGAGGTACATAGAACAATAAATAAACAAAAACAGAGCTACCGCCTTAAAACGGACAACAGCCTTAGCCACCGAGGGCGGTTTTACTGGCGACTACTCTTCGCCCTGGATTCTGTGATATTTCCTGATCATGCACACTTATTTTTTTTTAAATATTTAATTTTGTTAATTGCGAGCAAACGTCTAAACGGTATTGCATCTTGTCCGATAAATGATTCGAATATATAGGATCGTAAGCTAATGTTTAGTTTGAATTCAAAGTACCACACCTGACCAAAGATACCGCATAGGAAAGTGACAAACTCACAGTTAGACACCGCAAACGAGAGCCAAGCGTTCAGCCATTTCCCAGCAGGTGACCACAAGGCACATATATCAGTCGCAAAAGGCATAGCAAACAAAAGACAGAAAAAAAACCATAAAAGATCCACAAAAGAAGTACCGCATTGGAACGGTCAGTAAAATATTTTACTAGAGGGTTTAAGCCAGTTTCACGGCGCCAAACTCATCCTTAATTCAGATGTGGATCAAGACACATAGATATTTGGTTTGCATGAAAGACCCCTAACTTATCAATGCATCATCTCCTAGAACATATAAATCAAGATATAACAAGTAGAAAAAAACAAATATACGGACTCAACAGTAAATAAAACTGAATACCGGAGCAAAAGAAATCCAACAGGTAATACCCTTGGATCCCTATTATAAGTCTGGCATTGACAGTAGCCAGCCGGGAGGGAAATTGTTGTCGTAAATATCGTCGATACACAATCAACATAGTCAAATTAAAGCTTAGACACATGTCTTTCTTTCTGTGGCCAGATTTATAATTATCTAATTTGCATATTCATGAATATTAATGAAAACCTACAAAAATGAAGTAAAATCGTAAAAAACAACATAAATGAACATATTTCAGCACAAAAACACCATCAAACCACCATTGTTGCCATTTTTGTTATATCCTCAGTGATTCAATTTGATAAGTTCTTTCATCCAGTGGTCCTATATGAAAATTATCTCATTTGCATATTCATGAATATTAATGAAATCTTAAATATGAGGGAAAAAAACATGGGTAAACCATAGCATGCAATGGGGTAATCAGACCTAAATTGAACACATAGGATATTTCATTATGGGCGTAAATTTGTCCAATAGGACCACTTAATGCAAAAAATATTGTCCTCAAAAATAAATGCCATTTGTTTTTGTTTTTTTTAATTTCATGGTTTACATGTCAACCCATAAAGAATGGGGGTATACGTACAAAAATACTCATATCTTAACAACATCTCATCCTAGATTACTAAACACGGTACCAAACTAATCTCTGGACATAGCAGTTTAATTACGTAGTTAGATATACAAATTATCTAATATCCATATTCATGAATATTAATGAAAACTTTAGAAATGAGAGATTGAGGGATAAAATCTCAGAAAAATCAAGGTATGTACGTATAAAATAACCAATATCTCAGCTACTATGCGTCCTATTGTATCTAACTTGGTGCCAAATAAATGCTTAGACATAATATTTTTACCTTAGGGTCAGCTGTGAAAAATAGTTAACATAAATTATTATGAATTTTAATTCAAACAGAAGAAATAAATGAAAACTCGCGGAAAAATCAAGGGGGTGTACTTACAAATCTAATAATATCTCAATTGCTAAATGCCCTAGAGTACCAAAATTGGTTTTAAACTAATGCTTATTAAACAATAGTCTGTTTAACAAATTATCAAATATTAAAATGGTCATATTATAATATTCATGAATATTGATGAAACCATGAGCATTTTGAGAAAAATAATTGAAGATTAAGGGGATATACCTACAAAATTACTCATATCTCAGCAGCTTATAGCCCTTACGTAGCAAACAAGGTGCCAACTTATTGCTATGAAACAGCCCTATATCTTAATGGTAATATTTGCCAGTTGTCTCATTTACTTATTCATGAAATTTAATATAAACATTAGAATAAAGAGAAAAATCGCTGAAAAATGAATGGGGTATACCTACAAAATTACCAATATCTTAGCTGCTAATTGTCCTAGAGTAGCAAACAATATACTTAAATTAAGTCTTTGCATAATAGTTTTACCTAGTGGGAAGATATAAGAATTAACTTATTTGTTTAAAATCAATATAAATAAAAACTTTAGAAATACAAGAAAAAAAAGTATACAAATTGATAGAAGTGTACCTACAAAATTACTCATATCTCAGCTGCTATAAATCTTATACTTTTTTTCTTTTACTCAAAAACACTTAGTATTATGCTGTTTAATATAGTACTAAGCTTGCTACTTTTGGGCAATTGGAAGCTAAGATATGAATCACTTTGTAGGTATACCCCTTAATTTTCCTGTATTTTTCTCGATTTTCTCATGTTTTCATCAATATTCATGAGAATATAAAATTGATGTACTATGAATTGGATCATTTTGGTAAACATGTTGTGTCTATGCATTAACTTCAAATCAGGTTTGGCACAATAAGACACTTAACTACAGAGATATGAGTAATATTGGAAGTGCACCTTCTTAATTTTTTCGCAATTTTTCATTCATTTCTTCTGTTTTCATTAAAATTCATGAATATTCATGATAAATATTTTTCATATTTTACCTTATGGTAAAAGTACAACGTCTAAGCATTGAATTGGCACTAGGTTTGATACACTGATACACATGGTAGGTGAAACATTTGTCATTTTATATGTACATCCCTTAATTTTTTTCTTTCATTACAAAAGTTTTCATTAATATTCATGAATATGCAAATGAGATAATTTTCATATAGGACCACTGGATGAAAGAACTTATCAAATTGAATCACTGAGGATATAAAAAAAATGGCAACAATGGTGGTTTGATGGTGTTTTTGTGCTGAAATATGTTCATTTATGTTGTTTTTTACGATTTTACTTCATATTTGAAGGTTTTCATTAATATTCATAAATATGCAAATTTGATGATTTACAAATCTGGCCACAGGAAAAAAAACATGTGTCTAAGCTTTAATTTGACACCAATTTTAGTGTTCTAGGATAAGTAGAACCCTAGATATGATTGAATTTGTAGGCCTACCCCCAAATCTTGAGAATCATATAAGAGGTTGCCATGGAAACCATGCATTTTCACGTAGCCCATACCAAATTACTTTCAAGGAGAGCTTCATTTCACATTTTGAGGGTCCCATTGAACAATTTAGCATGAATTTAAAAGGCCCTATGATTGCATGATAGATCATACCTTAACCCCTCCCCTAGGCTTATAGTTTTTTTGCGTGATTTTTCCTCATTTTTTAAAGTTTTCATGCATTTATATGAATATTCAAATGAGATAATATTCATATAGGACCACTGGGTGAAAAGACCTGTCAATTTGTAGCATTGATTATATTAAAGCATGCAACAATGACAATATTGGGATGAAATCAGCCATGTAATAAAAGGCCTATGTCTTAGCTTTACTTTAGTACAAAGTTAAGAAATATACTACTAAAAGCAGCTGAGATATTATTGATCTTGTACGTATACCCCCATTGGTAAATCACATTTTTAATGTTTTCATAAATATTTATGAATATGCAAATTAGATAATTTGCATATGCACAAGGGGATAATAGGCCTATATCTAAGCTTTTATTTGGTATTAAGTTTAGTATTCTAGGATAAGTAACAACTGAGATATGAGTAATTTTGTAGGCAGACCCCCTTCTCAAATTCCCTTTGGGTTGCCATAGAAACCATGCAATTTCACATCGACCAAACCAAAAGTTTTTTTGAGGACACCTTCGTTTCGCATCCAGGGGGTCCCAATGAGCAATTTGGCACCTATGAAAAATTATCCTGGGGGGGAGCAATGTAACCTAAATTGGATGTCGGGGTACTGGTAACGATCTCTACAGTATTATATAGTTGGCGAATGGCAATTACTATATCTGGTAACTCCAGAAACACGCATCTCAGCTTTTAACATTCCAATTGCGCCAGATCATTCATGTTCACGTGCAAAACATAGTAAACCAGTGGTGCGTATGTGTGATGGTCAGTGTCTTTAAAAACACCGGTATTGGGTACAGATCGAAGCAGAGTGGCGTTACCATCCGTTTTTATCGGTTAAAGAAGGCTTAAAATGTAATGGATGCAAAAAAGTAATTTTCATTTGTTGCGTTTCTAAATTCCTTCAGTGTACGCATTTCTTTGACATCTGTGCACAGAGCGTTTCCAAAGGAATGCATACACTCAGGTTAAATTATGACTAACATTAGCCTACGATTCCATATATTCGAACCATATTGAAAGGGAACTGCTAATATGTAGATATATCTCCACAATCTTACCAATGTCAAATAAATATTGTTCGTGCGTATTGCCTTTTTAATATGAAGCCACAAAGACAAGCGTTTTTTCAGTCTGCTTCTCTGAATGTAAATCAAATATCACACCCCTCGAGATTAGATTGCAATAAAACAAATGTATTATGACCAAGAAATATAGCATTCGCATATCAGAGGGCAACTATTGACATCAAGACAAAGAGACATACATACAATACAATAAACAATGCAAAATTTAGATCATACATGGGTGCTCATGTCTTGTTGAATTTATCAAATGACTTGAGAAAAAGGGATAAATCGCCAAAAAAGGGTCATCACTTTTTTGCACTGTGTTAAATAAATTCAATAACACAGGGACACACAAGTCATGTTAGATTATATTAATCATTTGTCACTTAATTGACTACATTTTGCGTTTTAGGGCGAATAGTACTGAATATGTCAATAGTTTGCCATATATACGCGACGTTTTCATAAAGTGACATAAATATATAATGCACTAGTGGTTTATCGAATGTATTCCATGGTAATAGGCTACTCGAAGACGCGAATTCAAAGGATATAGCTTATTCAGTAGTAAATATAAATAAAGCCTACACCAAATCTTGTATAAAACATCAATTGGGTGTAGAAATAGTAACATCCACCATTTGTGGCGTATTCTATTTCTGAGAAGCACCAAAAGCTTTTGTGGACATATAGCTTATATAGCTACACGCCGATCTACTCGTCTTAGCCACTAGGCTAGGCCTCTTCCCCCTCCACTACACAGTAGCCGGTTCGTTTCGTCAGCGTCACTAAATACCGAGAAAAAACATCACAAATGAAGTAGCCCCTCCACACAATTAGGGATCAGCAGAATCATATTTTCAATACACAAAAAAACTCCGCTCCAAGGAGGAACCAGGCTCCGATATTATAAAACGTGTTTCATGCTCAACTCTACTAAGCATGGAATTTATCATGTTCATAAATGTTAAAATGTCAACAATTGTTGACAGTTTAACTTTTATTAGCATGATAAATTCAACATACGATGGACTAAAAGCAAGAACATTCTTATTTGTTTGTATTTTAGTTTTTATGAGCAGTTGAGCTGAGCATGAAAAAGTTTTATAACCTCGGGGCCAGACCTCCCTACCTCGTTGAGTTATGGCTATACTGATTGCACCGGAGGAACACTACTGTCGTGCCAACCAAGAGTGACAGTGATAATACTTTCTTTACAATTGCTAAGTAAAACACTAACGTGTACACTTCACTTGAGCTAATGCGAATCGATAGATCACTTGTGTATTAATCCTATCCAGAGGATAGGATTAATACTCAAGTGATCCATCGATTATAAGTCCCTAATAACTTTGTAAACAAAACATGAAGTTACTGTCACTCTTGGCTGGCAGGACAGTAGTAGTCTTATAATGCTTCTGTTCTGGAAAATACTTTTTACTTTCCGCCTGCTGGTGACACACCCCATCGTCTGCTAATAATAATTGGACCCAGATTAGAACCTGAAATAATCTCAGAACGTCGGGCCTGATCGGGATCGAACCTGTATAAAAACCTCATGGGACAAGTAATCTTTAAAGAGATTTTGAAAAAGTAATTCAAAACAAAAATCAACAGACAACAACAACATGGAAAATTATACAACAAGCAAATAGTTAATGACAATAACAGTGTTTATGGTTTCGTTTTGAAGCTCAACAAATGTCCAAATATTGATGTTCAGAATCACATGGGCCTCGACGCGAGAAAACCTGTCTTCGGGGTGTTACGAATAACACAGGCGCAGACCAGCCTGCGCATCCGCGCAGTCTGATCAGCGCCTTTGTTATTCGCTTTGGGGAAAGTAGCATATCAAGGCTTGCTACAAGCGAAATTTCGAATTTCTAGATAGTCTGTGTAGCTGAGGAGACTGGTTTGAGCCTCGCTTTTTCAAAAACCCCGAAGACAGGTTTTGTCGCGTCGAGGCCTATATATTGTTTCAGTGGTAGGATATTAGAGAAGCCAGACTATATGTTCTGTTTCCTAGAGGCTGTAAAATAGCAAGTTGGCTCATACATGCAGCCATATTTTGAAGACACTTACTCAATTATAAAGCCTGGTGAAACTGTTTACCAAACAAGCAGTGAAAATGCAATTCATAGTGAAAATGCAATTCATTTTTGGACGAAAACAAATCATTCCTTAATCAAAGAACAACTAAGCACAGGTGAACCAGTGAATTCCCCCAGTAGAGTACAATGCACTATTAAATTTTATTAATGTGGACTTTCATAAAAACCCTACTAAAACATACTACAACTATTTGCATCCTTATCATGTCATTGATATATCTGGTTTTAAATATAAAGTTATAGTCAGGAGTAGACCATAAAAGTCACTATTTTTGTAATTCTGCATGATCTGTTTTCCAGGTCATTTAAATGTAAATGTTTTAGGCAAGATTTTTCATCTTTATTTTCCACAATAGCCTCCAAAGGGTAGCTCTGTAGCAACTATCTGTAATTGATTGGTTGTAGCTACATGTACCTCTGTGAACACACTTTTATCAACTAGACATTATGCCAGTAGTATAATATTATCAGCACAGTAGCTTAGCTCCGCAAACTTACTGTCTTATATAGGAAGCTAATCTTCTGCTGGGGGTCCAAGAATCCTCTCTTTTAAAGACCTATATTCCTGTCCAGTAGAGATCATTAAGGGATTAACTGATAAGGAACAGTTTCAGTATCTCACAGGATTAAAGGTGCCTCAGGAGGGACCTACCTGTGGTCAACACAATATCTTTCACTAACTTAAGATAAATTGGCCTCGTCGTGAGAAAACCTGTCTTCGGAGTTTCCGACAAAGCGAGTTTCAAACCAGTCTCTTCAGCTACAGAGACTAGCTAGAAATTTGAATTTCGCTCGTAGCAAGTCTAGATATAATACTTTTCGATAAGTGAAAAACAAAGGCGCTGATCAGGCTGCGTGGATGCGCAGGCTGGTCTGCGCCTGTGTTTTTCGCAAACCCCCGAAGACAGGTTTTCTCGCGTCGTGGCCCAAATATCAATAACATATCAGAAAATAACTAAACCCTTCACGGGACCACTTCATTGCCCTCTATAAGGAATACAGAGCGTCGTGTAATACTTTTAGGTCTATGTTGTCTTGACCTTGACCTGTGACCTCAGTTCTGGAAAACTCATGTCAAGAGCATATGTCCTATATTATTAGAGTAACGAATCCCAAATTTGGTTTGTGGATACATCTTGGAGATGCAGAATGTCGCATACTGTTTTATGTTTACTGTAGTCTTGACCTTGACCTTCAGCTTAAGTTCAAGGAAATCGTGTCAGGAACAAATCTCCTAAATATATGATATAGAAATCCCAAATTGTGTATATGGATACATTTATTTTGGGGTGCAAAACGCCACATTTTGTTTCCAGGTCATTTAGACCTTGACCGTAGGTCTCAATTCTAGAAATAAATCATAAAAATGGTTTGTCCAGCGTTGTAAAATATTTTTCACAAATGTGTCCGTACTGTACCTATTACTTTTGGGACATTTGTTACGTGACTGTAACATCTATTTATCTATTGTTACTGGCTTTTGCCATTTGGACTAATTAAGAAATAGATCAGCCCCAGCAGTGAATTGTTGAGTAATAATTCACTGTTTGGAGGTCAGTTGTAAAGAAGATCAAATCACGAGCGCGCAGCGCGAGTGATTTATCTTCGTACAACTGACCGACAAACGGTGAATCACGCCCTTGGGCTGATCTATTTCGATTCTAACACATAATAAACGACGAAAACACATTCGAAGTATTCAGCTTCTTCCAACTTTCCGCCATTGCACTGAAGAACTCCCGTAAATACTTAGACTACATCGCATACGTTTACATGTAATTGTAACGTCATTCAAGCGTAAAAACGACGTTGCACCGTCTAACGCTATGAATGACGTCATTTTCCAGTGACGTTAGCTATCACACACTTTAGCTGTGAATTATTGTCCGATATATCACAGTTTGTTACCGTTGGCTCTATAGGCGAGGTATGTTAGGATATGCGGTATGTGGCGGTCAGTAACCCAATACCACTGTTCCTGACAGGCTTCCCATAAAGGTGTTACTTGTACTTGGTCTCTTCATACTGACAACTCTCCTACTGGAGAGAGTATGAGGGAGATAGAGAATAATCGGACAGCGATCAGAACTCATGAACTTCATGACAACTATTCCTACTATTCACCTACTGCACTACGCGCATTGGCGTTATGATGTTGTAAAAAGCCATTTGTATGTATGTTTTGTTTCGAGAGGTTACATTTGTAAGTATGTTACGACTGCAGCTAATGGAAAATTATTTCGTCAAAAATCACCTCAGCTGAAATGCAAGGCGTTATTTTATGGTATTCAGACGCAATAAAACAACATTAAAGTCTGAGCTGCCAGCAAATTTAGAGTGTCCCTGGGATTAACATAGCAAATGATTCTAGTATCATACACTGATTAAATGCCATTACATATACAGACCAAAAGTGAAAACGCTACACCTGAATTGGTTGACATGTATATACAAAATGATGCAAGCCAGTAAAGCAAATAAAAATGTGTGTGAATATTCTAAGTCTAAGTTATGCATAACAGTAAAGTTTTTACGGATGTTGTCACGAGGAAACATATGAAAGTCATTTAAATGTGACAGGGGTCCAAGTTTTCAGGTTGTAAATTTGAAAAGAAATCTCACACAGTTTAGACCTTCAGAAATCTACTACCAAGCTGATATCATTGCACAAAATGGTAGTCTAGACATGTGACAACCAGAAATGTGAAAGACTTATCACAAGTGTGTTTTGATCGTTTAGCAAAGCAATCTTAAAAAGCGGGTTCCTCATCAAATTGACAAGCTTAAAATCAATGTGTTGTTGTATTTTAGTCTGAGGACATTACTAGTCGAAAAATGGTGTAAACAATGTGCTAATAGGTCTCCCTGATTTGGCAAAAGAAAACTATCGAAAATCATGAAATTTACGAAACATTTACTATTCCCTTTTTGTTTTTGTCAAAAGGAGACAATTTACAATTTTTTAAAAATTTGATAAATTTGAAAATGATTTCTAAGCTTGTTTCAAGTGACTAGTCAGTTTTCTTGTGTTTTTATGAAACACAACCATGGTCAATTCTGATAAGCATAACAATCTTGTTTTGTGAATAAAGCTTCAAACACATAAAGGAGCATAACTTAGACCTAAAATAAGATAAATTGGTGGAGTTTCAACAAATCGTTTGCTGGATGTCTGGGAAATATTATTAAGCTTTAGTAAAGACGTTGTGTCAAATACTTTCTCACAAAATATAAACTATTGTGGTGTAGCGTTTTCACTTTTGCTCAGTATAATTAGTTATGTGGTTCAATGCTGCTGTAGTTGACAACTTATACAGAGATATTTATTTAAAGTATTTATCGTTTTATTCCCTCTAAAAGATATAGTGTGGGTACTTGATACACATGTAGAATAGTCTCAGTTTATGTTCTTCAGATTGGTTTATATTATGGATATGAAATGTTATCAATTCTAACACACCTCGCCTATAGAGCCAACGGTAACAAACTGTGATATATTGGACAATAATTCACAGCTTAAATGTGTGATAGCTGACGAAAATGATGTCATTCAAGGCGTTAGACGGTGTAACGTCGTTTTAAAGCTTGAAAGACGTTACAATTATGACGGTCCGAGCTATTCTCGCGGTAACTAAGCTATTTGGCTAGAGACAAGATTGGCCATGCTTGAAAAATATTTATAAATTCATTATTTTCCTTCATCAATATCTGACTGACCCATACGAACAAAAACAATTGGATTCTGATCACTCGGTTTGATTATATCTTGTTGCAAACATGTTGACCCTACCGTCGCCATTGTGGTTCAGAGGTCAATATGTTCTCGCGTTAGCTTGTTAATTTTGGCGGGAAAATTGTCACGTGACCATACGGCAGCAAAACAAATGTCCGCCATTTTGTAATAATCTATTGTTGGCCTAATGATAACACTTGGACATATGATGGATCTTCCTTCTTTTCGAAAATTTGATTTTAATGGGTGGGGTATGAGATTGTTAAGGATTTTTGCCAAGTAAATGCATGTCATGAATTTTTCATTAAATTAGGTCAGTCATGAAACTCAACTTTCGTTTTCTGAAATAGGCCATTATTCATGAAAATTTGATAGAAAGTAGGTGGCGCTGCAATACACAATAAAAGAGAAACAAGACGAACGCGAGAACAAATGCAACGCGCTAACACAGGCAGTATACATGCAAACGTATGCGCCGTAGTCTAAGTATTGGCGGGAGTTCTTCAGTGCAATGGCGGAAAGTTGGAAGAAGCTGAAGACTTCGAATGTGCTTTCGCCGTTTATTGTGTGTTAGAATCGAAATATATGAGCTCCAGTGCGTGAATTGTTGAGTAATAATTCACTGTTTGTCGGTCAGTTGTACGAAGATAAATCACTTGCGCTACGCGCTCATGATTTGATCTTCTTTACAACTGACATCCAAACAGTGAATTATTACTCAACAATTCACTGCTGGAGCTGATCTATTTCTTAAATGAAGTCGCGTCAGGGAACGATATAACACCATTATTGAGCCGCAGCATGAGATTTCATACAATGTGGTATGTGCAACCAGCAAAGGTTCAGACCAGCCTGCGCATACGCGCAGTCTGATCAGAGCCTTTGCTAGTCGTTTAAATATTTTATGGATATTAAGCTATATACCGAACATCATTTGGAGTTCTAAGCTTAAAAGGAGGCTGCATAGGCTTGTCCGAGTCTATTCATGTCAAAATGCCACATTGTTGGAAATCCCATGTCGCGGCTCAAATAGATAAAATACAGTCAGGGAGCAAGGGTATATACACAACGTCAGAAATCCCATAAACTTTTATCTATTTTCACTTCTACAAGAACATTTACCATGCTACAGCTAGCCATCATTTAGTATGATTTTAGTGTCATTTAAAAGGTAAATGAATAAGTTACAATCTAGTTAAATGAATAAGGTATTATTCTGTGGATATTTATTAAGTTCCGTCCGTGTATTTTAAAGATGCAGAAATTTAAACAGTTAGCAAGATGTTTGAAACCATTTCAGGCGTCAGTGAAAAAGTGGCTTTTACAAAAGTTTGTAAAAGTTTAAACTGCTGTATTTGAAAAGTACAAAGTCAAGCTTCATCTAAATCATATAGTGCATGCATTTGTTATTTAGTGTAACAACAATTACAAAGAAATTGCTATTTAATCTTGATATCACACAAATTGGTGTTTCTTAAAAACATGAAATACATTACAGTTTATAGGAAATCCACATAATGACAAAAAATAGTGACAAAATCTTAACTTCTTCACGCTATACAATCAATAAACCACTAGTGGTTTGCATATTAATGACGCCCATAACCACGTCAAGTACATTATCAAAATATTAACTTCTTTACATCACAAGTGCGATTTCAAATTAATTTCAATGTCATGTTACAAGTATTTGTGCTGATGTCTTATTAAATATATTAAGCTCGTTGCGAAAGAAAACACAAAAACCGATGAAATCTCTTTTCCTCAGTCCATTAAAAAATGCATTAATGTGTTTCCAGGACTTAAGTGACACCCGTTTTTTGCTTATTATTCGTAAATGGTGATTTTAGTTGAAAAGTTAATTAGAGAAATTAATTTAGATATATACCGCGTAATTGAATTTATTTTTTCAACATAAATATGAGTTTTTGTATAGGCTGGGATTAGATGGAATTTTGGTGTGTTTTTGCTGCTGTTCTTTGAATTAGTCCCCAAGTGAACCTAGCGATATAAATAAAACATGACTTATCCAGGTAAGTGGAGGTAATTCGTCAATCCCACAGATAAGAGTGTGTAACAGAGAATATTTTTCCTATTTCTCAACCAAATAATATATTGTGTGTACTCAAAACAACCGTCTCGATGATATGGTTCTTTTGAGCTCACAACTGATAAGAAGTGCCGGGCCGCGTAGCGCAGTCGGTAACGTGTCTGGCTACAGATGCGTGTCTGACTGCAGATCCAGGGGTCGCGAGTTCGATCCCGGTCCGGTCCCATACTTTCGTGGAGATTGACCATGAAATGATTTCTACGGTCATTCTCCTCCTTCCGCTGATTCATTCAAGAAGGGTTGTTGTCAGTTACAAGCGAAAGTATGTGCACGAATTACTGGTTAACCGCTTGTTCAAGCCTGCCCAGGAAAAAGTGTGGTTAGGTGAACTGACCGTCCCGCAATGACCATAGCTGTTGACTTGGCACGTGAGGCAACAAAACAAACAAACAAACAATTGATAAGAAACAATCGCAACTTCACGCTAAAATTGCTTAACTGGCCCAATCTTCGTGCATTTAGCTATGCTTCACTGCTTATACTGGCTCATAAACTTCACTGTACATCCGATGGCGATGGAAATGGCCTGGGTTAAAAAAAAACGATTCAAGTAACAGTACTGTCTGAACCTTAAATAATGGCTGAATTTTCTTTCGAGATCATTGTTTCCTAAAAATATGTCTTTCAGGGCCCGGCATTACAATGCCTCCTTAAAGTTAAGGTAGACTTAAATTGACGATCTTACTTAAATTTCACGAAAAGTGCATTACAATCATTTTCCCTATCTTAAATGTCTTCTTATCTCGACAAAATACTTAAATATTTAAGGTAGCAGCGAGGCTACCTTAAAGTTAAGATTTAACTTTTTGACGGGGTTGCGAGTTCGAACCCCGTCACAGTACCATGTTATTTTTTTTAATTTTATTTTTTTTATCAATTATTTATTGAACCGTGGCATGTCACTTCCAACAATGTGGCATTTTGACATGTGTAGACTAAGACGAGCCTGTGTTACTGTAGCCGCCTTTTAAGCTTAGACAGTCAAAATGCTGTTTGGGCAGTAGCTAAATATTCATAGAATATTCAAACGACTAGCAAAGGCTCTGATCAAACTGCGCGCATGCGCAGGCTGATCTGAGGCTCTGCTTGTCACACATACCACATTGTTAAGAATCTCATGTAGCGGCTCATTTAAAGATCTAACCAATAAGCATTTCCAAACCATTTGGGTTGCTTAATATCACTTTACTTCATTGTATCTATTCCTGGGCCCGGAATTACAATGCCTCCTTAAGTTAAGTAGACTTTTACGAACTTAACTCCAATATTTCTTAAAGTTAAGATTCTATCTTAAATGTGCATTTATAATGCACCGTTTTTGTGAACCTAACTTAAGTATAAATCCTCGGCTAAAATCGTTAATTTGACGGGAAGGCTTACGAGGACATACGAAAAATATAGAGTTTTAATGACTGTAAGCGACCCAAATGTTTCGCGCGTCCTGTAAATTAATCAGCGGACTCGAAAAATACTACAAAATAGAGAAATTCCTGCTTATTTAAACCCTCCCCACGACGCAGAATTACTAGTGGTAATATTTTCCATTTCATAAAAGAGTGTAGACGTCATTTTAAAGGAGACGGGGAGGGAGGGCAGGTGGGGATGATCTGCGGCGGGGGGATAGGGGGGAGTACACACGAACTCGTTCGCGATGATCATGTTTTTGTGTGTTTGTGGGAGAAGTCAACAGGCATCTAGCTCGTTGTAGACTATTTATGGGCTAACCAATGATACTGTGTTGCTTATCCCATCCATATAACCTCACATAAATGATGCATGATCAGCTATCCAGTGGGGGTTACGTTTTTAACCTTTTTTTCTGAACCATCACACGCGTGCATATTTCAAGTTGATAGTGGATTGGCAGGTTATGTGGATCCTTGAGCAATCCATGGTTGCTCGCCTATGCGATAAGTACCATAATATCGTGCTGGCTCGGTTGCAGTTTGCTCATACGAATGTTTAAAGTTAAGGTAAACTGTACAATATCAGTTTTGTTTGTTTGTTTGATTTGATTATTTACGTCCCATCAACAATCTTTCAGTTATAAAGGGACGGGGCCTCTTGGGTTGAACTAGTACTAAGCTAGGATAAATGTTCTTGCTCAGTGACACAACGCAGTTACGCCGGTGATAATCGAATCCGCGGCCCCTCGGTCTCGAGTCAAGCACTCTACCACTCTACCACTGAAGCACTGCGCTCCCAAGCAATATCAGTAGGTCTACGTAAATTCGGGATTTTCATCCGACTTGAGCTGTACAACACTGAAGCCATGCTATAAGCTACAAATATCTCTGCCAAAGTGGCACCCGGTTACCCATCTATTTCGCGAGCCCTGTCGAGTCATAACTAATTACTTACATGGCGTACATGTACTCATTTTGGACACATAAATTCCCAATGGCAAGCCAGAAATTGGCTGATTATTAGATACTTAGCTAGTTTATTTTAATTTAAAGGCGCCAATTGAGCCACAACGCGCTACAATGCATACGTGATAATTCCAAATGAAAAAAAAACACTCCCATATATGGTAAAACAAAATATGTTTCAATAATAAGCCTAAGTTGACCTTGACCTACCTTAATTTAATCAATGTGATCAGGTAAGCGCTACATGACCTTCAGATCCTCTAGTTTGTTCATATGCTTACCGGGGGGGGGGGGGGGCGGGGGGGTAGTTATAGAATACTCGCAGACTTCTTGATGTGGTGAACCCTACAACCTTATTACTAAAAAATCGTACCTGATAGGCAGCGATACGCATTTTTTAAATACAAAACAGCGTTTCTAGCAATTCAGTTCAATTGTGATCGCCGCATACAGTGTGGGACAAAGCATGTGGGTAATTCGGTATTTTATATGTAGAGACTACCTTCACATCCGACGTTGGGAATAATACAATATCCCATAGCACAAAAAGCCTTTGATATACGGTGCACTACCCTACTCATGGCATTTTTTGATACCCCAATCGTATCTCCAATCACTAAACAGTAGGACCCTGTCGTTGTTTACCACAGCCGCACAGAACTTGCATCAATGGAGTGAGTGTCATGCTAAGTCTTTTGGCCAAGACGATGTGTCGACGAATCCAGTTAACGATGCCACTCGCGGATCCAGAGGAGGTGGCAGGGGTCCGGACCCCAGCCCCTGGAATATCACAAATTCAGGGCTTTATAGAAATATGCAATTGGACCCCCTCCACCTGGGAAAAGTTGAACCCCCTGGAAATGTTAGAGCGCCCTTCTCCATGGAATATCGGAAAGTTATAGTTTAATGATTGTTTTCTTTCAAAAAGCCATGATCACTGGACTCCCTCTGCAAAATAAGCTGAGGACTTGCAGAAAAAGAAGAGAAAAAACAATGTCAGAGCTTTTTTTAGTCAGTCGGGCTTGGACCCCCCACCCCCCTTCCACCGCCAAATCCGACGAAAAATTCCTGGATCCGCGCGTGGATATACGTTATCGTGGTGGTATAGAAACGATATCGCTCCTTAAAACCTTCTATAGTGCTGCCAAGATCTAATAACCATGTTTACATTTGCTTGTTTGTAAACATTGAAATCAAAACAGTAGGCTGGCATATTCAGCAGTCAAGTGTAGTTTTGAAAACTGTTTGATATCATCTTGTATAACTGACAGCAGAACATACATTTATTTTTTCCATTATGCGCGTGTTCGAATCCCATCAATGCTTTCATGTCTTTTTCTTCATTTTTATTGTATCATATTTTCACATGTGTCCTTTAAGCATCATCGGAAAATAGTTTTAACATTTATACAAAGTGTCCATCATATGGGACATTATCAACACAAAAACGCATATGCGAGATGCCACTGAATGCATCAGCTCAATAGGGTACGCATTGTTTGCTGTCATTAAAGTAAGTAAGGGTGCAAAGATCAGGAATCGATACAATCAAGTAAAGTGATATTAAGCAACCAAAATGGTTTGGAAATGCTTATGAATTATATCTTTAAATGAGCCGCTACATGAGATTCCTAACAATGTGGTATGTGTGACGAGCAGAGCCTCAGATCAGCCTGCGCATACGCGCAGTTTAATCAGAGCCTTTGCAAGTCGTTTGAATATTCTATGAATATTTAGCTACTGCCCAAACAGCATTTTGACTGTCTAAGCTTAAAAGGCGGCTACACAGGCTCGTCTTAGTCTACACATGTCAAAATGCCACATTGTTGGAAATCACATGCCGCGGTTCAATAAAAAATTGATAAAAAATAAAATTAAAAAAAAAATAACATGGTACTGTGACGGGGTTCGAACTCGCAACCCCGTCAAAAAGTTAAATCTTAACTTTAAGGTAGCCTCGCTGCTACCTTAAATATTTAAGTATTTTGTCGAGATAAGGAGACATTTAAGATAGGGAAAATGATTGTAATGCACTTTTCGTGAAATTTAAGTAAGATCGTCAATTTAAGTCTACCTTAACTTTAAGGAGGCATTGTAATTCCGGGCCCTGATCTTTGCACCCTTACTTACTTAAATGACAGCAAACAATGCGTACCCTATTGAGTTGATGCATTCAGTGGCATCTCGCATATGCGTTTTCGTGTTTGATAATGTCCCATTTGATGGACACGTTGTATAAATGTTATAACTGTTTTCCAATGATGCTTAAAGGACACATGTGAAAATATGATACAATAAAAATGAAGAAAAAGACATGAAAGCATTGATGGGATTCGAACCCGCGCATAATGGAAAAAAATAAATGTATGTTCTGCTGCCAGCGACTCTGGATCTTCTGAGTTATACAAGATGATATCAAACAGTTTTCAAAACTACACCTGACTGCTGAATATGCCAGCCTACTGTTTTGATTTCAATGTTTACAAACAAGCAAATGTAAACATGGTCATTAGATCTTGGCAGCACTATAGAAGGTTTTAAGGAGCGATATCGTTTCTATACCACCGATAACGTATATCCAACGCGGATCCAGGAATTTTTCGTCGGGTTTGGCGGTGGAAGGGGGGGGGTCCAAGCCCGACTGACTAAAAAAAGCTCTGGCGTTGTTTTTTCTCTTCTTATTTCTGTAAGTCCTCAGCTTATTTTGCAGAGGGAGTCCAGTGATCATGGCTTTTTGAAAGAAAACTATCATTAAACTAGTAACTTTCCAATATTCCATGGAGAAGGGCGTTCTAACATTTCCAGGGGGTTCAATTTTCCCAGGTGGAGGGGGTCCAATTGCATATTTCTATATAAACCTATAGAATTTGTGATTTTCAAGGGGGCTGGGGTCCGGACCCCTGCCACCTCCTCTGGATCCGCGCGTGACATCGTTAACTGGGTTCGTCGACACATCGTCTTGGCCAAAAGACTTAGCATGACACTCACTCCATTGATGCAAGTTCTGTGCGGCTGTGGTAAACAACGACAGTGTCCTACTGTTTAGTGATTGGAGTATCAAAAAATGCCATGAGTAGGGTAGTGCACCGTGTATCAAAGGCGTTTTGTGCTATGGGATATTGTATTATTCCCAACGTCGGATGTGAAGGGAGTCTCTACATATAAACTACCGAATTACCCACATACTTTGTCCCACACTGTATGCGGCGATCACAAATGAACTGAATTGCTAGAAACGCTGTTTTGTATTTTAAAAAATGCGTATCGCTGCCTATCAGGTACGACTTTTTAGTAATAAGGTTGAAGGGTACGCCACATCATGAAGTCTGCGAGTATTCTATAACAACCCCCACCCCACCCCCTGTTAAGCATATGAACAAACAAGAGGATCTGAAGGTCATGTAGCGCTTACCTGATCTAATTGATTAAATTAAGATAGGTCAAGGTCAACTTAGGCTTATTATTGAAACATATTTTGTTTTACCATATATGGGATTGTTTTTGTTTTGTTTTTTTTTTCATTTGGAATTATCACGTATGCATTGTAGCGCGTTGTGGCTCAATTGGCGCCTTTAAATTAAAATAAACTAGCTAAGTATCTGATAATCAGCCAATTTCTGGCTTGCCAGCGGGAATTTATGTGTCCAAAATGAGTACATGTACGCCATGTAAGTCATTAGTTATGACTCAACAGGGCTCGCGAAATAGATGGGTAACCGGGTGCCACTTTGGCAGAGATATTTGTAGCTTATAGCATGGCATTAGTGTTGTACAGCTCAAGTCGGATGAGAATCCCGAATTTACGCAGACCTCGAAGTCTCACAAATTACTGATATTGCTTGGGAGCGCAGTGCTTCAGTGGTAGAGTGCTTGACTCGATACCGAGGGGCCGCGGATTCGATTATCACCGGCGTAACTGCGTTGTGTCACTGAGCAAGAACATTTATCCTAGCTTAGTACTAGTTCAACCCAGGCGGCACCGTCCCTTTATAACTGAAAGATTGTTGATGGGACGTAAATAATCAAATCAAACAAAAAACAAAACTGATATTGTACTGTTTACCTTAACTTTAAACATTCGTATGAGCAAACTGCAACCGAGCCAGCACGATATTATGGTACTTATCGCATAGGCGAGCAACCATGGATTGCTAAAGGATCCACATAACCTGCCAATCCACATCAACTTAAAATATGCACGCGTGTGATGGTTCAGAAAAAAGGATAAAAAAACTTAACCCCACTGGATAGCTGATCATGCATCATTTATGTTAGGTTATACGGATGGGATAAGCAACAGAGTATCATTGGTTAGCCCATAAATAGTCTACAACGAGCTAGATGCATGTTGACTGCTCCCACATGATCATCGCGAACGAGTTCGTGTGTACTCCCCCCTATACCCACGCCGCAGATCACCCCACCTGCCCTCCCTCCCCGTCTCCTCTAAAATGACGCCTACACTCTTTTATGAAATGGAAAATATTAACACAAGTAATTCTGCGTCGTGGGGAGGATTTTAATGAGCAGGAATTACTCTATTTTGTAGTATTTTTCGAGCCGCTGATTAATTTACAGGACGCGCGAAACATTTGGGTCGCTTACAGTCATTAAAACTCTATATTTTTCGTATGTCCTCGTAAGCCTTTCCGTCAAATAAACGATTTTAGCCGAGGATTTATACTTAAGTTAGGTTCACAAAAACGGTGCATTATAAATGCACATTTAAGATAGAATCTTAACTTTAAGAAATATCAGAGTTAAGTTCGTAAAAGTCTACTTAACTTAAGGAGGCATTGTAATTCCGGGCCCAGGAATACAAGTAGGTTATCAAACAGTACGGATCCAGATAATGCAAAACATTTTAACCTGAACTTGCCTTCGGCTGTTGACAAAGTTTATCAGCAATAGCTTTAGCAGGCAAATGTTTGATGCTCTTTAAGTTTAATGTATATCCCTATTTCGCTATTTCCCGTCAACTCTCTAAACTTGAGTTGTCGTCATAAACTCTCTACTTACTAGTGTCGTTTGCTGATTACTTTTGCAAACATTTTGGACCCAGATCTGGAACCAAACTGCTTGGCACTCTACTGATATTCCCGAAAGATCATTTTAGAAAAAGCAACAACAAGAAACAAACTGATTTTGGAAAAAATATCAGCAAATGACAAAATCATGACAAATTACCTCGTAGACAAAACGAGTCAATGAATTGAAATGGAAGGAGCTACATGTACATGCATGTTCATGCTTAAGCTTTATATTTGCCTGCTTTCAATACGGACCCCTATAGACTATTACAATTACGTGTGTGCGTGCGTGTGTGTGTCAAAATGATGACGAGTGAGGTTTGCGGAATAGATTTTTCGTTGAATCATCGGATATAGATAGTCTTGTAGGCTAATACATATCATCATAGCAATGCAAATGTACCACGTGTATCTATTGGAGTACACATAGGTATATTCACAGGGAAAAACAACTAAGTTATTCTTTTGTACAGGGGACTGGGGCTTCAAATACAAATAAGGGCGTCTCCCCAAAATAAGTTTTAGTTACGCGGTTTGCATTTAAATCCACATGCTAAGTGCCGCTCTTCTAAGTTCAATTTAAAGCTGTTTAAAAAAAAGAAAAAACGGGGGTCACTTATAACCTGGAAACACTATAATACATGAGCACTCATGTTAGATCCTCTATTTATGCATGAACTGAGTAACTCCTTTGAAACGAAAGATCTAATCTCGTTGGAAAAAGACTCGGATTGATTGAACGTACATAACATGTAAATTGTCACAAAATGTAGACATGTGTTTGCAGGTTACAGAAAACAAATTCGAATTTTAAGATGATACATAGTGAAACATAGGAGCGCACATTGACGACATGATCGGGGACTATTTGTTTGCGGTGGAGAATTTAATTCTCGCATTGAAGCAATGAAAAGAACAATAAATATCACTGTCTGCCCTCAATGTCTGCAGCACTAAAATGTGAAGTAAATCTAATTTAGGTGTGCAATTCTTGTGCATAGAGGCGATAATGGCTTTACTTTAGATAGTGTATGACAATGTCCTCTCTCTTGACAATCAAGGCGAGTTAAAAGAATCGCAAAGGCGCACTCAACCGTCACATTTTTTAAATCAGTATCAGTGCCGTGGGTTGGTCTGTAGTCTGTGATTGTGTTATGTCCTGGTCATACGCACTTATACTAAAACCAAGTTCTAATCGGTCACCTTACATTTTTAGCTAGTTCAGAAAGTGAAACATATAATAGAGTATACAAATTCATGTTTTTGAAGCGAAGCTTCAAGATCTGACAAAAGGGACCTTCTGGCAACAAAAGTCAAAAGTGAGATATTTACAGAGAAAGAAAGACCTAGCTATTGTGAACAATTACTGAAAATTTGAAGAGATTATCTTTACAAATAGCAAAGATATGAGCGTTTGAACTAGTATAGATGATGCATTTTACACATGACGTCACTTGACGTTGTTAATGACGCTCTGACGTCAACACCATTGTGTCAACATATGACGCTAAAACAAAGACGCTAGGAGCAATATTTCAAGAATGCTCCATGTTTCTGTAAATCTGATGTGTATGCAATTGCATAGACTGCACAAATAGCCCACATACGCTCATCCCGTGTTTACAAAAACATTTGAAATGAGGTACCCTGTTTTAAAGGTAATGTATAGTCCATATGCACAGCTGTTGCCATGACAACATACATTATACGTATAACTTAATTTTATCAGAACTATTTTCGCCTTTGATTGTATTACATGTTAGAAGCAATTTGAGTCTATTGTAAGAACATGCAAAATCTTGAAAATTTAGACGTTTTTGAAATTTTGATTACACAAAATCTGCTAAAATGCCCGAAGTTCCTTTTGTCAGATCGGCGCTCATATATATATATATATATATATATATATATATATATATATATATATATATATATATATATATATATATATATATATATATATATATATATATATATATATATATATATGTTCTGCGCAAAGTGAGAATCTGGACAATTCCGGAATCGCTCTGCTCAAAGTGAGAATTCCTAAATTGGCGGACAGAATGAGAATTCTTACTTTGCGCGGTTCAATTCCAGAATTGTCCGTGCGCAAAGTGGGAATCGGGACAAAGTGAGAATATTTATCGATCGTGACATGAATATGTATTTTTCTTTAACATCGGTATGTAGAAATAATATACCCATCTCCAAATAATTCAAAGCCGTTTATTAGCCTTTTCTTCCACAAAACTTGACTGAAAATATTTCATTATGATATGAGCCGTGGCATGGGATTTCCAACAGTGTGGTATGTGCGACCAGCAAGCCTCAGATCAGCCTATGCGCAGGCTGATCAGAGCCTTTGCTAGTCGCTTGAATATTCTATGAGTGTTAAGCTACTGAATGAACACAATTTGGAGTTTCTAAGCTTAAAAGAAGGCTGCACGGGCTCGTCTGAGTCTACACTTGTCCAAATGCCACATTTTTGGAAATCGCATGTCACGGCTCAATTATTATACATGTATTATTTTTCTGTTCAACGCGTTATTTTATAGTAATGCCTTTGGCATACATGACATGTACACTGGGCAGCGTTGGAGCGCAGTGGCTCAGAGAGTGCTGGACTCGAGACCGAAGGCCTCACCGGCGTCACTGCGTTGTGTCCTTGCGCAAGAACATTAAATCTAGCTTAGTACTGGTTCAACCCAGGAACCCGTCCCTTTATAACTTAAAGATTGTTGATGGGACGTAAAGAATCAAATCAAAACAAACACTGGGTAGAGTTCGTGGGTTTGAGTCTTCCTGATCGCCTGATGTATTTCTATTTTGCACAGGCTAATTTTCTGCGAGAAACCATAATCTCTTTGCTATATTGCGTGAAAGCTGAGGTTTGTGATTGTTGCATTTCCTGAAAGTTGTATTTCACTTATTCAAAAGCAAAGGAAACCTGTATTGTAGTTCACTATTAGCCGTCTGAACTTTATTTTCATTATTCCAGTATTTTATTCCTTGAAATTGTTGATTGGGATGTAAAACACCAAATCAAACACAACAAGAACAATACTGTTGCAATTACAGTAATAGGCAATATACGTTTGAGCTAGCAGTATGACAAAACTGGCCACCCACTTCCTGTTCTCACAGCACTAGTTCGGGTCAGCCTGGACATCATCCCAGTCTGGTGTGTTTTTGTTAAATCTTGATATGACATTATGTTAGCAAATAGTGGAGACCCTGATCACATGCAGCATTGTGCCGCGTCTGATCAGGGTCTCCACTGTTTGTCTATGTCCTACAAAAAGGACACTCGCAATACGCCCCGCCTATGTTTGTTTATTGTTTGCTTTGTCATGATGCTAGTACACATACAAAAACAAACAAAAGCTGGCTAAGATTTCAGAACAAATGGAATAGTACTGGTTTATAATGAGGAAATAGGACAAAGTTATAATTTTTCTCGTCCTGGCTGTGCTTCTCAGTAGATACTACACGGTCGGATTTCGTTATTTCAAAGTCCTTGACTCCGAATTTCTAGTAGTTCGAAATGGATGCAGACATTTTTAAGCATATCAATCAAAACATTGTTCTGGGTTCTGAAAAGAAACGTCTCAACGCATGTGCGCTCCATACCATCAACAAAGATCCTGATCAGTCAACGCATATGCGCTGGCTCAACAGGACCTTAGTATCAAGTATGTTCCTTCGTACCATCAACGAAGATCCAGATTAGTCAGCGCATGTGCGCTGGCTCAACTGGATCTTTGTATCAAGTTACTATCCTCGTACCATCAACGAAGATCCTGGTCAGTCAACGCATGTGCGCTGGTGCAACTGGCTCTTTGTATCAAGTTAATACCGCCGTACCATCAACGAAGATCCTGATCAGTCAACGCATGTGCTCTGGCTCAACTGGATCTTTGTATTAAGTTTATTTAAAGTTTGTAGCTAGCCTACTAATTTCTGATTAGATCTTTTGACACGAATTGAAATAACATTACCACCCACTTAAGAACACGTGATCTGATTGGTTTGATAGATTTGTAAGCCACGCCTTTAAAAATGAGGCATCTGCTTATTGGTCTGTGACATTTACTGTATCATTATTATTTTTCTATGAATATTAACATGCTAATTAACAAATGTATCGTTAAAAAAGCAAACATTTAATAATTAAATTTTTCCATTATATATATTTTTTAAAAATTAATATTAAAATAATAATAATAAATAATAATAAAAAATATTAATTCAAGCATGACTCGCGCTAGACATTTGCTACTTAATTATCCGTAATGTGCTTTTTTGATCAAAAATCTTTATAAAAAATATATATGATGGAAAACTATAAATAAATAATGCAATTTAATTAAATAAAGAGGAAAAGATATAGAAATATCAAATAAGAATTGGAAATAGGGTGAAAAAAAAATCGGCCGCGCTCGTATGGTGCTCTAGTGAACAGTGAATGCTCGGGCGAGCCTGCGCATTTGCACAGTTTCGCCAGAACGTTCACTGTTCGCATAAATAAATTTAAATGGCACACGAAGCTTTGTCTTGCAGTGTGCATAAAATGAACAATTTAAAATTAAAATAATTTAGATTAAATTAAAATAATTAAATTAAAATAATTTAAATTTAATTAAAGTTATTAAAACAAATAAATAGAAATGAAAAAATGGAATTGGGAATGGGACGAAAAATTTCGGTCCCGCAGATATGGTGTTCTAGTGAACAGAAAATGCTCGGGCGAGTCTGCGCATTTGCATAGTCTCGCCATAAACTTTTTCTAGCTTTATTTGCCCTTTAAATATTGCTCACCAAAATTGGAATTAATGTCTGATAATTGTGTGATGCCCGGAAAAGTGCTAAATGTAGACTTTACGGACATCATTCATATTTCAGATTATGACAATTTATTTTGTCTTTTCTTTGATTTTTTATTATTTTTTATTGAATGAAGGAAACTTGAAAGTTTTGCTACACACTCTTGAACAACACGGTGATTTTCATCCGTAATTGAAACAATACGAATAACTAAATTGAGACAAAAATGGGTTTAAATTCATTTTCCTATGCTGTTGGCGGTTCCAAAGGGAAATTTAAAGGAACCAATGATTGTTTTCGTGGCCAAGTGAATTTACGGGAGATTTACGTTTGAGCGGATCCATAATACGAAAGAGCAGATTTATTGTTACGAAAGAGCGGAAAACCATAAGGCAAAAGAGCGACTGTTTGAATCATTCAAATGAGCGAATTTACAGGTAAACATACTGATGCTGGGGGGATCAAGGATTCCTGGAAAGGGGGTTCATATGTTTAAAAGATGCTGGTTTCGCTTTGTGACTTTTATGACATTTATCTTAAATATTTTATGAAAATGAAATAATTTGGTCTCATTGAGATGAGACCAAATTATTTCATTTTCATACAATATTTAATAGCGGGAAGGGTGGCGTGAACCCCCTAAATATATGGGCCAGTACATACGACTGTTGGTACTTACAGCACATGCGTAAATTGTTTGTTAAGCATCTGACGAGACTGCGCATATACCACAATATCAATATATTGACACAATTCGTGACGAATTACTTGGGTACAGAGGGTTGCTATGTCTCCACCAGAAATGCGGAATATGTTGGTTGTTGTTGTGTTTGTTTTTAAGGTCCCACCAACAGCTAAGGTCATATGAGTCGCGACATGTTATTTCCAACAATGTGGTATTTTGACAAGTGCAGACATAGACAAGCCTGTGCATAATCCTTTTAAGCTTAGAAACTCCACATGAAGTTCAGTCAGTAGCTTAACAGTCATAGAATATCTAAACGACTAGCAAAGGCTCTGATCAGTCTGCGCGTATGCACAGGCTGGTCTGAGCCTTTGCTGGTCGCACATACCACATTGTGGATATCTCATGTCACTCCTCATATGGAGACGGGGTCACGGCTTAAAGTCTCATTCGACAGACTGGTGAAGCCGGGGATCAAACCTGCGACCCCTGGTTTACAAGGCAAGTGGCCTATCCACTACGCCACAGCGGCTCCTGAATAATTATGTTGGTAGATCTGCGAACTATCATGGTAGCATCGACTAAGTTTCAATTTGATTATGGCAAAGCTTCACCCAGAATGTCTTCGCTTTCATTGACCGACTAAGAAGTGGACTTCACGATTATTCATGGGAAAAATAATGAATTATATTCGTCAAAATTGATCAACGAAATTAACCGGCTTTCGACATTGTGCGCATTTTACTTACAACATGCCTTTTCGACAAAAGTACTTTTAGACGAAATGGTTCGAAATGAATATGCCGCGTATTCTCTCTATCTCTGTGTGTGTGTGTGTGTGTGTGTGTGTGTGTGTGTGTGTGTGTGTGTCAATTATGTAGAACTTGAGAATGGTATAATAAGTTATTAATTTTACACATCCGATCAAGCTCAATTTCAACGGTAAGTAAACCCCTATTCCTATATTTTGCCAGTGAAAGCTCATGTTGGGCACATTCTCACTTTGCCCGACATATTCCTACTTTGCGCAAACATTCCCACTTTGTCCAACCGATTCCTACTTTGCGCAAAGCCAGCTCCTGAACATAAATCGATAAAATACCCCTTGCGCGATTCTAGAATTGTCCGGTACGATTCCGGAATCGGCGGGCATTTTAGGAATTCTCACTTCGCGCAGGTACAATTCCGGAATCGTACCGATTCTCACTTTGCGCTGAACATATATATATATATATATATATATGTATATAAACACTCTCAAAAACCATTTTTCTTAAGATAAAGTCGGTTTTTGCATTTTTAACCCAAAAAACTTTGAAGTAAAAGAAAACTGTTCAAAACACTGCTAAACGTTTACCCAGTAAAATGCACATATACTGGCAAAAACTCGTTTCATTTTTATAAGCGTTTGGTCAGAAATAATGAGTTTGAAAAGTGACCAATTAGAACTTGGATTTTGTATATTTTTTACACATGGACCGCGACCTACGTCTGCCAGCGCTGAGCCGTTTACTGCTCGTCTGTAGCATTATTCAAACGAAATAAACGTGTTCATATTGGTCAGATTGAAATTCTTTTAGTGATGTTTCATTGCGTTTTTTAAGAAAAGTTGAATTTGAAAAAAAAATCAGAAGACAAAAAGACATGAAAAACTACCCAGTAGACAAAGCGTTAAAATTGGTGAATTTACACCTTTTTCTCAAGGCCATTCAAACTCTTTAACAATTATCTGCCTTGATGCACAACAGAAATAAGGGTGAGTTTGGTACCGTCAAACATGTTTAAACCCTCCAGTATTTACTGACCCTTCCAAGGCGGTACTTCTTTTGTGGATCTTTTTCGTGTCATACCACCGTGTCTGTTCCTTGCAGCCTTATGGTCATCTGCTGGGAAAGGGATGACATCCTGGCTCTGTTGTATGTGATGTTTTATTGTGTTTTTGTCACTTTCCCATCAAGTGTGGTATTTGGATCTGTAGATTCCTGATATTTGCCTTCTTGCTTACTTTGTTGCAGAATAATACAGTAAAATTTCTTCCAAGATTGGAAACATATTGACTTCCACACCCATTAACGCGCAAGCATAACTCTATGCTCAACTCAACTCAAAATCTCTTTATTCTCTCAAAGTCATTAAGACAATACGAGGAACTACATAACACAAAGAAGCAGAAAGCGGTAGGCATGTGATACTCAACAGTTCATAGTACACTTGTAACAACTAGCTAATTACAGAAGGATATAGAAAAGGAAGAATGTTAATAGAAGTAACAGAGTTAACAAATATATTATCACATTTAAATGAGCATATATATACTTTAGAGACTTTTGTCTAACTTATAAGAATACATGTCATCGGGGAGCAAGATAGATAGATAGATAGATAGATAGATAGATAGATAGATAGATAGATAGATAGATAGATAGATAGATAGATAGATAGATAGATAGATAGATAGATAGATAGATAGATAGATAGATAGATAGATAGATAGATAGATTTGGCAAGTTATTTAAAACATTTGTTTCGGCCGAGGCAAATCAAGTCCGCTCAACCAAATATCATATATTTTACACGAAAGGTGACTAGCAGCTACCAAGCAACATGTGTACTGTAAGATACCTTGACTCAAGAACAGCCAGACCACGCCTTCTCTACCTGTCAAATTCTAAATATTGTGCATTGTGAGAGCACGTGAATAACGTGGAGTTTTCCATGAATGAAACTAAAGCACATTTGTTGTAGTACTGTAGTTTTTAGGATGTGGGGTTATAATTTTGCATGGATTAATTCTACAGAATTGTAAGTATACTTTTATAGGATACTCTTTCTACAGAAAGGCGTAATGAAGATGGCCGCAAAGTGAATATACTCGTGTGCTGAGAATGCTAATATTTTGACAACAAATTGTATTTGCTTCATTATATTTGGCCTGGTCTGGCTGTTGCGTGATATACATGAACCGTCGGGTATTCCGTAATTCTTTGATGCCTTCAAACATGGATGCCTCATTGCGAAACACGTTTCCTATTTATCAACCAGAATATACATGTTGTAAGTATTTAGTGAATACTAAACAGACCAGTCTCGATGAGACGGTTCTTTTGAGTATCCAGGAAATTACGCTTAAGTTGGTGGATATGAAAATTCACAAACATTGTGTTTGTAATCTAGACTTATTTCTATACCTGGTTTGCTGTCAAATAATGTATTGTGAGTGTTCCGCATCCAGGGAGCACCACAAAAATGTTTGTGCGCTTATTCACGCTCTTTCCTTCAATGCCTTTAGACAAACACCAATCCTCCCTATTTATCAGCTGAAATCTATGCTGCGTGTCCTCGAAAATCCCGTCTCACTGAGACGAATCTTTCTTGTCGATGAGACGGTTCTTTCGAGTACCCACAACAAATCTTATTGTTTCAGTTGATGATAATAAGGTTACACTCAAAATTCTTATTTAAGGTTCCTCAGCACACTTTGGCCAATTTTACAAGTTATTGCTCATCATATTCAAGACAAACTAACTGTCTCTTTTGATTCGTCCTCCATAGGGCTGATTAGTTATAAGTGGTTTCTAACTATTTATGCTAAATACAGTTCCGTAAAAACTTACAACGAGGAGGATTCAATTTTTTTAGAGAAAAAAATACTTTTTCTAAATTTTCCAAATCCATCATCTGCATGTATATTTTGACATTATCCCCCTTCATGATATTACAAACTAGAGCTTCGCACCTGAGTGCACATGATTTAAGACTTTTCAGTACCATACATAGTGGCTTAGTAACAAAATGTCACTTGCGAATGTACAGTTCAATTGAATGGTTTAATAGATTGTTTTGATTCTTTACGTCCCAGCCAACAATTTTAGCTGACGTGAGCCAAAGGCTCAAGGTAAGCTATTGTGATTTATCATTGCCTGGCGAGCGTCAGTCTGTCCATAAAACTTTTTTTTTTAAATGACAACTCCTCTTGAACAACTGGTCCAAATTCAAACTAATTTCACAGAATTGTTTTTCAGGATACCTTCTACCAAAATTGCACAAATGGTTCCCCTCCTCTGAACAGAGGGACTGCCAGAGCTCTATATAAGAATTGATTTAAACGACATCTCCTTAACCACTGGTCCAAATACAAAATAAATTCACAGAATTGTTCCTCACACTGCTCTTTACAAAAATTGCACATATGGTTCTGCTCCACTGAACAGGATGGCTGCCAGAGCTCCAAATAAGAAATCTTTCAAACGTTATCTCCTCCTGAACCACAGGTCCAAATTCAAAATATTTTTATAGAATTGTTCCTCAGGATACCCTCTACCGAAATTGCACAAGCACAAATTATTCCGCTCAGCTGAACAAAAGGGCCACCAGAGTTCTAGATAAGAAATATCTTTAAACAACATCTGCTCCTGAACCACTAGGCCAAATTTAAAATAATTTCACAGAATTGTTACTTTTGATGTCTTCTACCAAAAATTGCACAAAGGGTTCTGCTCCGCGGAACAAAAGGGACTCCAGAGCTCTAGATAAGATATCTTTAAATACCAATATCTCCTGAACCACAGGGCAAAAATCAAAATAATTTCACAGAAATGAATCTTATATTGCCCTCTACTAAAATTGAACATGGCTACCAGAGCTAAAAATATAAACATTTTTAAATCCAATCTCCTTCGCCACAGGCCAATGCATCATCTGTTTTGTGCTAGGACTCAGGTGAGCGACCCAGGGCCCTCTTGTTTGTTTTAGTTGTCAAAAAGAGCGTGTGAATAAACATAAAATGCATTCTAAATTTTTTTCCTAATTATATCTTTTATCTGCTCCTTGAACATTTTGTAGCACATAAAGAGAGTGTGGTACAATGGTGCATGCCATGCCACATTTCATCACAGGAAACATTAAGGAGTTTCCAGTTCATTATGGATTAAGACATGCATTCTGGGAAACCCCTAACACCTAAATGGGTAATTTTACAAACAACATAGACCCAGATGAAATGCCGCATAATGCTGGTTTTCATATAAGATAACACTGTTTGTAAAGGTAAAATAAAGATATTCAGACAAAAGAACACAATCTTTTTTTTAAAGTATAACCTGACACCCCTATGTACTATGGATTATTTGATACACTTAGCCAAAAGGAAGAATCCATTAATATACAAAGGATGAAGAATTCAGTGATGTGCCTGTATACTAATTTTATTACTTAGCCAGTATATATGTTACTGAAATAGTGTGCACTCAGGTGAGACCTTTAGAAATATATTAATACATATTACAAGGGGCGTTCAAAAATAATGCAAGTTAAATTACTTAGAATGCGTGAAGAAATAGAAAGTTTTATACTTTTATGTTTATTATTTGCGGAGCTCAGGACATCATTTTGTCGCTGTACGCAAAATTTTAAGCAGTCATGGACAACTCTCAATTTTACTTGCTACGTAAGCCTAGACCAAGGATCTACTGTTTAGCCCCCCCCCCCCCACCAAAAAAAAAACAACAACAACAAATAGGCAACCCACAAAAAATATCCCTGTTCTATACATTGAACTTAAAAAGACCTGTAAATGCATAAAAATGAACCCAAAAATTAGTCTAGTTTTGTGATTACCCCCAAAAAAGTATCCACAAAATCTGCATTCTCCATAATGATTCAATTTTCTGAACCCCACCCCCCCCCCAAAAAAAATTATAATAATAATAATAAATGAATATTGAAATTCAAAATTTTAAATCTCCCAAAATTGGTCTAGCCTTCATATACATATATATGAAAATATTAGACTACCCCTCCCCACCCCTGGGTACCCATTGTGCATTGAGTTTCAGATGCTTCTTCAAAATTTTATGAACTTGTGATCACGACTTATTTGTGAACCGGGCTAAGTGTCTCACGGTAAACCATGCATCTATTTAGAGCAATTCAAATCAAGGATTTTTGGATGTTACGTTTTGGGTGGTCATTATTGTTAATTTGAGGATTACCAGGACGAGCAGCATCCTGGTAAAAGGTCTTGTGAATCTTCAAAAATACGTTTTCTAAACTCATATTGATTGAAAGGCCAGTAATGAGAGAAATGTAATGTCTGAAGCCCCATCAAAAAATTCAAAATAGTAACCAGGTTATGAAGTTTCACTATGTTTTGGAATGTTGTTTCTTTGACTTTGATAGGAAAATCTTTTTACCACATATCAAAAGGAAACCTGTTAACTGCTTTACCTATGCAAATATATTTAATGATACTAACTTTAGGCGATTAAGACGCCTGTGTAACTTTTTGAAAATTGTTATTGATACCTTTAGGTCACGTCCTCGTTAATATACTCTTTAAGATTCTCAGAAACTTATTTAACTCCATGCATATCCTTGTGCTGCAATCATCATATTTTATGGGACACAAACTAAATACCAGTATATGAGTTTATATCGATTCGGGTGTACGAGATCCTGAAAAAATTAAAACTTGATATATTCGTATACTCTTCTGTACATACTTGCCCGTTTTCTTTGAACATTTGCCCTGAAATGTATGATCAATGCAGCATGGGGAGACGCAAATCTCATGTAATTCTCTGTTCATGATGTCATCCGCTTGGTGGGCGCGCACGCGCGCGCGTGTATCTGTGTGTATGTATGTGTGTGTGTGTGTGTGCGTGTGTGTGTGTGTGTGTGTATGTGTGTGTGTGTGATTACAAATAATAGTTGTTAAATATTAGAATATATACGGCCTGTGTTCCCCAATCAGCCCGGAGATGCCCCAATACCACAATGTCTGGTTCATTAAAAATGAACCAGACCACTGTGTATATTAGAAGCCACATGCTCCTGACTTTGTAGGCTGACTGTACATTCAGTTTCCGCAATACCTTGAGTGGGCATTGAAGGGCATCAATATATGCATATTTATTTATTACCTCATATTACATGTTAACATGTACTGAGTGATTTGAATAAACTTTGAAACTTTGAAGGTCTCAAAATTGAATTAGATGAAAGTATACGAGAGGCTCATATGAAGTCATTTGAGCTTTTTGAAATATCAAATTTAATATATTTCATTTATTTTAACATTATTTAATATTTTAGTGACTGAAAATGATTTAATATGATAAAATACAAAATTTGCATATAAAAACTTAATTGTGCTGTTTTTAATTGCTTAGAAATCACACTACATAAAATACGACATTTTGAAAAAATCATCTCAAAACGATAATGTGGGCGGGGCTTATATGCTAATTTGCATAATTATAAAACTTACATAACTTTTGACTTGGTTGGAATTTTAAGATGGGGTTTTCAGCATTTTGGTTTTCTCATCACTGTCATTTAAATCACGAAGAGTTTCGAAAAAGTTTTTGAAGGTTCACAAGACCTTTAAGCGCTTAAATTTAGTCACTCACCTGTAAACCGTGGTTAAAGTCACTATAAATATCCCAAACCTCTTACGAATATCCCTAAACCTACCTTATATAGGCCATTATTTCAAGCACATTTTCAGCCTTTTCCCAGGCATATTGCAGCAGGCTTTTGAACAACGTACACTGTACGGAGGTCAGTGAAGCTATAAAGAGGAATTTCGCTTTTCCCTGTGTAACTGCTGGTTCTCAGTCTACTATTGGTCAGTTAGGTAAATACAGGTTGCCAGAACCACCCCGCCACACACACACGCACATTTACAAGTATTGGTGTGTGTGTGGAGGGGGGGGGGTACTGGTGATCTGTTGTTTTTTCTATTTCTGACCACCTGTAAACCGCGAACCAGCAATTAATGTAGATATGACCAATGTTACGTTTATCGACACATGGTGGGTCTTTTCCCTGGTTTGTGCACTTGGTGTGAAATAAAAGTGAACTTGCAATTTTTTTGAACGCCCCTCGTATATCAAGAGAGGGATAATGTCAAAATATACATGCAGATGATGGATTTGGAATATTTTGAAAAGGTATTTTTTTCTCTAAAAAAATTGAATCCTCCTCATTGTAAGTTTTTACGGAACTGTACTTATCATAAATAGTTAGAAACCACTTGTAACTAATCAGCCCTATGGAGGACGAACCAAAAGAGATAGCTAGTTTGTCTTGAATATGATGGGCAATATCTTGTAAAATTGGCCAAAATGTGCTGAGGAACCTTAACTGGACATTTTTTTTATCGCGGTGACATTACGCTACGCATTGGAGATGGCTGAACACGAGACGCCTAAATGGGCTAAACGTTTCCTTTCAAAGTAACTATAGAGACATGACCATTGTCTAAGCCGAGAAGCATTTTTCAAATACTAACCTGTCTGATTTGAGCATTGTGGGTACACTTGACATATTTGTTTACCGATAGTTTCATCAAATCATGTGATTCGCCCGATTGATCGATTCAAAACTTGTTATCAATCTGCGTCATCAGTCACTGAAACCTCTTTTTTGACCCAAAAATGTTTTAGTGTAGAAATTCTTATCATGGTATCGCTAAATACTGTAATACCAATCATTGTTATTGTTTAGCTACCAAAGGTTACATGATGTCTCCATAAACGAATTATTTATAGCCATTCAGTGCTTGTTACTTTTTTTTAACGTAGTGTTTCAGGTAATGCACACAGCGTTTTGACACAAACCCAACTTTTCTGCGCGGTGTGCCTTAATGTTGTAGAATTGTTTTTTTAAGCAAAATTGATAGTCGAACTGCTGTTATGTCTAGTTGATTCGGATCAGCAGTGTTTTCAAAAAAGTGAAATTCTGGTTCAGCAGATCAAGAGTTACAATATAGCTTGGCCCCTGAGATATAACTGCAAAAGGCCGGTTCAATATTGCTAAATTTGTATCAGGCACATTGTGGCTACCATTCGTAGTAAATGTGTTTCAGCAAGCAACCTCTGTACTTAAATTCTAATATATTTTCGAAGTTCATCAGAACAAATCGTTCTGCTGATGACTGCATTCCTACGAATTGCAATTAGAGATCTTAAACGTGTGTTTTATGCATAGTATTGTACAGTTTTAATTAAATGCCGGTCGATTCTAGCCCCATGGGATAACCCAAATACATAACTGGCAATCTGCTGAATGTACAGTTTGATGCTTTATATGCCTAGCAAATTCATCATATACATTGTATTTGCCCTCTTATTGTTTAAGAAACTAAAAAGGTTCAGTGTTTTCTTTGCGCACGAGTACGTTACCCGTTTGTTGACAGAATAATAAAGCATGAACACATGGCATACTGAAAGGGAAATTCACATTTTTTTTTCAAATGCATTTATTAAAGAGTTTACAGTATGGCAGGAATAATCCCTCATTAAATGTTTGTGAATGCCCTTATATTAGCATGTAATTAATTACTTTGACTTGTCCATGGGAGTCTGACCATTCCCCATTCAATGATCTCTACACAAGAAAGCTGAAAGCACTTCCAACTGCTTACATACTACCAAAGCTGAATTTTAAATCAGTCTAAGGGCAAGGAATAAAAATGTTTAAGAGTAATGCTTTTAGCAGTGTGTGCATTGATGAGTATATTTTGATAATTGGCCCATAGTAATAATTATTTCTAAAATTTAAGTCTTAAAGCACTAATTATTACTAAAGTAGACGACATATTTTGTAACAATTTAGTTCATTTTGGTTACAAAAAAATGAAACTTATTGAAAACAAAATTATTTTCTTTTGAAAGTTGTTACATTTTAATTTGCATTGATTTGGCTGTTGATTGTAAGTAAAACGGAATACCCATAATCCAATTTTGAAATAAAGAAATTGACTGAAAGGTGCTGCTTCAATCATTTGGCTGACCAGCATATTGAGGTTAACCTGGGTTAATGTGTGTCTGGTAAACGCCAATAGCTGTAAGATGGCTGCTCCCAGAATATTAGATAAACGGCTATAAAAGCTTCTGTAATTAACTAAGCAGATGTATAAATGGTCTGTGAAAATGAAATCAGTACATAATGAAATATGTATTTGTGATTAAAGCAAATTGTTAAAAAGTATGAACATACACTTTAAGGATACTTCAAAAGGTCAACAATATAAAACGCTGCTGAAATAACAATTAATGAACAATTTTGAACTAATACATTTGAAATGGATATAATTACATGAATATGGTCCGCTGGAAAATGACTGGTAATTCTTGTTGAAATTTCTTGAAAGTTTTTGGTTTTATAAGGTTGTGTGTCTGTTTTATAGTGCAGATGATAACCAGATGCACGTAACCCATGTTGCCAGCACATGCTGAAGCCAGTTATATATTGCACAGGAAGTGTACAAAATATGAAGTCTAAGCAAAATGTTAAGTATGGTACATTACAGCATTAAACAACTTTGAAAGCATTAACAATGCATGTCAGAAGCCGGGCATGCCGATATAAAAGACATCATATGAGTTCAATATTGTTTTAAAATAACACGTTTGGATTTTCCATGGCAGTAGCCAGTAAAGAACCGAGTGACTTTATGGTTTTGAGGCTTTATGTCTGGAAGTACCCAAGTGTCAACTGGTAGTGTTTCTGGTTTAAAACGTCCTCAAGCCTCATCCGACAGACTGGGCGAGCATGGCATCGAACCAGGGACCCCTGGGTACAAGGCGATTTGCTTATCCACTACACCACGGCGACGAAGGATCTTATATTCGAAGCCATTGACCTTAAAATATATTCAGTGGCCATTAGCACCACATATACTATTTATTCTGGACAGTTGTCAATTATTGCCGGAAATACAATGAATGCATACACCTAATTCTGTTTAATGACGTTAACTGCCTAGGAAGTATTTTATCCGCTTGAATAATGCAGTTAGCGCCTCATAAACACAGCATGTTCTTGTAACAAATTAAATTCGCAAGATAAATGGTTCGAAATTTGTCTAACAAAACGCTGAGACTCAAATACTTGAAAGTACAGTGGCATAGGATGTTGTGCCTTTACTGACAAATGAAGTGAATACTACGGAACATGTGCTTCTAGAAACTGCTTTTGTGTATGCAACACGATATGTAGTTGCAGAAATGAGATAGTTAGTAGAGTTGTTCGTTGATTGCCAAAACGTAGCTGCATAAACAGTTTGTGTGTGCTCTGTGACGCCAAGATCTACTGTTAATATAATAGGGTCTTTTTCGCATTGCGAGGCTTGTGTTAGGAGACAGGATTTGATCTGGAAAATGTCAATTAAATTATAGTGAAAATAGAAACTAATTTCAAAGTGAAGTGCAGTGCATGAGCTTCACAAAATAAACTAGAAGATTAACACAACCGTGATTGTAAAGCTTGAATTTGAAAGCAAATCTGCATTTCAAAGATAGAAAATAGACTAATATAACCTACATATACCAACCTCTGCACAATTTTGCCCCAATCGTGAAATATTAAAACAGCTTGCAAATTTTTAAGATACCAAATGTTTAAAGCTTTGAGCTGCAAATAGTTTGATTTAAAAAGAGGTGGTGTATAAGAATAATACCTTATACGTCATTGACATTACTGATCATCTTACTATATACTGAGGAAGAGCGAGCTGGTTTATTTACTTTATTTTGTTAAAGGTATCTGTGGTCTGTTTCTCTTCGGCACGGTGTCATCGTTTGGTCTAATGTCTGTGCTTATGGCGTTTCCTGGTAAAACTAACTTTAATTTTGATTGTTTTAAGTTAGGAGATTTGTTACATAATATAGAAAATATACTTAGATGGCTTAAGGCTAAGACTAGCATTGTACTTGAGATCTTCTCGAGTAAATGGTAATTTCTCTACTATAAGAATAATTAACGTCTACAAAAAAGCTGTTTTAGTTACTCATTTCCAACCGAAAATACCAAACAAAATTTTAATAAATTATTCAAAAGGGATCGTAAAATTGCCAATAAGTATTATTTATATGAAATCACTACCCCAACCCTCACCACACACAAGAACGCGCGGAAAATGTGTTCCTGTTCTCTCTCCTCCCTCTCGGTATGCAGTTTTACAAACTACTTAGGTGAAGAGTTCAATTAGGTCTTTCCCTATGCGTCAAATATATGACCTTTGATGAGAAATGTTCTGTCATTCGGTCACCTTTAATTATGGGAATTCCAGCTTAATATTCTTAGAAAACAAATATTGTCACGCGAAGGTGACGTACATTACTAAACTTGCATTTGTTATCCATTTCCAAGCAATTTACAATTAACGACAATGGTCTTCTGCCCTCTCATCTACCAATGCACTTTGGTAGCCAAAATCCAGACACTATGTTACCAGATCAGGTTGCTCATAAGGAGCAGTCTGATCTGGGTGCATAGCGCTTGCTTAAGAGCAAGCTGGTCTGGGTACATAGTGTAATGTTTGCTTTTTTGATCTAAAATAGTCTGGAGAGCATTTGAATATGCGTAGCAGACATAAAGAGCAGACCATTGTTTCAATATAAATATTTATTGACATGATAAGCGTTAAAATGATGGTTCTATCATGTGTCAGCCAGTAGATTATTTGTGAAAGAAATAATGAAGAATTATTGGTGGAAAATCTACAATGATTTTAGCACGACTTGAACAGGAACCATCATTATGACATTTGCATAGAACGAATATTCAGATCAGTCCTGGCTTCTGTTCAGTCTAATCAGAGAAGATTTGTTTTCTTATACAGGAAGGAAGATTGGACCATCTATCAGGTGACCAAGTTTGAAGCTCATAGCTATTACAATTCATATAATAGTCTGATTACAAGTTTTCAATGTCGAAATTAGCAACGGGCAATAACTCTAAGACAATAAAATAACGTTTTTGTTTTTAGAAAAATCACCAGGAAGTAAACCCATCCACTTCTATCAGCTGATCTAGTTAGAGGCTGCTAGTTTTAATAAGTTTCGAGATATCTTAATACCAAGTTTTCAATGACTAGATAACTATAAAAAAAATATTTTTTAAAGATATTTCACCTGGAAATTAATTTACTCATCATCTACTATCAGCTGACCTAGTTCGATGCTGTTAGCTGTAATAGTGTTTGAGATATCTTTATAACAAATTTTAAATGGCCACATTTGTAAAGCGCAATGACTCGAGAAAAAAATTCTATCAGCAGACTAAGTTTGTAGTTTCTAGCTATAATAATTTTATTAGATAACTGAATTACAAAATTTCATTTTGACCCTTCAAAAGGGGCATAACTCCATAAAGAGAGATAATGCAGACTTAAAAATACGGTTTAGCTATTTCTTGACAAGGAATCCATGTATCAAATTTCAAAACCCTTACTTAAATTATTTTGAACGGACGCACAGAAGCATGGACGCTCTTACATTTGGATTGTTGTTGGGTATTTACAGTGTTAGAAAAGTAGCCAAGCAAGCGTAATTACCCAACAAACCCCAGTAAATTTTACGTAATAAACAATCACTTTGTGTTCCAAATTCATGATCCAGATTAAGTAACTTAGAAGATACACCAAACTACAATATAACAAATACATATAAATGCATCCTACAAATTCTTCTGACTGGTCAGTACATGAAGATGCAACTTTTTATATACTGGGAGAAAGTTGAAACCTGATCACCACATCTGCTTTTATTGTAGAAACAGAAATTTTTTCCATGATTGATTCTAGAGGAAAGGGGTCCAAGTTACCTAAACACCTTTTGTTCAATTTCTTTACTGTCATCTTTTTCATACACCTGACCAAAAGCTTAGTATAAAAATATTGTACTCGCATATATATCTTTACTTGTTTGTAATTTATCTAGTAAATCACTAAGTAAAAGAAAAAAAAGACGGCCATGGCAGTCCTTGATGTAAACAAAGAATACTTATATTCAAGTCGCCTCATATGTCACATTGTTTGACTGGAGAGATGAATAAAGTATATGTTCTGTTCTGTTCTGTTAGCTCTTTCATACACTAGCTATGAACCCTCTACATAAGTCCATCGCAAAATATGAAACTCGAAAAGATGTATGTCCCCATAGACCATAAAAGGTCATACTGCTAATCCAAAACTGCATAATGCTTTGCAAATAAAACAAGTTTGAAGCCTTAAAGGTCAATTCGTCAAGATTGAATTCATAAACACAAAGATTTGAGCTGATGAACTCAAATTGCATCAATGAAATAAATGGAAAATTAACATTGAACGAATATGTGCACAAAGAACAGTGTCGAAATGCAAAAAGCGAATAGAGCCTGTGCATTAAACGGAGGGAGGTTTTTTTTTATCAAGTATGTCTTGTTTTGAGAGAGACATCATGTCGTCTCTGTCAGACAATAACTAAACTGATATAGTGCGACCAGCTAACAGAGACTGGGCGTGTCAGACCGAGCGCTGTCATACACTGTGAAATAAGACTAGTCTACAGTAAATTGGGTGTAATAGCCTATGTACGCTTTACTCGTGCAACCAACTGAAGCGCAGGCGACAAGGGTGACAAACTTTATACATTAGCAAGGTAAACGTGTATCTTTAGTATGCTGCTTGGGACCTGCTGCATTTCATTTTCCCGGATGGATATGTTGTGAAAGTTTTGGGGAGGGTAGGTTTGCATTTTCTTCAAATTCTGTCGGTATGGCAAAACTGGTTTGATTTTTAAGCCTGATACAATAATAATAAATCACCTATTAGAATTCAGCGGGACAAGGGTTAAGTATCTGGATCATGAGAAAAGGGCATCCAAACATGAGATTTGGTCTTATCGCATATCCTAAAAAAACCTCTCATAATCGCTCATTCTGGCGTGTCCAGAGAGACTAGATGCCTAAAAGTTGTTTGGAGTTTCTTCAACTTGCATACTTTGTTTATTCGAGAAGCGAAAGCCCTGGCGAGGTCTTGCGTACATGCAGGCTCATCAGAGCCTTCGCCACACGCCGATGTAAAAAGAACCATCATCTCGTGTGCTGGCCAATTTATAGCATTAATTTTTATAATTTGAATAGTTAAAATTCAAAACACTGTCAGAGCGCATATCTCTAGACTAGTCAGTCTCCTTGTTATCCAAATTAATTCGAGATGCCCTTTTCTCGGAATGGGCTCAAAACTACTACATAAACAGGTATATACAGGTATACAGCTGTTAAGCGTTTCACAGGTGAATGAATACACTCTGTCTTACCGATTTTTATATGGAAATGTCCATGGGTGTGTCTTTGCTAAGAACCGCCCAGTCTCACTTAACTGGACGGACTATATTAATGAGGCTTTTAACTCCACCTCCAGATATTTAGGTGACTTACTTAATATTGCTAATCCTTATTTTGAACATATATTAGGTCAAATATATCCCACAGAAGTTCAATAAAAATTAAGCGAATTCTTCTGATACAGAAGTCCCCTTTTTGGACTTTGACTTGTTCACAACGAATGACATAGTTTCATCTAAGATTTATGATAAAAGGGATGATTTTAATCTAAAAATAGTAAATTTCCCATTTGATGGAGATGTTCCTCGCTCCCTTTCTTATGGTGTATATATTTCGCAACTTATTCGTTTTGCCAGAGTGTGTTTTAATGATGATTATTCAGCAATTGAAACCTTATTTTTTAATTCAGGCACACTGGGGTTTACCTGTTGGATTTCTTTTGCTCCGGTATTCAGTTTTATTTACTGTTGAGTCCTTATATTTGCTTTATCTCCTTGTTATATCTGGATTTATATAATCTAGGAGATGATGCATTGACAAGTTAGGAGTCTTTCATGCAAACCAAATATCTATGTGTCTTGATCCACATCTGAATTAAGGTTGAGGTTGGCGCCGTGAAACCGGTTTAAGCCCTATTAAAATATTCTACTAACCGTTCCAATGCGATACTTCTTTTGTGGATCTTTTATGGGTTTTTTTCTGTCTTGTGTTTGCTATACCTTTGTGTGTGCCTGTTTATATGTGCCTTGTGGTCATCTGCTGGGTTTGTCTGCAGTTTGTGACTATGGTATTTCCTGATCATACTCACGTACCATTTTAATTCATTAGTATGTTTATAATCAGTTGTTTTTACCACTACTTTACTTTCCTAATAGTTGGAAATTTCCTCAGAACTTCATGAACTCAGATACTGTCCTATTTAAGCTTTTAAAACTAAAGTTTCTATCAGCTGTAATTAGAGATTATCACATGGAGTTTTGGTTATCGCCCAAAGTATCAACCAGAGACCCAATTATTAATGGTCGAGGGTTAATACTAAGGTCAATAACAAAATTTCGTTTAGGCTTTGCCAGTATTAGGGGAAGGTAAGAGAAAGATGTTGAGGAAAAAGTCATGGGTCAGGTTAAATACGAAAGGCAGGATCGCATTAGGGGTGTAGAAATGCAAACCAGAATACATCTCTTCGAAATGAACCAACCAACATACACATGCATAATATTAGGCAAAAATAAAAAAAAGAATAAAACGTGTAAAAACAATAAGGGAAGAGTCATGCAGCCTCTTAACTTAATATTATGCTTTTGATATCTCTTAAAGCTGTTTGATATTTTTAGTATATTCATTTCATTTCACATGTTTATAATATATATAGGCAATTGTAATGCTAAAACAATGATAGAGTTCAAAGTTGGATGAATTTAAATTAATTAAATCTGACAATAATGTCAAATCAAAATGCAAAAATGTCAAATCAAAATGCAAATTCTAAAACTATGAACAAAAAATGCAAAGATCAGAAAGTTCACAGCTGGATTTCCACTGTACAAATATACATGTATAGAAGGACAGAACTATTCTTAAATAGGCAAATGACTCATTGTATACATATCAGCTGACAAAGTTTGAATCTTTTAGCTGTACACGGTCTGCATTTTGAATCTTCCGCATGTTGCAACGTTATGAAAAGAAGACAGGCCTCCATATTTTAATAAGTTTACCACATTTTTATAACTTTACTTGTTATTCTGTAGGAAGCGATTTATTTTCATTGTACATCCGATTTTCAACAATGTAGCATTTTGACAATTGTAGACTCAGACGAGCCTGTGCAGTCTCCTTTTAAATGGTGTTCAGTCAGTAGCTAAACACTCAAAAAATATTCAAGCGACTAGCAAAGGCTCTGATCAGACTGCGCGTATGCGCGTATGCGCAGGCTGATCTGAGGCTTTGCTAGTCGCACACACCACATTGTTGGACTCTCATGTCACGGCTCATCTAAGAAAAGCCTTGTATCCCGAAACTCTTAATTGAACGCGCCTATCCATTCCCTGGTGATAGATACAAGTCTGAAGCTTTATTCTGCACATTCGCGACCCACATTACCGCCACCTAGGCCAAGAACTTTGAAACGAAACGCTTTTGTACAATTAACAGGCCAATGATGCGAGATAATGTATGATGTACGCAGCCTAGGATGTCCTACGACAATTTTCATTAGTTTAGAGTATCATTTTGCCAAGGAAGTGGGAGAAAGTGCATCAATGACCAAAAGTAAGTCCACAACATTAATTTCCCATAGACTGTAATGCATTTTCATGCTCTTTATCATGTTTATTGGGTGATATCAAGATGAAATAGCATTTACTTTGTGATTGTTATAAAGCTAAATAATAGATGTACTGTACAATTTAGGTGATGATTCGACTTTCCACATTTCAAATACAACAGATAAAACTTTAAGACATTTTGAAAGTACCATATTTCCATTGACGTCAGTGGTGAAAATGTCCAAAGAGTGTCAAAAAAGAATCTTTCAAAATGTTTAAATTACTGCAGCCTTAAAACATATCAATGAAATTTAATGAAAATATAAGGAACATTACCTTATTCGTTTAACCTTCAAATGACACCATAGGCATAATGATATGTTTGCTGTCAGTAACATTGTCTTAGCATTTTCTTGCAAAAACGAAAATACAAAATTAGCTTTTGGTCCCCTGAAAATTATGAGCATAAGCTAACACCAAAAGAGGTGGCAGCTGATCTGCCCCCATCTTCTAGTGTAAACTTACACTTACTTGCGCACTACACTGACGACATAAGACGAATGTTTCTCCTGTGATATATTATACAATTATTGACTAATGAGGCATTGGATATGATGTGATATCGAACAGAGAATACCAATATTGACCGAGGCGAAGCCGAGGTTAATATTGGTTTCTCTGGTCGATATCACATCATATCCAATGCCTCATTAGTCAATAACTGTTTTATTATATAACATTTAGAGAAAGATGTACAGGTATCATTGCACCTGGAAAAACATACTGAACTTATATACGAGTTTTGGAAAAGTCAAGTATATAGCAGAATCAGTGCCGACCTAGATAAGACCACCCGTTTACAATTTTATATATTTTGTGCATGAGTGTCATCATCAACATTTACTCACTAAAAGTCTAACACGCCTTGCCTGTACAGCCAATGTTAAAATAGTGTGATATATCAAACAATAATTCACAGCTTAGAAAGCGCAGGGAAAATGTGAGATAGCTGACGTCATTTGTTACTGGAAAGTGACGTCATTCATGGCGTTAGACGGTGTAACGTCGTTTTTACGCTTGAAAGACGTTACAAATACATGTAAACATATGCGACGTGGTCTAAATATTGGCGGGAGTTCTCCAAGTCTAATTTTAGTAACTAATATTCACCGGCAAGCGCGCGCCAGCCAGTGAATATGACAATATAGACTGGCCACGTGAGTGCTCTAAGCCAATGAAAATCGGTCTTTTTACTTAGTTATATAATAATGCGCATTTCTACCTGTTAATATAGTAAATATACTCCAGATCAATACAATCGAACATAACATCGCTTTTAAAACAGTGGAAAGGCTCTACCAATTTAGTGCGCTCTGTTTTGTATGTTCTATGCCCCTATTCTACACAGACCACGAATCCCCCGAATCATCAAGAATCGGCAAAAGAGCTAAATGCATTAATCTGGAGCCAAAAACTGAAAGTTGCTTTTCACCAAAATCAGCCAATTGGTTTATAAGAAGAATAACCCCGAGTGACGGCGTAGTTACTCTATAGGAAAACCCTTCTACTATCTCTTCCTTGATTTTATTGCTTGTCTTAATCACCCGATTCCCCACGAATGAGTAAAGAGAGGCTACGAATACCTAAGAACGCCCCCGAATCGATTACGATTCAGTTACTATGTCAAAAAAGCATGAGGAATTGGTTACGAATCAAGCACGATTTTTCGAATCGGGAATTCGTGGCCAAAGTCTTGAACAGTTCAACACTTTTGAGCCGAATTCCCGAAAGACCTTCGAATTGCAAGAACTGACTACGGACTGTAAGATTCAGTTAAGATCTTCACGAATTGAGTACGTTCAGCCACGAATCAAAATACTTGTAAATTCGTGGAAATCGGGGCCTGTGTGGAATAGGGGTATTGCATGCTGGTTTATCTGAATTACTGTGCATCTTCGACTTGGTGCCCTGTGTTGTGTATGGTCTGGGATGTTAATTTAAACCAGAGCTTAAGATTGTGGTTCTTATCTCATCAGGGAGCAGCTAAGGCACAGACGATATTGGTTCTGAACCAATTTCATTGAGTGCAGTGAGCCACTTTAGTTACGCACCACTTTTTACAGGCCCACATTTTTTCACAAAAATGCTGGAATCGATAATTCTCTATGGTAATTTACTTATTTACATTTTATCTGTTGATGGCATCGAAAAAAAAATATCGGAATCACTCATGTGAATCATTCTGCTACGCCAAGGGCAATTTTGACAAAAGTGCACGACTGCACGTGCAATCTGAACGTCTATATTTTCTAATTGCGTTTTACGCTAGGCATTATCCATGGTGATCGTTGTGACAGAAAAACACCAAAAACAATTATTTTATTCAAGTAAGCCCCCTTTTTTCGGTCGTTTTGACGTCATATTAACGTCAGTTCCAATAATCAAACAGATTTTCCTTCGTAAATTGTCTTGTTATGAGTCACTTGTTGACATAGAAGTATCAAAACACTAAAACATCTTATCATTGACACGTCTTATAGCCTTGGTAGTAGTGACGTCATCACTAACGTCAACACCGTGACGCCAATAAATCCATTATTTTTTACGAAAATAAATGGCGGATACATGGTTGTTTAAAATGAAATTATAAAAGAAGTGTTTTAATAACTGGTTTACTTAGAATCATACGAATTTTATCTAACTTTAAAAAAAAGTACTAAAAACAACTGTTTTCAAACCTTGGCCAGCTGGGAACCAAACTAGTAAAACGTTAAAAAAATATAAAGTTAACAAACACATTCCAGTCTTAGATATTGCCAAGAATAAATCGGTTCTTATCTCTGGCATAGCAGAAATTCGACCCTGAAAAAAATGCAATGTGATCTGAGTTTCATTCGAAATAATGAAATGTGAAATGGTGTTTTGAGGGCAGTGCCCTTCAAGATCCATTTTCTCATTTGTTTCTGATCTGATCACAATAGAATTTCAATGGCTAATGCAACTATAGATGCGCTTTACGCTGGTAGTCTCAGATTAAAACATCCTATTTCTTTTTTTGAATAATTTTACATTTTATAAGTGGTGCGTAACTAAAGGGGCTCACTGTATATCAGTATACTACGGTGGTATGTTTAGGACATTCATTTAGAAATAGATATTCCGTGTGCACAATTTAATAACCTGTGCAGACGAAATAATAATCTATGCAAATGGAATAATAATCCATGCAAACAGAATAATAATTCGTGCAAACGGAATAATATTCCATGCAAACAGAATAATATTCCATGCAAACGGAATAATAATTCGTGCAAACGGAATAATATTCCATGCAAACGGATTAATAATCCATGCAAACGGAACAATAATTCGTGCAAACGGAATAATAATCCTTGCTAATGGAACAATAATTCGTGCAAACGGAATAATAATCCATGCTAACGGAATAATAATTTGTGCAAACGGAATTTTTTCCGTGCACTCAAATTAAGATTCCGAACTCACGAAATAATAGTTAGTGCGCACGAATTATTAATCCGTTAAAAAGAAATAGAAATCTAAGAGCTCGATTTAATAATCTATGAGCTCGAAATAATAATCTGTGAATAAGGGTTATTATTCCATGTGCATGAATAAAATAAAAGTTCTGCAAGTTGGATTTTAAATCTGTTATAGCTTATCTGAGCATAGTGCTCAAAGTGAGCTACTGGGATCAGTCAATGTCTGTAGTTCACCGAGTGTGTCGTCAACAGCTTGAAATCACAACTCCTCAGTATACCACTGGGCTAATTTTCACAGGAATATTCCCTCTACAAAAGTAAACTTAATCCGTCAAAATATGATACGAGGCGTGGCTGGCTTCCCTTGTAAACAGCTTGAAAATCACACCTCCTCAGTATACCACTGGGCTAATTTTCACAGGAATATTCCCTCTACAAAAGTAAACTTAATCCGTCAAAATATGATACGAGGCGTGGCTGGCTTCCCTTGTAAACACTTATAGGAAACTTTTAACATACCCCCTGGAACCAATCGTCAGAATTGAATAAAATTTGGCAGGGATATTTCCTCGGGACCTACTACAAAACAGATAAAACAAACTTGGTCCCGCAAAAACATGGCAGCAAGGGGGCGTGACCTTTGGCAGGTAAGGAAACTGTTGGAATCTTCTCTAAAATCGCTCATCATTTGACAGAAATGGTGACAACCTTCCACAATAAAAGCTATAACGAATTTGATCCGTTGTAAAACATGGCAACTTTTGTACCCGAATATAAGAGATGTTAAGCCTTTGTATATCCTTTGTAAACCAGAAACCCCTAATTGGGTACTTTTTGAACAGGGAAGACTCAGATGAAATGCCACACGATGTGTGAATTCATCCGGGTCTGCACTGTTTGCTATGACAAAATCCATATTCAGAGAAAGAAAAGAAAAAAATCGGACAAATTATAACATACACTGCAAAAACTAAGTGTAACCTTACACCAATTTGGTGGTAGCTTAATGACCACCGATATTGATGTTATGTTCTGTTCGATTGTATTATTGTATTGATGCGGAGAATAACTACATACAAACAGGTAGAAATGTTGGACTAAAGTTGTTTAGTAGGAAATTAAGTGTAAGTTTACACCAAAAGGGATTGCAACTCAGTTGCCACCTCTTTTGATGTTAACTTGAACGTATTAGTATAGTGTGTAACCAGGGGACGTTGCTTATTCTGGCTAAGGAAACTTAAAAAAAATCTCCTCTGAAATGGTTGACAACTCAAATATGAATGCATACAATTCAGAGCGGAACAAAAACTACAGAAAAAACGAACACTCCTAAACGATTAAATTTTATCGCCAACAGCAAGTCAAAAGAGCTCCTTGCAGTCGAAATTGACAGTGGCCGATTCGCGATATTCAAAGCCTAAACATTAATCTGGGCAATGCCGTGCAGCATCGTATATCAACTCCTGGTCTTTTTATTCGTCCCTACTTTGTCCGACTGGACTCCTGCAGGTCGTCATATAGCTCAAACCAATCAAATTGTGGAATGGAATTCAAAGTCGTTTGGGCAGAAATTGTTTTCGGTGATCTTCTACAAAAATAGGGTAAACAAATGTGATCTGTCGAACTTGAATAATTGTATGTCAATAGGGGGCTTTGCCGGTTTCCAACAGATACATATCTATACAAGAAGACGTAAACTCAGGTGAGCGATACATGGCCGTTTGGCTCTTTGGTTATTGAATCAGAAGAATACACCAATCAATTCACGTAGATAGTTAAATTGTGCGCTCAATAATTATATCGTGAAAACGGATTATTATCTCGTGCGTACGGATTATTATATCGAGCACATGGATTCTTATTCCGTTTGCACGAATTATTATATCGAGAGCTCATATTATTATTTCGTGCTCACGGATTATTATATCGTGCGAATGAATTATTATTTCGTGACTACGAATTATTATATCGTGCGCACGGATTATTATATTATGCACATGTATTATTATTCCGTGTACACGAATTAATAAATCACTCTCTTGGATTGTCATCTCGTGCATACGAACTGTTATATTGTGCGCACAAATTATTGATCCATGCCATCGGATTATCATATCGTTTGCATCGATAAAGATTTCGTGCTCACGCTTTATTAAATCGTTTGTTCCGAATATTAAATTGTGTGGACAGATTAGTAAATCATGCGAACGGTTTAGTAAATCATTAGCATGGAATGCTATTTCGTATGCACAGAGTATTATTCTGTTCGAACAGCTTATTTAATCGTGCCCACAGAATATGTTTTCTAAAATGAAAATAATGAATGTCCTAAAGGTACATGTACCACCGTAGTATACACATACTTTTGTAGTACATCTTTTACGATTCAATATTAGAGTTTTGTACAGCAAGTAATTATTCCTTAACACAAAAGATTCTGTGCATTCATTGACCATTTGTGGATAATTTGCATGTTTATAAGAATATTGGTTTAATAAGTTGCGATTGCTAGATCATGCCAGAAATGTTAAATAACACTTTATTATACCGGTCACCGGATTCGGTCAGCTAAACCAGATCATATGAACGAGATGATGAGCATATGGTACTATAGATACCTTAGTATGCAGTTTCAACTATCAAGTATGGTTCTATGTCTACAACTACAGTGGTTGCTGATCTGATTTTGTTATATTCGATCAGCAAAGATATAGAGCAGTCTGCATATATGTGCTGCCTGATAAGCATTGTAACAGTTTTTATTAGCCGCTATTGCAGATGTTTACCAGTGCCAAACTTCCAGTATGCAAAGTTTCAACAGTTCAGCCAGTCTCTGTAGCTGAGCAGGTTGCATTGAGCCAAAAAGGCGCGAAACAATAAATTTTGCCTTGATTAAACATGATAAAACTAAATAGTTGATCGCTTTTGCAAAGTACAATGTATACATGTATATGGCATTTCCATCACGGGATCATCAAGCCAAGTTTAACCAATCTAAGTTATATTTGAATAGAAATGCTTTACAAGCTATCAGAATATTCGTCCACTAGGCACATATATTTGAACGGAAATAATTAGTTGAATGAAACTGCTTCACAATCTCCCTGATGTAATTAAATATCAATTTGCACCTTAGACCCTATCTTATGCGGCCACTCAAAAATAGACAAAACAAATTCTTAAAGACAAATGGTAGCTCAATGAAGGGCAGAAGACTTGCAGAATGCTCTCTTGGACTTTTGACCTGCATTAAGCGAAATCGGTCTTGAAAACCAATTTTGATCTTCTTTTTGAGTAGCCGCTTAAGACAGGTTTTACTGTTGATAATACAGATGAGAAAACAAATTCGAGCCGTTAGTCAGACGATCTACTTTTGAGCTGCCTCGAAATACGAAAAGTGATTCGTAATTGCCTCCTCTTTTCTGGAGACAAGTAACAGCCGAGTCTATGAAACAATATGTCTTGTTCATCAAATGATCAACGTCTTTTATTAGTTTAATAAGTCACAAGGGTACAATTTAGGCTTTTGCATTTACACAAGCGTCATAAAATGACCACTAATATATCATTTCAATAATTGTATTAGCACAAAAATCAGTGAGACGAAGTTGAAATGACTTCCTGAGATTTTGATATTAATCGCTAGGCTGGCTCCAGTCCTTAAAACAAGTTTTCATCAATGTGTCATATCAAATACTTGTAGCCAGTCTTACTCTGATGGCTCTGTTTAACAAGTATATAATATGACACATTGATTAAAACTTGTTTTAAGGACTGGAGCCAGTCTAATTATTCGCATATGCAACCAGCAAAAGCTCAGTCGATCATGTGCAAATACACAGCCTCGCCACAGCTTTCCCTGCTCGACAATCACAATAGGCACGGAAATGAATGTCCATGCCAAAATGTACACACACCTAGCCCCGCTAAATAGCTGCGCATGCAAGTAAACGCATGTCTTAATGTATACGTATGCGATAGGTACCACACTTTCATTTTCTGGCGAATGAAAACATGAGAGCAATTAAGCTGTTATATTTCTATCTTGAAGAGGATGGGATACTTCATTGCTTTACTTTAATTGTGTTCCTGGTGTCTTGTGGCTGTTATCATTCTATGGCTCTTCCTAACCGTGCCATGGGTTGGTCTGCAGTGTGTGATTGTGGTATTTCCTGATCATACTCAATTGCTGCTTTGGTGGATTTGTCAAGATTTATGTAATGGTACTTTATACATGACAACAAGACAGACATTTTGTTTGTAAGAACGTAATAAAAATAGCTGAAGAAAAATAACAGCACAAATACCACAGGTATGTTTATAAATAAACTGAAAAAGGGGACACCCTCCCCACAAAAAATGAGATCCTACAAAATTATGAAGCGACAGACTCGGTGTTTGTTGTCTGTTCATAAGTAAATGACAGTTTTAATTGGCACACGAAACAAACTAGTGAAAGGCTAAATTTCCAAACGCAAAGATGATATAATTTGATGGTAAGTTCAACTTCATCTTAAATGTATCACATAATTATAGCTTGTACTTCTTTTTACCCAAATCTACCCATATATAGTGAGCGAAACTTAAGTTTTTTTACGTGGAAAGATAGAGTTTATAGGAACTTTAACACCGTGAATATGAATCCCCTTACCTATCACTGCGAATTTAAAAAAAATGAATTTGAGTTATTATTTTTATCCAGACATGTTTGAAAAACTTAAGCTTCTAGTTCCTCTCAGTATATGCATAGAGGAATGCACTTAAAATTTATTTGAGCTGATTAGTTGCAACATGGGAGTATCGCAATTGTTGGTTCCTGCTGAACCATAGACCTTACTTCAAGGAACAAATACACACAACTACGCAAGCACAAATGTTTGCTATTTATATATACAACATCAATTATATGTAAAACAGTTGAGAAACATATATAAAACACAAACGCTGCTTGCTTGTTGGGTTAACATTCATTTTAGAGAAACGTCACAGGACATTCCTAAAAAGTATAATGCCATACAGCTATCCCCTGAATTGGCAAAACCAAACAAGCAAAACAAGTTTAAAAAATAAAATCAAAATGTTTATCTCCGATGTTCTTGGTTTCTATGGTTTCTTCTTTATGTGTTTGTTTGTTTGTTTATTTGATTTTATTATTACATTTGGGAATATCTTGGGCTCATAAGTCCCTTGGACTTCCTTTGGAAGGTCTTTAGCACTGTTTTGTCTTTTTCCAAATGATACTAAATGATATATCATTCTTTGTATTTATGTTGAACATGTTTATTTGAAGTATTTGTGAAATGAGACGAAACAATAAAGTTATTGTATTGTATTGTATTGTATTGCATAAAAATGGAAGCAGCAAGCTCTGCCTCTGCGAAAGGCCACCTGCCTTCCCTATCAAAGGGTGGTGGCACGACTCGTCATATGCAGTTTTATGCCCCTCCTCCGGTGGATGGGTTGTCATAGCCATCACTAACCTTGGATCCATAGAATACTTGTGCCGTTGTATCATTGACTCACAGGTTTGCTCTGTTTTTGTGTATAAATTGCCACTCCCAGTATGATTTTATTAGTCGTTTTTAATTATATAACACGACAGAGCTTGAAAATGCATTCCAATGTATTTTTGAATGCAAAATCATGATTCACAATGCAAACAGCATTACACCTGTTTTCAAATACAGCGCCCATTTCTCGAAATAGCGATGCAACGCTACATCGTTTTCTTTTTTCTTTGCAATAAATTCAAAAGGCATGGCAATAACTACTGATGTTTCTAAGATAGAGGAGAATCGTTGTAAACAAGTACTTGCGACTTTACCTTGATTTGGGGCATACAGGTAGTCTCAGTTTGCAGTTATAATGAATCTACCAATGTGACAGAATACTGCATATGCACGTGGTAGTGAGTACGTCATCTTTACCTGTCTATAAGAAATATAGAATCGCCTCATTACTATGCATCTTTGAAACATATATCAGTACGAAGATGCTTTTTTTGTATTCTAAACCACAGCAACCAATGAAACGTGGTGTGGCTTTCTGTCTGACCCGCCCCAGCATTACTGATGTCAATGATGCTTAGTGTATTCCGATCACACCTTTAAATTGAGGTTAAGCCGGTTATTGAATACATCTTATGCAAGGCGATTAGCACTCTGTGGGTGTGGGTATGGTGTCAAGGCCATGTTTTTGTAATATGTTTGACCTTGAAATTAGTGTCTTTGTTTGAATTTTAGGCGGGACAAAGGACAATAAGGCGGGTCGCATAGACAATCACATGACAGGTGAATGTTTGAATAAGTTGCTGCACAAACGGTTTACTGTTGTGTCGCTGTTTTTAGCAAATGGGCTGGCAAAGTGAGATCATGTGTAATATCCCAAATGGGCTTTATGAAAAATAAATACCAAAGCTCAAAATGAGCTTCCTACTTTACAATCACACCTTAAGCTTCTAAAATCCATTTAAATCACGTTTAATTGACAATTGAAGTTTATGTTGGTACTAATGAATTGCCTATACAATAAAATCTTGTCTAACAAAAATAAAAAGTGGAATGGTAAAAAATATAGTTTTGTCTCTTAAATATTAAGTGAGTATGACAATAAGTTAAAGTATAAGTTGTGTTTTGCAAGTTGTTTGCATACATATAAACTT